>JARLTB010000048.1:14022500-14750000 GCA_030141615.1 Unio pictorum
TCTGCTTTGTCTATATACTTTTTTCTGCAATCAATACACATCCTGATGTACACAACCATCAAGCCAAACGTTTCGATGATAATAGTCAGAGAAAACTCCCACTAGAACCACCAGATTCAAAGATTTTGGTTTTTCAAAATCACGAGGATGAGTTAGATATACCGGTAAAAGTTGTTCCAGTAGAAGCTGAGAAGAATATTGTACCATTTCAAAAAGAAGATGACAATCAAATTGTAAAGGATGCAACGGAAAATGGAGAGAGAAAAGAGACTGCTATAAGATATGGTGCAGACGAGAAAGACGAAACGGAAATGAAAGCCGAAGATAAGGTGAAGGCTGCACTTATGGCTCCTGTACACCCGGATAAACCTCTGATAGACCCCAATGCTCCAGGCAAGTCGTGTTTACTAGACATAATTATGTTAAAATTAAGAATTTATTTAATGTACCTGTGTATTAGCTCTATAGGGCTATTTGTGTCTACACAGAAATCAGTGTATTATCTCCATATAGGCATTTGTGTCTACACAGAAATATGTGTATTATCTCCATATAGGCATTTGTGTCTACACAGAAATCAGTGTATTATCTCCATATAGGCATTTGTGTCTACATAGCAATTAGTGTATTATCTCCATATAGGCATTTGTGTCTACATAGCAATTAGTGTATTATCTCCATATAGGCATTTGTGTATACACAGCAATTAGTGTATTATCTCAATATAGGCATTTGTGTATACACAGCAATTAGTGTATTATCTCCATATAGGCATTTGTGTCTACACATAAATTGTGTATTATCTCCATATAGGCATTTGTGTCTACACATAAATTGTGTATTATCTCCATATAGGCATTTGTGTCTACATAGCAATTAGTGTATTATCTCCATATAGGCATTTGTGTCTACACAACAATTAGTGTATTATCTCCTATAGGCGTTTGCGTCTACACAGTAGTTAGTATATTATCTTGATATAGGCATTTGCGTCTACGCATTAGTTAGTCTATTATCTCCATAAAGTCATTTCTATGCAAACAGGAAACCATGTATTTAGACCATTTCGGCGCTTTGGCGCTTTGATTGTCAATCCTTCTACATCCTCTAGGCGTACATCAGTTTTCCTTTGGTATCATGCGAGTCTGAGCATGAATCTTTGTCACCTGTCATCGTTAATTCATCATGCAATTATTTAGATAGAAAATAGCATAGAGAGATTTTAGTGTCGAAAAATAACTTTTGCTTTACCATGAAAAGTGCCTCTCGTATGGTCCAGTGTGTCAAATTATATCAATAGAGATGTTTTGATGAATAGGCAAATTATATGATTAATGATTCAATCTGATAAACATATTGTGATTTCCTTAATATATCCATCCATCCATCCCTCAGACCGGCAAGTGACAAAAAATAGCCTCCCCTTGATGACAAAAAATAGCCTCCCCTTAATGTAAAATTGGAACCTGCAATTTATACCACAATATATCAATATAAAAATCATAAGATGAAATGAACAGCCATGACTATGTCTTTTGAAAGATACAACTTACTAACTAGACATAAGAAAGAGAACTTTGGATGTGAAAACATCTTCTGGTCACCGCCCCAATACCATCATCACCTTTACAAGCCCAACGTCATCGCCTCTTACGTAACATGGATGATACCTTAACCCCAATCATGTAACAATGTATGCACTTATTATACATGAAAATACACAAAGGGGCCATGGATCCTACGCCTGTCCGGGTCCTTAATCATTGGACATAACTATAATTATCGAAATACTATAACGATACATACATTTGATGGACATAAAAAAAATAATACACATGCACTAACCTCTATAATTGGTTTCTAATCCACAAGTACTTTAAAAAGCCATATTACTTGTTTTTACAGAATTATAAAGCATACATTTTTATTTTGGTCATTATATAGATCAATCAAAATCACAATATCGATATTATTGCACGACTTGAATTTGCACAATAGTAAAGATGTGGTATACTCTATCGGGCCGCGAAAAAGAAAAAATCGTTTGGGTTGATTCTGGATGAATGTAAATGTTGATGCATGGGTATTTTCCTACTAATCAAATTAATATAAATCATATTGTTTTAATACAGAACAAACAAAAATAGCTTTAGGCTGTCAACTTGAGCGTCAAGCGCTCGCTATAATAAAGCACGTGTTTTACTTTATAGGAGAGAGGGAATGCGTATAAAATATAACTCTAAAAAAATTACTATAGTCCAATATGAGCATCATCTGCAAGGAGAATAAAGTCGAAAACTAGAGAACTGCAAACGTGCATTTTTTATGTATTATATGGTAATAGAAAATATTGAATGATGTATTTTTCAAATGTATCATTTGAGGAATAATTACACCAAGAAAACGTTTTGAATTAGTAAAACATCGTAGATGTCATTTTAGTTCCCAAGCTGTTACATAGAATGTAAAAAAAGAAACAGAAATCAATACACTAAAGTAATGGATAGGACTAAAAATTTCCATTCATAGTGGAATGAAAACCTTTCATGTTTTCGTATCCGACGTGAGCTAGGACATACCCAGTTTTGTATGTATCCTTATCACGCATTACAAAATGGACTCCATTATATGATTCATGTGTAAAGGGTGACTCGGAGTAATCATTGTAAAAAGTGTGTATTAATTTTTCATTTGTATTAAATTTCTTTGTACCGATTTTTAAAAAAATAATTATCATTTCTACGGAATTAGTCATCTTTTGTGAAGTCAACATTGTTCCTAACAATAAAAGAGTTGGGTTACCAAAGCTATTCCAATAATCACGCGACTTCACAACAATAAATACTAATTCATAAAAGAGCACATAAAAAGGGACAAAGAGCATAATAAAAGTTTATTTTACAATCAAAGATAAAAAAAAATTAAACCATGACAGGTATGATTCAATTAAATTTTGTAAACCGCTGAACTGGTTTTAAACGTCGTTTTAAATAATCTGTTAATAATAACAACTTTAATTTAGTTATGAATCGAAAAGATTATACATATATTTTATGTCAGATTGCACAATCCAAAATGAAGAGAGAAATTATAAATATCATTAAAGGGTTTAGGGTCCTTTATGTCTAAAGAGAAAGTCGTGACGTCAAGGCTATATACAATTGGTGGGGTAAAAAAATGAGCAAGGCTTAAATGTTTTTATACTGATTTCTGAGAACGTGGTAAAAAATATTGAAACATGCAGATATTGAACCTGGATTTAGAACGGACCTTTCTCTTTTAACAATAGTGTATACAGTATGGTATAACACTGTCCAATCTCTTTTAACAATAGTGTATACAGTATGGTATAACACTGTCCAATCTCTTTTAACAATAGTGTATACAGTATGGTATAACACTGTCCAATCTCTTTTAACATTAGTATATACAGCATGGTATAACACTGTCCAATCTCTTTTAACATTAGTCTATACAGCTTGGAATAACACTGTCCAATCTCTTTTAACATTAGTCTATACAGCTTGGAATAACACTGTCCAATCTCTTTTAACATTAGTCTATACAGCTTGGAATAACACTGTCCAATCTCTTTTAACATTAGTCTATACAGCTTGGAATAACACTGTCCAATCTCTTTTAACATTAGTCTATACAGCTCGGAATAACACTGTCCAATCTCTTTTAACATTAGTCTATACAGCTTGGAATAACACTGTCCAATCTCTTTTAACATTAGTCTATACAGCTTGGAATAACACTGTCCAATCTCTTTTAACATTAGTCTATACAGCTTGGAATAACACTGTCCAATCTCTCGTAACATTAGTCAATACACCATGGTATAATACTGTCCAGTCAATTGTAACTGTCTATAAAGCATGTCATAAGACTGTTAAATATCTTTTAACATTAGTGTAAAAAGCATGTTAAAACACTGTTCACTCTCTTTTAACATTAGTGTATACATCATGGTATAACACTATCTGTGCTCTTTTAACATTAGCTTATACAGTATGGTATACCACTGTTCATTCTTTCTTAACGTTAGTTTATACAACAATGGTATAAAAGTTCTTTCTTTTTTACAATTTATGTAAACGCACTGTACAATACTGACCCATCTCTTTAAGCATTTGTGTACAAAACAAGATACAATATTGACCAAACCTCTAAGATTAACGTGTAAAGAAAGGTATTTAACTGACTAATCTATCTATCTATCTATCTATCTATCTATCTATCTCTCTCTCTCTCTCTCTCTCTCTCTCTCTCTCTCTCTCTCTCTCTCTCTCTCTATATATATATATATATATATATATATATATATATATATATATATATATATATATATATATATATATATATAAACCACCCCATAAAGATGTTCACGAATACACGAGAAACCGCTATCATTCGTTTTAAATATATTTTATTGTATAATGGTAGATAGTTACTGAAGATATTCCTTCAAACGAAAACACACAACGGACGGACTGTAGCACGAAACTATAAATAAAAGATCATTAGTATGACATATCCAAATTGCTAAATCTTACAAATGTGGATCCAAACGAGTGATTGTATTTCAGGATAAGCAAGAAAAATTAAAGCAAATAATCTGTCATTACAGGATATTATTGTCATAAATAATGGAGTATCTGAAAACAGCATTGCCGTGTTTGATAGTAACGGAAAATATAAGCCCGGTGTTGTTATGTCAACGATATCAGATATTATTCTTCTTTTTTTTTTTGGAGGGGTCTTCTTTCCTCTGATCTTCCCAGACCATTTAAGGGAAAGGCCCTCCTGTTTCTTAGCTTAAGTGTGCTATAGAAATATTTGTTTTATTGTCAAAAAAAAAATTTTTTTGTATCAGCTGCAACAACAAATGCTTTGCACCAGAATATAATAAAGTTACACGCATCTACTCTAGAATATTTCAAATTATCTTCGCTGATATCATCAGGCCTTTATTTAATGCAGAAGATGAGCTGCAACTACAATATCTTCTAAGTGAAAAGTTATCATCAGGTAGTCGACAAAGAAAACTCCAAACTAGCCGTCTTGTATACAACATACTTTGTCATGCAGTGTGCAGCTATCTTCTGCAAATAAGGTACAGAAACGTGCAGCTTATGCAGTTGACGAACACTGTGACTGATATAGTGTAAGAATTTGTAAATTAGTATTTTTTTAAAACATATTTTGTTAATAATACTTATTTATTGTTTAATACTTATTTAATGATTGTATTCATATGATTTATTTTTATATCATGTAATCTTCTACCTGTGAATCTTAACACACTTGAAATTGTATGTATCTTCATGCTCCAAATATGATCAGTCACTCTTGTTACCACCTTCAAGTTCTCCGAGTTCGTATAAATACCTTACAGGCACATTAGCTAATACAGGTTGTTTTGAAAAGTCATATCGTTGTATTGATATATGCTTTTTGTGATCACGCCTATAGTTTACCTTTCATTGCAGATCTTACTAGGAAACTGGCAAGTTTTCTCTGAGAGACTTAGTTCGTATAGAATTTAATGAATGAATAAACTTCACATCTGAGAAATGCTGATGTTATAAATCTTTATTTTTATAAGCTACATCACGCATATGAAACGCTTTATCAATTTCAAATATTGGAAACTCCCCGGATTTTGGTTGATCTTGTTTATCGATTTAGAGATTAAGTCGTGTTCCATGACCACACTAATTATATCCTGGAAGATGTTTTCTCCTGGATACTTAGCCATGGAACTCCGGGTAATTGTTCGAACTAAGTAGCTTGATCATCTCTTTTATTAATACTGTTTGGGTTAGAAATAAATTTTAAAAAATTTGTACCACATTTCTCACACTTGCCCATAACCGTTATTGTTTTTATAGTCGTTACTCCATCTGTAGGGGTGGATGTTCTGCATTTACATAATATAAATCCATATTATTTATTCTATTTCTACAACACTGATGCAGTTGATTAGCGACAAGATAGCAGGAACCAGTCAAGCATCATCCAGCGCTACCAACTTATATTCAAATGATAATAATAGTTCCAACTCTCGAAGTGAAAGCACACAACTGTTACTTAATCTAATAATGAGATGGATCAAGTGTGAGAAGGTGTGTTTAGCTAATCAAATGATTACAGATGATACGATGATCTTAATTTGTAGATGATCAAAGATGCTACGATGTTCTTAAAGGTTTTAATGAGAACGCAGAATTATTAAATTGAAATTGTGCTGAAATTAATTGTATTACCAATATTGATGAAGCACCCAGCGTATGTCTTTAATGTGTTAATTCATAATTTAGTTCTGTAATGCTGGATAAACAATCAAATCCGGCAAGACTATTTTCAAGGGATACTGTCGCAGAATTGAAACCGAGTGGGTTTTGGATTAAATGAATAACTCAAACACAATGTGTGAAAGATGAAAATATATTAACTTAATTAGTAAAGAAAAATGTATGATGTAAAAGTACAAGGATTCTCACACGCTCTCAACATACAATTGATCAAATCACTCTATACTAACATTCACACATTGGAAGAAAAACAGTAATATTAAATCTTTCTGATATACAGCTTCAAGAAACCTCAGTTTCAAATAATAGTAAACACTATGATTTTCACGTAATTTCCCGTATACACTAGGATTGAGATTCAAACAGTCTCAAGTTTTCAAATACGTTTCAAATGTTTTGCAATGTCAGTAAGATTCACACATCTCCTGGAATTCAACTAAGATTCAAAATAATCTCATGTAAATACAAATATACCAATTGAAACAACAATTGGAACAAACATATGCTTCTTGACCCTTGTACAGTCGCACAATTCATACACCGATAAACCGCACAGTTTCACCACGTCCCTCGGGTTGGCCTCCTTTTGTATCGGCCGCTCGCCCCCTTCATGGATCCACTACATGTACAGTCATACGTATACACACGTACAGAGAACATACAACACCCTTATACTAGCTACGTCTACAGTCGTGGCTCCACCACATGTACAGACATATGTGCATACATATCGACATCTAGATAGCTCTACTCGTTAGCTAAACGCATCAGTTTCGTTACACCCGTTAGACTCGTTAGACTTGTTAGCATCGTTATACTCGTTAGACTCGTTAGACTTGTGATCTTCATTAGACTCGTTGGCCCTATGGCTATAGAAATACCACGAGTGCTCTCCTCAACAGATCCAAAGCGACCAGTCTCGGTTATACATTAATCTTGCTTAAATTCAAAGGACAGTGGGTAGTATTCAGGGTAAAATACCCGTGCATATAGTGATTATAATGTCCGGCGAGACATATGTTGGTTCCGTCGCTTGTCTGGAAAAACTCATGTTCACCCTATATAGCGTCGTGCGCATGCACAACAAAAATAGTCAAATATTTCTCAAGCATAACAAACGGTTTTTTTGGGTTTTTTTTTTCTAATTCTGTGACAGGTACACATACAAATACTGATGTGATTTATGTTTATAAGCAATAGACACGAATTATTTCGAAAGTTATCAGAGATATATGTAGTATTATTGCTGTATTTAATGTGATACGCTTATACTAAGAAATATTCATCAAACTTGGTGTAGCGGAGACATGGATATAATTAAGTGCAGAAACTACCCCGCACGAATTTATTACAATAAATTTACATGATCCAAGATCAAGATATCGAATTGGTCTTGATAAAATCTTTGCACAGCAGCAGATGAGGCGTGACCACAACAAATCACCATGGAGGGTAAAGTTGCGCGCATACAAATATTTAATTGAAACAAGACAATGATACATTAACCCTCAAAAGAGACTCTTGGGAAGAAACTCTTGGTTAGTTATAAGCTTCCGTCTGGCGTTATTGGCCGTAGTGTTTTTTTTTTCGTAAGAAGCCTTATTTTTAAAAAAAGAACCCTCTAAAGGTTGATATGTTCGCCCACCCCACCCCCACCTCCGCTGCTTTACTTTCCCCTTCACATATCCGCCAAACCGTAACTATATAATGCCGCGCTTCTCTTAACACACCCTCCAAATCCTTAACTATCTAATGTTACGCTACAGGTTTGACATATCAACCATATAACGCCATACTCCCCTGGCCACCAAACCGTAACTATAAAACGCTAAGCACGATCTGGTTTTATAATACATCAAGAGACAACATAACGAGAAGATTGCATTCTCGGTACGATCAACACAATTAAATCAGGAATCGTTTTGAGAATCAACTTCGTACAAAGAAACTTAGTACAAACAGCTTCAATGAATGATTGAAACAACTTTTACAAACTTCATGATAACAGTCATAGACCAATTTAAATATAACTGCTATCTCCATTGAAATACTACTCTTTTCAACGACGTAGCAAGACCTCTAAAATGTTTTAATTTGACAACCGATACCATTCTTCTGGTTAATCATTCAGTCTGAGACGTATTTTCCAAATAGAGAACCCTCTTAAGCAAGCAAATTATGACCGACATCCCTCAAATTTAAAAATGGAGGCAAGATGACAAATGGTTTAAACCATGGAGGGTCACAGTTATACACTTAACGTTTATGCTTTAATGTTGAAACTGGCTTGACGCCAAAGGTGATCATCGAAATAGAACATAAAAAATGATTTTAAATATTATATTGAGTCTGTCGTTTTTTTATTTCATATTTTGTTCAGGATATTTGCTCGCTTTATTCGTGTATCTGCATTGCATGCACGTATTAAATAATATATTGATGAGTTTCGTACCAATATCACGTATTTAGTTTCATTTTTTCAGGAGAGATGGGTAAACCTGTAATTATCGATCTAAACAAATTATCACCAGAGGAGCGTAAGAAATATGACGAGGGAATGATGAAAAATGCATTTAATCAGTACGCAAGCGACATGATCTCGCTCCACAGAAGTTTACCGGATGTACGGGATCCCGAGTGCGTAAGAATATCAACAATGTATTCGTTAGTGTATGTGTGTGTGTGGGGGGGGGGGGGGTGACATATATATAGTAAACGTTTCGGGAGTTTAAAGAAGTTTTAATGAATCATGAAAGTATAACATATTCCGATTGTATTATTTCGATAGCAATGTCTCATGAGCAGTTGTTTATCATTTTATACCATTACATTACTAATGCCTTATAGTAAGTGTTCCTACGACACTAAGTCTTATACTATGTAAATGCAAAAGCGACCAATTTATTAAAGTCAAGAAAAAATTTATTTGTCTAAGTTACAAATTGAAATTGTATAAGATACTTGCAGTATTGTGAATTAGATTCCAAATAATCCCTAATGCTTTATTATACTTTCAGTGTTTTAGAATGTTCTAGAATGTTCCGAATGAATTCCAATGATTTTGGAATGTTCTTATAAACAAAAGTGATGGAATCAAGAATATTTTTGAATGAATTGCCAATAATCCTAATCCTAAAGTAGTACTTAATTCCATTGTTATTTTTGTTATGCTTTTTCAAACAGTAACAAGAAAAGAGTGAAGACAACAATCTTTGAAACATTTTACTAATAATTTATTTCCCAAGAAAAACAAGGTAAAAATGAGAAACAGAACTTACAGTTTTATGAATCAAATCCTCCCACAAAATCCAAGAATTAAAAAAAGAAGTCCTAGTAATAAAAAGTCACACATGTAACTGCATTCGAATCCCACTGAAATCCATAATGGAAGGCGATGACGTATGCTGTGGTCAGTGTCGTATTGTTGTGTCAACAGTTTTGTTTTGCTGAATCACAGAAAATACAATTTAGTTTCTCAGTTAAGATCAGAAACTCGGTCAGCATTAAATACAAAGTTTATATTACTAAAAACATTTCAGTCAGAACTCTATTCTGGGCAAAAGAATTACATTATAATAACATGTAAGGGAGTAAAAAAAAAGAGAACACTAAAAAAAAAAACAATTAAATGAAATCAAATATAAATGACATCAAATATACATAACACCATAAAGTAAATGAACACTTTGTAATTCCAAATGAATAATTTAAATAAAAAATTATTCAATATTTATATTAAAGATAAATGCAAACTCTCAAAACAGTTTACCAAAACCGGAATCGATAATTGTTCAGCAAACCTCTTTGTATTCAATCATTCACTGGATATACGAGGCAATAAGGTTTTCTGCACACACACACACACACACACACACACATAAATCCGATGGAAACGTTCACTAACTCTTGAAAACAAATTCTTGTAAAATCTTGTTGACTACTTTAAATCATGACACAAGACAGGAAACCAAAACCCCATTCGCATCCTTCATTCACAAGCATGACAAAAGTTAGATATACAAATACACTATCCACAACCCTCAGTTACGGACAAATATCAAGCAAATAATATAAATAAAAAAAAGATCTAATGAGTTATTCAAACAAATTTGCTGAAACAGACAATACTATCTCCATCTTGCATTGATTTTTGCACATATGTAACCGTCCCAGATGCATTGGCTTTTTATGACGTAAAATATGATAACCTGAGGGGCAGGGCTAAGTGTATCGTCTCGAGCTAGTTGGACAGTAACATAACGAAAAAGGGATCATAGGTTACGAAACCATTTTCAGTTACATAAGGCGATGGATCAACAGATAAATCTATATATTATTTGGAGCAGTAATACAAAATTAATTCAAGAAAAAAGACAAATTGTGATATTAACTGTAATGCTTTAACATTTCTGGAATTCATTATTCCAATTCATCTTACATTTCTAGCTAACATCAAACAAAAATGAAGAAGGGAGTTTTTCGTTTCTAAAGATAAGCTTTAATGACGTGTAACCAAATTAAATATGGATTTTAATGGCCAGGACTGGCAAAACTTGGTATATTTTCTAAAGCCTCACAGATGAAATTACATACATACATACATACATACATACATACATACATACATACATACATACATACATACATACATACATACATACATACATACATACATACATACATGCTTAAGAACTATAACTGCCACCAAGTTAGTTGCAAGATGCTACATCGACAAATTTAGCCACAGATTAGTAATTTCGGTGGACATTGAGACCCTATTTCCCAAGACGCAAGGCACAGCGAGAAGTACCTCTTTGCATTCACATGCGTAGTTTTATTTTCCTTTTCCTGATCAAGTACACGCTTTCTATATATAGCTTACATATTAAATAAAGTTGCTTAGATCCTGTTTAAAGATGTGTTTTTTGATATTCTTTAAAATTTATAGATGCAAGCAAATAGAATACTTGAAAGATTTGCCGGATACGAGCGTCATCATTATTTTCCACAACGAAGCGTTGTCTGTACTACTTCGCACGGTACACAGTGTGCTGGACAGATCACCAACACAGCTGCTAAAAGAAATAATCTTAGTTGATGATTTTTCAGACTTTGGTATTCATACTCTTCTTATTCTTCCTATTCTTCTTCGTATTATTAGTAGTAGCATAAGTAGTAGAATTAGTAATAATAATAGTAGTAGTAGTAGTAGTAGCAGTAGAAGCAGTATTAGTAGTAGAATTAGTAATAATAATAATAATAGTAGTAGTAGTAGTAGTAGAATTAGTAATAATAATAATAATAATAGTAGTAGTAGTAGAATTAGTAATAATAGTAGTAAAAATAGAATTAGTAATAATAGTAGTAGTAGTAGTAATAGTAGAATTAGTAATAATAATAGTAGTAGTAGTGGAATTAGTAATAATAATACTAGTAGTAGTAGAATTAGTAATAATAGTAGTAGTAGAATTAGTAATAGTAGTAGTAGTAGTAATAGTAGAATTAGTAATAATATTAGTAGTAGTAGTAGAATTAGTAATAATAGTAGTAGTAGTAGAATTAGTAATAATAGTCGTAGTAGTAATAGAAATAAAATTAGTAATAGTAGTAGTAGTAACAAACGGCTACCACTACTGTTACAAAAGGTATATTTAATTTACTTTAGCAACGTCTAATGATAAACAGAGAAAGATTTAAGATAATGCCAACTACTTGTATATATGCTTGTTTTAATGCATTTATAGTAACTACTCATCAATTTTTTGATTTAATGGTTTGACCAAACTACTGTACAGTTGAGTATATGTTATTATACGGTGCAGGTTAATTCAGGTTGCAGAGTAATTCTTTATATTTTACAAAATAAACCATGATGAAAACAAATACTTAATTTAAATAATTATCGTGAATATTTGTTGTTTTTGAAAGATAGTCATTTTTGTTTCTTCTTAAGATGAAAAAACCCCATTAATTATTGGCTTTAAAAATGTATAGACTCTTGTTTTAAATTTGAGTCTAAATATATTTCACACTGTTCAAAAATTAAATATGAAGATTAGACTGACACCTAGGCGTAATAAAACCCTGGGCATTCAAAGTAATGTTAATGGTAAACATTTTATATCTAAAAATACAAACAAACGAAAGACAGAGAAACGTAAACAGCTAAAATAGCTACATTTGACTGCTGTTTACTATTCGCTTTAAAATACAGATCACCTAAAACAGACTCTAGACGAGTATGTTGCGAGACTTCCAAAAGTGTCCCTTATCCGGCTAAAAGAAAGATCCGGATTGATTCGAGCTCGCATAGAAGGTTTTGATGCTTCCACCGGACAAGTCGCCATTTTTCTTGACTCTCATTGCGAAGCAACTGAAGGTAATTTGCCATGTTTATGTTAACTGAAAATTCATTAGTTCAAAAGTTGCTAATCATTAATATTTAGCAGGAATAAATTGATTAATTTTAATGATCACTGAGGAGGAAAATATGTATCTGCATATTATGTGAAGTAATTTGTTCTCCATTGTATAATCATCAGTAGTTCATTATAGTCAGTCAAGATAAATATAAAATGTTACTGTACCTCATAGAGTAATTGAACATCAGCAATACCTATTCAACAGTGGCAATGATAAAAGTGAATATATATATATATATATATATATATATATATATATATATATATATATATATATATATATATATATATATATATATATATATGCAAGCTCAAATGAATTTAATACTGATTTTGTTATCTTCAGGAAACGCACAATTCTTTGAAATATTGTTGTGATTTATTGTTTCTATTTAAATATAAACTGTCTTCGTTGATCAACTACCTCCAAAGTAATAGACACCGATGCGATCGGCGATGCTACAAGTGGAACTATCGTGTTGATTAATAACGCCATTGGTTCATTTAAAATTCATGTCTTATTTGTAAGCAACGGATTTTCAAATTAATAATTGTATAATTTAGATACTTCAAGTTTTCTTTAATGATGTATGGTAGTGACCATTATGTTATATCGATGAATAAATGATAACGACCTTCACCTTAATTGGTCAGATCGGATTTTTTGGTGGCGCCACCTATCCCATTGAAAAGAAGTAAAAGAGCTCGAATGTTAATTGTATAAAGTTTTACCTCTTTATTTTTATAAGTGGCGACGCACTTCCGAATGTCTTAGTGTTTGGTAGAGGTCAACCTTTTGCAAACTATCAAGAGCCTATAACTTTCCATCTTATGTAGCGAGACAAATTTAAGGAAGTTTCTGAATTTCTAATTACTTTAAAGTTATTACACAAGGGCTGAGCATGTCATCATGTGTTCCAAATAGTCAGAATGGTGATTGAAATAGTATAGTCCGCAATACATTATGATAAGATATTGCACGAAATTATACACTAGACTCGGCATACATGCTCGCCAACACATACATACACACACGTACACACACAAACACGAACACAGAAACACAAACACGCACAGAGAGAAATACGCTAGCAAACATACACACGTGTATAAATGCACGCAAACAAACTCACATATAAGCATCGATGCAAATTGACTAGTGTTCAACACATTCGAATGCAACCTGCTTTAAATATAATCAAACAGGTTGATTCACTTGGAATTTAACTTGTTTTTGAAGCATAATACCAGAAATAAAAAACAATAAAAGAAAATGAAATGATTCTTTTCCCGTCCATTGTACTGCAACTGTGGTCATTTAAAAGTTCTCTCATGCAGAGGACATGAGGTACATGTTGGGGTTGTCACGCCAAATTACTGGCAGCATTTAATGAAGAGTGGGAAAAATCTGTATCAATACCGCTTTATTATCCGTTGGAGTTGTAGTCATATTATCTTGTATATAGCCAATTAGCACGTGTTTGGTTTGTCCTAGGTCTACCAAGCTGTATGTCTTTAATAATCATGGCTATTCAGCTGTAATAGTACTACGTTTAAGTGGCATGCTAGATTGCCCCCCCCCCCAGGCTTTCATTCCTCGTAATGACTTGGATGTACGACAATGCTTCCTCATTTTTACACATTAGAAGCATGACTGTGTTGAGTTAGCTTATAAATCACGTGGGTTTAGTTTCTTCATGTAACTTATAAATAGTATTTAAATCCAGGAAGACTCCAATATTTGCAGGATGGTTCTTTCCAGTCAAACCGTAATTAGGCATGATAATGCTTCTCCATCTTACTCGATATTACGATCATTGTATCGGTAAGCAATTTGTAATTGTACAGTTCTTGTAAAAGTTTAGACACTATTTGTTAGAATCTTATTTTATCCGACACGTTTCTAATCTTTCTGCAAAAGCAGCTTCCGAGAAAAGTGCTATAATTGCAATATGTCGCGCGTTAGAAACTAAAGAACGCCACCTCAAAATTGACAACTTGAACGAAACTAAAATACCATTAAGACAATGAACATGATATAATACAAATCACAATGGGCGAAATTACACATATTACATCTATTACATCTGAAACACAAGAAAATGTGTTATTATTATTGTGCATACAAAACATAAGCAAATACTATGGCCATGATTAGCATTACATTGCGATTGATTTGACAATAAACATCAATATCAATTTATAACATGAGAACTATGGAAATGATCACCTAAGATAGATGTTAGTAATTATTTTTTTCTAACGCTGTATTCTTTTAGACTTACTGAAACTGTGCTAATATTTGCTTCAAGACCTGCACTCCCCAAGATAAATAAAATATCTCGGTGAAGGTAAACTCAAAATTGAGAATTTAATTGCAAAGATCCAACTATTTTTAATCATTTGGGTGATATTACCGTAGCGCAAGAGAATATATCTTTGCCGTCATTAATGGTCATCACGCTCTTTTTTTCTCCTTCTGGCACTCACTGTATGTGCAAGCACATACGCCAGCTATCTCAGTCTCTACTGTCATTGTGTTAAACGTTGATAGTTCGTGTCCTTTCTGAATTGTTTCTACAAATTACAGACGACAATTTTGAGACGTCATGCATTTCCAGTAAGTGATTTGTCTTCGCCTACATTAGTGACTCAAATGATGTCGCCTCTTTTTATTCATAGCTGCTCTCACCAAGAACACATTTACACAAAATTATTCAAATTTCTCCCTCTTTCTATCCATGGCTGCTATCACCAAGAACAAATTTACACAAAATTATTCAGTATTCTCCCTCTTTCTGTATTCCTCTGATTTCTCGTTGACCTATAGCTTATATCCTTTATTTTAGTTTTCTGCCAATGCTTTTGTACAACAGAATATTGTTCTACCAACATTAAACAATGCGTAGACATGCTGAAAGGTTCTGAAGCGTCATTTATTAACTAGTGCTTTAACAACAGATTGTATAACAATTTCATTTACATCTATTGATGCTTGATTTACAGTAATCATGGGAACTGTACTCGTTTCCAACGCTAATTCATAAAACCTATGTAAATGGTTTTTTTTTCAAAAGGATACCATCAGTTTATATATCCCGATTTTTCTGCATGCCTTGATGAGATATCCTAGTACTTGCATCAGATTAAGAAAAATATATTCATCAACATATGTTTTTAAGTAACAAAGAACTAGTTGATAAATGAAATATTATGATAACAATCAACAAGGAGTTCTGAATGATTTGACAATCTTCATGATGATATTTAAATGTTCACTAAAGTCTGCATAGAGTCTCGGGTTTCTTAACTGTGTTTAGTTTGTTTAAATTTCTTTGATATGTCTTCGTTCCGTTATTTGGATGGTCGTTTATGACTGATATGGTTACCAAGGTTTCTTGGTTGTTGCGTGGAACCAGCTATCAATATATATATATATATATATATATATATATATATATATATATATATATATATATATATATATATATATATATATATATATATATATATATATATATATATATATATATATATATATATCGCAAATACACATTCTAGTATATTGACATACGTCGTGTTGTGAATTAAACTTTTAACACTTCCTCCAAATCTATGATAACTGCCCACAAGAACTGTTTCCACAGCAAGTCATCAAGCCAAAACTTAATTGTTAAATCTATCAATGCTGTTTCCGTCATTTGCGTAACGGGGCGTGTCGTTTTGTCTGAATCATTTAGTACTTGACTCTTTATGACCTTCCATAGGATGGTTGGAGCCACTTCTCGATAGAATTGCCAGAAACAGCACAAACGTGGTGGTTCCGGATATTAATACAATCCTTGAAGACACACTCGAGTTCGAACTGAGAGGCTGTAAGTACAGTCAAGCGGGTGGATTTGATTGGAACCTCTTTTTCAATTGGCACGTTATTCCAGAGGCTGAAAAGAAGAGAAGGGCCTACAACGATTGTCTTCCCTTCAGGTGTGTAACCAAGTCACTTTGTAGAATAAGTGAATCCTAATTGGTGCAGTGAAAATATTCATCGCAGTGTTTTATATTTTTGTGACTTGTGCGCGCTACCTCAGAAGTACAGTGGATTACGGTAATGTGGTATGCAGTTGCAAATACTTGTGTAATTCTTTTCTTTTCCTGATTATATCCCAGTCGTCTAACCTTTGTGTCTCAACCGAAAAGCTTTTCTCTGCCAGTTCATTTATAATTTTAATTGTTTCTTCAAAACATCTTCTGACATTACTGGCGTGGTGAAAACAACAACATAGCGAAAATGTAAACGTTGTACAGTCCACACGCATGCGTTAAGAGTTTTTAAATGAATTCAAAAGACGCGTAGTAGATAGTGAATTTATTTTGAACATAGAAGCTTTCGAAACAAATATGAAATGATTCTGGAATTCAACTTAATGTCTGAATACAAAATGGTTCCTCTTGCTGTTTAGGTACATGGAATTCCACTTGCTGTTTGGGTACAAAAGGGTTCAACGTTCTGTTTAGGTACAGAGTAATTCCAGTTAATGTCTTGGTACAAATGGGTTCCACTTGCTATTTATGTACATATGGATTACATTGTCTGGGTACAAAAGGTTCCACTTGTTGTTTAGGTTCTGAGGAATTCCATTTACTGTTTAGGTTCTGAGGAATTCCACTTGCTGGTTAGGTTCTGAGGAATTCCACTTGCTGTTTAGGTACAGAGGAATTCCACTAACTGTCTGGGTACAAAGCGATCCGATTGCGTTTTAGGTACAAAGGCGTTTAACTTGCTATATAGGAACAAAGGCATTTAACTTGCTATATAGGAACAAAGGCATTTCACTTACTTTATAAGAACAAAGAGAATTCACTTACTATTTTAGAAGAATTGAATCCACTTGCTATCTACGTCCAAATGGATTTCACTTGATGTTTATGTACAAAGGGATTGTACTTGCTCTCTAGGTATAAAGTGATTCCACGTGATGTCTTGGTACTAAGGATTCCACTTGATGTCTATATACAAAGTGATCCCATTTGATGTCTAGATATTATCGATTCCACTTCCTCAGTTCATAACTAGTAGTCTTGCAATTCAACATGTCGGATCGTCATCCATAGAATCCATTGAGGTACACCAGTGATGTCAGCACATATTAATAAAACAGTGCCTTAAAATAACCTCTTGGTCTATCATTTGGTCTCTTTGATTCTGTCATATTAAAACCTTCCGAATCAATTTTCTAGAATCATAATATATGCATTGATATTGCTTACAGTACATCCATGGATCCATAAAATACTAATCACAGCGTTTATTCCCAAAACCCGTCCATGTTTGGTTGCTAGCATATAACAGTGTGGGCATTTGATATTAACATCTTTGGTATCTGATTGTTTTTTTCCGTTAGTATCAATGACAATATAGATTTATATAATTATTATTAATGACAATATAAATTTCTATATATAAGAATAGTTCCCCGGACTTTACGTTTGTCATGTTTTATTTGTTACTACTGGACATTATTTCAGTATCCAAGCTTTGATTTGTATGTGCGGTTGTGTCACTTTGTAAACCCCAGTATATAATTATTAAATTATGTTTTCGTCTGTTATTCCTATTTTGTAATTCGCTCGTTTGTTCCTAGGAAGTACTAACAACGTGGTGTGATCTTTATATATTCGTAATCTGTTTAATCCATGTTAATTTCAAAGTTATATAGAATACAAATATACCTGTAATATATAATATGAAGGAAGAACACCACCCACCCACCCACACCCACACACCCACACACATACATACATACATACATACATACATACATACATACATACATACATACATACATACATACATACATACATACATACATACATACATATATATATATATATTGCATTAGAAGCTGATTAACGATATAAAACAATATCGATACCGGTACAGTGGCGCAAACTAGAAATATATACTTTCCTATTTATTTTTAGCACGTTTCAGATATGTTAAAGTACCTTTTGAGCATTAATACCTATATTTTAAAGACCTTAAAGGGCAGATAGTTTAAGCCGTGTACGATTCTGAACGTCACAGACAGGTAGACTATTTTTTTTTAAAGTACATTTCTAAATTGAACTGATTTCATACTGTTAGTACCGAGTCAGTCTTATAAACGGAATGAAACTATGAAATCGGTATCTCAGAGAGAGAGAGAGAGAGAGAGAGAGAGAGAGAGAGAGAGAGAGAGAGAGAGAGAGAGAGAGAGACTCACACTTTCTCAAAAGTTGAAAAATTGTGCCCCAAGAAAGCATATCGAAAATCTGTTTCCCCACGTTCAGGCATTAAGTATCATCTTCTGCAAAGAACAAAAAATAATATACAGGTATTTACATTTTTTACCGAGAAGCAAACCAGTCTAATTAATGAAACTGACATAATTATATAAGACATAGTTACATAACTTCAAAACAATTAACATAATTATATAAGACATAGTTACATAACTTGAAAACAATTACTATGTTCACAAAAAGCTGAAATAATATTGACGCAGGCTAACACTGCCATGGCGTCATGCTGCTGGTCGTGACAGCATTATCATTTGATTTAATGAGAAACCTGTCAAGTAGAATGACAGAGCGTCCAACTGTACTAAAATAGTAAGCAAGCATTGTTTTAAAATGTATTAAGGCTTTTAATGTATTTTCTGGATTGTTTCCACCCATTCATTACAAATGGAAAATTGACGGTTGGGATGTTAAGATATATATTATATGCGTCTTCATGTCTTCACAGGCTTCGAAGTGATTAAGAACTCTTGAAAATAGCAGTCGCTTGCATTTGCTTTCAAATTTGACAGCATCTGACTTTACATCTGTATTTTCCTATTTTCTTACCATGGCTTTAGGTGAATCTGGCAAGCAAGATGCGGAATTTTAAACGTGTTTGTGGTCGGTAGGTGAATATAAAGGATTGTTTCTCAATCTCCTTCAGATGCGTCAATAATGTGCTAGTGTGTGCAGATAATTTGCTCTATGTTTGGGTATCTGACTAGTATGCTATTGTAAAATGGATGTGATTGTCAGTTTTATCTTTGTGTCGGAGTAGACTTTTACTGTCAATGGCCTTTTATTTTCATATAGTCATATATTTTGTATTGTTCTTGTCTCATCTTTTGTAACTGATCTTGGAGTTTTCCAAGTCGTCTGATGAGCTCTTCCTCGTTAATGCAAATACTTTCTATCGAACACATTTGCCGAATGTGTGATTTGGAGTACATGTTCAGGATGACTGAAAGGTAAGAGATACTGACGGGAGTTGATTGTAATGTCAGCAACTTGCATTTCGCCCATGCAATATGAATCGGGTATCTAATGACTGAAACATGAATTTTGTGAATGGGGCGGGGGAAATCTTTTGCAAATTCAAAGGAATGGGGCAATTGCTCCCATGTTCCTGTATATATGTTATCCACACCATCAACCATTTTGGGGCTGGTGAAGGGATACTTCTGAACATAAGTCAAATTCATCATTAAACTTGATAAGGTATTCCGGTTAGCGAGTTGACGGGTGAAATGGAACGGTAGAGACAGTCGTCCTACCCTTTCTTGTAAGCTTTATCATTCGTCACGTGGTATATTGGGAAATATCCATGGTAACGTGTGTGGATTTGGTTGGCATATTGTTCAAAGGCGTTTTGTTGAAATAGTCTGTGCACAATTTTGTACAAATGTGCAAAGTTGTAAGTCGATATTTTATTCATTGTATTGGTTCAATATAATGGCTGTTTGCTAACGATGTTAGATCTAATGAGGATACCTATTTATATATGGAATATCATGCGAGAGTTGAAACGTTACGCACCATTAATGATGTCTGTCTACGCACTTTAATCTGCTCGAAATGCCCATATTTATGGTGTGTGTATTTTTTAAGAAACTAAGTCATGTTGTAGCTATGTACTAAGTTCTATTGCACGCCTGTTGTTTTACTTTTCATTTAAAAGAAACCTCCACATTCATAGAGATAGTTTAATTTCATTATCGCAAAACATATTTAGTGTTTTAAGCGTGTCACTCGGTCTATGCTTGTCGCTGTGTATAATAATTGTGTGCATGTGCGCGCGTGTGTGTGTGTGTGTGTGTGTGTGTGTGTGTGTGTGTGTGTGTTTCTAATTTCCTAACTGAGTGTGACGTATATTTACTTACTGTTAAATATGTCTGTATTCTTTGTTTATAAGACGTGTACTCGTTTCCAGTATATTTTCTCAAGTCAGTCCTCATTAAGATTATCTCCAAGCATCGACGACTCGTATATCACAGAAACACAAATGATAACGTTAAGAATACTCAAAGACACGCTTTAAACTTTTTTCCCGAAAGCTAACATGAAAATTCGTTTCTATGCAACCAACTCTTTATCGGCTCTTATGCATCACCATAGGTTGGTTTGTGCCATTTTTACTTGATCGGATTGCCAGGAATGAAACTGCCGTGGTACAATCTCAATTCAAACAGTTTTACATCCCCTTCTATCCCCAATCACAGGCTGGCTTGAACCATTACTAGATCGGATTGCCTGGAATGAAACCACCGTGGTAGTACCAATCATAGATACCATAAGTGACACTGACCTTAGGATAAGTTTTCAGCCAGCCAAATGGTCCCACGCTGGAGGCTTTGATTGGAAACTTCTGTTTGATTGGCACCCGGTTCCGGAAACAGAGAGAAAGAGAAGGAACTATTTAGACTATCTCCCGTTCAGGTTGGTCTGTATGCATTGGCTCTGGCACGCTTTGAGCTTAAACATTAGGATCACAATCTGCTGGCTATATGTATCTTGCTTTTCTTTAGTAGCAGGCTAGAAAGCATGTCAAAAAAGCCTACTGAGTGCTGAAGTGCTAAAGTAGTTGTTGCCCAGTTAATTTCTGAACCGATTTATGTCTTTCATATAACATATTACCTTTTATTTTTAACAGAGCTGCGTTTTGTATGTCTTTGTTATCGACATGATTTTTGTAATAAAATTATATCTTAAGCCAGATTAAATTCATATAAACGTGGTTTATTTCATACTTTTTATAACAATATTCTTGCTATTATATTTTCTTATTTTAGGAGACATAGTTGAAATCTATGGGAATTATTCTGCACTAAGATTGAATTTTCTCTCGTCTCCAGCCACATCGTTGGACATAAATATAAGTTCATAACGTCTTTACTTAAGCCAGAGATGGATAATTGTATAATTGTCTTATGTATTGATCTTTCACATAGATATATTTCTCCTTATTAATTTATGTTTGATACTTCCCATAGAAAACAAACCTTGCAACGTTGGAAAGTATGTTTGTTCCCTCCTTCCCAATCGCCAAGGGAGCCATTGCTGTCTGCACTTAATGTCTTTTCTTATACGCCATGAAAACAATACAAATCCCAAACTTGAGGGGTGGTTGATAAAAAACATATATTTTTAACTACTCCAAATGATACTATATCAAGGTGTCTAATGCAGTAATAGTTTTCCTTATTGAAATAAATGAATGCGACAAATTCAAATGTAATGTTGGAGTAGGGATACAGGCAAGTCAATCAGAGATGGAAAATATAGTTCACTTTGTACAAATGAAATTGTGTATAAATGGGAGGGAATGGCTCTGTCATCCGGTTCTAAATCTTGATTTTTCATTGCATTTCTATTTGTGCATCTGCTGTGCTCTCTCTCTCTCTCTCTCTCTCTCTCTCTCTCTCTCTCTCTCTCTCTCTCTCTCTCATCAAATACTGAATCAAATTATTTATCTCTTTGTTTTTAAAGATGTTTTTGTCTCATAAAAGTCAAAATGTCTGGCAACTCGTCAATTTCCTTGGCCTCTAACTCATCCTGTGTAGATTTTCTAACAAAGTTCTAGACATTAGATGACATTGTGAATGCTTGACGATTTAGAAAAAGATATTTTAAACGTGTAAATTAAAATTCCTCATCAGGGAGAATTAAACTGCCAAAACAAATCCAATTTAAAGGACAATTTTAGGATCTCTGAATTGTTTAAAAGACATCCAGATCAAGAATGAGACCCACCCCCAGAAACCAAAAACAACAAATATTATTCTATATCATAAGTCATTTGGTAACAGCGAGAATTCAAACTAGCAATTAAATTAAACTCGGAAATACATTGCCAAAATTCAAGAAAAGCTTCATGTATTGTGACTTAAAAATCCCAAATAATCTTAAATGTCCTATCATTAGTCCAAAAATATAGAATTTTCTAATACCAATAATCATGACAGTCCTGATGTAATGCAGAGATCCAATCCAAAATATCTTAGAATGAATTCACAATAATTCCAAAATAATGTTTTACTTCAATGTCAATGAGCACTTAATAATGCCAACGAATATTTTAAAGACATTATTTCATTTTATTTGCACTGAACTTGTATGTTCAGATACCAAATTGATTCGAGTGACTGATTTAAGATAGGAATTATTTCTTTATTAAATCCAAATATATAAACATTTTCACACGAGTTATAACGTAATATAACGTAAAGAGATCTAACGGAAACAAATATTGTCATTCACAAGACCGACCTTGAATTAATGCTATGCAAACAAGTTATTTACACCTTACAGTAATGGACACAAGTAAGTGTATGTAAACATGCTGTTTGCAACTTATAGCCATCGACAATAGTTAGGCACACGAAACGTTTAAATATATGTATATAGCACTATACTGTATGATACCAAAAATCTGGCTGACGAGTTTATCCAATTATAAACTTACATCTCACGTGACGCGGTTCTCTGTTGTTAGTTTAAGTTCAGTTATCATAAATGGTTAATAGTTTATATGCTAAAACTACGAGTTAATAGATTGGTATCTCTTTAAATATAAACAAGGTCTAGGACAAATAGAGCATTTATGATTGTTGACCAACAAGTATATTATGCAGTTCATATTCTTGTGTTCTAATGTATATGATGTCCATAAGGTATTTCTTCATCAATTTTCATAATGAATCTAAATTGGAATCTATGGTACATTACTTTTATGCTGTTCGTCTGCTTACTTACGGCCATATTTTTATTTCTAAGCCATTATCTGCTTTCTGTTTTATTCGACTCTAAATATATTCGGAATTTTGTATTTCTCAGATGATGTTTACTTCGGTTTTAACAGATAGAATTAAACAAATGTAGAGTTATCATGATTTTAAAAACGTATGAAAATATGAGGTATTTTACTTCTTTCACATGCTAATATGCAGGTCATCTTCCAGAATTCACCTTCTTTCTTACAAGCAACATCTTTAAATTTTAATATAATTGTGTGACTCTTTTCCATTTCTGTGATTGGTTTATATGTATTACAATTCTGGCGTAAACAATATCATTTATTTTTGCATCCATTATGAAATTACAGCAATCATTACTTAAGATTTCGTATTGTTTTGTTAGCCTTTCCATTGAAATTTTCATTGTGCACTAACAATGACTGAGTGGCTGGGGGGAAAAGTATTTTCAATTGTACATCATGACTGTTTTCTTTGTTTTGTTTGGCTGATTTACAGTTCTTCGACACGTTAACTTTTTATCATAGTTTTTGACTCTCCTCTCTCATCTTGCATGGATCTGTGGCGATAGAATGAACAATTATAACTCCAGATTCCGATTAAGTGACAGAGTGTTGGCAAATAAGTAACAATGGAAAAGTATTAAGTTGTTTTATAATACCCTTGAAGTGAATTTTCGTTAATACATTGGTTGAATTACTTGTATCATTCTTAGCTGATCTCATTTGTAGAAAGAGAACATATTTACTTTGTAAGTTTCCACAATGGTTTTTCCAGCATTGTTTTACTGGCCTAATATATCATTATTTCATCATTGTGACAAGTATCCAGCAGGTATCAACCAATAACAATTTTCAGACACTACCAAGCGAGTTGGAGTCATATGTTATACATATGCATCATTTATTCGTAAGTTATTATATTTTCTTGTTATTGTGTTCCCCAGGTTGGCTCGAACCGCTGCTTGATCGAATCGGTAGAAATTACACAAACGTTGTGGTTCCAGTAATCGATGTAATCAGTGATGAAAACTTTCAAATTCAATACAGCGCCGCTAAACATACACAAGCCGGGGGCTTTGAGTGGAATCTTATTTTTAATTGGCATTATGTACCTGAAAATGAGAGAAAGAGGCGAAACTATTTGGACTACACTCCTTTCAGGTTTGGCTCCACTGTAAATTAAAACTAAAATAATTTTCAAAAAGAGAAAAAGCTACAAGTATTTTTATGAAAATATTTATATCATTTTAAAACTCTTCCTATTTGGCAAAACATTATACTTGCATAAGAAGTAAATATTCAAATTTAGATTAAGGAGAGTGATTATGACATTGTTAACTGTTGTCTTTGTAAAGATAAATGTATATGTTTCTAATATGAATTCTTCATCAGAACCCCAGATTTCATTCAATTGGGAAACATATTTATAAAGACAATTTTATTTCCTTATGACATTCACTTACTTATAAAAAACGATATGATGAGAAAGAAATATGGTATTATAAACAAAGATAGTACTACAAAGAAAGATAGTATGAGAAATTAATCACACGTATCAAGTTTCTCATTCCATCAAAATTGATATTGTATTTTAACCCATATTAGTAAAACAATAACATAATCCATTTTATTATTCTTTCTTTGCATGTAACTTCGTTTCAAGTAATGTATTATGCGTTATAACGGCTTTGCTAGTCTAGATGGTGACGGATTATAAACTAGAATGTTTAAATTTCCAATGGTTTGGCAGTTAGATATAGTTTGTAGTCTAGCATCTCCATCTTGTCTCTTTTCCCTAGAAAATAAAGCAAGAGTTGTATGAAGAAATCAATGTTGAATGAATAGAAAACATTTTAAAGTGTTACGGATTGTCTTGCACGTAAATTCGAAACAAAGGATGATTGTGATGTAAATAAAGCATACATACGTGATCAAGGAAGATTCGAATAAGCTTTGCGTTTGAAACTCTGCCTTGAATAAATAAATTATTTTGCGGTGAATAAATTGACGGTAAGGTAAGAGGCAATATATACAAAATTATATGACTGACAAAACATTGACCTGGTCTTGATTTCAACAGCTTAAGTAAAGTCCGGACCTATACATCTATAGAATTCATTGATCTGATTGGCTAAAATGAATTTTTGATTTAAAACTAAAAATCAAATGTTATAAATCTTGACGTAAGTTTAACGTGTTTTATGGGAGAGGGTACTAACCTACTGGTTGACATGTTTTATGTGGTATAAAGCGGACACTATGATATATTAACTGTACAATAGAAAAGGTCAAGAAAAGGTACAAAAAGCAATCAGCAACATAAAATTATTAGCCACTAAAACAAGATCTACTTATTTGTCTGAGACTTTTAATTAGATGTTCCTCTTTACAGGTCAGTGGGTCTAATGCAACTATTTACAAAGATATTCCATGATGTTGCTTTAGAAAAATACAAAATCTTTGAGTGAGTCTTGGACGTGTCAAGAAGTCATGATTTGATTATGTTTGCAAAAATACCGGCAGGGAACGGAAAAATCTGAAACAATTAAATGCCAATCAATTAAATTTCAATTTTAATTAAAACAGATAGACACTTGATGAGGTAGTGATTTACAATAGCTCAGTGTGTACAATGAACTGAAATCTAAAAAGCAAGGTTGGTTCTTACCAAAAAAAATAGATCTAGTTCTTTTTATCGAAGATTATTTTTGTGAACGTAGCACGAAACGTGTTACGCACACCTAATTTGCAACATGTGGTATTTAACCGATTTTTTCATTGACTCGATTTAAATAATAGATTCTATAAACAAATTAATGCTTCAAGAAATTAAATTACCTCATTGGTATTTGGGTTTCTACTTGTAAAAAATCTAAACTCTCTTTTAAAAGATTCACTTTTAAAGAAATTGTAAGCACAGAAAGAAAGCAAACATTTCCAAAAGAGATAAGGTATTCCTTAGTTTGCATACTTGATTGCATTAGATCGTCTGCTGCTAGTATTTGCAGATACCAAAGTCCTCGCCCTTGTCATTTGAGCATGACGTATTTGTATTGTATGAACTCTTGTAAATTTTCCCAGCACTATTTCTCTTTTAGCAATCAGCAATGCAGTCACATTCTGGTTACATGCCCTTAGTCTGCATCTTCATGCTGTAGATATATATATACATATATATATATATATATATATATATATATATATATATATATATATATATATATATATATATATATATATATATATATATATATATATATATATAAATATATATATATATATATATATATATATATATATGTATATATATATATATATATATATATATATATATATATATATATATATATATGTATATATATATATATATATATATATATATATATATATATATATATATATGTATATATATATATATATATATATATATATATATATATATATATATATATATATATATATATATATATATATGGACCTTTGTTTGTTCTGATGGGTGTTTTTCCTTCAGTTTCTTAGTTTTCGTGGCATTGTATTTGCCGTAGTATTATGAGAGCACCACAGCATATAAACATGTGGAATCAATGCGAGCATTTTTATTTCGTCTCTTAATAAATCAGTTTCTACTCTAATTAAATATTTTGAACACAGATCCTTTTTTCTTCACTCATGACTACATTCTTACTATTATCGTTGAATACATTTATCCAGTCACTTACATTATGAATTTACTACCACGTCCTTAGAACGTATCATAGCATTTCATTCATCCTATTAAAGTAGTTAATGTGACCAATCGGACAGGGCCATCAATGCATGTTTCAGAAATGTATGCGTTTCTACCTTTGGATTATAAACAGCTATAATGCAACATTAGCGTGATTTGAAATTAATATTATATGAATTATCTTTCTTAACTTTAATAATGAAAGCTTTATTATTCTAATTCAACTTTACGAAATTATTCGATTCCCCATTCTTATTTGGGGATTATAACATGCCTTACACACTTTTTATCCACTGAATACTTTTAATAAATGATTATTCCCAAGTATAATGATCATTACAGCTCAAACGATAAACCAGTATTCTCTCATCATCGTAATATTTTTTTTAAATAAATATTTGCCGCATATTTTTAGTTTTAAATTTTTTCCACTCTTTTTGTTTTTCAAAACGATTTTTTTCAGAATATAGATCGTTGTGTTATGTTTTAAGTTATTATCTAGCTCAAAACGATATCAATCTCGTACGACCAAAGCTTGCGCTGACTAGGCTCTTTCGAGATAAAATAAAATTGCAGATAGCAGTTTGAGGAAAACGCCAGAAAATACTACCCCCCTGCTGGGAGATGTTTACATTAAACGGATTAATTTCGATCTCATTCCTTGTAAAAGTGTTGACTTAATCGATATTATAACATCATAATGTACAACCAATCAACGACAAACTAGACAGCGTTTACAACACTCAATTTGACTGCTATATATTGTATCTCCAGTTGCCTTAAATGTCTGAATTGGTATATTCAATTTAAATATTAATTCTACTTATCTTGGTCAACACTAGCTTCCTTTTCATTTCACATCGCATTATTCCACATGCCCTGGTGAATCGGGAGTCTCTACCCAATTACGAACATTCTGCACAGAACGGACCCTTTATTATTATATTTCTGTACATGTGTAACGTGACTCGCAATGTGAATAATGCGAATTACGATTTAGTAAACATCAACCCGAATCATTCATACTTGATACACGGCACGATTTATAACGATGGTACAATAACACGTCTCATTTAATGTTACATAACACGTCTCATTTTATGTTACATACAGCATATAGTATGTAGTAATTTTCTTCCTCATTTTTAAATCATGGCAAAATATTGAAATATTAAAATCATATTCTTGTTAATGATAAGAAAATGATAACGTTAAAAGTCGATGACGAAGATTGCATTTTCCTATAATACCATGGATGTACTAAAAAGTAATGCTTGTAAAAAAAAATCTCGATCTGTAAGATTAACTACTTACTGCAAATGGTAAATACTTTGCTAGATTGATGACATCTAACACTATACAGCGCAATGAATAATCGGTCAAAGGTTTCTCGTTAATGTGATTTCTTGTTGTTATTAGGAAGAATTAAATCTATATTCATGGATTAATTTCCCATTACCACTAGAAAAGTTGTATACGTTGTTGCAAATGGGAGAGACTTATAAGTGAGAATTTATCTTCCTTTTGTTGAGACATAGCACGATACTGAAATTAACACACACACACACACACACACACACACACACACACACACACACATATATATATATATATATATATATATATATATATATATATATATATATATATATATATATATATATATATATATATATATATATATATATATATATATATATATATATATATATATATATATTCAGTACCTCTCTTTCATGACCTAGGACTCCAACCATGGCTGGGGGTTTATTCGCCATCAGCAGAAAATTCTTCGAAAAATTAGGAAAGTACGATCCTGGCTTCGATATCTGGGGTGGAGAGAATTTAGAACTTTCGTTCAAAACCTGGATGTGTGGGGGAACATTGGAGACGGTTCCATGTTCACATGTCGGCCATATCTTCCGAAAAAGGAGCCCATATAAATGGCGGGGTGGCGTTAACGTCGTGAAACGGAACACCGTCAGACTAGCTGAAGTGTGGTTGGATGAATTTAAGGAGTACTATTACGACAGAATCAACCATAATCTGGTAAGACGATAGAATAAGGCATGATTCCCTGTGTCAGCATGTAACATTTTGAAGGAGTTTCCTTCTCGTTTTTAGTCGAACTCTCTTTCCAGACTCGTATACATACATTTTACCTATCGTATGAATCAGGTCCATACCTTTACAACAAAGTTACAAGTAGGGCATAACCGACTTTTGATCCGGAAATCGGATTCCACCGGATAGTATGAACTTCCGATTAATCGGAGTCGGACAAGGCAGGAACGACCGATTCGGATAATAAAAATAAAAAAGTTGAATTTTTATAGCACCGTGTCTAACACTGCGTGTCATTCGATAGTGCGTTAATAAAGTTAAATAAGAAGTCAGAAAAGTTCAATATGGTCAACGCAACCACGCTGTGAGACAATCTATTTGAACGGACGGGTGAAAACCGGAAATGAAGCCGGATATGGTAAAGTACTAAGTAACATGCTAGACACGGCAAAACCAGATACCAGAATTCCCGGAAACGGAAGATGAAATCTTTTAGGAAAAAAAATACGGATTTAGCAATTCCGATTAATTGAATCGTATCCGGAATCGGAAAAATTTCATGCCCAAAATCCGGAATCGGAAATCGGTTGAAAAATGCTAGTCGGTTATGCCCTAGTTACAAGACCTACTTTGCACATATTTCTAGCTTCCAAGACATTCTGAACTTTGATGTCAACTAAGTAACAGAAAGAAGAACAACCAACAACTTATGTTAAACATAGCAAATAATTTAAGTTCCTGGGTGATAAATAAGTTAAAGGGGAATTTACGCTATTATGAAGTAAATATAAAATAATAAAATATTTATTATTTTTCAAGTTCAAAAGACAGTTTCTTATCAATTAGGGTCTTTAATTTACTATATTTTACATAACTCATTTCAATTAATTCACAATAATCACATAACCATTCTGCTATTAAAATAAGAATTAATACTAGCAAATTGGATTATGAATGAATTAATTTTCTCTTAATATGGAACTTTTTTAAGAATACCTGCCTTATGTCGGAATCCAACCTACCTTAAATATGTTTCAATACTCATCCATCCAGTCAGAGAATTACACCAAAAAAGTCGACAGGTTCATTATCAAGAATGAATTTAGAACTAAAAAACACCTCTTTATAACTCTATCTTCAACCAAAATCTAGTTATGGATTAAATATATATATGCATCGCAATGTGGCAATAATTGATAGTTTGCTACCTTCAATGAATATCTTCTATAGCTATGTTTAAATCCATAAAAATATTTGCATCAAGAAACAAATTTGAAACGGCGTCACTGGAAAAGTAAAAGCAAATTGTATGCTAATGCAATGGAAAATTACTCCCGTAATGGTTAAATTGATGGCGCTTGACGGCTTCTTCAGTGAGCATTACAATATGCCAGAAATAGGCAACACTCTTGTAGCACATCAACATGTCAGGATTTCAGTTCCTTAAAAAGGGCTCAGGTGGAAGTGTGATTGTTCACCTTACTGGCATCTAACTAATATCCCAATGCAATCGTTGTTGACAAGACGTGCTGGCAAGTAAAGTGATTGAAAAAGAAATTTCTTCCAGTGCAGAAAAATGTATCTCTTATTTTTTTTTAATATTTTTTTTTCAATTTGTGTATTTGCTGATGTGGTCGTTTTTTCATTTTATTATTTTGCTTATTTATGTATTTTCATTTATTTTTATAAATTTGGTATTGTGGAGATGGGTGGGCGGTATGTTTTGTTTAAATGGTGACAGCATCACTGGACCATGAAGTTACCCATTTGTGTGAAATAATAATGTGTACAAAAAGAACCACAACCGCGAACTTAAATCGACGCAACTTATTTGACATAAAGGAAGCCATAATGTTTAGAAGTGTACTAGAAATAATGTAAATGTTTTCATCACAACTGAAGCCATTCAAAAAGCTGTTAGTATGTTGGAAGAATCTCTACATAACTGTAACCCGTATAACTCTGTTTGCCAGCGTTTATTTGATTTTATCCTAGGAGCTGTGCCGCTTCCTATATTTTTACAAGTTGTTCGATCCAATTGACACATAACCTAATTAATTCACTCCTCTTTATCTCATCCAAATAGAACATATTCATTACCTGTCGCAAGAAGCGTTAGTACACGGTGGGACTGAGTTAAGGTTGGTATTATGTTTCTGACTGCCTTGCTCGTTAGTAAAATTTCGGATCAAAGGAGCTCAGAAGAACCATCCTAAACATACGCAGTCCATTGGATTAATGTCTGCTTGTGAAACTCTGCTAATACTAACTGATCCTATGTATGCGAGTGAGAAATAGCTTTCATCAGCTCTAATAACGAGCTGCAAATTGAGTCTTTCTAAAAGGATTATGGATGTTTGGGGATCCAGATAAAGTGAATGCACGCCATTTTAATTTATGTGAAACCGAATTGTAGAAACTAAGCCACATTACTTAAATTTACTCTGTACCGAGCGGCTACATGACCTACATGACTTGTATTATAACAGTTGCCATTACTTCAGGGTATTAAATAGTTCAAACATAAAAAATAGTTCATAAAAAATACAAAACATTAAATTTACAGTGCTTTACATCAACAGTATGCATCTTCACACTTTTCCTCCGTAATTTCGAGAGAGAGAGAGAGAGAGAGAGAGAGAGAGAGAGAGAGAGAGAGAGAGAGAGCGAGAGAGAGAGAGATGGGCAGAAAGGTAAAGAAGGTCCGTTTGGTCAAATAAATTAATAAATGTATTTAACTCATAAGCTAGTAAATGTATATCCCTAGGCCAAGCACTTTGCAAGGGTATTATGCGTCCCATAACTGTACATTATTGGTACTACGTGTTCGACGTAACATTTTATTAATTTGGTTATTTAGTCTAAATAGCTAATGATAATAAACGAAAACTAGGACTGTGTAGTTTGTTTTTGTCCCCCCCCCCCAAAAAAAAAAAAAGAAATCTTCGCGCGCTAGTTCGCTTATTGAATTTAACCGGCCCACACGGGACCCTCATATTTTGTGAACATTCTTGAGGGTGCTCCATTCTATATTCAAGAACTGTTTGATGAATTTAATTTGAGTGGAATAAGATTCGTTTATTTTGGATAGGTTTCTAAACAAACATAACTAAATATAAATAAATATATATATATATATATATATATATATATATATATATATATATATATATATATATATATATTTGCAATATGCAATGCATACTTAGGCCCTTACCACCAGGGGCGTCATTGGGGGGAGGGGCTGCAGCTAGTTTGCTTGTGCTGTAAAAATGGTATGGCCTATATGAACATTCCCGTCACGTTTCGCCATGCTTTGCGCCCCACCCCCTCCCACTGAAAATAAATGAAAGGACGACTTATACCCCATATGACTTTAATCCGGTCCCGATGTTATTGACTACGTTCTTTTTATTAGGGCGACTATGGCGATGTAAGTGACAGAAAAGCTCTTCGCGACAACTTACAATGCAAGAGTTTTAGATGGTACCTCAACAACGTCTACCCGGAATTGTTTATACCCTCGGATTCAATGGCATCAGGGGAGGTAAATACGTTTCATCATTGGATTGATTTTTCTTCGATTGAAGTCAAAGAAGAAAGAACATAAATATATGATAAAATGATGTCAGAAAGCAAACAATACCGAAATGTAGGAAGGAAAATGATGATGTTCAAATCATTGTATGGCATATATCTGTAAAGAGAGGGAAGATGGTTATACACGTGACCTGGAAGAAGAGTTAAATCTACATTATACTATTCACGTTTCGAGATTTTATCGGACAGATTATATATAAAAATAACTTAAATGTCTTTATGATTGCGGAGACTTTCGTTATTGAGTTATCATTTCCTAATTCCGGTTTACCTAATTCAGTATTGCATTTAAAGGAAAATATTAAATGTATTCTTGAAATATTCGTACAGCTTAAAGAAGAGCCTTTGATATATGGCATGCCCGTCATATACTTTCCGGTATAACTGAATGATTATGTCTGTGTGGATGTAATCGTATATTAAAAAAGCACAAGATTGAAGGACTTCAGTGTTTTAGCGGGATTTTTCTTCTTCTTCTTTTCTCTTGACAGATACGAAACAAGGCAAAACCAATGTGCGCCGATGGAAATGTGGAAGCAAACCAGTTGAACAAACCTTTAATATCGTATCCCTGTCATGGTGATGGTGGTAATCAGGTGAGAAAGTACTGGTTATATATATATATATATATATATATATATATATATATATATATATATATATATATATATATATATATATATATATATATATATATATATATATATATATATATATATATAATGCAAGCGTTACCAATCACTATTTACGAAAAGGCATTGACAGTATATCTAACTCTGTATACCTCCCTCTCTCTTTCCATCTCTCTCTCTCTCTCTCTCTCTCACACACACACACACACACACACACACACACACAAACACACACACACACAAACACACACACAAAGATACATCAAGACAAAAATATATTTTTTAAATCTTGTAAATTTTTTAAATCTTGTAAATATACAGTGTGAAGCATATTAAAATACCTTGCTCCATTTACACAAGTCATTCATACGATGCAGCCCTAAATATGGATCATCTTTGTATGGATGGATAAGCTTTGTAAATAGTACCTCCAGACGATTTACGCTTTCAAAAACTTGTTGTTATGGGTACTTACAGAACCTCCACATGAGAAAGTTTCTACGTCAAGGCAAACGAACCATCACTTTCTCTAAACGACCGAAAGTAACTATTGATTATACTTCCAAACAATCTTCTCTCCCATTTAATATCGTCAATGAAGTCTTCAATCCTAAATGCAGCATATAATGGCAACTCAGAAAGAATAATGCATTCCTATTTTGGTATGCTAATTCGTCTTCACTTAGAATTCGCATACATTTATGTTGGAAATATTTATTTATTTTAATTTTGTGTTCCAACATTATCAGCATAGTTAACAACTCACCGCTCTAAACAAATAACACTGATTTCAGAAAGCCTTCAACCAATGTTCACATTTTCAGAGTTAATTCAATGAAACATGAGCTACCTTGCATAGCTATTTGTCCCTGTATGCAGAGAGTTCGAAAGCTTTAATCCTCGACGAGAACAAATCAATGACTTCATAAACACTTATGAACTGTTTATGAATGTGCATGCACTCTTCTTTAAATGTTCATGATCAGTTTATTATTCGCGCCCATGAACAGATACTTCAATAATTGTTATGAATCATTCATGACATAATAATGACCTTATATGAAGTTTAGTGGACTTCCAAGTTCTTGGTATGTAATGAACCAGGTTCATGAACAACTGAAAACATGTAACGCATGCATATGGTATTATTGAGAGTGATGAAGACATTACTATATCATTAGATTCATAACATGTTCATGAAAATAATGATACAGACTCACAACATTATGAAAATAAATAAATTGAAGATTAAACAAATTTTGTTAAACTTTATGAATACGGTAGAAATTCATATCAAGTTTTATTCTGATACTTCTTTTATTAACCCGAGAAGCTTCGGAATAATTTCGGTAAATATTTTCTCTCCAGCATAAATACGGTGTACTTGCATTGAAAGCTTACAGAGACTTTGTTGTAACATCTACATATATGTTCTATACAGAATACAAATGGTATAAAACAGAGTTCATGGAGACAGAAGTCTATCACATTTTTGACATTCAATGCGTTTTCATCGTTTACTGTTGTTGTTAACTACAACAAAAATTCTGTTCACGTTTCACCAGCTCTTATTGCCTTCTTGCTGTACAAATAGAAACCGCTCCGATGGCCTAGTGGTTAGAGCGTCCGGCGCAGAAGCGGGAGCTCGTGGGTTCTATCTCCGGCCGAGCCCTCATACCAAAGACTTACAAAAATGGTAGTAACAGCTGCCTCGCTTGGCGCTCAGCATTAAGAGGTTAGTATTAGGACTGGTCGGCCTGGTGTCAGGATAATGTGACTGGATGGAACATCATGCTACATGTATACGGCATGATGCCCCAGTGCTAGACATCACTATAAACTGCCTCACTGCAGACATTGTAGCGATACGACTGATATTTGTTGTAAAGCTACGTTAAAAACTCTAATCAAACATTCAAAAAATTAGGAACATGTAAACATCCATTATCATGATTGGATCTTAGTGAAAGAAGACGCGATCTGATTGGTTAATATCTTACGCGAATTCTGCATCGGAAACTTCTTTTCTCACTCACAAAAGAACGCGCGGTTTCGCAATGTAGTAAAAACCTCGAACACACTATGTCGACTCTTAGTGGACAGAGAATAATCTATTCAGTATCATTATTTGAAGTCGGCATTAATGCCGAGAAGAGATTATGAAGAATGAGAAGATGTTTATTTAGTGTAAACGAAATTTGTGGAAAAGCATTGCCAGCCCGGATCATCAAAACGTCCGGTGAGTATACTTTCTCTTTCATGAATTTAATATAAGTTATGTGGCTATTATATATTAATTGTAACAAAACTCACAGCAGTGATGTTTGTTTGGATCTAATTTACAGTTACTCTTAGAAGTTTTGAAAATGACTAAACATTACTTGGCTTTCTACTCATTCTAAATCACATTCCACTTTTCGATCTTAAAGCAAGGCACTGTACTGCACAGAGGCGTTGCTATGGGCGGGGGGCAGGGGGGTACATATGTCCCCGGGCGCCAAGGTACAGGGGCGCCAAAATGAGGCTTGCAACGTTACATTATAATAAGTAAACAAGGGTAATAAATCGGTCACAAGATCGCAGGGGCGCCAATTTTATAGTTCGTCCCCGGGCGCAAAGTATCATCGCTACGCCTCTGGTACTGCATACGTTAGGAATTGGGATAATTGGGTTTTGTTGGTTTCAGTTTTAACATCGTTATTTCTATAATATGATATTTGGTTTGGTAAATTAAAGAACTAACTTTCTAATTAAGACATCAAATTGCATACACCAATACAGTCCCAATACCTACCTGATTACACCGGAAACAATATCCGTTACGCGCGGAGTCGGAGACGCATCAGTTCCATTCGTAAATATCGTTCAGATGATGCCACTAAAATACTTGTGTGTTCATTAGTACTTTCAAGACTGGACTATTGTAACTCAATTCTGTCTGGTTCGTCACAATATTTACTCCAGAAACTTAAAAAAAAGTTCAAAATACAGCTACACGGATCATCTTTAGAGTACCTCGATCCGAGCACACCTCACCACTGCTCTGTACCCTACATTGGCTATCAATTCGATACAGAATCAAACACAAAATTTGTTCTCTGTGATATGTTTCAATGACAGACTCCAATCCAACATACCTATCCAGCCTCACCCATGTGTATACACCAGCTAGATACTTACGCTCTTCTTCTGACAATCGTATACTTATTGTTCCCACGGTGAAAACAAAGTCATATGGACATCGTTCTTTTGCATACCAGGACCCGGCGACGTGGAACGAATTGCCTATTAAAATTAGACACAAAGACAAGTGGTACCTTTTAAGAGTGCAGTGCTCTTAAAACTCACCTTGTGTCGACTGCAGGGACAAACTTAGAGACCTAATCATGTTTTGTATCTTATATGTTTTCAACATGTTGTTATGTTTTCCAATTTCATTGTTTTTGTCAATTGTTTTTCTGTAGTGTAGTCATATCATTATTGATGGTGTAAAGTGCCTAGAGCTTCGAAAGATTAGGCGCTATACAAAGTCCTCATTATTATTATTATTATTATTATTATTATTATTATTATTATTATTATTATTATCCATTACGACACGTTTGAGCAAGAAAATATGAACAAAATTTGTGAAAACGCGATATAACATTGTACTATGTATATAGATACGGTTATTTTGTGCAACGGTGTTGTCACACATTTTCGATTGAAAAAAACGTCAGGCTCATGTGACTTTACTTAAAGCTACCAGGCTACAATTAAAGTGAACATGCAATGAAACCGGTGACAAAATTCTCCAAATAACATAAAATCTCAGAAACCCGGGCATACATTTTTAAATCATTATTTTTTAGTTAAATTTATTTCATAATTCTGACTTGGATCATGGTTTTCTGCAGAAATACTTGGGGTCGGTGGGTGGGGCATTCATGTTTTAATCAGCGATTGCATTTTGAGGACGTAGATGAAACCATGTTTGGATGTAAAATGAGTTGGTGGCCTCATTCCACCCCACTTTATGTGTTGGTGTCTAGGAGGTGAGTCTTACTTATTCCAGGTAAATAAAGTGGGGGTTCAATAATACTGTGTATAAAGCTGAAAACAATGTTGAAAAGATGGTGCATATATATATATATATATATATATATATATATATATATATATATATATATATATATATATATATATATATATGTGTGTGTGTGTGTGTGTGTGTGTGTGTATACAGAAAGCTGAGGAGATGAGAAATTTGAAGAAAATAAACTTCACCCCAAACCTGTCACAACAAAACACACCTTAAAGTTCTAGATGTTAAAGCACCACTGATACAATATTCCCGATCACAATATAATATAGTTCTTAGCCTGACCTCAGGTCACATTAGTATTTTCTAAAAAGAGCCATTACCTAATGGAAAATAACGTTTTAGAATGATCTAATAAGCCTTGTTTATTTACAACACAATAGTCTACAGAAATTCACTTAGGAATCACCAAAATCCTGACTCTGATCAATATATTTACAACACTTTTACCTGAATAATAAGTTTTGAAACAGTCAATCAGGTCAAGCATAAATCAACTCAGTTTTGGATAAGGTCAAGTCGAGCAAACAATGTTACATTAGAATCAACAAAATGTACTGAAACAAAATAAAACTAACAAACAAACAATTACATTAAATATACATAACATTACTAATAAACCAATTTTATCTCCCTTTCAGATCAGACAGAAAAAGTAAAAAAATTAAAGGACCAATTTGAGAGGTTACAGAAGAAAATCCGAGTAGACGATTTAAGTGACAAAGATGCAAGAGACATTAAGTAGTGACTGCTGTAGAAGCTTGAGGGATTCAAAAAGTGATCAGATGGACCATCTAAAGTCATAGATCGAACCATTAATTAGTTACAATTGACGGGCATTGATTAAATTGATGGTCCAGAAGTTCTTCACAAAATAATTTTAGTGGGGGGGGGGGAGTTACAGTATGCAAGTTTGAATGGGCAGGAAATTTAAAAGAATATGATTACCAATATCAGGTTTCTAATTAGCAATGAACTGGATGTGAGAATCTGGAGAACAGATCAATATCTGGAAGAAGCAATACCAGATCTGGGTAAATGAGTCAGCATCTTGAACAATCTGGTTAACTGGGTCATATTTAAAGCTGTTTTAGCACATTTAGCTCTGGTATAGTCGGTGGAGATTTGAGACTGTCCTTCATTTTGCGAGAGAGAGAGAGAGAGAGAGAGAGAGAGAGAGAGAGAGAGAGAGAGAGAGAGAGAGAGAGAATACCTAATAGATATAATGGAGTGATAGATATAATGAGTGGATCATTAAGTCAAGAAACCATGTAGCTAAATTGTAGCGTTGAACTTGGTTAGGTGGGCAGAACATTAGTATATTTGTAATTAAATAGAAACAATAGTTGCCAAATTGACTTCATGTGTTAAATATTGTCACAAGGAACCAACCTCACCCGAATGCAGAAGAAGACATTTAGTGGTAAGGAACCCAACACATCAGACAAAACCAAATGGTTCAGTCAGTCTCAGAAAAGATACATGTCGCATTAGAAAAAATCACCAAGACAGCAACTTGATGTGTTAATACCAAATATGACTCACAAATTCCTTAAACATATATACTCCACTCTCTCTTTAAAAGAATATCGTAGAACAATTACATAACATACAAAACGTGCTGCAAAGAGAATTAAAAAATGAATATTACTGTCATTTCCTTGTTCCTTTTGTGGAATCTTAGAAATGTATTTCCAATTGAAGACTTTATATACATATTCATATATATATATATATATATATATATATATATATATATATATATATATATATATATATATATATATATATATATATAGGAACACTTTAAGAACATGTTCATGCACTTGTTCATTAAATGATTTCCATATTTGAGTTGTTTTATTAACTGTTAATGAATTCAAATCAAGAACTCAACAAACTTCATAACATTGAAACCATATTCTGGACAGTGGTGTCCCTCATAAAAAGCGAATCAGAGATGAGTTTAACTTTACAGATCGTGTATCATTCATTAACCGACTCTAGCATGTATTCTGAAGGGGTGATATTCATCCAGATTGCATATTATTGCAGTGTCCAATGACTGTGTGCAACATACATACATACATACATACATACATGCATGCATACATACATACATACATACATACATACATACATACATACATACATACATACATACATACATACATACATATGTACGTAAGTACGTACGTACATACATACGGCACATCTGCAGAATCATGCCAATCACCCAGAATCAAGTTAATTTGGTTCAGATACAACTTCCTATTAAGATTAAGTATGTATTCAAACTTCCACATAAAATAGAAGACAAATCGTCCTATCAGCTAAAGGTGAAAAATAATTAACATTACCTAATGATTAATTAATAATTAACATTACCTAATGATTAATTAATAATTAACATTACCTAATGATTAATTAATAATTAACATTACCTAATGATTAATTAATAATTAACATTACCTAATTATTAATTAATAATTAACATTACCTAATTATTAATTAATAATTAACATTACCTAATTATTAATTAATAATTAACATTACCTAATGATTCATTGAGTTATATACTATTAAAAATTGCTTACTAAATATCAAAATAACTTAGCTCATCCAAGCTATAATAATATTGAACATGCTCTAAATTATGAAATACAATTTTTCTAATCTCTTTCTAAACATAGTACATGAGGAAAATTCTTTCATCCTCTACTTGTTAACAGAATAATCATCAATTGGGATAATGTGTGTTTGATAATTGTCAATTTGAATTTTGCCATAAGTGTACAGCTATGGAACAACAGTTGTGAAATTAGAAAGTTTATAGTTAAATTGGGGTTTATTTAAAAACAGTGCATTATGCCTGGAATGTTTAGGCCTTTATACGTATTATTTAATTAGCAGAAAGAATGGTCAAAATTATCTTTGGAGTTAGTGAACAGTTGGAATTGGAATACATAAACTACAAAAATTGTTATGTATATTTAAGTTGCATTCTTTTTTGGCTTTCCACCAAGATTATATGGTGTATATATATATATATATATATATATATATATATATAACTGACCTTGACCAGCAGATGAGTTAAAGGCCATCCTGACAACATGTATTTAGGAAACAAAATAATATATATTACTTTCTCTTTGATTAATGATTAAATATTCAGATAATTATTAATGGAGGTAAGCATGTTTATTTGTATAAGTATTGGAAAATTAGTTTTTCGTTGGAAATTCATGATCTTGTTGACAACTACAATGTTATAGAAAGGAAGTTTACCCTCATCCCAGTTCTGCTATTGTGTCATAGCTTTTCATATTAATGCTGTTTGCATCAAAATTTCAGTCTTATTGATGTACCCAGTTCATTTGGAACACCATTGGAATTCATTTGGAACACCATTGTAATTCATTTGGAACACCATTCAAATTCATTTGGAACACCATTCAAATTCATTTGGAACACCATTGGAATTAATTTGGAACTACTGAGCATGTACTCTCTCTGAAGAGCCATGTTTTGAGCTTTTTCAAGTTTTTGAAGTAAATACTTAGATGAATCATAATGAAATGAATTACAAGTCCAGTTTTTAAAGTACAAGGAAAACAAAAAGTGATTTAGTGGCATAAGCTGAAAGAAAACTGTGAATATAGCCTTCCATATAATCATTAGATGTTGGTGTAATTAAAGTGTACTGTCAATAGTGTCATCTAGGTTTCATACTGATTGTGAATTTAATGTTGATAATATCATAATTGAATATGATACTTCAATGAGATACTTGGGGAATAAAATAACTTTTTAATAAATTTTTTGATTGAATGAGAGGCTGGAAACAGGTCAGTGATTATTTAAATCTTTAGGGTCAAGTGTCAGCTTTTAACAGAGGTGTACAATGAAAGTTTTGAAAAATGATGATAATTTCCTGGATGAAAGAGAAGTATTGATAGCAGCAGTTAGTGAAGGAAATTTTAAATCCTAACCAATCAATGACCACTGATCTCAGAGTCTGAATAAGTTCACATGACATTGATGCACTTTCTTCACAAGGATTTGGAGTGTTCTTCATCGCAAGGCCAAGAAATAAAAATATGTTTTTCCGATCAGGTGATATGTCCCTGTTATTCATTGTTGACACCAGCATTTCCCTCCTCTCCTGTACTGGGGTAAAAAGAAAGTTTCCTGAAAGAGATTTGTGAATCTAATTAAACTGTTTCATCCAAGTATTTAAAGTGCTCAGTACATTACATATACAAATCATTATATCAACTCCATCTAGACAGATACAAATACTGTTAAAAGTTACTGTGTATATTCTGGGTCAAAACTGTATGGTAATAATGAGTCGATTGAAAATGTGTTATCAAGTTTATTTCTAATGAATTGAACTTCATCATGAATGAAATGTGCCAACATATCTTGAAGGTTGACCCGAGAGAAGGTTGTTGAAAATGGTGTATATTTATTCCTTGATATAATGTTGATGTATATTTTTACCTTTGTTCACAACTTCATTTTGATAGGCATTGTTAATAATAAGCTTTAATAATTTGTTGTGGCATGTTTTTGTTGGTTGGAGATAGTGGATGTGGTGGGGTTCATTGTTTCAGTGTTAAATAAAGTGAAAAGCGAATTCTAAATTTCTGGTATTTTTCACTGAAAACAGCATTATTACAAAAGGATTTTGAGATTAACAATGGTGAATTGCTACATTAACAAGTAATATTATGGCATAACAGTAAATGTTGGACTAGTAGTAATACATGAAATACCAATTAATGGTTAATTAATCAAAACAATGGTGTTGAGCTATTACTTTGGAAATAAGGTTATATTACTGCAAGTGTTTGAATTTAGCAAAGAAGTAAAGCATCATCAGCAACAGATATCACTACAAAATGGGTTTCAGGAGTAACAATGTAATAATTTTCTAGATTAACAAAATCAAATAATGCATATCATTAGACATCATCCTTGTAACAAAATTACTATCAGGTTTGTGAAAGACAAAGTGTCCTTCTCTCACCTGGAAAATTATAGGGTCAAATGACTACATGTATTTGAGCCAAATGTAGTACTACAACTATATCATGTTTGGAGATCACATAATCATTGAAACACTGTTACCATGGAAAGAGGGTAATATTACTACAGGAATTCGGAGGCCACAAAATGAGTGGTACACTTTCACCTGGAAATAGGGAAATATTACCACATGATTTTGGTATGTACCATTATGCAGTATTCTTAATACAGAAGTGTTTGGAGATTACAAACTTAGTGTAACACTGTTCTCTGGGAATACAGTAATTGTTTTACATGGGTTTGGTAATTAGCAATGTAGTATTGTTACTACAGTAGGTTTTGGTGATCATAAAGGCAATTTTACACTGTCATCTAGAAACAGAGTAATATTACTACATGGGTTTGGGAGAGAGCAATATAGTATTGTTACTACAGTAGGTTTTGGTGATCATAAATTATATTTTCACTGTCACCTGGAAATCACATATTATTAATACAAGGGTTTGAGGAGATAACTAATTTGGTTACTTTATCAGGTTTTGGTGGCCGCAAAAGCAGTTTAACAATGCCACCTGGACATTGGGTAATGTTACTACATTGGAGGATAGCTATTACTATATCCAGTTTTGGTGATTACAAAACAGTTGTACACTGTCATCTGGAAATAATGTATTATTTAATGTAGTAATGATCAATGTAGTATTGTTATTATTGTAACAGGTTTTGAAGATTATAAATTTACCTTGAAAAACAGAGCAATCATACTACCGGTACATGGGTTTGGTGATAGACAATGTAGTAGTGTTACTATATCAGGTATCAGAGATCACAAAACCAGTGCTTGGAAATAGGGTAATGTTACTACATGAGTTTGGGATTATAGCTATGTAGTAATGTTACTACATCAAATTTTGGAGGTCACAAATCAGTGCCTTGAAATAGGGTAATGTTACTACATGGGTTTGGGGATAGCTTGAGAGCTGTGTAGTATTGGTACTCCATCAGGTTTCACAGATCACAAATCAGTGCTTGGAAATAGGGTAATGTTATTATAGGTAATGTTGTTATATGGGTTTGGGGATAGCAGGAGAGCTATGTAGTATTGTTACTACATCAAGTTTTGGAGATCACAAAATGTCTGTGCTTGGAAATAGGGAAATGTTACTACATGGGTTTGGATTTAACCATGTAGTATTGTTACTAGAAAAATTCCTTTAAAAAGGACAAGCAAGCAAATTCATTTCATTGTGACAGCCTATTACCTTGAAAAAACTACTTTACTTAAATCCTGCTGTACAACTCCTATCAAGAGGATCCCTTGGTAATGCACCTACATGTATCTCTTACAGCCTTTATTCATTTCAATCCAAAAGAAACAAAACCATGTTCATTTCTATTCCAATTTACAGTACTGGTTGATGAGTACAGAGAATGAAATTCGCAGAGACTCCGGATGTTGGGATTATGTGGGTGGATCAGCAGAAATAAAGCTTTTTGGTTGTCATGGACAACATGGCAACCAAGAATGGATATACAGGGATGTAAGTATTTGAAAATGACACTTAAAGTCATAATTAAAGAAAATAACATGGACATATTTTTAAATCATAAGATGAGGAATATATACAGTCGACTCCACTTAACTGCATATCGGTTAACAACACACTCCGGATAACTGCACGTAATCACGCAGGTCCCGATTTTTCCCAATGCTTAAAAATGTACTGTCCCGTACTCCGGTTAACTGCACACTCCGGTTAACTGCACGGTCTCGTGACGGGCCCGAGGGTGTGCAGTTAACCGGAGTCGACTGTATATATATGTATATATGGCATTATGCAATTTTCTAGGATGCTAATAAGTTTCACATCCAATTAAAATTAACCTTCAAATACGAGTACATTATTTGGTCAAAATGTATGAAAGTATCCATATGTAATATTAAGACAACCTTTGAAAATCAAAATTTCTTTTGCAAGTTCTCTAATATTATATCATTTTAAGAGGCATGCAAAATCACTCTGTCCATCATTTCAATCAAACAAATTCAAATTTCAAAATTCTGTCAGACATACTTGAATACAAGTTCTCTAATATTATATCATTTTAAGAGGCATGCAAAATCACTCTGTCCATCATTTCAATCAAACAAATTCAAATTTCAAAATTCTGTCAGACATACTTGAATACAAGTTGAGATAAAAATACTTTGTTTCAGGATGACACCATATATCACCCTGGTTCCAGAAGATGTGTTGAATTAAGCTGGGATGGCAAAAATATTACAATGAAAGAATGCAACAATCATGTTCTACAGAAATGGCTTTGGAAAAGAGTTTCAGCAAAGGGACCTAGAAGAAATGAATAAACTTCAATGATAAACAAATAAAATGTACAGATTATTTTTCTGATTAACATCATTAAATTGCAAGTCACCAAATAATTTATCCATCCCATACTGTGATTATGGAAATTCTAACTTGAAAATAAAATCTTAAACATTAGCAATGTCTGACTTCTAGAGAGATATATTTTGAACATTGACACAGATACAGTAGCATATATATGTATGTATGTATGTATGTATGTATGTATGTATGTATGTATGTATGTATGTATGTATGTATGTATGTATGTATGTATGTATGTACAGTGGGACCCCGCTATAACCCGCCCCGTTATAACATGAATTCGGATATAACCCGGTCGTGGCATGGCTCCCGAAATTTAGGGTAATTTATTACAGGTATTTTTCTCAAAGACCAAAAAAAAAAATTTAAGTATGAAAAAAAATATGTCAAGAGTTTAATTATCATTCTCATATTCATCTAAACAGTGTGAAAAAAATGTATAGAAAATGTATTATCACATTTCTTCTAGTTTAGTGCCAAAATAAACGTCGGAAATACGAACCAATTGCTGGGCCTACTGAGAACTTTGATCTTTGTTTATTGTTGAAAAATGACAGCTCATAAGTGTCAATATTATAATTACTGATTCCTGAGTAATGAAGCCGTTGTGTCTACTTTGTGTTTGTCTTGAATGCATTCCGAATACAATCGTTGCTCTAATAATCTCCGATATATGTTCTCTTAATTTCATACACAACTAAGCAACAGCCAATGCGGCGGTTGATAAAAGATTCTCACCAGAATATATAAATCAATTAATTTAAGTACATTGTTTATCATCAAAGTGAACTGCTGAGCTAAACTTGTTCAATTCATAGGGCAACAGTTTTATACAGCATCAAAGAACAAAGCCGTCAGCATGTGCGTATGTCTTAGCGGTGTTGTTTTATGCAATCTGTTGACTAGTAAATTCGAATTCTGCAACTGAGAACTATAATTGACTTTGCCAAGAGCAAACATGACATTAGCAGAAAGCAGCTAAAAATCAAGAGTTTTTAAAAAAATAATAACTATTGACAGATGAGAAATGTAATGGTATAAAATGTATATGACAATGAGGTCTCGGAAACGCTTAATTACGCGTATTTTAATGCAAATATTTGATCTGGAACACATAAATCACTCCATGCAGGAGTCCTCCGTATGCATGCAAATAGCTGGGAGACAAAGTTAGTGTTGATTACGTTATCATTTTAGCTGTACTGATATTTACAGTGACATAATTCAGTGGTTAAAATACAGCCAGTTCTGCCTGCTGTATTTATTAGAGTACATCAAAAGAACATGACGCAATAGCTGGGCGGCAAGTTCAAAGGACTTTGACTAGCAGCTTGGGTGGGAAAATGTGCTGAAATTTACAATGACTGAATTCAGAGACAGAAAGATACTGACATGTACATGTAGTTATTATAAGAATACACTTTAGCTTCCATTATTTAATCTACGGACATGTACTATTTCACCATTCATTACGTACAACCGTTACATAATTTTTGCTATTTTCTTTTCATTGAATTCAGTCACATAATTATCTGTGACAAAATTATTGAATATTTTACATCTGTGTGTGGATATTTTCGATGGAAATATTTGTATTATGGATTCAATGTATGTTACAAGATTCGCTGGTGAGTACATGGTGTTGATACTCTTTTCATGCAATAGATTATACATGTATATATAAATTAGACACGTGTATGTACCAATGCATGGTTCTCTGAATAAAGTAATATATTATATCTGCAATTTCTGTTACCACAGCAAATGTTTTTCTCATTTAATATATATTGATCAAAAATGGTAATTGTGCCATGCATTTTCGCACCCGTCTTTATGTAACCCCTCTCCCCCCAAAAAAAATTAAATCCAAAAATGTGTTGGTATTGTACATGGTTGCTTGTAACACGGTTCGGTTCATAACCCGGTCGGATTCTATGGCTCCCAACTACCGTATTATAGCGGGGTCCCACTGTATGTATATGAAGAGAAACAGCAAGTCTAGTCTAAAGATAGTCCATACCTTTGATCCATACCGATTCCTTTATTGCGGGATTAGAGAAACAAAGGACGATTTACACGATTACAATGATGAACAAGAAAAAAGTACAGTACAAGAAAAAAGTACAGTACAAGAAAGTACAATAGTTATTTACTTTACATAATGTGGATTGTGCTTGGCTACAGATAGTTACAGGAACAATCCAATCAGATAAAAGGAATTTAAATATTGAAATAAATAGATTAGCAGTGAAACATTTACCTCATTTATAAAATGTCTTTATACAGTCAATAAATCTTTCTTAAATATGTGATTAGTAACATAAATAGTTATTTAAAATACTCATAAATATCACTTGCCAATTTTCCCTTCTGAATTCGCTATTGCCTAAATACTCATAAATGTCACTTGCCAATTTTCCCTTCTGAATTCATTATTGCCTAAATACTCATAAATATCACTTGCCAATTTTCCCTTCTGAATTCGCTATTGCCTAAATACTCATAAATATCACTTGCCAATTTTCACTTCTGAATTTGCTATTGCCTAAAGTTTGATATTATCTTCATGCAATTCACTATTTATAAAACGTATTATTTTTCATTCATAAACTGTTTTATACAATTTTACACAAAAATGTAATTTCTATCCACTCAACTTATTTCATAAATTGAAAAGAACAACAAGCCGAATTATCACCTCAAAAATGCATATGACATAACCGATGGGCATTTCTAGTCAGGCCAGATAGCTATATTATACTTCATGTCATGACTGGTCAAACAAGTCTTGAAGAATAGCGATAATGTAGTTTCTCCTTTTTTATTTATTTTCAGTTTTTTAAATTATTGTGTAGAATAGAAGTATTTTCTTTTCATAATCTGATATGTGCTACTACAACACAGAACATAGCCAACAAGCATATGGAATGATAGTCCGAATTTCCACATACAAAACAAGAGTCCCTGGAAGTGACTGGTGTTTTCCTGGTCAAATATAATTTTCAGGAATCCAACATAAAAGCCACTTTCAGTAATTGCTGAGTGTTGAAACTATCTAATATTTCTGACTGGTAATATTTTCAAGATAATCACAATATTGGATCATAGTGGATGTAAGTCTGGCCTGTTTTTCTTTAGGACTAACTTGACATGGATCATATTGGATGTAAGTCTGGCCTGTTTTTCTTTAAGACTAAATTGACATGGATCATATCAGATGTAAATCTGGCCTGTTTTTCATTAGGACTAACATGACATCATAAGAAGTCATTTAATGGCAACTCTTACTGACATGAGTTCTTTAAGAACTAGTGATAAGAAAATCATGTCATGGCAGCTATACTCAGAATAATTCTTCTGATGAAAATCTCATTATCATCTGACTTTCTATTCAAGAGAAGTAGTGATTTTCACCCTCTGTTTAAGGCAAACTAGAAGATGGGATGAATTAATTTTTTTGTTTTCATTTCAATCCAAAAATTAGTGCTAATTTTCAGACAGTCCATGGACAACTGACCATCATTAGGAATTTCTCATTAGCATTAAAGCTAGTGATTCAACATCTTTGATATTTTTGAATGTTAATATTTTCAAGATGATCACCATATTGAATCATATGAGATGTAAATCTGGCCTGTTTTTCTTTAAGAATAACTAGACAAGGATCATATCAGATGTAACTCTGGTCTGTTTTTCTTTAGGACTAAATTGACATGGATTATATCAGATGTAAATCTGGCCTGTTTTTCTTTAGGACTAACTAGATAAGGATAAATATCGGATGTAACTCTGGCCTGTTTTTCTTTAGGACTAACTAGATAAGGATAAATATCGGATATAACTCTGGCCTGTTTTTCTTTAGGACTAAATTTACATGGATTATATCAGATGTAAATCTGGCCTGTTTTTCTTTAGGACTAACTAGATAAGGATAAATATCGGATGTAACTCTGGCCTGTTTTTCTTTAGGACTAACTAGATAAGGATAAATATCGGATATAACTCTGGCCTGTTTTTCTTTAGGACTAAATTGACATGGATTATATCAGATGTAAATCTGGCCTGTTTTTCTTTAGGACTAACTAGATAAGGATAAATATCGGATGTTACTCTGGCCTGTTTTTCTTTAGGACTAACTAGATAAGGATAAATATCGGATATAACTCTGGCCTGTTTTTCTTTAGGACTAAATTGACATGGATTATATCAGATGTAAATCTGGCCTGTTTTTCTTCTTGACTAACTAGATAAGGATCATATCAGATGTAACTCTGGTCTGTTTTTCGTTAGGACTAAATTGACATGGATCATATCAGATGTAAGTCTGGCCTGTTTTTCATTAGGACTAACATGACATCATAAGAAGTATTTTAATGACAACCCTTACTGACATATGTTCTTGAAGAACTAGTGATAAGATTTTCCAAAATCATGCTATGGCAGCTTTAATGGAGATCAATTCAGTATTATTTTCTCTTAGGACCAACAATGATTCATCATAATCTGACTTTCTCCCTCTATTTAAGGCAAACGATAAGATGGGATGAGTTCATTGTTTTGTTTTCATGGCAATCAGTCCATTAGTAAGTGCTAATTATCAGACAGTAAATGGACAACATACCATACCTTAGGAATTCTGATGTATTAGCATTAGAACTAAGTGATTCAAAAAATCTTACTGATGAAAACAAATGAATCTGACCAGAAAACATAAAAAAACTATGTGCGAACATTTCAGTTTATTTCAGGCAAATCAGTTGCAAACATTTACATAAAACATATATGCCAAACAATAAAATCACAGTTTGCTTAATAAGGAAAGACATTTTAAAGACATTTTATAAATCAACGAATAATACAATCAATAGCAACAAAAACAAAAATCTTTTACAAGTAACAAAAACATCTTTAATAAATCAAAACCATAGAATCATTCACAAGTACTATAAATTTCAGAAATGAATCTTCCATGAGTTCTCATCTCAAATACAGAATCATCCACAAGTTCTCCTGTCAAAATGGAGAAATTTCCATTGATGTTTCTCATCTCAAATAGAGAATCTTCCACTAAATTTTAATTTCAAATGTAATTAATGAAAGGAGAAGAATATATTTTTCTTGTGGGAGCAAAAAATGTTAATTATTGAATACTGTTAAGTTTATTTTTTCCTTATCTCAAAGGTAAGAGTCTCTGACAAGGTTAGCGACATGACATGTACATTCAGTCATATGCTTTGTCCTTACATGACACTGTTATGCCAATTAAGTCATGAAGTTTCTAATATGCAAATTAGACATGTTATGATATGTCTATATTGACCTACATAATACAGTAATTAAGTAATAAACTGTTACTTGTCCTCTTCGACAGAAAATTTTAATGTATATTTCTGTCTTCAAATTTTATTATAGGTGTTCCATCTAAAAAGTGGAAATATGTTACAGTAATGGAAGTTTACGGAATTTTTATCTTTGGTACAGCTGTGACAACTGAAAATCATCTTGCCCAGCTGTAAAATTATAAAAGTTGCAAAAATTTCAAAATGTCCATTCAGTAAAAACCAGCATATTTTGAAATATCCAATTGGTCTGAGTTGACAATATTTATAAAATTCCACATATTTTAAACTCCTATGCAAGTCATTCCAAGCCAAGAGGAGGTATTTAATCAAATGTATACACATCTCCAATTAAGTTATTTCCAAATTTTCAAGTAACAATATATTTAGATTTGGGAAAACACAGGTGAATATTTGATATATGTGACATGAAAAAATGTAGCAAGCACATCATGACACATTGCACTATATGTAAAGGGTGTCACAAGTCTTTGATCAAATACAACCTGTCAATCATATTGTTGACACTCTGTCATAGGTTTGTTACTTCATAGAAAGCTGCTTCAGCTGCAATGTACAAGCAGTAATAAAGCTAATTTCACCTTTACCAAATATTTGAGCATAAAATATTACTAGAAAAAAAAAAGTCATACTTTGTACTTCTGAAATGTGTGTAACTAAATTTTTTCAAACATTTTCTATTAACTTAATATTTTGTTTGAACTTGCAAAGATATACATAATCTTTGTACAACTACTTTTAAATTTGACATTATGTTGATGGCAAGTTGTTGTTGTTGTTGTTGTAGGGTTTAACACCATTTTTCAGCACACGATAGGCTATACATTGCGGCCAGTATTATTGGAGGAGGAAGAACCCAGGAAAACCCCTGGAAAGAACCATCAACCCACAATAAGCTACTGGCAAGCTTTCTCACATAACTACATTAGCCGAATCTTAGACTCGAAACCTGAGATGGCAGTGACCTGTAATGGAAAGCACTTTAGACCACTCGGCTTGATGGCAAGTATGTATGTTTATAACTGCTGTGAAGTGCTTTGTCTTGCTGCAGTTTATTCCTTTTTATGTAATTTTAATTTCATCTTGTGAAAATACCTCTCGTGTATCTGGCCATGATGTTATCATTTAATGATAATGTGTAGAAATGAATTGATCCAGTCTGAACTGTGATTTGTCAAGTTTCTCCATGTTGATTTTTATTCTTTCTCTTTTAATGAATCTGTTCCCAACACATCCAGTCTTTTTAAACCATATCATTTCTACTTGACCGGCTGCAGTCTGAACATAAGAAAACCATATGTAAATATGTAATATGATGTCATAAATATCAATATGATCTCAAAACTTATGACAAAGCACCTCCTTTGCAAAAAAATGCCTTTTCAAGTACCTACAGTGATGTAAAAGTAATAGAGTGAATAAAGAAATAAAAACTTTCTGATTTGCTTGTTAAGTCAACAGATTTTGTTTCGATGGATTGACACATGACCTTGTTTTTTTTTTAATAGTATATGTGTGTGTGTGTGTGTGTGTCTGTTGAACACACACACACACACCTACTAACTGTCCATTGTGTATAAATTTTAAGTCTACATTAGAAACACCACCTTAAGATCAATGAAACAATCACATACATATTAATAACAATTCTGGTGAAAGAAAAAAATTTACATGTAATTTAATATTTTTTCCAATCATCACAATGAAAATGCATATTAAAATAAAGGCAACTTATTATTAGAACTGTGTTATATATGTGATAAGCCAAATACAAATCTGCTGTTAAATGCAGCTCTTTTTTTTAATCAAAATATCAGTTTTCACACAAATTTTAAATCAGTTTAGAACATCGTTCCTTTATAATTATATTTATTCAAATCAGTTAAGCTCTTTAAGAATAAAAAGTCATTAAAGTAATTAAGAGCATATTGAAACATCATAAAACGTTAAAATATATGGCTGTCAGATGTATCTACCTAACTGACGTGTGTGACTTTCTTGAATGAAAAGAAAAAAAATTTCTATTTTTGTTCAGTTTATCAGTATACATAAATAGTTCAGAAATAGGCCCATGCCTCAATACTTTATATTCTCAGCGACTCTAAAATCATCAAGAAATCACTACCTTCACCACATGTATGGATTTCACAACCAAGCAAAAAAATAAAACCACAAAACGCTTGACCCCAACCATATAAAACATTAACCAAATTAAATAATGCTAGTGTACCAATAAAATATGTAGTTGCATCCTATATGGACTCTTGTATTTATTATTGAGGTAATATTGTGAAGCACAATTATAGATAAAGGCTTCGAATGTAACACTAACAGGTGCCTTCCATATGGAAGTGTTTGCTAAGATAATTTTAAAGGTAATTTTGAAATCTGTTTGGGAAAGTGACCATTACTGGATATTAAAACATTTAAGTACATAATTTAACAAATCAGGTACATAAACATTAAGTCTAATGACCTCCAATCAGGTACATAATCAGAAATCTGATGACCTTCGCATTATGTACATAATCAGAAATCTGATGACCTTCACATTAGGTACATAATCAGAAATCTGATGACCTTCGCATTAGGTACATAATCAGAAGGCTGTTGACCTCCAATTAGGTGCATAATCAGAAGTCTAATAACCTCCAATCAGGTATATAATCAGAGGTCTGAAGACCTCCAATCAGGTACAGGTACTTAATTAAAAGTCTAATGACCTCCAATCAGGTATATAATCAGAGGTCTGATGACCTCCAATCAGGTACTTAATCTGAGACCTGATGACCTTCAATCCAGTACATAATCAGAAGTATGATGACCTCAAATCAGGTATATAATCTGATGCCTGATGACCTCCAATCTGGTAAATAATCAGAGGTATGATGATCTCCAATCAGGTATATAATCTGAGAACTGCTGACCTTCAATCAGGTACATAATCAGATGTCTGATGACCTCCAATCAGGTGCATAATCAGAGGTATGATGACATTCAATCGAGTACATAATCTGAGGCCTGATGACCTCCAATTAGGTACATAATCAAAAGTCTGATGACCTCAAATCAGGTACATAATCAGAGGTATGATGATATCCAATCAGGTACTTAATCTGAGACCTGATGATCTTCAATCCAGTACATAATCAGAAGTATAATGACCTCCAATTAGGTACATAATCAAAAGTCTGATGACCTCAAATCAGGTACATAATCAGAGGTATGATGATATCCAATCAGGTACATAATCTGAGGCCTGATGACCTCCAATTAGGTACATAATCAAAAGTCTGATGACCTCAAATCAGGTACGTAATCAGAGGTATGATGACATCCAATCAAGTACATAATCTGAGGTCTGATGACCTCCAGTTAGGATAAAAATTGCATAGTTGAGTTAATTTTCCTTTTATTCAACAATCCTCTCATTTAAGGCTTGGTTTTCATGATAAATTGACCTATTTAAAAAAAAGTCTTTTTCTTACTGCACTTACAGCAAGTTATAACAATTGAATACATTAAACCTTGGCATATGTGGATAGTCAAAACAGTATGAATCTCTCTTCTATTATCATATATGGATACATTATGCCTTGGCATATGTGGATAGTCAAAACAGTATGAATCTCTCTTCTATTATCATATATGATACATTATGCCTTGGCATATGTGGATAGTCAAAACAGTATGAATCTCTCTTCTATTATCATATATGGATACATTATGCCTTGGCATATGTGGATAGTCAAAACAGTATGAATCTCTCTTCTATTATCATATATGGATACATTATGCCTTGGCATATGTGGATAGTCAAAACAGTATGAATCTCTCTTCTATTATCATATAGGATACATTATGCCTTGGCATATGTGGATAGTCAAAACAGTATGAATCTCTCTTCTATTATCATATATGGATACATTATGCCTTGGCATATGTGGATAGTCAAAACAGTATGAATCTCTCTTCTATTATCATATATGGATACATTATGCCTTGGCATATGTGGATAGTCAAAACAGTATGAATCTCTCTTCTATTATCATATATGGATACATTATGCCTTGGCATATGTGGATAGTCAAAACAGTATGAATCTCTCTTCTATTATCATATATGGATACATTATGCCTTGGCATATGTGGATAGTTAAACAGTATGAATCTCTCTTCTATTATCATATATGGATACATTATGCCTTGGCATATGTGGATAGTCAAAACAGTATAAATCTCACTTCAATTATAATATATGGATACAGTATGCCTTGGCATATGTGGATGGCCAAAGCAGTATGTATATCTCATATTATAAATGGATGCAGCTGAAACTGATTTAATCAGCCTACTTGTTAAATTTATGTAAGCTGATAGCTGGGAATAATCTGATTTACCTCCATAGACAATGATACATGTCACATATACATGTCTTCAATTTAAACCTTTCATAGACAATGATACATGTCACATATACATGTCTTCAATTTAAACCTTTCAAAGACAATGATACATGTCACATATACACGTCTTCAATTTAAACCATTAATAAACAATGATACATGTCACATATACATGTCTTCAATTTAAACCTTTCACATACAATTTTCTTGCAAGTCAAGTGATGTGACATCATAGAAGTCAATATATTAAAAAAATTAATAGGTCAAAACAAGCTCACCAACTGGTCAATTAACAGAAGTCACTATATTAAAAAACTTAACAGGTCAAATAACAAGCTCGCTGATTGATCAATTGATTTTGCTTGCCATGGACAAATTTCTTCATTAATAGGACACATGTTTATACATTGTTTTGGCTAGATGCATAATCCAAAGGTTAATGTGGAATGAAGTGTATTGGTTATCTCTATCTAGAAAGATATACTGGTAAAACAATGTCTTAAATTTATGATATAGACATGGATCAGGTGAACAGAAGCAATCTCTAATGTACAAAATGTTGGAAATTAAACTTAAATTTCAGTTTAAACAGATTAGGCTTAATAAACTTTTAAAGTCAAGATCATAAACTTGCAAAAAGCTTAATATTCTGACTTAAGAAAATGGTTTTGTTTAGTCAGCATTTATTAAATGAAATATGGAATATTGAACAGCATTATGGGCACAAATGAACACTGAAATATGTGAACACAATGTATTAACATCTATCTATAACTGAGGCTTTTTAATTTTGGAAATGAGTTTTGACTTACCCATGTGAATTGGTGTGATATTTATTTGTACAAATCAGACACAAATATTATCTGATAATATTAATAAGAATAATAATAATAAATATATGAATGTATGCAATAAAGTTCTGATAATTACTGTACTACAGCTAACAAGTTTTTTAAATCTTAAATTGTGAAATCAATATGTTAACCAGCTTCTAAAAATAATGCAGGTGTTTAACTTTTGAGAATAATCATTGTCCTCCCATGTGATTTAGCATAATAATTATTAATGACTAAAATACTTTTGGATGAGGCATATATCTATTTTCAAATAATGTATTTATGCAATCATGTTTTGAAAAGCTCTGTACCAGCAACATGTCTACCTAGAACTAGCAAGATTTGTCTTAAAGTATAAAAAGCAAGGTAAGCAAAAGCAAATTGTACTGCAATGAGTAGCTTGAGACAAAAATTGACAAAATTATTCAGCTTTTTGCGAAACCACCATAAAATTTTTTACACAGATAAACCTAAATCAGACATGATTTTGGTCTTTTAAAAATAAAGCTAAAAATGTGAAAGTCATGTGCTAACTAATATATGGAGCGAATATACTACAAGGGTCATTGCGGAATAGGACCGAAAAGAAAACCAGAGAAAACAAATGGACTCTATCAAGAAAAATCAAATTCAAGTCAAGATAAAGCGGAATTCTGCTTTAAAATGGAAAAAAATCATGTCTGCTAAATACAGAAAACATTTGATAAATCTCACCTGAATCACCCCCTAGTCAATGTGTAAGCACTTACTTGTCTATGACTTCACAAAATCAAAACAAAGAAAACTTTGCACCACAAATCTGGTACTGCAACTTTTCAAGTTTCAAAGTCCCCCTGTTTGTTTAAATCAAAATTGATTACTGTACAATTACTGAATAATACTGTCCTAATGAATTTTATATCAAGCAGTTTTCTGGCATCCCTAATTTCCCTTAAAAAAAATAATTTTCTATTTACTATTACAAAAAATTACCAAAATTTATTTGAAAAAATTAGACAAAACTATTTAATGTAACAGGTCTCCAAAAGTGAGAGGTTTGACAGAGTTCCCTTCCAGGCTGAATTCATTCTTTTGTCGTAATTTCTCCCGTCTTCTCTGTCGTGCAGCTGCATGATTTGCATATAATCGATTCGGTGGGCGTGGTGGAAGACCAGTTGCTGTTGTAATGATACCTCGAGGTGGATGGTTCTCATGTGGATTGTTTCCAAGGTACAAATCTGAAAATGCCTGAAATCAGAAAAGTTTAAATCAATAGCAAAGAAACATTCCTTAGCCCCACTCAGTTTTTTACTTCTTTTCAAGCTGATCATATTAAAGCATGAAAACCCTTCCCATGGCATATGTCAAAGTTCTAATACATTTTGTTCAAGTTTCTTATGGGCTTAACACCATTTTTCAGTACAAAATAGGTTATACATGGTGGTCAGTATATTTGGTGGAGGAAAAACCACCCATCCATGGGAAACTACTGACAAAGTCACAGGACTTCTCACATACCCACATTGGCAACAACAATTATCTAACGGCTGTAGAAAAAATTATCTAACAGCTGTAGAAAAATTATCTAACGGCTGTAGAAAAAACTCTTATTCAAAAGATTTGCAGATTAAAGTTGAAAGATGAAAAAGCAATACTACTCATAGTTCCAAAATTCTTGGCTTTTCAGTGTCTCGTTTGAATTAATAGTACAATGTACCCCATCCCCCTCCCCCAAACTATTTGACTTTAAAGAACTTATCTGAATTAATATTACAATGTATCCTGCCCCTCCCCCAAACTATTTGATTTTAAAGAACATATCTGAATTAGTATCAAAATGTATTTTTATTTAACAGAAAACTTGCTTACTGACACTATTGCCAGTCATCAAAAGATAAGTGTAGCCTATTTCTCACACATGTTATACTGGTGATACTGATACTGTGGTTGAGCCTATGGGGGGGAATCAATTTAATTTTAAAAATGCATATAATACAGACATGACCTCTTTTCAATGCACTACCAATAAAATGTATTTCTGTGTATTTTCTATTATTAAATTATCCTCCTGTGAAATTAATATTTTGTTTTGTGTAGGTACAATATAAATTACTCATGCAGTACAATATAAATCACTGTGTAGTTCAGTATATTTTACCAATGCAGTACAATCAATATACATCACTGTGTAGTACAAATTTTACCAATGCAGTACAATATACATCACCGTGTAGTACAATATAAATTACTTATGTAGTACAATATACATCACTGTGTAGTACAAATTTTACCAATGCAGTACAATATACATCACTGTGTAGTACAATATAAATTACTTATGTAGTACAATATACATCACTGTGTAGTACAAATTTTACCAATGCAGTACAATATACATCACTGTGTAGTACAATATAAATTACTTATGTAGTACAATATACATCACTGTGTAGTACAAATTTTACCAATGCAGTACAATATAAATCACTGTGTAGTACAATATAATATTATCACTCAATGGTCTTAAAATAAGAACTAGAAAAGTGTGAAAACCAACAGGTTTTATTAAATTCAACAAATAATTTATTTCCCTAGAAAACAAGAGAAAAAAAAACTTTTATACCTAGAGCACAAATGAAAATGTCATAAAATGTTATGGTATTGTGAATTAAATCCCAAATAATCCTAGAAAGGCTGACAAAAGTCCTAGCGAATAAGGCTCTGAAAAAACTTATTCAGAATAATTTCCAACACCAATGATATTTATGTGCCTGCAGCAGCTGGTGGCCTCTAATGTACTTATGAACCAATGGCCTGAATTGTATTGATGTGCCAAGTCTTTTGCTGAATCATTGTAATATAATCCAAGGTCCCCTTGTTTTTTTAATTCACTAAAATTACCAATTAATGCCTCTTTCCAAGAACATTATAGAGCACTTTGTATTTCCAGAAAAGAAAATGTTTAATAAAATAAATTAAATCCAAATCAAAAATATCTGAACATAACAATTATTCTACCTCAAAGGTTATAGCCAGAATAAAAAGCATTTTGTCCAGGAAACAAGATTACAAAACTGTTTATATTAACTATGTAACAATCAACATTTTCTAAAAATGCTATGATTTAATAAAATATTCTACTGGGGGGAAAAAATTCTCTATTACAAAAATGATAGTAGTGAATATGATAAACATAATGTCCTTGCCTCAGACTAAGATATAGTCTTAATATTTAAGATTCATTCACAGCAAAATATAAACTATGCACTAACTGTTTACAATACAAGCAATGATTTTGGTCCAGTAGACAATAAACTTGACTTTTGACAAAGCAAGCAAAAAATGCAATTTTACATAACCACAAAAATGCAAATTAAATATATATACAACAATAAATTATTTGTGAAGTAAAAAATTACTGTGTAGTACAATATAAATTAATGTGTCATACAACAGAAATTATTAAGTAGTACAATATAATATATTGTGCAGCACAATACAAATTATTGTTTTCTACAATATAAATTATTAAGTAGTACAATATCAATTATTGTGTAGTACAATATAAATTATTGTGTAGTACAATATCAATTATTGTGTAGTACAATATCAATTATTGTGTAGTACAATATCAATTATTGTGTAGTACAATATCAATTATTGTGTAGTACAATATCCATTTCATTGTAATTTTCCTAATGGAATAGGGATTTAGTGCTGGAAAAGCTATAAACTGAGACAACAGTTTTGACTGGATATATTGTTGTTGCTGTAGGGTTTAACACCATTTTTCAGCACAAGATAGGCTATACATGGCAGCCAGTAAAAATGGTGGAGGAAGAACCTGGGTAAACCCTGGAAAGAACCACTGACCCATGAGAAGCTACTGACACGTTTTCTCACATCATAACCCCATTAGCCGAACCCAAGACTCAAACCCACACTGATAGAGATGAGGTGGCAGTGATCTGTAACTGTAAATACTTTAGACCACTCAGCCACTCAGGGCACCCTAACATGAGATGTGGAACAGACATGATGGACTCCCATGTATATCATGAAAGGATTGTTAAAATACATACATACATACATACATACATACATACATACATACATACATACATACATACATACATACATACATATGTATGTACATATGTATATACTATTTCATGAAAGAATTGTTAAAATACACACACACACACACACACACACACACACACACACACACACACACACACATACATACGTACATATCTACATACATACATACATACATACATACATACATACATACATACATACATACATACATACATACATACATACATACATACATACATACATACATATGTACATACATATGTATGTACATATGTATATACTATTTCAATGCAATAAGCTTTTGAAAGCATGTATAATGTGCAGAAAGGTTGAAATCTGAGTCCGAGTGATGATATTATGTAAAAGTTACTAAAGACAGATATTGGAAAATTCACACATTTTTAGTTAACTTTTGAGCTATACTTTATCCCAACCCAACATGGGACTGCAAATCCAATATCCAAAATCTTTTTATGAGTTAATTCAAAGATTAGTGGAGCATCATAGCACACATGACAATACCTTTTGTTGGTGTTGATGGAGCCCGGATTAGAACTACTACATGCTAAATGGACACAAATAATCAAACTATATTTGTGAAATGTCCAAACCTGTATCCTGTCCAGAAGATTTTGCCCTTCCTTTGGTATTGAACCATCTCTTTCCTGGCTACGTTCTCGGCTGTGGGATCTCTTCCGTATACTCTGGCTCTGTGACCAGCTGCGATCTAATCTCCGTCCTCTGTCTTGGATCACAAGATTAAATAAGACACCATGTGGAAAACCTTGTAGGGGAGAAATAAGGCAGACAGAAAAAGCAGGTGATTAGCATGTTAGTGGAAGCAAGCAACTACTGGGAAGGCAGAAAAGTTAAGGCATGCAGTGATTTAGTAAATTCATGCAAAATAAATATGCCATACTGATTACATATACATACTGAAAACAATCTATTTTTAAATTATTGTGCATAAATGCAATTAGGATAAATTATAAACATAATCTAGCTACCAAATTATAAGCTGCCAAATCAGCATTTACCTAAATGCCAAGCAAATTATGTATTTTCAACTCAACTTACTTGGATGGATCTTTATGCTGCCAGTGTCTTTCAAATTTGCGGTAACAAATTCAAAAATTGTTATTTAAAAATCAAGAACATATTTGTACACCTTAGAAATAGTTATAATTATAATTCAACATTAATGATAAGGGACTGAGAAAGTAACCATCATTTCCGTCTATAAATAAACGTAAGATTGTGTTAAAGCCAAATTGTTTAAATTGTTATAAAATGTTTAAAATCTTTGCAAACATGACAAACCTAATAATAATACACTATGATTATCTTTTAAAATTCTATGCTCAATAAAAGTTTCAGAAACTTTACAACCATCATGTTTCTTTGAAGTTTAAAAAAATATTTATATAAAATAATTATACATTTAAGATAAAATATCAAAGGCTGCCAAAACAAAAATAAGTTTGTGAGTTTTGGAATTCAGACAGAAAAGAGTTAAAGTATGTGTATGCTTCTTTCCAAAAGAACTTTCACTTTCACTTTCACTTTAGCGGATACATCAATGTGAGAAAAAAAATTACTAAGGAAATAATTTTCCCTTCACAGTCATAGCAACTCCTCACATGTAGAGCTTTTCACAAATTAGTTTCAAGTTGTAACAAACCACAACAATTTGACCATGAGGAACTTTGCAAAAATTTAAAATAATTTAGAAATTGTTATTGTAATTATACATCAAACTGAGATCAAATGAAAAATACCTAAAATGATAACTATACAAAAAGTTCATAGTATGGCAGCTGATATGTACAATTCTGTTTTTAATGTTTTCAGGCTGATATAACACACATATGCAAATATATAAAGAATTTGTTCTATGCATTAAAATCTTGTTCTAGGAAGGATAAGTGCTACTTCAAAAACAAATCCATCCATAAATTTCTTTGGAAGACGTGCTTAAACTGAATATTTTTGTATCCAACACTTACCCAAATAATTAGAATAAATTGTTCAAATTAATGCATGGACAGAAAAATGGTAGACTCTAATGATATGCAGGTAAAAATAGTTATAGCTAGCCTTAAAATACAGGTTTTCTACAGTAACTGTTATGGATAATAATAGTTGGGTTCCAGGATTTCTACAGGTAGGGACAGTTATTGTTGGGTTACAGGATTTCTACAGGTAAGGATAATTCTAGTAGTGTTATAGGATTTCTACAGGTAAGGATAGTTCTAGATGTGGAACAGCAGAATGAGCAGGTAATGAAGAAAAATAGGATGTTGATTGCAAACACTGAACAAGCAAATGACATATTCAAAGGAAATTGTACATAAAATATACACCTGTAAATACATCTAAGGTTTTATGTATCATGCAGTAACTGACTATGTTGTACCAATATATTACCTAAATGTGAAGATATAAATAATGACTAAACAAATCGCACAGCTGTCATTTGAAACTGTTGGACAGACTTGTATACCTTCTCACTGACCTTAATTGATTTCAAGGGATTACAGAATAAGAATGATCTTATGTCTTTTTTGTTAAGCTAAAATCCTTTCATACATGTTCTGATGACAAACTATTTTATTCAGGCTATGAGAAAACACTGTGCAATACTTGATTCACAACATGTTTTGGCATTTATATTTTCATTGTAATAAGCAACAACCTAATAAAAATCTCGCAAGTAAAATTGGTGGTAATCTTTCACCTTGACATGCAGTAATAGACTGGGACCTTTCTAGATGAATATATGAAATTTAAAAGATAATCAAGGGTCATTCTAGTCTTTGGTGGAAGAAGATTCCATTTTGCAATAAACCTTGGCAAAATTAAGTTTAATATAACTCATTCCCGAGAAAGACATCCGAAGGGAGTTTTCTGGTTATCAGTGTATTTCTTACTTGCTGGATACTTGGCTGAACCAGTGCAGAACCACAGGTATCCAGTAATCGTGCCCTGGTGTATTTAAAAAAGAAAATGTCTTTCTATGCTTGTAGGATCTTACTGAAAGCATATCCCATTTCTGACACCTCCAAACTTCTAGCATATTATGAACCTAATGCTGTCACCAAAATAATTTCTACATGCTTCAATGTGTATTTTTTTTTATTTCACTTCATACAGTGTGCAGTTGTCTCAAATAAAATATCCATATTCTAAATGAATATCCAAAAAACATATCCATATTTCAACAGGATATCCAAATAACATAAAATTATCCATATTCCAACAGGATATCCTAGATAACATATCTGTATTCTAACAGGATATCCCAAATAAGATATCCATATTCCAAAATGATATCCCAAATAACATATCCATATTCCAAAATAATATCCCAAATAACACATCCATATTCCAACAGGATATCCCAAATAACATATCTGTATTCCAACAGGATATCCCAAATAACATATCCATATTCCAACAGGATATCCCAAATAACATATCCATATTCTAACAGGAAACCCCAAATAAAATATCCATATTCCAACAGGATATCCCAAAAAACATATCCATATTCCAACAGGACATCCGAAATAATATATCCATATTCCAACAGTATATCCCAAATAACATAACATATATAAATATTAGGTGCTATCCACCAGATTAAACTGGTGCTGTGGTATGAACAAATTTGAATTCATTGATACATTTTGTGTCTATGATCACATTGGTATAACTTTGGAGAGTTATCAATCCTATAATTTCAATATTGAATATATTTGCAAGCAAAGACAATTTTTTCAAAAGCATATCCTACAAATTAGGCATTGAATATCCATGACTTCAAAGTCTCATTGATATCATCAATATCCATGACATCAAAGTCTCACTGATATAATGAATATTCATGACTTTAAAGTCTCATTGATAAAATGAATATTCATGAATTCAAACTCTCATTGATATAATTATTATTCATAACTTCAAAATCTTATTGATATAATGAATATTCATGATTTCAAAGTCTCACTGATATCATGAATATCCATGACTTCAAAGTCTCACTGATATGATGAATATGTATGACTTCAAAGTCTCATTAATATAATGAATATTCATGACTTAAAGGTCTCAATGAAATAAATAATAATAATAATAATAATAATAATAATAATAATAATGAGGACTTTGTATAGCACCTAATCTTTCGAAGCTCTAAGCGCTTTACACCATCAATAATGATATGACTACACTACAGAAAAACAAATGACAAAAACAATGAAATTGGAAAACATAAAAACATGCTGAAAACATATAAGATACAAAACACAATTAGGTCTCTAAGTTTGTCCCTGCAGTCGAAACATGTGAGTATTAAGAGCACTAATTAATATTCATGACTTCAAAATCTTGATATAATGAATATTCATGACTTCAAAGTCTCATTGATATACTGTGCATTTATGACTCTTCATGGATATCAATTTTCATGGAACATGTTTCATCAAATTTTAGAGTAATACTATAAATGTTGAATTGAGAAATGAGTCCTTTTTTTTCATAGAAGGATACATCTTTAAATTCATGTTCCATAGCAACCACAAAAACCAGATAAACTGCTATCCCATGAAAAGTACTGAATTCACTGCAATATTTAGTTTTTCATTTGTTTGGAAATTACATAAACCAACCTCCTCAATAATCTGAAACCTCAAAGATTTACTTCAGGTCATGTGTAAAATGTAAACAAGATATATATGTATTTTTATATTGCCTTCTTTCGGCTTTAAAGCATCTCAAATCACATCAAATTAAATTTATGTTGTAATTTAATTAGAAGAAATGATTTTATTTATTTAGAATACCTTCTCTCACTCTCTCTCCACTAGTAGCTGGTGCACTGCCTATTCCATGAGTCTGTCTTGAAACATTATCATTCCTTGCATTCCTTTCTCTCTCTTGACCTGAAGTGATATTCTGTTCCTGCATATTTCTAAATGCTGCTCTATGACCTCTGTGTGTGCCAACAGTATTAGTCTCCCCTGAATGACCATTTTGAACAGCTGTGGGTAGTTGAGCAAATAATCGTGATTGTGGTGGAATGTTTAGCATGGGATAAGTAACAAGTCCATCTTGCAGTTCTTGTGAAGATATTGAAACCAAAGATGCAGCATTCTGAGAGTCCTGAAGAGTGGCATTTTGCGCTGTATTTGGATTTAATCTCTGTTGAATGATATCCCCATTAATTGTTGAAACTTGATCATGTGACCTGACTGAAACTGGACCATCCAAAGAAAAATCTAGATCATTCAATCCTGAGACAGGCAATTCTCTTTCAATAGCATAATTAATAGATCTCTCAAGATTTGACAAAATTTCATATTGCTGATTGTTTTGATGCCTTTCGTTTGCAAACATAGCTGAGACATTATTCCTTCCTGGTGACACACGTAAACTTATTTGCTGTGATGAATGAATTGCATCATGGGCATTATTATTATTATGAACCATAACGTCATTCTGTCGATGACTCTCAACGGACTCTGAATGGCTATCAGTCTGATACTGACTCGTATTTTCAATGTGTTGATGATGATTTGCATCATTCGTCTCCTCATCCTGAGGAATATCTGATGCATATGTTGTAAGAAGATGATTCAACTCCTCTCTTCGACTGCTTGCATGATGTAAAAGTCGTCCTCCAGGTACTTCTTCTATATTTTCTCTAAAACAAAAAACAACTATTAATCAAATCCCTGTTAAACAGAAACTCGTGAGCAATGAGAAAACTGTCCTATAAAAACAGATGGATACTTAGTTGAAGTTCACTTTTTCACTAATTTATGGGGATCTAACACCTTATTTTAAAAAACTGATCTAAGTCAAATGAATGCTTAATACAGATGAACTCTAAGAGAATTTTGACTATGTAATCCATTCTATTTAAAACAATAAGAATACAAAATCCTGCAGGGGCCTTATAAGAATTTCCAGGAATCCATGAATAGACCATTTCTTTGTTTCAGCTGCTAAGCACTGAAACCATCGCTGCATGATTTCGAGATGGCTGCCAAACTGAATGCAAGATTCATGCCAAATTCATTGATGAACTATAAAACACCATTAGAAGTCTTACTATGTCAGACACCATTAGAAGTCTTTGGTGAAAATACTGTCAGACATCACTAGACGTTTAGTGAAAATATTATTTCAGACACCATTAGAAATCTTTAGTGAAAATACTGTCAGTCACCACTCCTAGATTCTATTCATATTTTTAACCTTAAACAGCAGTTAACCAGCCCACCCATAAACATGGTCACATTTTAGACTGGATTTTTCATAGACCTAATGATTATATTCTGAGATCCACCCTTGTATCCCACAAACTTACATCAGATCACCTCTGCATTATATGCCATCTGGATGTACCAGTCCCTAACCCTCCACCTCTATTTGCTACTAAGATAAACCTCTGTATGATAAATAGAACAAAACTAATGCATGACATCCAAGAAAACCTAACAACTTTCTTACCTCCTACAACAGAACAACTTGACAACTACCTGTGTTCATTGCTTGAAAAACATGCTCCAGCCAACAAGTGCAGAGTATCAATTCAAAAGTGTTCCCCATCATATAGCAGTGTTAGGGATCAGCTTCTCACTGCTAAAAGAGACTGCCGTAAAGCATTGAGGCACTGGCTTTCCACCAGACTCATTATTTATAAACAAATCTATGAAGCCACTTAGAAGAACATCAGAAACATAGTCCATTTAGCCAAATTATCCCACTACAGTATTAAGATCATGGAGAGTTCAAGCAGCAATGAGCTCTTTGAGAAAACTAAGACGCTAATGTCAAGGAACAAATGTACACCACTTTCAACTACCTTCTCTCCAGCAAACCTTCTGGACCTATTTGCAAATTTCTTCTGTGACAAAGTACAAACCATCATAGATATGCTTGACAACACAAACTCGTCATCAACAAACAGATACGATACATAATTTCAGCGACAACCATTAGGACACTTAAACAATCATGATGAAGAGGCTTCCATGTCAATTATACTGAATATCACATCAGCACCATTGTTATTTAAGAAGCAGTTAGACATCACAAGATGTATGATGATAATGCCGCAAGGCAATAAGATATTCTTTCAAGAAGAAGCCACAATAACAATATTCTCATTATGGATGCTATAGTGGCCACACTTGATGTCCAACTGGCACCATTTTTATTTAGACCAAGCTAGACATAAAAAAGAGTTGAAGTAAAACTGTCATTTTAATCATACCATCCACTCAGGAGCATTCAATTATTGAGGATGGCCACTGTGGCAACCATACTGAATGTGCAAGTGTCACCATTATCATTTAGGACTGACTCGACAGTGGAATTCATGTATGTTTAAAGTTTCATGACAACACTCGAAGTAGTTTAAGAGGAGAAGTGACATTAAATAGATGGAAGAAAATATATAATTAATCCTTCATTACAAAAAAAGAGATCAAAAGAATTCCTAGAAATTTTCTCAAGTGTGTTTTTTAATTTTAAATTTATGTACTGCACATTATGCATGGCTACCAGTAAAAACGTTTTACACTGGACATTAATATATTACCATATAAGGATTTTTCAATTACAATTAATTATTTAATGCATCATTGAAGTATGTATTGTTTATGCAATAAGTTTCCTACTATAATAAAATTCAAATGCTTACTGAACTCTGAGACTATGCCCTTTTCATAGGTCCAAATACTAGTGTTGTTCCGATTATCGATTATAATCGATCATCAGTTGGTTGGGCAGATAATCGATTGTGAACTCCATAATCGATTGTGTGTAAAGGGAGACTACTTTTTAGGTGTATGCAAAGCACAAAGGTTAGTAAAACTCCTAGCCACTAAAGTTGACCTGAAATTTATTAATTCCCTTCCCAACTACAAATATCAAACCTTATGATTCATAATTAGGAGCATATAGTCATTATTACTTGGTCAAGTTGTTAAATTGTAAAGTTAATAAATTTAAACACATTTTGTTGATTTGTTTCAGTCAAATTGCAACAACTTTTGTAGTATTTATAAATAATGGCAAACAAGAAAAACATGTCCTTCTATACTTTAAATTATAGACACATCACATGTGAATGAAAGAATTTCGGGGGATTGTAGCAGTATTTCAGTTACATATGACTGATCAGCCATAAATGATACAACATTGCGTTCATTTAACAAAGTTGTAGAACAAAATTAACACATAATGTAATATTATTGTCAGGTTAAAGTATACATGTCATTAAAAGAGATTACTCCTGTACATTTATAAACATATTGAACTCTTGATCAAAGATATAATAACTGTTTAACAAAAATTAAAATGTGCTCTTAGTAACCGATTATAATCAATGATCAGTTGGTTAAGGGAAACCGATTATCGATTATGAATTTCTGACCAATTCCCATCACTACCAAATACTATGAATTCCTTTATTTTCCTTAACTAGCATTATTTTTTTAAATTTTAGATCTACTGGGTAGTTTTATTAATGTTTCTTGTTACCAAACTATCCCCAAAAATGAATATAAAAGAATTCACTCCAATATTTATTTCCAAGGATGTTAAATTAAGTTCTTTTGACAAGGAATGCATGGAATCATAAGTCTTCAACTTTTGTCTCCTCTTGTAAGATTCTTACCTTAGCTGGCTGTAATGTCAAATGAGATTCTGATACGGAACTTTTGTCTTGAATGCTTTGACTGTCACCCATTCACAAATGCTATTTACAGCTTCTTCTCAAAACCAAATGTGTATCAAAGACAATCCAATTAGTTCAATGGATCCCAATTTATCATATATGACAACTTTTGTCAAAAACTGTGCAAACCTATTCATCAATAACTCTTTTAATACTACATTTAACAGATTACATACAGACATATTGGCTTTTAAATTTGTTCAAACGATGCCAATCTAACATTAATAATGACCACCAGCACTAAATACAGAAAAATCTTTAAGCAACTTCTTCCCAAAAGCCACTAAACAGAATTTCACCATATCTGGCAAAAAAGTGTCTGGCATTGAAGGCTTTCAATTTTGTATAAGGGATGCTAATCTGCCATCAAGTATGACCGCCATTATTAAAAACAGAAAAACCATTAAAATGACCTCTTCTCAATTATTGATAATGATAATTTGACCAAATTTGACAGACAGTGTTCTGGCATAGAGCACATTTAAGTTTGTATGTAAATGATACTGATCCAATATCAAATATGGCAGCCTCTGTATTAACATGATCATTTCGCTAATCTGTCTTATGAAGCATTGAAAGAATACATCCTACAAACCTCAGAGATCTTGATGATATAAAGATATAGCCAATTTGGTTGAAGAAACTCAAAGTAAGATGTATGGCTTCAAGAGTGATACAAGTTTAGCCAATCCGATGCAAGATCACCTCATTAGTATGCATGGATCTTGCCAAGTACCAAAATTGTCCAAGACTTTGATGATACAAAGCCATTGCCAATTTGGATTTTAAAAACTCAAATTAAGATGTATGGCTTCAAGAGTGATAAAAGCTTAGCCAATCCTATGCAAGATCACTTCATTAGTAAACATGCATCTTGCTCAATATCAAACCTAAGAATTTGATGATACAAGCAAATATATCACGCATGATCAAAACCAGATCAGATATGCCCTTCTTAATGGTAACAGGGTGGTAATGATAGGACTAACCAGGCATTATAAAAATATTTCAGTGAAGACTATAACCATTTGTTGATACAACAATCAATTTAGAATTTGCAAAAAAGATCTGAGTCTAGATAATTTGAAGATGTCTTTCACTGAAATCCCAACGTAATTAAAGCCATCCATATACAAGACACTTCTCAGTGAAAACCCCATGTAATTACAGCCATCTGTATACAAGATGTCAATTAGTGAAAGCCCCATGTAATTACAGCCATACAAGATGTATTTTAGTGAAAGCCCCATGTAATTACAGCCATCTGTATACAAGATGTCATTCAACAAAAGCCCCATGTAATTACAGCCATACAAGATGTATTTTAGTGAAAGCCCCATGTAATTACAACTAGCTGTGTACAATATGTATCTAGTGAAAGCCCAATGTAATTACAGCCAGCTGTATACAAGCTGTATTTTAGTGCAAGCCCCATATAATTACAGCCAGCTGTATACAATATGTATTGTAGTGAAAGCCCCATGTAATTACAGCCATTTAAATTGAAGAAAAAACATTAATTTATTTATTATGTAATTGTGTTATGTTATTACTGCATTTATTAATATGGCTTTGAGAAAGAAAAAGAAAAATTCTCTTAATATTTTAATTTGTGGTAGGCATTTTTAATGCAAGTGGACTGTTCCTCGTTATTCTTTTAATTAATGATTCAGAGCCTGAGAAATTTAGAAAAATAATTAGTGAATTCACACTGACTTTTAAAGACCAAAATCTTTTAAAGATAATCTTATTTGCAATGCTTATCAATCTTACTCATCGTGGCCACTACCGACTGCCATTCCACTGAGAATAAAACTGGAACGCAGTCTCATGAGTGTGAATGGTTCTTGGTTATTTTGCTCTCGGGTCTGAGATGAGATTCGTCCACCTCGCCGCCTGCCCAGCTGAGGAAGTCGATCCTCCGAACTACCCTCCTGAGTCCTAACAGCCAAACCAACCCCTGGGACTTCCAAAGCAAGGTGACCAACATTTCCTGTTGCCTGCTGTACAGAATCTGACTGTCTTCTTGCACTGCAATCAGAAGAACACTATTTTCTATAATATACTTTTTTAAAGATGGATTTTCTTCAAATTTGGAAACTAATTTAAGCCTGATTAGGTTTTAGAATTTTGGACTGAATTAGTTCTTTCATATTGAACATAATTTTAATGTACAGTTAACCTTTTACCATTAATTAAAAGTAGTGTTATCTCTTCTGATCCTGTTTTAACTTAGGTTAACAATTCCTTCCATGCATGCTTCAAAAACAAATGTTTTCAGCCAATAATGATGCTTTAAAAAATATGTCTCTCAATATCCTGAGCACCAACAACCCAGAAATATTTTCAGGAATAAAAATAGAAACATGTTATTTTTCTGGCTAATTATGTTATATGCGAAGTGTTATAATAATAGCATTATAATAATAGCATGTACACATAGCCAAATTTTAGGTGATTTTCTGTAACATGTCTGATTGTACAAAGATATAACATGTCTGATTGTACAAAGACGTAACATGTCTGATTCTACAGATATGTAACATGTCTGATTGTACAAAGACATAGAATACCATGCATTTACTTACATCCTACAGAAAGATATGGTAGCCCAGTTGTTAGCAAGTGAAGCTGGTGACCACCAAAACACAGGTTCAAATCCTGTCACAGGATAAGCCTATGTTGGCTGCCATAAGCAAGGCACTTTGCTTGCCTTGGCATAATAGAATTTTTATTTGTTTATATGCCGTAAAACACAGACACACAATCCATTGCTTTGCAGCACAAAGATTTCAATCAGCATTCATGAAAAACTACATGTATAAATTAAAGTCCTAATTTTTTACCACAATCCTGTGACATAGTAGTTGTAAGCACTGATATACATTAAATGTCATGACATACAAAGACATTCTTATACTGACATATTATATCATGACATACACAGACATTCATCTACTGGCATATTATATCATGACATACAAAGACATAAATATATTGGCATATTATGTCATGACATACATATTCATCTACTGGCATATTATGTCATGATATACATAGACATTAATCTACTGGCATATTATATCATGACATGCATAGATATTCATATACTGGCATATTATATCATGACATACACAGACATTCATCTACTGGCATATTATATCATGACATACAAAGACATTCATATATTAGCATATTATGTCATGACACTCATAGAAATTCATCTACTGGCATATTATATCATGACACTCATAGAAATTCATCTACTGGCATATTATGTCATGATATACATAGACATTCATATATTAGCATATTATATCATGACACTCATAGAAATTCATCTACTGGCATATTATATCATGACACTCATAGAAATTCATCTACTGGCATATTATATCATGACACTCATAGAAATTCATCTACTGGCATATTATGTCATGATATACATAGACATTCATATATTAGCATATTATATCATGACATACAAAGACATAAATATATTGGCATATTATATCATGACATACAAAGACATAAATATATTGGCATATTATATCATGACATACAAAGACATTCTTATACTGGCATATTATATCATGACATACACAGACATTCATCTACTGGCATATTATATCATGACATACAAAGACATAAATATATTGGCATATTATGTCATGACATACATATTCATATACTGGCATATTATATCATGACAATCATAGTCATTAATCTACTGGCATATTATATCATGACACTCATAGAAATTCATCTACTGGCATATTATATCATGACATGCATAGATATTCATATACTGGCATATTATATCATGACAATCATAGTCATTAATCTACTGGCATATTATATCATGCCACTCATAGAAATTCATCTACTAGCATATTATATCATGACATACAAAGACATTCATATATTAGCATATTATGTCATGACACTCATAGAAATTCATCTACTGGCATTTTATAGCATGACATACATAGAGATTCATCTACTGGCATATTATATCATGACACTCATAGAAATTCATCTACTGGCATATTATGTCATGATATACATAGACATTCATCTACCAGTGCTAGACATCACTATAAACTATCACCCTGCAGGCTTCATTGTGATATGACTGTATTTTATTTAAAGCTACATTAAAAATCCAAAACACACACACATACACACACAGTATATATACCCTACTAGTGCAAAAAACTGTAAACTTATTTTTGTTGATATGCCTCAAAGTGTCAAAAATACTAATATTATTTTTCTTTACCCTGCTGGTATATTGTGCTGAGTTGGCTCACTGCTAGGATCCCACACAATTTGGCCATCAATGGGACAGGTGGGGTGAGAGTGGAGCAACCAGCTGTCAATACAGTCCCGATGAAACTATGAATCGATGAGAAAATGTTACAAGTTAAGATACCTTTATAAGAAAGAATAAGCAAATATTTGTTTTACAAGTAAATCTTATTATTTAGGCCTAGCATTATTTTTTGGATGATTATATTACTACATGTAAAATTCTTTGATAATTTCTTTGCTCAGTAACTTAACTCATTGTCACTGCTTATCTTTTAACATAATTTAAATGTTCTTTTGTGAAGATAAAAATGTTGCATTATGTTATATACTATGTTTTATCAACACGCAAAGGAGTGTGTACAATGCCTGTAAATCTATCACATGGTGATGCTATACAGTTGGTGTGTACCTCTAGAGAGACCAGTGTAAGATTTTACGAAAAGAATAAATTTCCAGGCTTTCTTTGAAGGTTACCATGGCTTTTTAAAAAGACCTTGTATATCTTAACTATTGTTAAAATAAATTTTAAGTCAATTTATGTGATGTAAGATTGATGGGTGCAATTTGGTTTAAAGAGCATTACTACAGATGTGGACATATCAAAATACTGCTAGCTCTTTAACTTGCTCATTTTCAAATCCTGGATTTCAATGATATATTACAAACAAATGAGTTGATAACTTTTTTTACTTTATTAAATTTTGTAATCCATTTGTTGTATCTTCAGAAGCTGGTCACTTAATAAAAATAGTATTTACAACATGTTACTTGACAAAAACATGATTTCTGTTGACTTACCTTATGCTTGCATCGAGGCAACTTCCTCACGAATTCACCAACCTCATATCCTCTCAAGCAGATTCTACATTGCATCCCTGGGGCCAAGAGGGGACCAGATTCTCTGACCTTTTCTAATGGGAATCCCTGGATGACCTCCTCTGGAATATCACTCCTCTGGTTTTCTGTGTTGCTGGAATACAAACATCACATTTTGAATAACTTCGTTTTGTTTTGTTTTGCATTTACCTGGAAAAGCAAGCCCATGAACTTTCCTTTATTCAATTTTCTTTTTCACTGCAGGTTGTCAAGCAAGTTTAGGAACTTTATATTCTCAATCACCCAGATAATACTGTGAGGTGGTGAAAACCAGAGTAATTATATGTAGATGAAACCACCAACTTCAGATATGGTAACTTTATACAATATTACCCCATGAGAAGATCAGGGGTCCAACCTAATATATGTTCATAAAGTTGCAGAAATTTCAAAACAGTGACATAATTGAAAAACATTTGTCAAATTTTTAAATTGGAATAGTAGGCCTATCATTAGATAAAATATGAAACTCTTGCATGAATGGGCCTGTATAGCTTTAACTCAGTCATGCATTCACCTGGATAGCTTTAATTCATGCATGCATTCACCTGGATAGCTTTAATTCATGCATGTGATGGCATGGATAGCTTTAACTCATACATGAATTGACCTAGATAACTTTAACTCATGCATGGCCTGGATTGCTTAATTCATGTATGTAGTGGCCTGGATAGCTTTAACACAGGCATGAATTGGTCTGGATAGCTTAAACTCATGCATGAATTGACTTGGATAGCTTTTTCTCAGGTGTGAATTTGGTCTGGATAGCTTTAACTCAGGCGTGAATTGGTCTGGATAGCTTTAACTCAGGCATCAATTGACCTGGATAGCTTTAACTCATGCATGAATTGATCTGGATAGCTTTAACTCATGCATGAATTGGCCTGGATAGCTTTAACTCATGCATGAATTGGCCTGGATAGCTTTTTCTTAGGTGTGAATTTGGTCTGGATAGCTTTAACTCAGGCATGAATTGATCTGGATAGCTTTAACTCATGCATGAATTGGCCTGTATAGCTTTAATTCATGTATGTGATGGCATGGATAGCTTTAACTCATACATGAATTGACCTGGATAACTTTAACTCATGCATGGCCTGGATTGCTTAATTCATGTATGTAGTGGCCTGGATAGCTTTAACTCATGCATGAATTGGCCTGGATAGCTTTAACTCTGACATGAATTGGCCTGGATAGTTTTAACTCATGCATGAATTGGCCTGGATAGCTTTTTCTCAGGCGTGAATTTGGTCTGGATAGCTTTAACTCAGGCATGAATTGACCTGGATAGCTTTAACTCATCCATGAATTGACCTGGATAGCTTTAACTCAGGCATGAATTGGTCTGGATAGTTTTAACTCATGCATGAATTGGCCTGGATAGCTTTTTCTCAGGCGTGAATTTGGTCTGGATAGCTTTAACCCAGGTATGAATTGGTCTGGATAGCTTTAACTCAGGTGTGAATTGACCTGGATAGCTTTAACTCATCCATGAATTGACCTGGATAGCTTTAACTCATGCATAAATTGGCCTGGATAGCTTTACTTCATGCATGAATTGGCCTGGATAATTTTAACTCATGCATGAATTGGCCTGGATAGCTTTTTCTCAGGCATGAATTTGGTCTGGATAGCTTTAACTCATGCATGAATTTATCTGGATAGCTTTAACTCATGCATGAATTGGCCTGGATAGCTTTAATTCATGTATGTGATGGCATGGATAGCTTTAACTCGTACATGAATTGATCTCAATAACTTTAACTCATGCATGGCCTGGATTGCTTAATTCATGTATGTAATGGCCTGGATAGCTTTAACTCATGCATGAATTGGCCTGGATAGCTTTAACTCAGACATGAATTGACCTGGATAGCTTTAACTCATGCATAAATTGGCCTGGATAGCTTTACTTCATGCATGAATTGGCCTGGATAATTTTAACTCATGCATGAATTGGCCTGGATAGCTTTTTCTCAGGCATGAATTTGGTCTGGATAGCTTTAACTCATGCATGAATTTATCTGGATAGCTTTAACTCATGCATGAATTGGCCTGGATAGCTTTAATTCATGTATGTGATGGCATGGATAGCTTTAACTCGTACATGAATTGATCTCAATAACTTTAACTCATGCATGGCCTGGATTGCTTAATTCATGTATGTAATGGCCTGGATAGCTTTAACTCATGCATGAATTGGCCTGGATAGCTTTAACTCAGACATGAATTGGCCTTGATAGCTTTAACTCATGCATGAATTGGCCTGGATAGCTTTAACTCTGACATGAATTGGCCTTGATAGCTTTAACTCATGCATGAATTGGCCTGGATAGTTTTAACTCATGCATGAATTGGCCTGGATAGCATTTCTCAGGCATGAATTTGGTCTGGATAGCTTTAACTCAGGCATGAATTGGTCTGGATAGCTTTAACTCAGGTGTGAATTGACCTGGATAGCTTTAACTCATCCATGAATTGACCTGGATAGCTTTAACTGATGCATAAATTGGTCTGGATAGCTTTACTTCATGCATTAATTGGCCTGGATAGTTTTAACTCATGCATGAATTGGCCTGGATAGCTTTTTCTCAGGCATGAATTTGGTCTGGATAGCTTTAACTCATGAATGAATTGACTTGGATAGCTTTTTCTCAGGTGTGAATTTGGTCTGGATAGCTTTAACTCAGGCGTGAATTGGTCTGGATAGCTTTAACTCAGGCATCAATTGACCTGGATAGCTTTAACTCATACATGAATTGATCTGGATAGCTTTAACTCATGCATGAATTGGCCTGGATAGCTTTAACTCATGCATGAATTGGCCTGGATAGCTTTTTCTTAGGTGTGAATTTGGTCTGGATAGCTTTAACTCAGGCATGAATTGATCTGGATAGCTTTAACTCATGCATGAATTGGCCTGTATAGCTTTAATTCATGGATGTGATGGCATGGATAGCTTTAACTCATACATGAATTGACCTGGATAACTTTAACTCATGCATGGCCTGGATTGCTTAATTCATGTATGTAGTGGCCTGGATAGCTTTAACTCATGCATGAATTGGCCTGGATAGCTTTAACTCTGACATGAATTGGCCTGGATAGTTTTAACTCATGCATGAATTGGCCTGGATAGCTTTTTCTCAGGCGTGAATTTGGTCTGGATAGCTTTAACTCAGGCATGAATTGACCTGGATAGCTTTAACTCATCCATGAATTGACCTGGATAGCTTTAACTCAGGCATGAATTGGTCTGGATAGTTTTAACTCATGCATGAATTGGCCTGGATAGCTTTTTCTCAGGCGTGAATTTGGTCTGGATAGCTTTAACCCAGGTATGAATTGGTCTGGATAGCTTTAACTCAGGTGTGAATCGACCTGGATAGCTTTAACTCATCCATGAATTGACCTGGATAGCTTTAACTCATGCATAAATTGGCCTGGATAGCTTTACTTCATGCATGAATTGGCCTGGATAGTTTTAACTCATGCATGAATTGGCCTGGATAGCTTTTTCTCAGGCATGAATTTGGTCTGGATAGCTTTAACTCATGCATGAATTTATCTGGATAGCTTTAACTCATGCATGAATTGGCCTGGATAGCTTTAATTCATGTATGTGATGGCATGGATAGCTTTAACTCGTACATGAATTGATCTCAATAACTTTAACTCATGCATGGCCTGGATTGCTTAATTCATGTATGTAGTGGCCTGGATAGCTTTAACTCATGCATGAATTGGCCTGGATAGCTTTAACTCAGACATGAATTGGCCTTGATAGCTTTAACTCATGCATGAATTGGCCTGGATAGCTTTAACTCTGACATGAATTGGCCTTGATAGCTTTAACTCATGCATGAATTGGCCTGGATAGTTTTAACTCATGCATGAATTGGCCTGGATAGCTTTTCTCAGGCGTGAATTTGGTCTGGATAGCTTTAACTCAGGCATGAATTGGTCTGGATAGCTTTAACTCAGGTGTGAATTGACCTGGATAGCTTTAACTCATCCATGAATTGACCTGGATAGCTTTAACTCATGCATAAATTGGTCTGGATAGCTTTACTTCATGTATGAATTGGCCTGGATAGTTTTAACTCATGCATGAATTGGCCTGGATAGCTTTTTCTCAGGCGTGAATTTGGTCTGGATAGCTTTAACTCAGGCATGAATTGGTCTGGATAGCTTTAACTCAGGTGTGAATTGACCTGGATAGCTTTAACTCATCCATGAATTGACCTGGATAGCTTTAACTCATGCATAAATTGGTCTGGATAGCTTTACTTCATGTATGAATTGGCCTGGATAGTTTTAACTCATGCATGAATTGGCCTGGATAGCTTTTTCTCAGGCATGAATTTGGTCTGGATAGCTTTAACTCAGGCATGAATTGGCCTGGATAGCTTTAACTCAGACATGAATTGACCTGGATAGCTTTAACTCGGGCATGAATTGATCTGGGTAGCTTTAACTCATGCATGAATTGACCTGGATAGCTTTAACTCAGGCATGAATTGGTCTGGATAGCTTTAACTCATGAATGAATTGGTCTGGATAGCTTTAACTCATGTATGAATTGGTCTGGATAGCTTTAACTCAGGCATGAATTGATCTGGATAGCTTTAACTCATGCGTGAATTGACCTGGATAACTTTAACTCAGGCATGAATTGATCTGGATAGCTTTAACTCAGGCATGAATTGGCCTTGATAGCTTTAACTCAGGCATGAATTGATCTGGATAGCTTTAACTCATGCGTGAATTGACCTGGATAGCTTTAACTCAGGCATGAATTGGCCTTGATAGCTTTAACTCAGGCATGAATTGATCTGGATAGCTTTAACTCGTGCGTGAATTGACCTGGATAGCTTTAACTCATGCATGAATTGGTCTGGATAGCTTTAACTCATGAATGAATTGGTCTGGATAGCTTTAACTCATGTATGAATTGGCCTGGATAGCTTTAACTCAGACATGTGGTAGCATGGGTATCTTACAACTACTGAGTTTGAGTTTAGCTTCTAAATTGCAAATGAGTTAACCATTGTTAATTCTATTGTGAGAATAATACTCAAACTCAAGTTTTATGATTTGTTTGGGCCTGGAATAAGATACACCTTTCCCGCTATCATTCACATATAAGTGAGTCCAAATACATATATAGCAGCATAATGAAGGGTGATAGTTACTGTGCTACCTCTTAAAGATTAAGAAAGGTATAGAGATCAACAGTAAAGGTGAGGTGGTAGTGTTGGGAAATCGAATAATATTCATTTTATTATCAAGTTGTGAAAATAATTGCCAATAAACAGCTTTACATAAATTAAGTTGTTCCTTTTTCTTATAAACGACCTTTATTTTCAAGATAATTAACCAATGAAGGATCATTGAAAACTGACCTAAGAAGGGTTCCAATACACACCTCATGTGTATCAGTGAAAACAATATTTATTTTGACACTACAATTTGCACAGTATATAACAAGATTTTGTTTTAAAATGATGGGCCGCATTCCTTTCAAGAAACAACAATGCCAAATCATATGTTTTCAATTTGTATTGTACTATTTGCAAATTATTTAAACCATTATTTATTGGAAGCAATCCTCACATTTCATCTTCAAGAAAATGTCTGAAAATCAATTTGGGAATTTTAAGTTCACTACAAACATTGAAAATCTCTTCTCCATAATGAACCTTATTTATAATATCAAGTATTTTTAGGCCTTGTTATCCTTGATCACATATTTTATTGAATAGGATATCCACTGATTCATGTTTTATGCTTACTAGCATAATAATATGTACAACATTGTTTACACATTAATAGCGCCGTGTTTACGAGGCATGAGGTAGTAGCCTATTTTCAAGGTATGTAGTGTTAAGGTCATACATGATACACTAAAGTGGGTGGTATTATAGAAAGGTAGACATATTTAGCTCTACAATGATACTAAATAATCTGGACAACTTAGTTGCACTACAAAAATACAGAGAGAAAAACCTAATTTTTTGGACCCATTTTTTTTCCTCACCCAAAACTTGCTCATGGTCGGAATCTGATTTTGTGTCTCGATTTTAGACTTTATGACCTCCGATCTAAGACAGACTGGTCTGAAGTGCACACAGACAGGTGAACCTGTGCAAACAGTACGATATCATAGAGTGGACAATTTGAATAAAGAGTCTGTTAAGCAAAAAAATAAAACTTCTGATCATGTGTGAGCCAACTAACCATTGGAAAACATTTTTTTTAAAGCATACCTAGGCTTTGGACTAATGGAAAATTGTTTGGAAGTCAATGTATTAGGATGTATTCAGAAATAGTCTCCAAAATGTGTTTCCTACTCGCATTTCATGCAAAAACAGCAAAAATCTCCAGGGGTTAATGTGTTAAATTTATGAATTGACACAAGCTGACTTAGCAAACAACTGAGACCACAAGTTCCTATGCTAATAAGTTTTGCATGTGTTCTGCAGACCACATGTTGGAAGCTGTCGACCTTGGAATTGCAATATAGGAAAGCATTGACCTTGGATTACCAGACATGTGGTAAACACAAACCATTTTTTGTAGGAAATCACTGACCTTGGATTTCCAGTCATATAGAGAACACATGTATTAAGCCACTTAACTCAATTGTCAGATATGTGCAGAATACATGTGGGGACAACACTGATCTTGGATTGGTAATATAGGAATCAATGGCCTTAGATTGTCAGTCACACAATGAACACAGGCATGAAACCATTGTCCTCAGGCTGTCAACCATGTGCAGAACACCACTGACCTTGGACAGACAGCTATAGGGATAAGACCTTGCATTTTCAACAATGTGGAGAACATACATAGGAAACTACTGACCTCAGACAGCCAACCATGTCAATAACACATTTAGGAAAAAATAGACCTTGCGTTTTCAACAATATGGAGAAAATGTGTTCAAAATGACTGACCTTGGATCTGCAGCCATGGGAAAGACAGAGTGTGGGACTGGGTTGGTGGTTCTCTGGGATCTCCAATATCCTAAATCTCCATTTGATATATTGCATTATAAGATTCCTAAACGTAACTCTAGGATTATTTCTAAGGCATATTTGCTTGTGTATTAAAAATATATGCTTGTGAATTAAAATATATGCTTGTGTATTAAAAATATATGCTTTTGTATGAAAAATATATCCTTGTGTATTAAAAACATATCTTTGTGTATTTAAAACAAATGCTTGTGTATTAAACATATATGCTTGTGTATTAAAACATGTTTGTGCAAGTCCACTTTTTTAAACTCATATATAATATAATCATTTTAAGCCTATAAATATATAACATCTGTCTTGAAAAAGCAAATATGTGTGGTCTCTTTTATAGACAAGTTTCATTGTAATTTGTTTTTTCCTAAATATATACAGATCTCTCTCATCACCTTAGATAGCCCCAGCACTATAAGAGGGCACTATCAAATAGCTAGCCAACATGCAATACACCAAAATACATGAAGTATAATTTCACCACAGTTGTGCACTTCTTATGTACCGTAATCTTATGTAAGGTGACCTTTTCACTGTAGAAGGCATGGTCTTAAAGAGGAGAACAAAGTGTATAATATTCATGGCGAAAAAGATCTACCTGTCCAGTTGCATTAGTAGATCATAATCAGTTTCGGAAATCTCCCTGTTCAGCAGGTCATTGACTAAGGCCTGAGGTAGAACAGCCCCATACATCCTCTGAGCTGCACGCCATTTTTTATTTCTTTTCTAAAGAACAGAAATACAGAATTACAGTTAATAAATCTATACATGTAAAATAAAAATTAAACACGAAACAATACGCCCAGACTTCCTTTACCTCTGTTCAATGTCTACATTTTAATCAATTAATGAAAAATCTATTTTCCAGCAATTGTTAAATGATATTTAAATATCATTGTTTAAAATATCCAACATTTCATGCTGAATTTCATAATTTCAGAGAACATTGTCTTGTTATCTTCATTGGTGCATTAGGTACAATTTCTAGTAAGACTTAGCTAAATGCTGAAACATAATGTAATACATGCCAACCTCTAAGACAGTGGGTCACAGAATTGAATACATATATCATTTATTCATTTATTGGATTAAATACATATACTTGGGTTTTGTTTATCTGTACAGCATTACTCAAGGGTGGTTTAATATGTATATCATATGTTATTTCAAAATAGTGAGTTTGGTTCATCCCATGCTGCACAAGCAAAGTAAATATGATGGAAAAACCAATTTACCTTGAGCACACATGAAGTGTCTGGCTACATGGCCTGTGTATAAATATTACTTCATCTTATATTTAACATCACATTATGAGACATATAGTGAGAGTGTGTAGTCCACTTTATGATACGCAATCTCCAGCTGCAGAGGTATGCAAGTTAAATGCTATTTTCCTAATCGTATTATAGGATCTAACTGTTTTACTATCACATTTATCTTGTATTTTAGGTCATTCCAACTTGTTCGAATAATGCAGTGTTATAGTCTGTTTCCCAGTTTACATGTATGCAACTTAACAGAACGATTGTTTGTAAGAATGTTGTATTATTTAAGGAAGAGAAGGAATTATGTTAAGTACTAAAAGAATTTTGACAGACAGGTTAAATTCTAAACCTGATTATCATCTTGCACAGTATTCCCGACAATATATATTGTATAAAATAATCAACTCATGTTTACAGTAGTCCCGATAATATATATTGTATAAAATAATTAACTCATGTTTACAGTACGTAACATCATTGAGTGCTGTTATACATCACATTTATACATCATAAATGGTGTCATTTGTAGTACATGGATTTTGATATTATATATTCAGCTGATTGATTGGTGACTGACTGATTGATGGCTGGTGATTGGTGAATGCTGAGTGTAGTGCTAAAGGAGGGAGAGAGCGATAGTAATGCAGGTGTTGTTTAGCCATCATGCTAATTTGAATTATGTTATATCCAGTGTAGTGCTGTCAGGGGGTGACATTGGGCTACAAGACGATAAAGGTCATCACATATTGAAGAACCAGGGCTTTTGGAACAATGGGTCTGCAGTGAAGAAGAGATTATGGATCTTTAGGCAGACTTGTGGTAGCTCCTAAGCCATTCAACAGAGCAATATGGCTGAGAGGACCTTTCAGATTTGTCTTCAATGTCACAAGATATATTTCTCAATTTTCATATCATATTTCACTATTTGTGTGAAAACTCATCATATTTCACTATTTTAGTGAAAATTCATCATTTTTCACCATTTTATTTTGGATTGAAAACTCATCATAGTTCACTATATGAGTAAAATCTCATCATATTTCACTATATGAGTAAAATCTCATCATATTTCACTATTTGAGTAAAATCTCATCACAGTTCACTATATGAGTAAAATCTCATCATATTTCACTATGTGAGTGAAAATTCCTCATAAATCACTATTTGAGTGAACTATATCATTTATTACTATTTGTGTGAAAATTGTCAATGTTTATGTTAGTCATTTTTTCCATTGTATTGAATACCTTTGAATCATTAATTATTGTATCTTTTCACTATTTACGTTTTTTTTCTTGTCTTTAACATTTTATGAAGCATTTTCCTTGTCATATTTCAACCAATCAAGTGTACAAATATTTGTTATCAATTAATTTTTGTATTTCCTTTGAGAGGCAATCTTCAGAATCCTTACACAGGATCCATTTTTGAGAGTAACTCAGCACTTGAGTGAGTTACAGTTGTCCAAGTGTTGAGCTATGCCTCCGATTCCTTCAAAAACTTCAGTATTACAATTTCACAATTTAGGTATGTTGTTGCTCATATTCAGAATTTCATGTGCTGTCAAGCTGCTTATGGAATACTAAATATTATGGCTGTTTTTATATGATTTTAAATGTAATAAATATTTAAATTTCAATCTCTTTCTCCTGTAGTGTTTCCTGTAAAAAAAAAAAGCAAGGTTTGCTTAAACGTAGTTCATGCAGTATACAAAAACAAAACTCTAAATATTTTCAGTCCATCCATATGTTCATCTATGCTCATTAACTTAAAAGTCTGGCTGACTATTTATACTGGGACTAGACTATTTATACTGAGACTAGACTATTTATACTGGGGCTAGACTATTTATACTGGGACTAGACTATTTATACTGAGACTAGACTATTTATACTGGGGCTAGACTATTTATACTGGGGCTAGACTATTTATACTGGGACTAGACTATTTATACTGAGACTAGACTATTTATACTGGGACTAGACTATTTATACTGAGACTAGACCATTTATACTGGGGCTAGACTATTTATACTGGGACTAGACTATTTATACTGGGGCTAGACTATTTATACTGAGACTAGACTATTTACATATCCATGGGCAGTCACGTGTCACTAGCATCATGTCACTTCTCCAGAGTCTTTAAGCAAATCGCCGTGTTGAAAGCAAGTTATCAGCAATCTCATTTATCATGCCTAAATACCAAAAAATTTCTTTGTATGCCAGTGCTTGTTGCTCTTCACTGAACTCTTTAGGATCTTGATGACATATACTTATTTTTCAAAGTTTTATCGAAAATCAGATTTAGACATACAGCCTTCAGGGTTGTAAGAATCTCAGCTAGTTAAATGCATGATTGCTTCATTAATTCAAATAGATCTTAATCATTTTCATTCTTGTCCATGATTTTGAGAAGATGAGCCTTCCAGTTTTAATCAAAATTCTATTAGAAATGTGATTTCCATAGTGGTAAAAAGCTCAGCCAATCAGATGCAAGATCACTTAATATGTGTGGCTCTTGCACATTTTATAACTTCTCTGAAGTCTGTATGAGATATGCTTATATTCCAAGTGTGATCAAAATCAGATCAAATGCAGGGCCATATAATAAATTCACTATGGGGAATTCATGCAAGCTGCAGGTTTTGTTATATGCTGGGATGTTTAGTATAACCGATGTTGCCAAGAAAAACAGATGAAATTTTACTTACATGTCGAAATTCAAAACCATGGTGAGTGTGTACTGGAGTGTTGAAACAGGACTGGCAAAGGTAAAAATTAGCACAAACTCCACATCTGGAATGGAAAAAGTATCAATGTAACTCTTGGATTAGGATTGGAAACTAATATAATCTTACAATTCTGTTGATCCTGTTGGACTAACATGTAAACAAGCATTGATTCATCAATCCATCTTTCATCTGTCTGTGCATCTATCAATTGATCATTCCATCCAGCCAGCCAGCCATTCATGCACATGTCTTCAAAACAATAAGATTCAACACAAATATACATACTGTTAATGTATCTGTGAAAACTTGTTGTTAGGACAAACGTAAACTGTATTTTGGTACATTCCAAGATCAATTGTTATCACACAATGTTAATATTGTTAGTTGTAATATCACATACAGTATTGATACTGAAAGTTGTAATACCATACACAGTATTGACACTGTAAGTTGTAATACCACATACAGTATTGACATTGTCAGTTGTAATGCCACATACAGTATTGACACTGTAAGTTGTAATACGATATACAGTATTGACAATGTCAACTGTAATACCACATACAGTATTGACATTGTAAGTTGTAATACAATAAACAGTATTGACATGTCAACTGTACTACCACATGCAGTATTGACATAGTCAGTTGTAATACCATAAACAGTATTGACATGGTCAGTTGTAATACCATATACAATTATTGACAATGTTGGTTGTAATACCTTAAGCAATTTTGACACTGAAAATTGTAATACCACACACAGTATTAGCACTGAAAGTTGTAATACTACATACAGTATTGACATTGTTGGTTGTAATACCATATGCAGTATTGACACTGAAAGTTGTAATACCAAACACAGTATTGACATTGTCAGTTGTAATACCACATACAGTAATGACACAAAATTTTAATACTACACACAGTATTGACATGGTTAGTTGTAATATCATACACAGTATTGACAATGAAAGTTGTAATGCTATACACATTTTTGACAATGAAAGTTGTAATACCACATACAGTATTGACATTGTCAGCTGTAATACCAGATACAGTATTGACATTGTTGGTTGTAATACCAAATGCAGTATTGACACTGAAAGTTGTAATACCAAACACAGTATTGACATTGTCAGTTGTAATACCACATACAGTAATGACACAAAGTTTTAATACTACACACAGTATTGACATGGTTAGTTGTAATAACATACACAGTATTGACAAGGAAAGTTGTAATGCTATACACATTTTTGACAATGAAAGTTGTAATACCACATACAGTATTGACATTGTTGGTTGTAATACCATACACAGTATTGACACTAAAAGTTGTAATACCATACACAGTATTGACATTTTTGTTTGTACATGTAATACTATAAACAGTATTCAACTGTCAGTTGCAAAGGAACTAAGAATGGCAAAATGACAATATCCAATCCCACTTCAAGTAGTATTTACATGATCAAGGTACATGTTATGCAAGCAGGTATATAATTATTGCATGTGTTAAGCAAAGCAACAGACGATGGGGTTGCATATCAGTGTGCAAGATTCTTATTTCGAATGTCTGCTGCTTTCTCAAACAATATGGTTTCAAGGGAAAAACTTAACAAAAATCAAACTAAATAAATCATGCAGCAACATTAAATTGTGAAACCAATTTAATGGATTCCATAATAGGGATAATAGCATACTGAATAGATATAAGTCCAGTGTATATGGTATACATGATTATAATAGGGGTAATAGCATACTGAATGGATTTACAGTGACAGCCCATTGTATATGGTATACATGATTATAATAGGGTTTAATAGCATACGGAATGGATTTACAGTGACAGCCCATTGTATATGGTATACATGATTATAATAGGGTTTAATAGCATACGGAATGGATTTACAGTGACAGCCCATTGTATATGGTATACATGATTATAATAGGGTTTAATAGCATACGGAATGGATTTACAGTGACAGCCCATTGTATATGGTATACATGATTATAATAGGGTTTAATAGCATACGGAATGGATTGACAGTGACAGCCCATTGTATATGGTATACATGATTATAATAGGGTTTAATAGCATACTGAATGGATTGACAGTGACAGCCCATTGTATATGGTATACATGATAATAATAGGGATAATAGCATACTGAATGGATTGACAGTGACAGCCCATTGTATATGATATACATGATTATAATAGGGATAATAGCATACTGAATGGATTTACAATGACAGCCCATAGTATATAGTATACATGATTAAAATAGGGATAATAGCATACTGAATGGATTTACAGTGACAGCCCATTGTATATGATATACATGATTATAATAGGGATAATAGCATACTGAATGGATTGACAGTGACAGCCCATTGTATATGATATACATGATTATAATAGGGATAATAGCATACTGAATGGATTTACAATGACAGCCCATAGTATATAGTATACATGATTAAAATAGGGATAATAGCATACTGAATGGATTTACAGTGACAGCCCATTGTATATGGTATCCATGATTATAATAGGGTTTAATAGCATACTGAATGGATTTACAGTGACAGCCCATTGTATATGGTATCCATGATTATAATAGGGTTTAATAGCATATGGAATGGATTTACAGTGACAGCCCATTGTATATGGTATCCATGATTATAATAGGGTTTAATAGCATACGGAATGGATTTACAGTGACAGCCCATTGTATATGGTGTACATGATTATAATAGGGGTAATAGCATACTGAATAGATTGACAGTGACAGCCCATTGTATATGATATCCAATGAATTAAAAGTTAGTCTCCTTTGCATTATGTATAAGACCTAGTGACCAGAGTTACAAATCGGTTGATCTCATTTCATTTGATCAATTAAACAGTTATAAATATTTCTGAGTATGTAATATAATTGCTATTATTATGCACATACTATACTTAAACTGCTGCTGTTCATCTGTCTATTTGATGAGGATCTATCTATAGTCATCTGAGGGTTGGAGGGGCTGGTCTTCAAGTAAGAGACCACTGTATATGGAATCCATGACCATACATTATGAGTGAGAGACCATTTGTGTTTGGAATCCATGATCATAGATTATGAGCAAGATACCATTGTGTATGGAATCCATGACCATACATTATGAATAAGACCATAGTATATGGAATCCATGAACATATATTATGAATGAGAGACCACTGTAGGTGGACTCCAAGACCATAAGTTTTTGTTTATGAGACGACTGTATATGTAATCCATGACAATACATTATAAGTAAGAGACCACTGTATATGGAATCCATGACCATACATTATAAGAGACCATTGTATATGAAATCCATGACCATACGTTATATGTAAGAGACCACTGTATATGGAATCTATGATTGTGCATTATGAGAGAGGTATTAATATACTGTGTCAATCCAAAGTAACTTTTTCCATTAACGTTTCTGTTTCAGACACTTCAAAGACCACCAATTTAGAACATTGTCATATAATTTGCAGTCACCTACTGCGCAATCAGTATAGAATAAATAAAATTCCATGTTTCAACAAACCTGTAGCACTTCCCCTCTATAGGGTTGACATGGCAACAATGGCATTCAATTCCAATATGTCGGTCCATCCTCCCACCAATGGTCTGCCCCAGAGCATTCATGCTCTCCTTTTTCAGTAGCTCTATGGGGCCAAAGTCCTCCCTACAAAGTGGACATTTGATCCCTGAGTCTCCCTGGGTCTTCTGGTGCTCCGCATAGATTTTCATACACTTAATGTGAATACTGTTACCACAGCCAAACCTAAAATCAATGAAATATTTGCATCAGTCATAAAGCAGGACCCAGCTATAATGAGGTATGCAAACAAAATATTGCAGCCTACTGTTATTTCCTTCCTGTATTCTAATGCATTTTATCTATATACTGTACTCATGCCAACTATTGTGGTAAATAATGTATCCTGAAAACCCAAGAGAACAAAACATTTCACATTGTACTGACAGTGACAGTAAATTATTCCTACTATGGAAAATAATGCATTGTTGAAACTTGCATCAATAAATTAAATCAATTTATCAGTATCATTGTATTTTCTTATTCATCCATGTTTATTTTTCTCTATTTTTATTACTTACTAAACATGTTGAGGGAAATTGGATTCTTAGAAATCACAAACAATTATTTGTTTTACAAAAGCATTATAAATTTTTTTTTAAGTCATTTGTTTTTTAAATAGTATTAGTGTCAGGTCCATCTTGCATGTCCACCTTCTGTAAACAAGACCACCATTCCTGTCAATAAAAACACTTTTCCCATAAAAAAAGATAACCCTTTCTATGCTAGTCTCTGAAGACAGCTAATATCTCTATAACAATCAGTACATTATATAATAAAACTGATTCATGCATTATGAACTTCATGACAGTCTCCATAACTTTAGTCTTTCCTCTTAGATTTTCCTATATAAACAAGTATGTAACTAAGTATGTAATAGCAATGAATGGCAATTCAGCACAAAAGAGGTAAAGTTTTAAAGATGTGAAGAACTGCATACAATTTCAGAAGATAAACCCTTAAAAACAAATGTAAATATGAAATAAAACAAGACAAATTATTAAAGATATCAAAATTTTATATGGAATAAAAAATAAAGGTAAAATACTGAAAAACAAGGTCAAATCATTGCATTCTCTTCAAAAGTCTCAGACTTATATAGCTTCTTCACCAAGTTTCAAATCCAGGGGAAGTCAAAACAATTGACAAGAATGTGTTCCCATTCTATAAATTAGGCTCACTTGCAAAAGGTGACATATATAGAGTAATAGATATAGGTAAAATACTCAAAAACAAGGTCAAATCATTGCATTCTGTCTAAAAGTATTGAATAGTATTGGATGTTACATCATCATATAGTTTCTTCATCAAATTCACATCAAAATAATTCTGCCCCACCAGGTGGAAGTCAAAACAATTGACAAGAATTTGTTTCCATTATATAAATTAGCTTACTTGCAAAAAGTGACAGGAAGATGCTTGGACAGGAGCTCATCCTGACAAATTGGACATAAATCCTCTTTTCCAATATCTCGCTGCTTGATCATCTCTCGACCATTATGCTCATCTTTCAGCCAATATCTTACTGGCTTCTTCTTTTGTTGTTGCTGCTGATGGTAGTTTATCCCACGCAGAATGTTGTTGATATCTCGTTCCACCAAACCCAGTTGCCATGACACTGCATTTAGTTAGATCCAAGAATCAGCCATGATTAAATGTGAAATTACCTAATAAGAAGTTTGAAATTGAAAACTGGCCTCAAAAATAAACATACCCTGAATATATGCCAATCTATTTCTGTCATGACTTCCTTTCATATGGAAGCCATCATTGAAAATATCTTGCATACATACATGACTACAATTATACAATTAGTGATAAATAGAGAAGGAGAGACTTATGACTTCTCTTTCAGAGACTCATATATTCTAAGCTATATGTGAACTCAAAATTAAGCTATAATTTACCAAATTTAAAATTGTGTATCAAAGAATAGCAAAACAAACATTCCGCTAAATTTAAATATTTTTGTAAAGATTTCATTATACATATCTATCTGACTGTTAGAATAACATTAGTTAAACCAGAATTCTTTTTTTAAAACATATATAGTGTTTTAATTTTAATTCATATATACATCCACCTTCAAATAAACCCTCCTCAAAATAAGCTAAAGAAAATTATTGCTTTAATATATGGTGTGGATTAAGAATACAGACCTGATATTCTTGAAACATTTAAATCACAAAATAAATCCAACCAAAACTCAAAATCTTCAAATCACAAATGCTATCAAGAGCATACAGTATTATTCCTATTTATAATTAACAACAGAAAAACTCAAACAAACAAATAATAGAGAGATAGAGTGAAAATCAAAACGTTATGAAATGTAAAAATTTTAAAGAGTTATAATTTTAGCTTTGCAATAAGTAATATTACAGAACATAAAACCAGTGCTCATTTAACCTTAATCTATTAACAAGGTTTGTGTTTCATGTTCTAAGCCTTCTGAGAATACTGTGTCATGACTAACTTTTTCATTGATGTACAATATTCAAAAGCAAACTGTTATTGCTATGTACAGGGATCATGGTAATGTTATTGCTGTGTACAGGTAGCATGGTTATGATATTGCTGTGTACAGGGATCATGGTAGTGTTATTGCTGTGTACAGGAATCATGGTAGTGTCATTGCTGTGTACAGGGATCATGGTAAGTGTTATTGCTGTGTACAGGGATCATGATAGTGTTATTGCTGTGTACAGGGATCATGATAGTGTTATTGCTGTGTACAGGGATCATGGTAGTGTTATTGCTGTGTACAGGGATCATGGTAGTGTTATTGCTGTGTACATGGATCATGATAGTGTTATTGCTGTGTACAGGGATCATGGTAGTGTTATTGCTGTGTACATGGATCATGGTAGTGTTATTGCTGTGTACATGGATCATGATAGAGTTATTCCTGTGTACAGGGATCATGGTAGTGTTATTGCTGTGTACAGGGATCATGATAGTGTTACTGCTGTGTACATGGATCATGATAGTGTTATTGCTGTGTACATGGATCATGATAGTGCTATTGCTGTGTACATGGATCATGATAGTGTTATTCCTGTGTACATGGATCATGATAGTGTTATTGCTCTGTACAGGGATCATGGTAGTGTTATTGATGTGTACATGGATCATGATAGTGCTATTGCTGTGTACATGGATCATGATAGTGTTATTGCTGTGTACAGGGATCATGGTAGTGTTATTGCTGTGTACAGGGATCATGGTAGTGTTATTGCTGTGTACAGGGATCATGATAGTGTTATTGCTGTGTACATGGATCATGATAGTGTTATTGCTGTGTACATGGATCATGATAGTGTTATTGCTGTGTACATGGATCATGGTAGTGTTATTGCTGTGTACATGGATCATGATAGTGTTATTGCTGTGTACATGGATCATGGTAGTGTTATTGCTGTGTACAGGGATCATGATAGTGCTATTGCTGTGTACAGGGATCATGGTAGTGTTATTGCTGTGTACATGGATCATGGTAGTGTTATTGCTGTGTACAGGGATCATGATAGTGTTATTGCTGTGTACATGGATCATGATAGTGTTATTGCTGTGTACATGGATCATGATAGTGTTATTGCTGTGTACATTGATCATGGTAGTGTTATTGCTGTGTACATGGATCATGATAGTGTTATTGCTGTGTACATGGATCATGATAGTGCTATTGCTGTGTACATGGATCATGATAGTGTTATTCCTGTGTACATGGATCATGATAGTGTTATTGCTGTGTACAGGGATCATGGTAGTGTTATTGCTGTGTACATGGATCATGATAGTGCTATTGCTGTGTACATGGATCATGATAGTGTTATTGCTGTGTACAGGGATCATGGTAGTGTTATTGCTGTGTACAGGGATCATGGTAGTGTTATTGCTGTGTACAGGGATTATGATAGTGTTATTGCTGTGTACATGGATCATGATAGTGTTATTGCTGTGTACATGGATCATGATAGTGTTATTGCTGTGTACATGGATCATGGTAGTGTTATTGCTGTGTACATGGATCATGATAGTGTTATTGCTGTGTACAGGGATCATGGTAGTGTTATTGCTGTGTACAGGGATCATGATAGTGCTATTGCTGTGTACAGGGATCATGGTAGTGTTATTGCTGTGTACAGGGATCATGGTAGTGTTATTGCTGTGTACAGGGATCATGATAGTGTTATTGCTGTGTACATGGATCATGATAGTGTTATTGCTGTGTACATGGATCATGATAGTGTTATTGCTGTGTACATGGATCATGGTAGTGTTATTGCTGTGTACATGGATCATGATAGTGTTATTGCTGTGTACATGGATCATGGTAGTGTTATTGCTGTGTACATGGATCATGATAGTGTTATTGCTGTGTACAGGGATCATGGTAGTGTTATTGCTGTGTACATGGATCATGATAGTGTTATTGCTGTGTACAGGAATCATGCTAGTGTTATTGCTTTGTACAGGAATCATGGTAGTGTTATTGCTGTGTACAGGGATCATGGTAAGTGTTATTGCTGTGTACAGGGATCATGGTAGTGTTATTGCTGTGTACAGGGATCATGATAGTGTTATTGCTGTGTACAGGGATCATGGTAGTGTTATTGCTGTGTACAGGGATATTGGTAGTGTTATTGCTGTGTACATGGATCATGATAGTGTTATTGCTGTGTACATGGATCATGATAGAGTTATTGCTGTGTACAGGGATCATGGTAGTGTTATTGCTGTGTACATGGATCATGGTAGTGTTATTGCTGTGTACAGGGATCATAATAGTGTTATTGCTGTGTACAGGGATCATGGTAAGTGTTATTGCTGTGTACAGGGATCATGGTAGTGTTATTGCTGTGTACAGGGATCATGATAGTGTTATTGCTGTGTACAGGGATATTGGTAGTGTTATTGCTGTGTACATGGATCATGATAGTGTTATTGCTGTGTACATGGATCATGATAGAGTTATTGCTGTGTACAGGGATATTGGTAGTGTTATTGCTGTGTACATGGATCATGATAGTGTTATTGCTGTGTACATGGATCATGATAGAGTTATTGCTGTGTACAGGGATCATGGTAGTGTTATTGCTGTGTACATGGATCATGGTAGTGTTATTGCTGTGTACAGGGATCATGATAGTGTTATTGCTGTGTACATGGATCATGAGTGTTATTGCTGTGTACATGGATCATGATAGTGTTATTGCTGTGTACATGGATCATGATAGTGTTATTCCTGTGTACATGGATCATGATAGTGTTATTGCTGTGTACAGGGATCATGGTAGTGTTATTGCTGTGTACATGGATCATGATAGTGCTATTGCTGTGTACATGGATCATGATAGTGTTATTGCTGTGTACAGGGATCATGGTAGTGTTATTGCTGTGTACATGGATCATGATAGTGCTATTGCTGTGTACATGGATCATGATAATGTTATTGCTGTGTACATGGATCATGATAGTGTTATTGCTGTGTACAGGGATCATGGTAGTGTTATTGCTGTGTACATGGATCATGATAGTGTTATTGCTGTGTACAGGAATCATGCTAGTGTTATTGCTTTGTACAGGAATCATGGTAGTGTTATTGCTGTGTACAGGGATCATGGTAAGTGTTATTGCTGTGTACAGGGATCATGGTAGTGTTATTGCTGTGTACAGGGATCATGATAGTGTTATTGCTGTGTACAGGGATCATGGTAGTGTTATTGCTGTGTACAGGGATATTGGTAGTGTTATTGCTGTGTACATGGATCATGATAGTGTTATTGCTGTGTACATGGATCATGATAGAGTTATTGCTGTGTACAGGGATCATGGTAGTGTTATTGCTGTGTACATGGATCATGGTAGTGTTATTGCTGTGTACAGGGATCATAATAGTGTTATTGCTGTGTACAGGGATCATGGTAAGTGTTATTGCTGTGTACAGGGATCATGGTAGTGTTATTGCTGTGTACAGGGATCATGATAGTGTTATTGCTGTGTACAGGGATATTGGTAGTGTTATTGCTGTGTACATGGATCATGATAGTGTTATTGCTGTGTACATGGATCATGATAGAGTTATTGCTGTGTACAGGGATATTGGTAGTGTTATTGCTGTGTACATGGATCATGATAGTGTTATTGCTGTGTACATGGATCATGATAGAGTTATTGCTGTGTACAGGGATCATGGTAGTGTTATTGCTGTGTACATGGATCATGGTAGTGTTATTGCTGTGTACAGGGATCATGATAGTGTTATTGCTGTGTACATGGATCATGATAGTGTTATTGCTGTGTACATGGATCATGATAGTGTTATTGCTGTGTACATGGATCATGATAGTGTTATTCCTGTGTACATGGATCATGATAGTGTTATTGCTGTGTACAGGGATCATGATAGAGTTATTGCTGTGTACAGGGATATTGGTAGTGTTATTGCTGTGTACATGGATCATGATAGTGTTATTGCTGTGTACATGGATCATGATAGAGTTATTGCTGTGTACAGGGATCATGGTAGTGTTATTGCTGTGTACATGGATCATGGTAGTGTTATTGCTGTGTACAGGGATCATGATAGTGTTATTGCTGTGTACATGGATCATGAGTGTTATTGCTGTGTACATGGATCATGATAGTGTTATTGCTGTGTACATGGATCATGATAGTGTTATTCCTGTGTACATGGATCATGATAGTGTTATTGCTGTGTACAGGGATCATGGTAGTGTTATTGCTGTGTACATGGATCATGATAGTGCTATTGCTGTGTACATGGATCATGATAGTGTTATTGCTGTGTACAGGGATCATGGTAGTGTTATTGCTGTGTACATGGATCATGATAGTGCTATTGCTGTGTACATGGATCATGATAGTGTTATTGCTGTGTACATGGATCATGATAGTGTTATTGCTGTGTACAGGGATCATGGTAGTGTTATTGCTGTGTACATGGATCATGATAGTGTTATTGCTGTGTACAGGAATCATGCTAGTGTTATTGCTTTGTACAGGAATCATGGTAGTGTTATTGCTGTGTACAGGGATCATGGTAAGTGTTATTGCTGTGTACAGGGATCATGGTAGTGTTATTGCTGTGTACAGGGATCATGATAGTGTTATTGCTGTGTACAGGGATCATGGTAGTGTTATTGCTGTGTACAGGGATATTGGTAGTGTTATTGCTGTGTACATGGATCATGATAGTGTTATTGCTGTGTACATGGATCATGATAGAGTTATTGCTGTGTACAGGGATCATGGTAGTGTTATTGCTGTGTACATGGATCATGGTAGTGTTATTGCTGTGTACAGGGATCATAATAGTGTTATTGCTGTGTACAGGGATCATGGTAAGTGTTATTGCTGTGTACAGGGATCATGGTAGTGTTATTGCTGTGTACAGGGATCATGATAGTGTTATTGCTGTGTACAGGGATATTGGTAGTGTTATTGCTGTGTACATGGATCATGATAGTGTTATTGCTGTGTACATGGATCATGATAGAGTTATTGCTGTGTACAGGGATATTGGTAGTGTTATTGCTGTGTACATGGATCATGATAGTGTTATTGCTGTGTACATGGATCATGATAGAGTTATTGCTGTGTACAGGGATCATGGTAGTGTTATTGCTGTGTACATGGATCATGGTAGTGTTATTGCTGTGTACAGGGATCATGATAGTGTTATTGCTGTGTACATGGATCATGATAGTGTTATTGCTGTGTACATGGATCATGATAGTGTTATTGCTGTGTACATGGATCATGATAGTGTTATTCCTGTGTACATGGATCATGATAGTGTTATTGCTGTGTACAGGGATCATGGTAGTGTTATTGCTGTGTACATGGATCATGATAGTGCTATTGCTGTGTACATGGATCATGATAGTGTTATTGCTGTGTACAGGGATCATGGTAGTGTTATTGCTGTGTACAGGGATCATGATAGTGTTATTGCTGTGTACATGGATCATGATAGTGTTATTGCTGTGTACATGGATCATGATAGTGTTATTGCTGTGTACATGGATCATGGTAGTGTTATTGCTGTGTACATGGATCATGATAGTGTTATTGCTGTGTACATGGATCATGGTAGTGTTATTGCTGTGTACATGGATCATGATAGTGTTATTGCTGTGTACAGGGATCATGGTAGTGTTATTGCTATGGTACAAGGATCATGGTACCAAGCAAAGTGAGCAAGCAAGTTGCAAAAAACAATTTAAACTTGACTTTGTCCATTATGAAATCAAAAATGGCAGTTTCCTGTAATCTTTAAGATGTGCAATGAGCAACAGTATTATGTGGCTTTTGAGATAAACCATAAAGCAAGCCAAGTAGTTGCTGTGTTGTAGCCCCAGGAAAAATGTATTGCATCCACAGCAGGTGTTGTCATTTTGAATTGTGCTTTAATAGTTTTAATAACCATTACAACAGAACTAATTAAAAGAATGTACCAGTAGCATTAGCAGGCAATATATGAACACACTTCCAAATATTGCCTTGTTAGGGACTAGCCATTTAAATTGGGGGTCCTGAAAATTGGGGGGGGGGGAATTTCCAGGTGTAATATAACTAAAAAAAAAACTATTCTCGCTCTGATTTTATAGTGAAAATAAATTATTATATCCATATTACTAGTTTAAAAATAAATATCATTACCAGTCTCCCCCAAAAATGAATGGTTGCTCCCTTTATTATGATGTATGTGCCCTTCATGGTCTTAATACCATGGATTTTGGCCTTATGACTTTACATTACTACAGTAGCAGCTATTTATTGCAATTAATTCTAACTGATGTTAGAACTTATATTAAATTTTTATAAATATGTATAGGTAAATCAAGTGATACTAGAATAAGCACTTCATTTTTTTTCTTCTTTTCAAAATATAACCAAATATTGACAGTCCAAATGATTCACATTTCAATTTGAATTAATTCCATAAACATAATTAGGCTGAGTGATGTACAGCTCTTTGCTTTTCATTTCATTCACATTTCTCTCCTCTGTCCCATTAATCTTTGAGTCAAAATGACCATTATCTTTATCTTTTGATGCCCAAATCAAAACGCCTCTGTAATATATTAACTTCAAGCACTCACAAACTGGATTCAAGGCATGTGGTAGAAAACTAAAGCTTTGATGAAAAACTTTTTTCAGTCAAATGGACCTTGAGTTTAGCCTTTTTACCCTTAAGTCAACAGGCTTCTGTCTTACCCATTGTGTAAGTAATCCACAAAATTTGATTACTTTGTATTGTCAAGATAGACATTTTTTTTTACATATGTTATTTTTCTTCTTCCAACTACAGTGACCCCCAAAACCAATAAGCTTATTCCCTACCCCCAATGCAAGTCATCCAAAATGTTTGGTGACTGTAAATCAATGAGAAATTGAGTTATTGTATGCTAACAAAACTGGTAAACTGACTATCCGTCTGTCAAATGGATGGATCAAAGCAGCCTAATACAATCATAATACAGTCTATCAAATGGTGGGCATTCAAATGTGGAAATTATCAGCACTATAAAATATTGACATGAAAGACCCCAAAAGCACTCCAGTAATAAATTCTACATTCAACAATATGTACAGTATCTGGAGAAATCAAAATGTTCCTTCACACTTGAAAACATTACCAAATGTTGTTTTTTTTTGCATGCAGATAGTTCCAAATGTAAGCTAAAAGTTGTATGTTACATCAATGCAGCTTTAACACACATGTGAATAAATTTAATATTGTTTTGTATTATAAATAAAAAATCTTACACTATTAGGGGATCATGATATTTAAAACAAATTTTAATGTTAGTCCTTTCTTTTAAAACAATGCCACTCCAGTTAGCTCAGGAAAACAATACTTTACTGTTAACTTAAATGATTTGACATACATATATAATCAAATAAAAATCAATTTTGGCATTTCTTGTATTTGGATGTTTTTATCATTCAGTTGTCTCTTGAGATGAAACTGTTGACAAAATGATACTCAGAAACTTACATGGATCTGTTTGAGACACACGAAACTTCTTTAACAAAAGCCAACAAATGTGTTTGCACAAGTCCCTGTCCTTCTTAAAACTGGAGCATGTGCAATGATGAGGGTCTCCAAGGAAGGCCTGTAACATAATATTAGTACATGTGCAATTAAGAGGGTCTCCAAGGAAGGCCTGTAACAGAACATTAATAATAACTTAATAATAATAATAATAACAATAATGAGGACTTTGTATAGCGCCTAAGCTCTAAGCGCTTTACATCTATAATTATATGACTACAAACAAACAAACAAACAAAAAAAACACATTGAAATTGGAAAACATAAAAAATGCTGGAAATATTTAAGGCAGGAAACATTATAAGTATTTAAGATTGTTCTTGCAGTCAAAAAAATAATAATTTTAAGAGCTTCTATTGAAAGGGATCAGTGTCTTTGTGTCAAGTTCAATGGGTAATTCATTCCACCTTGCTGGGCCCTGGTATGTAAAAGAACATTGTCCACATGACTTCGCTTTCATAGTAGGAATAAAGGGAATTCAACTGTCAGAAGAGGAACGTAAGTATTTTGCTGGTGTGCGTACATGGGTGAAGCCGGATAGATATGCTGGACTGAAACATAGCACAGAGAACAAAGTTTGTGTTTGATTCTGAATTGAATGGACAGCAGTGTCATGTACAAAGCAGTGGGGAGGTGTGCTCTGATCATGGTACTCTAAAGATGATCTGAGCAGCTGTGTTTTGAACTTTTTGAAGTTTCTGGAGTAGATATTGAGACAAACCAGACAGAATTGAGTTATAATAGTCCAGTCTTGAAAGTATTAATGAACACACAAGTGTTTTAGTGGCATCAACTGAAAGATATTTGCGAATGAAGCTGATGCCTCTCATATCAAGATATTTATGCAGTCTTGCATATGTTCATGACACGTTGGTGCAATGTGATAGTATCGCCCAGAGTAACACCTAGGTTTCATACCAACTGTATGGATTTAATGTTGGTGTTGCTGATATTTATTGTTTGAGGTAAAGGATGTGATTGAGAAAGTCTTTGTGTTGTAATACATGTGAAATGATGAGGGTCTCAAAAGAAGGCCTGTAACAGAACATTAATACATGTGAAATGATGAGGGTCTCCAAGGAAGGCCTGTAACAGCACATTAGTACAACATGTACAATGATGAGGGTCTTCAAGGAAGGACTGAAACAATGTGCAATGATCGGGGTCCATGATGAAGGCCTGTAATAAAACATTAGTACATGTGCTTAGAAAAGGGCCTCTAAGAAAGGCCTGTAACAGAGCATTAGTAGATGTGCATTGATGAGGCTCTCCAAGAAAGGCCTAAATTAGCATATTATTGATACAGTAAATATATGTGACATTCACACCATTACGGTAATTCAGATGTAAGGCATCTCATAGAGTATGGTGAAATCTCATATCATTTTGGATTTCCACAGAAAATGTAATAGCACAAAAGAAAAAGTTAAGAGAAGATTTACATGCATACAGTAGTCGTTGCAGGGTTTAACACCATTTTTCATACATACATGGTGGCCAGTATTAATGGTGGAGGAAGAACCCAAGAAAATCTCAGAAAAGAACCACCAACCCACGAGAAGCTACTGGCAAGCTTTCTCACATAACTACATTAGCCAAATCTAAATAGACTCAAACCCACGCAGAGGTGAGATGGCAGTGATCCGTAACGGAATGCGTGTTAGACCACTCTGGGCCCCTCTTGCATACAGTAAGTGTTCTCTTAAGTCACAAACTATGAAAAAGTAACCTACAGACAAATGAAATAAAATCACCTTTTTAGTCCCTGATGTGTGCGTGCAAAACAAAATTTATTACTCATTTAAATTTGGTACATGGGAACTTGAATACTGGTAATAATTTTGTAGACCCATGGCCACTGAAAAAGATAAAGGCAATACCAAACTATCAGCAGGAAATAAATACTATGTCAAACATTTTATGTAAGCCACATTATTTTAAAAATTCAAGACCTTCTCAGCTGCATCATCGTTAAAAGATGCCATCTCATCTATCCATTATTCACCTATAATGACATAAAAAAATGCCTCAAGGGCAAGCAAAATATTATTTCTAAAAACAGTTCCAATCAAAATAAACCTACCTTAACAGGTTTTGTTTCTCCCTCCTCTTTAAGAAGAAAGCCTGTGGGACCAGTTTCCCTGAGAATGTAAATGGTAGCATTAAGTGCCTCACATTGACGCCAAAACACCAGGTCATTGCATGTTCTACGCCACTGGACACTCCTTGCCATCGCTCTTGTTGGTCAGTGTATCATCTGAATGCAGCATGAGGAATGAAAGTTTTATCATAATTGTTATAGATAGCACAATACAATGCACTTTGAAGTAATTATAATAATTGTACATGATAATATTAAGACATCAAAGAATGTAATTCTGATGTAGAAGCTTTGGAAGATAGTGAAAAAGTGGTGAGTCACTTTGAGGTAAGTACAAATTAGTTGACTTATCATTTGTATCCTGGGGCCCCGAGTGGCCGAGTGGTCTAAAGCGCTGTCCGTTACGGACCACTGCCATCTCACCTCTGTCTGCGTGGGTTCGAGTCTAAGATTCGGCTAATGTAGTTAAGTGAGAAAGCTTGCCAGTAGCTTCTCGTGGGTCGGTGGTTCTTTCCGGGGTTTTTCCGGTTTCTTCCTCCACCACTAATACTGGCCGCCATGTAAAGCCTATATATTGTGCTGAAAAATGGCGTTAAACCATAAAAAACAAAAAACAAAACATTTGTATCCTATCCTTATTCTCTGAGCAGGATTCATTAAAAATTGTATTGGAGTCATTGTTGTTCCAAGGCTGATAGAATATATGGAAATTTATCAAACTTTGAGGTAAATACCTCTCCTGTAAGCTCTAAGTAAACAATGCTTTAATCATTTTGGCCAAGTGTTCACTCCATAAATGTTTCTAATTCTACACAATAATAAAGAAAGCCCTACACTTAACACTCTAAATCTGCCTGCAGATATATGTATAGGATGCAACTAATTCACTCATCCACAACTATACCCACTATTAACTATTTTTTTTAAACTGACATGACTAGTTTGAGTAGTTGATTGACTCAGTTTTTATTCATTTAGATCTTTTTCTTTGTTAGTGAAGAAAAATCATTCTAGCCAACTATGAAACATCCAACAGATAAAACAGGAAAACTGACAGGTCAAACATCCATGTTATAAGCATCTTTGAAAAACTATTAAAAAGCTATTAAACTTAAAGGAAAAGGAAAAATATTATTTTAATATCGGTAGTCAGGATCTCATGCATTCAGAATTTCACCCCAACTTCAATTTCTTAAACTAATTACCTGATGTAATCATAATCTAGCTCAAAACTATTCAAAGTATGATAAATGTAGGTGTCTCTGTATTGACTTTTTATCGAAAGCCAAACAAAGTATAATTAGGCATGTGAAATGTGTTTTCTACTACAATAATCTTTTCTATAAATGAAATGACTCTGGAAATCCTGCTTTATTCACATACTGGTATTACAATAGACTCAGACTAAGAAGCAGTCTTGTCTAAATCAAACATATATTCCTATATTTGAAGTAACCCACAGCAAATTAAAGTAGAGAAAAAATAGGGTAGTAACCAATTTCTTTTAGTGGAAAGCAGATGTTGGGAAGGGGAGGTGTTTTTAACTTTCAGTTGGTGACAGTACTAGAGGGTGCATTTACCATAATTATACATTTCTTCAATTGGCAATCTAATTTTACACCTGGTCTATTCAACATTTTCATGTGTAAAAATCAAACAGTTCGAAATGTGAATGTATTCATGGTTGAAAGGCCACTTGCCATATATATTGGACATATGCAGATGTTCTACAACATACAGTAATAAGCATGATTCAACTTAGTTCTCACAATGTAGAAAAACAAAGTAAGTGATCATATATGTATATACTTTCTTGTCTGTTTAACAATTTCGAGTTGTTGAAAAGTGAAATGAAGTGAACATTAAATTTAGCATAAAAAGCCCAAAGCAAGAATTTTTTTAATATTACCTATGATTGCAAGAATGGTAACTTGCTGATGTGTGCCTACACAAAATGTAAACAAAAACTGACAAAGATGACTTTATGACATTGACTGGGGGCTAAAAACCACACTTTCTTTTTCTCTAATAAAAGTAGATGTTTATACTATGGGATCAAGAAATTGGAAGATATTGTCATTTTCCTACTAATTTATTTGCTTTTGTGGTTAGTGTATTTTTGAGGTTGATTCATCACACAAATGGCTTGATATCTTAAGGAAGAATACATAAAACTGAGTCAGTTAAGCATAAACTGAATTCAGTTGCAAGGAAATAATGGGAAGTGGAAGGTAAATAGATAATCATTTTTATACTTAACATAAGTGAATAATCGATAAAGGAAAACCATTATGCAGACTCAAACAAATGATGAAAACCAGTTGAGACTTTGTGATTCTAAGCACATAATCAGAAAATCAATCTGAAATCTATCATTTCTCTATTTTGAGCAAATATTAGAATTTTTTAAATCTACTAAGTTAGTGCCAGTTCCTAATCTTTAATTCCACATTTTTCTACTATCCTCTCATTGCTCATTCATGAACTGTATAATATTCCATAAAACAATGATAAGAATTATGAAGAAAATAATACAAATCTACAACTTTCAGATGTTAATGATTGTGACGAGACTTCAAAATTTTCACAAAGGAAGTCATGACTTTCGGTAATTTCAAGACTTCCTGTAATTAAAACATTATGGAAACTGTGCAATAATAATAGATGAATGAGAAGAAGAAAAAAAGACCTGGTGAAAAGAAGTAGAAACATTGGCTGTAACAGTAACATACACTATCCACTTGTATATGACTATAACATTTTTTTTATATAAAAATTTCATTAAGAGCAAAACTGCTACGAGGCACTTAGTAAAGAGCTGTTTAAAGTTAAAACTTAATGTTCATTAAACATTGCTATATATCAATGTGTAGCAAAAATATGTAATTGTCAGCATGATATACCATGCGATCAAGAATGTGAAACAGTTAAGTTGTAGAAAGCTCAATATTACACATCGTCGACGATGCAAATATTTGAATGTTAACTGAATTTATTTCAAAAGAACTCCTGACTTAGAGTCTATGTTTCAATTCATGAAATATTAAACAAATAATTCAATTTCATCCATTTCATAATCCCACAACAGTCATAGCATGGCGCTTCTCTTACAATTATTTTTCATCAGTTGTGTGAAGTTATATAATCCATTTGGGGAACACTCTTCATATAGCGATATCATTCACTTCCCTAATATCTACTATTTGTGGAAAAATTGTAAGAAAGCTTACTTCAAGATAGTATATGATACGTTCAATTTATTTCTACAATCAATGGCCCGTTCCACTTCAAATATGCATGCAGAGCGCCATGTTGTTTACAGCCTCGATTTCAAATTGCCTAAGCGAAGAGTACTAACCAAACGAATATAATTTTCTTGTCCCTTCAGATAGTACCTAAAGAGAACCTGTAACAAAAGACTGTGACAAGCCTCATAGTTTTCATTCAGTTGAACCAGTAATCATATTTGAATAGTGTATGCTTGACATATAGAATTATTTTCAGTATAAATAACAGACTGTTCACAACTTTTTGTTCTTTTTCTTCTTATTGTTCTTGTTCTTGTTATTGTTCTTGTTCTTCTTCTTTTTCATCCTCCTCCTCCTCCTCCTCTTCTTCTTCTTCTTCTTCTTCTTCTTCATTATTATTATTATTATTATTATTATTATTATTATTATTATTATTATTATTATTATTATTATTATTATTTTCCAACAGGGAGAAGAGTCCGTTAGTAGAGAAATCGACCAACCGACAGAAGCAGATACGCATTTATTGCAGAACGGCTTGGCGCATTTTTTTATTGAAAAAAGGTACCCATAATAATAACAATGATAATAATTATATCCCAGACAAGCATATACTGTTTTAATATGATCCATATAACACTATTTTGCTACGCATTTGAAAATATGATAGTAGTAGCATTGATATTTTTTAATGACATCATCTTTGGCATTCAACCAATAAAACACCGCAATCTGACTAATTCAAATAGACGATTGACTCAGATTTTATCCTTTCAGACCTTTTTCTTTGTTAGTGAAGAAAATCATTCTAGCCAACTATATTAGTCCTTACTCAAACGCCCTTTCACAAAAAGGTGATTGTTCTCATCGCAGTTAATCACTCCTGTGCATTTCGCACAATCAATAATGATTAATAAATTAGTTTGTAAATAACATGTTTTGATTAAATAGTTTTGCTGAATAACAACAGTGTTACCAAGCCATACAAGATCACAAAAATGTAATCTTTAGTCCGAAACGGACATGGTTTGCTATTTATTCTTCAATATCAACAAATGTTAAGCCATGCAAGTTCAAAGGTAAGGCCGACTTGTTGTCGTCTGACTCCGCAATGCGCTGAGTTCACTATGGGTATATACCTTAATTAAAGCTGTATATGGGCCGATCTCTATCGAACCGACAAGATGAAATAAGAACATTCCCAGGTGCTGATGTTGGGAGTTATCAGGACCTCTTGATTTTAAGTCGAGTGAGGCTTTGTTAATGTTCCTCTCCATTGTGTACATGTGTCATCAGACTTAGTCTCAGGACCGGTGACAGTCGGAATAGCGTTTGCTTTACCTGTTGTAGGCTTTCATTTATTACTAGGCATCCACCTAGCTGGAGATAAGGTCATGACAAGCCTTGTTTGAATCAGAAACTTTATCCTATTGAAAAAGAATTCCTATAGTTATACCAAGCTCGTACAGTTTGTACCCTTGCTCTAAAAGACTGGGATGATTATTATGGACCTTCTTACCATGAACTTACCAATTAAAGAGGGAGACGGCTGCTTGAGTTCGCAAGCTACCCGAACTTGGTACTAGCCAACACCCTGGGCAACATAAAGCTTCACGATGTTGGACATAGCATGCACCAAATGGAACCCATCATAACCAGATCGACTACGTACTGGTTCAAAACCATTACCGATTTGGCATCACTAGAGCAAAAAACAAGAACGTTCCCAGATGCTGATGTTGGGATTGATCACGACCTCGTAATTATGAACTTCCGAGTGAGGATGAAGAAAATTATCAAACCAAATAACATCAGGTTCAAATTCAACCTTGAACATCTGAAGGACTCTAACATCGACAAGTAATTCCAAGCCACAATTGGAGGAAAATTTGTTCCACTCTTTGTGATGGATGTTGATGTTAAAGTGATGATAGACACTTTCAACGCAGTCATGACAACAGCTGCCAAGGACATATCGCTTAAAGAAAATATCCTGGATTACAGAAGAGATTCTGAATTTGTGTGATGCCAGAAAATACCTAAAAAAAACACCAGACACACAGGGGCAATGGAGTACCGAGAAATAAACAAGACAATCAAGAAAGAAATTTGAAGAATGCAAATGAAGATTGGATTGGACAAAAGTGCACATAAATAGAGAGCATTCTGATAAAGAATAACATCAAATAAGGCATTTAAAATTATGAAAGACCTCACCAGAAGGAAGCAACCAAGAGTCAGTACCATTCAAGACGAAAATGGAAGATGCCTCACAGAAGCGAGTGACATTGCAGAAAGATGGACTGATTTTTGTAAATAACTTTGCAACTATCAGTGCACAACAATGACAGCTATGCCCAAGCTAAGACTCATCTGGAGAGATAAGAATATCCATCTGAAAACTAAAATCAGTCTATTGAGAGTACTAGTCATCTCAATCTTTTTGTATTCGTGTGAGGCCTGGACCCTGTTAGCAGAATTACAACGAAGAATTCAGGCACTTGAAACGAGATGCTACATAACCATCCTTGGCATCTTTTATATCGACCAAATCACAATGAAGAAGTGCATAACACCATCAGGCGCAATAAAGACCTCCTCAACACCGTCAAAAAAAGAAAGCTGAAATGGCATGGCCATGTTCCTAGGGCCAACAGTATATCCACAACAGTACAGCAGGGTGACTCAATATGATATCTCACAAAACGTACACAATTTGCTTTTCTTTCATTTGCTATATTGATAAATATAATTATTGTTAAGGGAATCTTTCCAACTAATCTAAAATTACTTCATGGTTACTGTCTTTAAAACAGTCGGATATATTGTACAAAATTAGTTTTGGCATAATTCAATTTTATCAACCTTACCTTACAAGTGTAAAAAATACACCACCCTTCATCTTAGCCGATTTGTAAAGAAATATAAGTTATCTTCTTCACGGCTCACAATCAGCTTTCTGAGAAAAGTATTCTTACTACACAGTGGCGTTCTTGAGCGAAGCTACACATTGTTCTTGTTCAGAATGTGGACGGCAACACAGTGGGTTACAGAGCGATTCTACATACTGTGACTCTTGAGAAGATTGATGGCTACCCAGTGGGTTCCTGGACGATGAATGTTGTCCGTCTTCATGATATTAATGTAAACGACTTTAGATTTTCGGTGATGCAGTTCATCTTTAGCAGACACCATTGGAATCCAATAAGCTTTGTACTAGATAAAGTTTCAATGTATTTATTCTTTTCACAGATAATATTAGGTCGTACGCTCAGACAGTTTACTTGTTCATGTCAATTGTGTCAATAAACAAGATGCATATTTTCTCTGAACGTTCAGGCTTATGTATCTTTCGGCGACGCTACGAGCGAAACAGAAGACTAAGAATGGGTTTTTTTTCTGACCATCTTGACATTATGGTTACATTTTTTTTTCTGTATCGTTGCGGCCTTCGCAAGAAGTGTGAAGATAATTTTAGTTGTATCTCGGTGATCGACGGGGTCTTTTCATGTTTATATCAGTGCATTTTTGAATGCTTTTTTTTAGTTTTGTTGATGAGTAGATTTTGGAGACGTTCTTTTTCTTATGTCAAATTTGCATCTTTCAAACAATGCAATCCTCTAAATGCCTTAGTTGTATCGTTTGCCCCACCTTCCGACAAGTCAACGTTTAAGATATCTCCAAAACAATGTCCCCATTGTCGATTTATCCTAAACATTGTCATCCTTGTTGAAATTAAGCAATATCCTCTTTGTTGATATCTCCTTAACTAAGTTTTCGTTGTTGAAGTCTCCTAAGCAATATCCTCGTTGTTGATATCTCCTAAACAAATGTCATCGTTGTTGATATGTCCTAAATAATGTCCTCGTTGTTGATATCTCCTAAACAAATGTCATCGTTGTTGATATGTCCTAAATAATGTCCTCGTTGTTGATATCTCCTAAGCAGTATCCTTGATGATATCTCTTAAGCAAAGTTCTCGTTGTCGATATCTCCTTAACATTGTCCTCGTTGTCGGGCTACACTTTAGTATACATTTGTTATAATTCGCAAAGAGTTGTTTTCGAAAAAGAACGTTTCCACAGTAACTTTTTAACGTTTGCTCAAGATTTCAATTTTTACCAATAATAATACTATCAAAATACAATTTGCTGGCTGGAATATAATGGGTAGGTACAGATTCTCGGTGAACGTACCACGTGTTTTCTCCGTCACCATAAGCAGGTATAGCAAAATAGACTTTGAAGGAATGAATATTAACGACGGAACAGCTGCACTTCAAACGACATTTTACTATATAATAGCAGTATGCGCATGCTTAAAATTAATTCATTCAACACAATACAATAGGGAAACGAAGAATTTGTAGAATCGACCGATGTTGTGAATGTCATGACTGCATTACTATGTCCGTTTATCTTAACAGAATAGCAAACACGTTTGGTGTGGGATCTGATGAGATGTTTTTTGTCGTCAGAACGATACATTTTAAAACGACGAGCGGTACTTTACGTGTACAGTTTGGCAAGCTTTCTCGAGTGCTCTGCCGAATTCATTGTCGAAAACAATTGAAATCGTACCAACGAGATGCTAAGCATTAAAATAATATCACATTTGACTTAATATGGTATTGTGTTCTTTTGAACATCTGCTTTTGATGGAGGGGAGGTGGTGGTCTTAAATGAAAGGATCAGTTTGTCACTTTCTTGGAATGTTTGTTGAGGACTTCGACACAGACTGTTGTTTGATCTCACACCGCTTTGGAAATTTGAGTACGACAAATGATTTCTAGCAAAGTCACATGGAAACGAGTTTCGTAATTAAGTTGTACGACTTGATGCCATTTGACTGTGAAAGTAATGTTAGGAAACATTTCCAAGGAACTGTCACTAGGTAACGATAAATAAAATTGATTATTCATATCGATGATTATTGTCTCATTAGAGTCACTCGATGTCAAAGAAGGATTATTTTTACAAATTTACCAAATGGAGAATGCCTTTGTGATTGAAAGAGTTGATGTTGTGAAGTTACTGGCGGCATATTACAAGGAATGCCTTAGAATAAGACATCCCATTTATAATGCTGAGTACAATAGTTCACCAATGTTTATCTCATTTTGCAGTCAAATTTCCGATGGCTGTAAAAAGGTAAAAGTAAACAACTAAGAAAATTGAAAATCCTAAATTTTGAAATTAAAATTAAAATTGAATTCAACAAAATATAAAAACTGAAGAAAAAAATTTACAAAAAGAAAAAATACAATGAAAATAAATCGAAAATTTTGAAAGAAAAATATTAGTAGAAGCTTGCTATTTATATAATAAAAATTGGAAAATAAATATTTGAAAATGAAAATTGACAATAAAACAAAAGCAATGAAAACTGAAAAACAAAACTGTAGTTGGATTGTTTAAAAAACGAAATTAGTAAACAAAATAATGAAAATGAAGCAAGAATTATATTTGAAAATGAAAATTTAAATTTAAATTACAAAATGAACATTTACAGCCAAAATTTAAAAATGACAATTAAAAGAAAACAATAGATGAAAAGAAAAATGAAAGAGTTTGAAAACGAACAGTTATGATGATGGAAATGAAAACTGAAAAAGTGGAAATGAACATTGAAAATGAAAATTAAAATATAACTTAAAATAATTGAAATCGTAAAATTCAATTTGAAAATGAAACTCGAACATGCTAAACTCAAGAGGTATTGGAAAACTAAACATTTTGCTTCTATAATAAGTTCGGAGTTAGTAGTAGCTTTAAAACTTGCTTTTAATACAAAGAGGTCTACATTCCATGCAATGGCAAAAAAAAAACAAAAAAAAAACAACGAATTTCTTAACAACCCTTACTAATTTGTGTATATCACTAATTTTTGTAAACACACTTACCCTTGCTTATATGTGTGTCTGTTTCATTTCATTCTCTTCCTTTGCATACTAGCCTCTTGATTGTTAATATACATGTGTGGCTGTAAGCATAACTTGTGCCATTTTTTTATGCTGCTTAATGTGCACATGTTGGATATTAGATACATGGATATTTATAACTCTAACATCATAATGGGTAAAACGTGTGGTATGGTGATCACTCCAACGATGTGCTTATGAAATTGTTGCATGTTAAAATTTGATAACTGGGTGCTTGACGAATAATTGGGTGCAGGTCAGTCCAAACGGCGTGCTGATGGTAGATTTGTTGGTGTTGAATAGCAGATAACTGAGTTATGCTTAGTATATAACTGGGAGATCGTCGTTCGAAATGGAGAGCTGATGGTATTGTGTTGGTCAGTAGAAAACTGGGATTAGATAGTAGAAAACTGAGTATTAGTCATTCCAAGCGGCATATTGCATAGCAAGTGCTGGGGATAAATGTACGTCATTTCCGATTGGCGTCCTCTATAGGTGGGAAATCTTATCTAAGAAGAGGTAACAGCGTTTTATACTTAATTTTCGAGTAATTAAATTATTATAGCATCTTTACGCTTCATATTTTTTTTTAAAAATGTTTGTGCGAATATGACTACTTTTATTCACGAAATGCAAATATGATATATACATATAAATGTCTGAGTATGGCCAGTGACCTTTAATGGTTAATGTTACATTAGGGAGTAAAGGGACCAATTATGTAAAGCCTATGTACATTTTTAGTTCACGTAAGACTATTTAGAGATCCACTATGTTAGAATTATGGATATTTAAAACTTTACACTTAAAGCTAGAGACGAAAAAAACAACTTATGTCCTCGGTGTTAAGTTCTCACAGTTTAAACTTAAGTAGTGGTCCAAAATTTTCATGCATTGCCTACTTAATGGAATTAATCTGGAGATGAATTTCCGTGAACTATGTATGCTTCACGTATCCATTCTTCTATATTTTTCTGACGTACAATCTCTCTAACCTTTAATCACTAGCAGAGTCGCCAATAAATCTAGATTATAGTTTAGAAGTCGTGGCGTTTACCCGTAATAATCATTTTACTAGAATAATACACATTTTAATTTTAATATTTTTAAGCTACTTCATATACCAAGAAATCCGTTTAATTGTAGAAATTACCAACATTAGAACTTGTGGGGAACATATTCGTTTCGATATCAAGTTTCACGTTTATAATGTTTGCTTATTTGTTCTTTGCAAAAGAAACAATTGTTCTCTGCAACATATGCAGGGGCTGATTAGTTTGAAAATACTCAAAGGTCAGAATACATTCATGAGAATCCATTTACAGCAACAATGTATCAGTCAGATTCAATTGAAGTGTAAAGAACTGTTGCATTCTCAACTTTTTAACGAGTGGTACCTGCATGTTATAAAAATACTAAATTCCGTAGAGGAAAGTCGATGACAATATTCAAGACTTAATGAATTGCAAAATACTTTTAAATTAACTGATTTCACAAGATGAAAAGATTTCTTTGAATTTGTGATGCCATGCCATGTGTGTTGGCTTGTATTTAACAAATGTAAGAGTAATGGAATGTAAAGACACGTCTACCATAAGGACTTTAACTCTGTAAGTGCAACAATGTAAGTGCCGTCGTTCTACATTTTCCAGAAGTCACATTTGGGGTATCTGGAATGTGAAAATAATCTAAAGGAGCTTATAAATTCTCTCTCTCTCTCTCTCTCTCTCTCTCTCTCTCTCTCTCTCTCTCTCTCTCTCTCTCTCTCTCTCTCTCTCTGGAGGTGTATGGTGTTGGAGGTAGATCAACCATGTCTTGTTCACAATTGCAGCCTGCACTCTGCTAAAACTTCTCAGACAGTGTTATATCTAAGTCGTCCTCTTATGGTTTCTGGTTCTCCATCGAAATATGTGACCATTTCATGATGTTAGTGAATTAACTTTAATTGGACTATGTTGCATATCTTTATGTCTCGGAACAGCCTGTAGTCTAAACTTATGGCGTAACGTTTCCTGGGTGCCAAACTCTGCCGATTCTCACTGTAGCTACTTCTGCATTTGGTTTTGTTTTTTAATTATTATTATTATTATTATTATTATTATTAGTAGTAGTAGTAGCAGTAGTAGTAGTAGTAGTAGTAGTAGTAGTAGTAGTAGTAGTAGTAGTAGTACGAAACTATTTTAGAAAAAATTATTTCGGTTGATTTGTCAAGAAACGGTCGTGGTCTGAGTTATGTTTTAGTATTTATACAAACCACAAGCAATGGGTTATTCCCCTTGCATTGCGGATAATGGCCGAAGGTCTAGAAGCTCAGCTTGTAACTTTGACTCAAGAAAACGCATTTTTGAAGAAATATTTGTCTCTGAGAAAGAGATGTGAACAAATTCAGCAGGTTTGTTTAATATTAAACTTATGTTATTTTCAAGATAATTTCATGCGGAGATTTTTATCACACTATTAGAGTATTAGTTTCAATGGTATCTTAAATTCGAGTGCACCATAATGTACAGTAACATGGTGAACGGAGACTTGGAGATCACTGTGTTAAGTCCTTGACGTTATCATACGCATATCGTTGAAATAAATGTGCTCGAGTACCGAACAGCAAATTATAATATCATTTCACTGTAAAAGTAATTATTCCTCACTGGGCTAGAACTGATATACACCAACAACTGGTTTATGTTATATGCTCCCTAGGGTTTCAGTTCCTTGGGATTTGGTTAAAAGGGCAGTCTTGTCTCCTTTTCACAACTGTACTGTTATCTTGTAATTAATAAATTGTACTATTGCCTTCTGGAGTTATTTATCAGTAACAAATAACATTACAAATTTGAACAAAATATAATCTTGATTTCATGAAATTCATGAAAGGTCTGTATAGTAAACTATGCAGAATATCTTATTACCACAGCATTTCTACTAGGGTACAACATTATTATTGGTTTTAAAGTAAGTGATCAGCAAGTAATTAGATAAAGACAATGTCATTCAATGTTTCAAAATATTACAATTGTCCATTTCTTGTTATTTGTTCTATATTATAATTGTGGAAAATGATTGATAAACAGATGCCATAAAGATTCAGTGTTCAGTGCTTAAAAAAAAAATTGTATGACACAGTGCCTGGGACTGTGACTTAAAAAAACTCACAAGCCCGGACTCCAATTTCCATGTGCCCGAAATGTTCCCATTTTAGTATTGTCATACAACGTCGCAATAATACAACTTGATTAAAAATTAAAGAGTTGAAAGGGGTTGGAAAGTAATGCAAGTGTCATTAATGTTCTTCACTATACTCAGTAGGGATTGGATAGAGCTGGTACTCAAACTTCTCTGAGTGAACCCTGTTCAGAACCAAGTTGATGCACATTGATGTATTGTGCAAGGACTTAATTGCGATCCCCCCCTCCCGCCCCGATCTTTTTTTTATACATTTTTTGCTGGCTTGTTTCACAATGTAAAAGTCTGTCAACCAAGACTTCTTTAATTTATTTTTGTTGGGTTTTGCTGATTGCTAATTCCTTCCAAAATCAGCTTCAGAAATGAATTACACTAAAACACTGTTCAAACAAATGTGCTTTCTACCTTTGCAAATTAGCACAGTGAGCTCACCTTCTGCAGCCTTCAAACAATATTTCACTAGCTATTGTCAGCCAATAGTATTATGTGAATTGGGGCTAGGATTGTTGGTGAGATTGGGCCCACCAACTTGAGCATGAAAGTACATGTGAAACACAAATTCTAAGAAAAAGTAGCAGATCATTTACAACACAGTTTTGAAGTCAATGCATCTTAGTACCAGAAAAGAAGCACATATGCTAACAAGGATTTAATTGTTTTGTTCTTGACAAATGTTTTAATTTATTTTGTTAGTTTTTTTTAATAAAAATTATATTTGATTACATGCTATTGGAATATTGTTGTGTTTGACACCATTTTTCAGCACACAATAGGCTATTCATGGTAGCCAGTATTATTGGTGGAGGAAGAACCCGGGAAAATTCCCAGAAAGAACCACTGACCCACGAGAATCGACTGGCAAGCTTTCTCACATGCCCACATTGGCTGAATCTGAGACTCAAACCCACATAGACAGAGGTGAGATGGCAGTGATCCATAACGGAGAGCGCTTTAGACCACTCGGCCACTCGAGGCCCCTTGCTACTGGAATGTAACATTGTACTTGACCCAAATTGACTTTTTAAAAAATGCTCTGTAAGCAATTATTTCTCTATGGATTAAAATCAGAATAATTATTATGAATAGAAGTAAATATGTTATTTGGGTCCATGTCTTGGTTTTGGAATTTTTCTAAGTGCAATTTACAGGTTACCGGTATAGTTTTTATTTTGTAAAAAAGCAATATCATTCCAGATTGATGTTGTTTGTAGAAAATGCAAATTGTGATCTGCGGTCAAGTTGAAAACTGAGAGGATATTTTCAGCTGTGTTTTAAGACATATCAGTTTTAAGTTGTATTATATGTTATGTCCATTATTTTCATTTGTAGGATGGCTATTTTTATTCTTCAATATGCAGAGGTGGAATCACTGTCATCACAACAAAACTCAGAACTCTCTTGTCTTAGTTTAATTTTCAACTTGAAACATACATCATTTCAATTGGCACTGCTCCAATGGCTAAGTGGTTAGAGCATCCACTTTGGATGCAAGAGGTGGTGTGTTGGATCCCCATTTGAGCCATACCAACTATTCATAGTTTTATTTCTGATGATACCATTTAAGCATCTATTTCTCAGTACTTTTTAAACATAACTATTGTGATTCTCTTCTGTCTGGTTTGTCTCAATACTACAGAACACAGCTGTTTGGATCCCTCTTTTGGTACCAAGAACCAAGCACTTGCACTGATTTGGTGTATTCGCTTCAGAATGAAACACAAAATCAGTTCCATATGTTACATCTCATTGACTGCCTTCAGTCCAGAATACATGTACATATCTGACTTGATCCATGTGTACGACCATATAGATACTTTGACTCTTCTGACACTCATATTTTCATTATTTCCACTATCAAAATGAATTTCTGTGGACATTATTCTTCCGCATATCATTGCCTAGGTACACTGTAACTGAAATGAATTTCCATTGAAACTGATCACTAGGTGTCGTAACTTTCAATGAGCTATCATATGTGTTTATGAGTTAGATGGTGGAGAAGTTAAGAGACGGAGAATATCCAAATGTTGTTTTCTGGCTGGTCTGGTTTATTCTTGCTACATTCGTGTTTTCCATAACATATAGTGAATTAATAGAAGCGAATTTGGAGATATAGAGGTAAAATGAAGAGAAGTGGGAGATATAGAGGTAAAATGAAGAGAAGGGGTAGATGTATAGGTAAAATGAAGAGAAGGGGGAGATATATAGGTAAAATTAAATGAAGGGAGATATCAATAAAGACATATAGAAGTAAAATGAAGAGAAGGGATAGATACATGTATATAGGTAAAATGAAGTAAAGGGAGATATAGAAGTAAAATGAAGAGAAGGGGGAGAAATATAGGTAAATTGAAGAAAGGGGGAGTTATAGAAGTACAATGAAGATAAGGGGTAGATATACATGTACAGGTAAAGTGAAGAGATGGGGGAGATATATATCTAAAGTGAACTGAAGGAAAAATAAGATTGATTATGGTATCTGTATATATTTGAGATATGGTTTGATATGGCATATGTGTATATAAATGAGATATGTGGTTTGATATGGTATCTGTCTATATATTTGAGATGTGGCTTGATATGGTATCTATTTATATTTTTTGATATGGTACATGTGTGTATATTTGAGATGTATGGTTTGATATGGTATTTGTGTACATGTTTGAGATATGCAGTTGATATGATATATGTGTTTGTATTTGAGATATGTGGTTTCATATGATATCTGTATATATTTGAGATGGATACAATATAAGATTGCACTGTATCTGATTGAATTTGACCTTGTAACTTCTTGTTTTTCTGTTATAGTAAAGATCTGATGAATCTGAATGGGTTTTTCTCTCTGTTGCAGGCAAATGAGAAGTTGGTTAACAGGCTACAACATGTGAAGAAATTAATAAAAAGATATAAACGTGAACGCAGGTAATTTTTCAACACCTTGTTACCAATGTACACTGCATTTCATTGAGTCACTTAATCCTGATCAAACAAAGAAATTTAAGTTTTCTGAATGAATATCATCTGCCAATCATTTGTTGTAACAGTAATTGGCATAATTGGTTTTTCTTATTTTTTTGTATATAAAAAAGGATCATATTTGATTTCAGGGTGATGTCTAATATTTGTGTGCCCACCAACTAGGGCAATATTGTTGGTTTTTGAATTCATTGGGTAATTTTAAGTGACATTATGGCCTGCAACATAATTAATATATCTTTAGTTTTTAGGGTATGACAAGTCTTTTACCTAAACTGTGGTTTTGGGGGTAGGGAGAATGATGAATCTTGGCAAATCTAGGCTAAATTTTTCATGTTGCATTATGAACTAAAGCACAGTATCATAACTGTTTTCATGGTCTGCCAAACGCTTGTGCCAAGATCCAAGGAGGGTAATAGAATGTTGGGTGTGTTAAACCCTAAAATAAATTCAGATCCAAGGAGGGTAATAGAATGTTGGGTGTGTTAAACCCTAAAATAAATTCAGATCCAAGGAGGGTAATAGAATATTGGGTGTGTTAAACCCTAAAATAAATTCAGGAGGCATTATGAACTACAATATAATGCAATCTATTTTTTATATTTCTTGGCAACATTTCTTTAAAAAAAACATCAAACAAAGAATAATTATGTCTAATAATAACTATGAAGGGGATTCATTAACTGAAGATTTCACATTATGGTGGCTTCGTTTGGCAGGCTGGACTAATCATTTGCCGTGTAATTTGGACATTTTTCAGATCGTATGTTTCAATTATGGCAAACATATCTAAGTCTTCTAAAGCAATCATTTTACTCATCATATTGAGCTGTTCATTCTCTTTTTTGTGGCAAATTATTTGCTGTGTAAGTCAGGTCTAACTGCATACACTAAAGACCCTGATTTGCTAGCACATGATAGTTTGTTATTAATCCTTACAAAGTATGGAAACTTAGATTACCGGTATTTGCATCATGATGTATGCATTTTGCAGTTCAGTGCTGAAGAATGTAATTCCATCAGAGCTATTTGGTTTCCTGAAATATCCATTGTTCAAGTTACACTATTATTTGGTATTTTAACTGTCACATGCTTTACAGGAAGATTTAAACATTAATTGAAGAGCAGCATCTTTAAGACTGTAATGTGTATAAAATGAAAATACATTTTTATTCTAACCGTTCCAGTGGCCTATTGGTTAGAGCGTCTGCTGCGGAAGCTGGAGGTCGTGGGTTTGATCCCCGGCCAAGTCATACCAAAGTCTTACAAAAATGATACTAACAGCTGCCTCGCTTGACGCTCAGCATTAAGAGGTTAGTGTGTCAGGATGGTGGAACATCATGCTATATGTCTGCAGCGTGATACCCGAGTGCTAGACATTACTATAAACTGCCTCACTGCAGACATCATAGCGATATGGCTGAAAAATTGTTAAAGCTACGTTAAAAATCCTAATCAAACAAACAAACATTTTTATTCATCCATACTTAGTTTTTGCAAATTGAACTTTATCAGATAAGTGAAGAGGTCAAAAGATACCATATAGCAATAAAGAGATCAGGAACATTAAATATATGTATTAAGCCATGCAGAATAGCTCATAAGCAAAAGAAAAACAATCTGTATTGACAACCCTTACAAATTGCTTTCAGTGTAAAATAATAACTTGAAAAATAAAAAAGCTTTTTGTGCCATTCAGAATCAGACTAGTAATTAAAATTGTTATTTCATAGTGCAATTAGTTTTGGTTAGATCACATATCAATTAACATGTAATTAAATGTAAATTCCTCAGAAAAGATAAATACACCCATGTCATGAAATTTCTTTTAATGCAATTTTTTTATACCTAATTTGAATTTGTAAAATTAAACTTAAGTTAAAAGAGGGATCAGACAATACTTTAATTATAGGACAGGTCAGTAGATACTTTTATAATAGTGAATACTTGAAATATAGGACAGATGAGTGGATACTTTAATTATAGGACAGATGAGTGGATACTTTAATTATTGGACAGGTAATTGGATACTTTAATGATAGAACAGTTTAGTGGATACTTTATTATTGGACAGGTAAGTGGATACACATATGACATACATTGTAATATTTTACTGAGCTTCATCCGATTTACAGTTTGATACAGACAACATTACTATCAACCAGATTATCTACCATGGACCAGTTAACATAATTATCAACAATGCTGGTATGTTTTAAGTTTATTACAGTTGTTGTTCATGAAAGGGTAGTAGTTGGTTTTAATTGGAAACTGAACAATGCCAGCTCAAGTAAGCATGTGTACAAGGACATGGCACCATGGTTGGGCAATGAAATACGACCAAGGTAGCATATGTTTAATCAGATGACACCTGGTATAACTATCCATTTTTTAATGAATGAAATATAATTCATAGTCCACTATTAATTGCCCTGTATATACTAATAACACTGTTTATAAACTACTACAGTTCATTGTAGACATAGCCCTTGTGCCATTTACCATATGTGATATTTTAGCGTTAGCGTTTTCCGACATATCTATAGGAAGCATACAAAATACACAGGAAAATGAAGGTAAAAGATCATTATGGCTGTGCTAATAAAAACTTCCCTGCATGGTGCCCATTAGTTGCATAATAAAGGCCAAGAAAAAAAGAAAAGGATGAAGCACTTCAATTTATAATCACTCGGAAAACAGACACTCTAAAAAAGGGTGTGCATGAAGGATGCATCATCCAATTCATACTGTTTGTATACTTAGGAAGCTGTCAGCTAATTAGATGATCGGTCATGCTAGAAAATGCCTCCTGCATGCTTTGTCACTTTCTTCAGAAATGTTGTTAGACCAGCTGTTAATTTTGGCATTGCAAACAGCTAACAGTTGGCTTAAATTTTCGATAGGTTTTAGGCAAACTACTGAAAAGACATTGTCATGTTAAAAGGGTCCGCATGTATGATCTCTGTAATGTACTGAAATGTTTACGAGTATAAATATTTTGGCATTTTGTGCAAATTTACTTAAAAATTGGAATTATTCAAATCAGATTACTTTAAAAGTGGATTGTAATTTCTCACACATGCCAATTTTTCATGCCAATCAGTGATTCAGATACATTATGGGAAGCTATATTTGAAATTTTCAATTTCCCTGTCTCTTGTCATAATAATTTATAGATAAGTTGTATGTGGTATAATACATGGCTAAGATTCATATCAGAGCAAAATCACTAACTGTGTGAATGGATTAATACATGTCTAAGATTCATTTCAGGTCAAAGCCACTTGTTTCAGAAATGCAAATTAGCATTAATTTCAGGCCCGGCCCACATGTATTTAAACGCACTGTAAAATATTATTTAAAGATTGTATTGGGTGTGGAGATTCAGTGTTCAAATATTTGTTTACTTCTTTTACAGATATTTAGCAGAGAGACTAGATGAACATGGCGATAACTACAGAGATATGCAGGTCCCCGTAATGTGGGAGGTAATAGTTTAGGAAGATATAAGGAGAAAAGAGTTATGTTTCCTGTTTGCTTGGTATATTTATGAAAAATGAGCCAGTCCATTGAAAAGTTCCTGTTTGTTTGGCATAGTTATGAAAAATGAGCCAGACCATTGAAAAGTTTCTTAGCATGAATTCATTTTAATATAAGTGTGTTAAAAAATTACATTCATTACAATCCAGATTTAATCTACTGTACATTTCATCTTTAAACCATGTTTAAAGGTCAAGTTAGGTCCATATATTTTTGTGTCCTTTCTGTATCCATTTTAGCATGGTCGCATAAGAACTGTTAAACTCAGAGCCATGAAGTTGGAGTGTTTTAATCATGATATACTTTTATGTCCTTTCTGTATCCATTTTAGCATGGTCACATAAGAACTGTTAAACTCAGAGCCATGAAGTTGGATTGTTTTAATCATGATATAAATCAAAGTCTTAATTAGATTTTTAGAGAAACGTGGTATACATTTTTACATATACGCCATAGCTGTCATAGGTAGATGAATAAAATGTTGATGGCTTCATGGTCTTTATATACACTTTAGAAATTGCTGGATTTTTTCTCTCAAGATTTTGTTAACAATTTTTTGTCAGGTTTACAAAAAAAACCCACTAAAGGTAGTCAAATGAAATTTGGTACCGTAACGTTAATTTTATTTTACGTTAATTTTATTTTAATGTATAGATGACCCATTTAGACTCATTTCATTGTACCAATTTTTGTTTTTATATTTAGTTTTAACAAAGACTATTTTTATTCATGCATGCCTTTTGGAGAAAAAAGCTTAGCTTTTAAAATTATATACCTGTGCAGGGCTCGAAATTAGCGGTAGTCCACTAGCCCGAGGCTAGTAGATTTCCTGTCTGACTAGTAACTATCATAATGTTATTAGTCCGATGGGCTAGTAAGTTTTTTTTATCAACAGCCAGCGTTTGTTTACTCAATACCCTAATAAAGACGCGACTTCAGCATATATTCTGTAGAATCAACACATTGACCATTGTAAACAGTCATAAAATATTAGCATGAGAAGATGAAGTCAATTTCTGCCTCAGAAATGTGTGTTTCTATTATAAGAAGCCATCTGATTTTGTGCATTTCGCTTAACAGCACCAATCATGGTCCCATCATTAACAACAGAAGGTAGGTAATTGATATCCTAATTAATCTGACAGCGAATTAAATGAAAAATAACCTGGTATCACACTTTATTCACACGACCACATTAACAAACTACAACACAAAAAAACATTGCATCGACTATTCAAAGAAATTAGTTTGCATGCTTGTTTGTTTCCTTTTATTTCCTTTTTTTTTTCTTCTTCTGCTTGCTAGCCAAACGCGCCAACAGTCACAAACGGAAAACTGCATAATTTACATTTGCATCGCAATAATTATAAGAATTAGATCAATGTATTATGATCACATTACTGATACATCATTTCCATACAACTACTTTTTCTATGACAATAAAAATTGTTTTTATATTTTTCCCAGACAAGACTGAACAAGCAATTGAATACACATGGAGATAATCAAGCAGAATGCCGTACATTTGTTGGGAATTTAAATCTTTCAGCATGGGCATGTAAGATTTGAACATTTTCCCGCTTATTATTAATTTCAACAATACAGTGAGGTCAGATTAATTAGGAACACTTACTAACTTATGCTATTATAGATGAGACCATAATTGGAGCTGTTAAATACAACGCACAGAGTCAGATGGCTTTGTTTGATGGGAACACACATTTTCCAAGGTGAAACTAACACTATGTTTTGATGTTAATATTTTATAAGTGTTTACAATAGCCGCTGCTTTGATCCTGCAGAACATCCGCTGAAAAAGTCAAGACTTTATTAGGGAGAGGCCATTTAATTAGAGGGGGGGGGGGCCAAAGGCACGTGTTTTGAAACGTGTTTCTTGCTCAAACTTTCTTATATAAATGACGCTGTGCCATTTCTTTTCTTACTTTCAATAATTTGTGTCAGCTATCCTGTAACACAGGTGCTCGATGCGAGCTTGATTTGAGGGAAAAAAAACAATAATCTAAAGGAACAAAATCATAAAGTGACAAAAATGCCTTAGATTACCCTCATGACCCATTCTGAGATAGGATCTCTCTATCATACTATATAAAAAAAAGATGTGATAGAGAGGGTCCTATGTCAAAATGGATCATGATGGTTATCTAAGGTTTTTTTGTCACTGTGTATGATTTTTTTCCTTTAGATTATTGTTGGTTGTTTTTTTTAAAATCAAGCTCGCGTCGAGCACCTGTGTACTGAAACCTCTTATATTTCAAAACAAGGCACAATTCCCGCCTTATAAGACAGGCAAAATGTGGTGTTTTATATATGATGTTCAGCCTCTGGAAAAAAAGCAAAAGTTGAATAAAAATGACATAAAAGAGAGGAATAATTCTTATGATCGGGAAAAGCGTAATCTGACGTTTTGGAAGACAAGGACAGGTGGAGGATGAGAAAGGACACCTGGATCCCTTTCTGGAATATGATCCAGATTATCTTGAGAAACAAGAAATGTTAATTGAGTGATAGATGATTTGAAGTAGTATTTATACTTCTGTACCTCTGCATTTCATATGATAATGCTATTTATGAAACAAAATTATTGTTAATCTCAATACAAGTGTGGGACATTGTTTTGTGGACAGGACTAGTAAATGTTTGGCAGGACTAGTAAATTTCTCAGTACACTAGTCCTGCTGGCTACAAAGAAATTAGTGTTAAATTCAAGTCCTGCTGTGTATTTAATCAAGGCTTTTCACATCAAGCATGACTGCTTCAGTTCATTAATTGTATAATTTCAAAGAAAGTATGGATTTTATTAGTGTTTTTCATTTTCCTTTACTTCCTTAAATGCTGTTTGGACGTAGGTATGTCTAATTGTATGACAATTCACTCTGGTACACACTTGCCCATTGACTTGAGAGCGAAGGTCAGAGACATAAAGAATTGCTTGTATTTCTTTGACCCATGCAACATTCTTTGTAAATTGTGCTATATTTAGCATTTCACATATAAAGTACAGACAAGTCATTCTATAACACTCACTTAACGTTTTTTTTGCAGAAATTAGTAACTTTGAATCAAGGTAAGTATACAGTAATGGTTTGATCTTGGGATAAACAGAAACCTATGCTATTTTTTAAAATTGTGAATCATGTTTTCTTATTCATTCCACAGGAGGATCAGTTGTTTGGAGATGTAAAACCCTCATCACCAAACCTAGAACTAAACAATGATGAACAACCAACAAAACCCAAGGGAAAGAAGTTGAAGTCACATGATCGGTTAGGTGACCTGCCAGGTGACAGACCTTCGGCCAATATCTTGTCATCCCTTGAACCTTTGTTTAAAGCCCATGGAATCAGACCAGGAGGGCTTGAAGATGTTGAGGGGTCCACAAAAACCAGTAGCAAAGGTCAAAGAGTCAAGGTCAGAACAGGGAAGGAAAGCAAAAACCCAAGTAAACCACTTAATGCTTTCCAGATGTTTCGAGATGAAAATAGACAAGCTATTTGGCAAGAATACAGACAGGTGAGTATTTCAGCATGACAAATAAATTGATGTAAAGGATTGAAATTTGTTTTATCTCGTACTCGGAAACCAGTATATTAAATCTTGCAAATATGAACTATTTATTTCTTCCAGTTATTTAAAGTTCGTTGAGACATTATAAATGAAATAGAAGAGAGAGAAAATTATCATTCATAGCACTCTTGTTCATAGAACATAAGAGCTTATTTGATGGTCAATTGTCTCTCTACGAGCACCAGCTTGTTATAGGTACTCCTACCAAAGTACCTGGAGGATTCCGTTCAAAAATTACACACATTCATGATTTGGTCCTAAATGAAAATACATGGACATCCAGTATGACCATAAAATTGACCTTTTTTAAAAATTTGATCTGAATGAAAATGGTACTGATATATGCCCTATATGGCCACTTAGGCACCATTCTTGAACATTTTGTTATCACTACTTCTCCTGAATGGAAACTTGGGGGTTCTCAGGGACCTGATCTTCCAGGTCAAATACGTGTGAAAATGTCATAGAACACACCTTGTTTCTTTGTAATGCATCCCCTTGACAAGCTTTTGTCCCATAGTGCAGTTAATTAGCAGTTAATCCTTCTCTGATGACTTAAAAATAATGTTCTGTTGAAAGTGTTTTGGTTACTTAACATTGTCTTCTTCATCAGGACCACAGTGATGAAATTCCACAACACGAGTTGACCAAACGTCTAGCCATCCGATGGAATAACTTATCACCATCTGAAAGACAGGTAATAATTTTTTTTGTTGTCCTCACTGAATTGTTGTTATTTATCTTAAAATTGATTGCGAATTTAGTAATTGGCCTTCCATGGTCATTGAGTTTATACCACATTAGGTTATTTAAAAAAATATGAACTTAACTCATTACCCCATGGAGATTTCTGGAAATGTGATTAGAAAAGACATTTTGGGGGCTACTTCTGAATCCATCCATTTCCTTTTCGAAAAATGCCTAGTTGTGTTAGAAAAGTAATTTTTCATTGGCCATTTCAAATGTGCATGTGCTTATTTTGCTTGTTGGACCTGTCATTTTCATGTCTTGACCACTGTTTACTTGAAATCCTTAACTTAGACTGGTCAGCCTTAGATCAGAAGCCAAAAAGTATAAAATCCAGGGTCCAAATGGGATGTTCCAAAATGGCAGCTATAGGTGGAAGCTAGCAAAGTGGCTCTGTAGATTTTGGCTGTTATAAGTGATTTTTTCTACAGTGAAATGATTCATAATTGTTGGGTTGATATGTGAATATTCAAGGAATGCATGGTATATAACATTACTGGTGCATCATACACAATTTTGGAGAAAAAAGTTTTTCCATTTAAAATTTGATTATGATGGAGTAACTATAGAGCTTCATTGGTGCAGTTTTTAGATATTTTGAGATATTCCCTGCCTGCTTTGTTTGATTCATTTACTTATTCCAGTGTAATTACTTGTCCATCAGTTGCCTTCAATTGTTGGAATTATTTGGCACATGGTGAGTAATAATCAGTATCTCAAATGAGTAGTGAGAAAAAATTAGTCCAAACAAGATTATCTACAAGCATGAGTGGAAAGAAAAATCAAGGCAAACAACAAATAAAAACCAGATTACAGAGTAATGCCCTAATGGAGATTTCTGACACAAGTTTGAGTGAATCAGGTTTGAGCACAATTCAGCTGGGCTTGGATGAAATAAAACAATGTCTCAAAGGGAGCATTTCAAAAGCAGATTTCACATCTGCTATTGCTGATTTGGTGAAAAAAGATGACCTAACAGAAATTGTTTCAACTATTGTGAAGAAATTGTTAGAGAATGTGAAGGAAGATCTGAGAAAGGAGATAGTTGCAGAAAGTGAAATTGTAGCAAAGGAGAGGATGGACTCACTGGAATTCAAAAACCACCAATTGCGAGAAACATTACAAGAGGCAAAGAAGGAAAATGATAAAATGAGTAGTGACATGAACAATTCTGACAGGAGATCGAAGCAAGCAAGTTCGGTTTCCAACCAAACTGAATAATATTCAAGAAAGTTGAACATTAAATTTTAGGGGTTGGAGGAGGAGGAAAATGAAAGCTTGAGAGAGAGAATTCCAAAATTGGTGAAGGAAGCCACAAAGATTAATCTGGACAACAGGGACATAGTGGTGATGCATAGGATCCCAGGCCGACAGGGACAACCAAGGCCAGTGATTGTCAAATTCTGGAGTCTGGATTGTAAACTTCCAATTATCAAAAAACGGAAGGATTTTAAACAGAACAAAAGAATTAGACTGGTAAAAGATGTGACCAAGATGAATACTGAACTTATCAATAAATTATCCAGGCTTCAAGAAATTGACAGTGCATGGTACTTTAATGGATCTGTGTATGGTAAAACCAAATTAGGAAAAAGGATAAAATTTGACATCCACAAAGAAATTGATGAGAAAATTAGAATATAAGTGTAAATATGCAACTCTATGAACTCATGGAATTGTCCATATAGGTATGTGAACTTTTGTTTTGGTACTCCTTTTTCTACTCTTTGTTCTATGATTTTTCTATAAGTTACTTCTTTCTCTCACCAGTTTTGTAACTAATTATTAAGAGTTATTTGTTTTTTGCACATCCATTATGTCATATCACTTCTTAATCAGTTCACTTAGTTCAAAAATCATCTTTCACTCATATACACACTCATCTACTGTCATGTATTCACCTATTCAATACTGCTTTTCAGCGTTAATTTTTTTTCAGTCTTCCATTCTTGTTCAATCACCCACCACTTCCATGTATGCTCTCAATTTCACACTTTGTTTTTCAATCATTAATTTGTAATTAATACTCTTATTAATCTGTGCCTATTGGTTTTCAAAGCTGTTGTCTATCATATACTGTATCAAATGTTAACTGCATCCAAATCTACAGCATGTACTGTAACACCATGGATGATTTTATTATGGATGTTTGTTTTCTGTGTGAGAGTGAGTGTGAAAGGCATGCATATGATAAAATCAAGGTGATAATGACTTCATACATTCCTGTACAAGAACATGTATATGTAAAATTTATATCGTTGTCATGGATAATAACATAAAAATTATATCTATAAATGTTAGAGGCCTGCATGGTTCAGTCATTAAACGAATGGAAATTTTCCACTGGGTAAAACAAAAGAATGTATCTATAGTATGCTTGCAAGAAACTCATAGTACAAAGAACGATGAATCATATTGGACAGCTGAATGGGGATACAAATGTATATTTAGCCACTGTTCTAGTAATAGTGCTGGGGTTGCAGTAATTTTTAGAAATACTTTTGAATTCGTAATTCATAAAGATGTGACTGTCAAGGAAGATTTATTATTTTAGATATTACAATTAATGGTAACAGAATAACCCTCATGAACTTGTATGGTTACAATGATGATAATCCTAGCTTTTTTAGAGAGTTAAAAGAAGAGATCTTATTTTTTTAGAACTCATCAATTATAATGTGCGGAGACAGGAATACTGTTCAAGACTTAGATTTGGATACTTATAATATTTTACATGACAAACACCAACAGTTTAGGGCAGCGATTCAAGACCTCAAAAACAAATTAGAATTAATTGACCCCTGGCGAAATTCCAATCAAGACTTTAAGATGTATACCTGGAGGCAAAAATCTCCCTTGAAACAAAGTAGATTAGATTACTTTCTAGTATCGGATGACATACACATGAATACAGCTGATGTGTGTATCTTACCAGGGTATAAGACTAATCATTCAGCTATTGTTTTAAGTGTGGCATTCTCAATGAGTCCAAGGGGAAAAGGATATTGGAAATTTAATGCCCAACTGTTTAGGAACATTGAGTGTACTGATTTGGTCAAAAAGTGTATAACTGACACGGTAAATGAATATTATGTAAGGGGAAATAAAGATGACTCTCTCCATGTTTCTCTATCCTGTAATGGTCAAATGTTCTTTGAAATTTTGAAAATGAAAATAAGATCTGAAACTATATGTTATTCTATTAGCAAAACAAAAGAAAAACGGGAAAAATTAAAGAAAATTGAACAGGAAATAATAGAAATTCAGGTGGTACTGGTGAATAACATAGAAGGGAAAGCTCTGGAAAATTTAAAGAAAAAAAAGCAGAATTAGAGGAATCTAGGAAAAAATACATAGAAGGTGTTGTACATGTATTAAGATCTAAAGCTAGATGGTACGAATTTGGGGAAAAAAGCACAAAGTATTTTTTTAAATCTTGAAAAAAAGAAACTATGTCAATAAGACAATAAAGGAAATTATTTTAGATGATGAGACAAATATATCTGACCAAATAGATATTTTAGAAACACAAAATCAGTTTTATATGGAATTGTACAAAATTAGAACTGCTCAGCTTAATGATGAGGCTACTCAAGAAACTCTAAATAGATTTCTTAATCACAATATTAAACTTAGTCATGAAGAAAGAGAATCATGCGAAGGTCTGGTTACAATGAATGAAGTTGGTATGTCTCAAAAACGGATGGAAAATGGAAAAAGTCCTGGCTCAGATGGATTCACTGTAGAGTTCTATAAATTCTTTAGGAAATCTCTTGGGGGATTTATATGCAGATCAATAAATTACGGATATACTGAGGAAAACTTTCAGATTTTCAGACTCAAGGAGCCATCACATGCCTACCAAAGGAAGAAAAAGATAGAAGATATTTAAAAAACTGGATACCTATATCACTTTTTAATATCAACTATAAAATTGCTTTGGGAGCCATTGTAGCCAGGATTAAAAAGGTTCTTCCATCAATAATCAGTGATACTCAAAAAGGATATATGAAGGGTAGATTCATTGGAGAAAATACCAGGCTATTAAATGATATAATGGACCAACTTGAGAATGAAAATATATGGCTAATTATTGTTAATATAATTTGAAAAGGCCTTTGACTCGATTAACTGGACCTTTGTAGAAGAAACTTTAAAATCTTTTAACTTTGGTGATTCTTTTTGTAAGTGGTTTAAACTGTTTTGTAATGACTCTAAAAGTTGTGTTATAAATAATGGGCATATGTCTCCATTTTTTAGACTAGAAAGAGGATGTCATCAATGAGATACCCTTGCACCTTATTTGTTTATCATTGGGGTTGAGATTTTAGCTACAATGTTAAAGCAAAATGCAGATGTACAGGGATTGATCTTTGACGGCACTGAATATAAATTGGGTCAGTATGCTGATGATGCTTTTATTCTTCTTGATGGATCTCAACTTTCTCTTAAAATAACTATGAATATCTTGCAGGGTTTTTCACTATTATCTGGACTTAAATGTAACATAACAAAAACAAAAGCTATTTGGATTGGAAACTGGAAATTTTCCAATGAAAGAATATGTCTGGAAATGGGCCTAATTTGGTCCTATTCTAACTTTACACTCCTTGGTATAGAATTTTCTCTAGATTTACAACAAATGGTGGAAATTAATTACACTGGCAAGCTGGAGTCAAAGACATATGTCATTAGTTGGTAAAGTAATTTTTGTAAAACTCTTGTTCTGCCCATATTCATACATCTTTTTTCAGCACTTCCAAATCCATCTGCAAAAGTTGAAGCAGAACTAAATCGCACATTATTTAAATTTGTATGGGGTGGAAAAGTAGAGAGAATAAAACGCGATATACTAGTATCCCCAGAAAATGAGTGAGGACTAAATATGATACACATATTTTCATTCATTAGGTATATTAAGATAAGATGGGTAAAACGATTGCTAGAAAAGGAAAATGGAGTGTAGCAGAACTTAGTCAATTCAACTGTACTCGGAAATAAAAAGGATTTTTGGAATTTAGGGAGAATGAAATTAGATGAACTTAGTAAGCTCATTAAAAACAGTTTTTGGAGAGATGTAATTTTGGCAGTATCCAATTGGAAGAGGAACCGCAGGGTCCAAATGAGTATCTATCCATGAACATTTAAAATTTTGTCCCCACTAAATTGTTCCATCAATACAAATCATGGAGAGAAGCTGGTTTTGAAATTCTGAAGGATCTGATGGATGATAATGGTAATTTAATACTTTTTGAAATAATAAAACAGAAAACTAGAAGTGATGATTTCTTAAAATACTTCTCCATAATATCCAAAATTCCAAAAGCATGGAAAGATGCCATAAAAAAAAACATTTAGTACAAAATAATTTTGAGAAGCAGGGGGATAAAATAATGAACTTACAAAAACAAAATTCACTCAAGTTTTTTTACAAAGATCTTTTAAAAATAACTAAAAGGCAACACACTGCTAAACATGAAACTTGGATGCAAGTATTTAATAAAAATATAAGTAGAGAGGAGTGGTCTCAGATATATATCAGAGCGAAATCCTGTACTAAGGATACTAAATTGATCACTTTTAACTTTAAATTAATCCATAGAATAATAGCTACTAATGATTTTCTGAAAAGAATTAAATATTTTTAGACAACAAATGTACTTTCTATAAGAGTGAAAATGAAAGCATTGTTATAGAGTGAAAATGAAAGCATTGAACATCTCTTCTATGATTGCAATATTACTTCACAGTTTTTGTACTGTTTTATTGAACTTTTTGCACCTTTTTATCCAAATATTGCACATTTGTCCAAAACAGAAACATTTCTAGGAAGTGAACAACTGGACTGTTTATGTAATTTCTTGCATATTTTGGCAAAGTATTATATTTATACTTGCCGATTCAATATGAAAAATCCTTCTGTGTATGCTTTTAAGCAAATAGTTGCAATGCATAAGAACATTGAAAAATACACTGCTAAAGTAAATAAAAAAAGAGGACAAATTTCTTCAAAAGTGGACCTCAATAATCAATATGTAATATGTATCTGATTTTATGCTAAACAGGAACAAAATACTGTAATAATTTCACAATGTCACCTAGATCACGTGCCATATGCATGTGTGTATGTGTACGTGTGTGTGTGTGAGTGTTTTCCTTTTCTGTAGATTATATTTATTATCCCTAGATTATCAGAAATATTAGATTGTATGGTGACCTTGGGATGGCTCCCCGACCCAGTGGTCAACCTATTACGGGGATAATAAATTTTAAATATATATATATATATATATATATATATATATATATATATATATATATATATATATATATATATATATATATATATATATATATATATATTCCAGACAAAAATCTGTTTCTGACATGGGTGAAGTTTTGATGTAACAAAAATCTAGTCTCATAAAAGCTGTTTTTCCGTTTGTATTTTGTAATGTGAGTAGACACTCCCGACTATTTGGTATCCTTGTAGAGCTACATCTGTCTAATGATCTATAATACCACCCTTTTTTGGTGTAGTTTAAATGACCTTGATGATACAGAGTTCAAAAATAGGGTACTACCTTCTGAAGCTCAAGTGTGGTGCCAGGGGTTTGAAATTTTCTTACAAATTGTCAAGGAATGGTTAATTTTGTAATATATATGTATGTGCAATGTTGATGCAATACTTATTAAATATGCAAGGATTAGACAAATCTGATGTCATCTTATTAAGCATATATGGTTGTATTTACAACAAACTTAATTTCTAAGGTATTTTTTGTGTAGTTGAGATTCATCTTGCAGTAAGAGAAAATACTAATCACACTCTTCCTGTTTTCTAACTGATTTCTTTGCTACTCAGTCTAATTGAGGATCACATGTGTAATTTTATTTTTTTGAGACACATTCCCATGTATTTCTATCTCTCCATAAGTGCAAAATATAGTTGTATCTTATCCATAGAGTGATGGCATTGACAGTGATATCATCTTATGTTGAAGGTTTTTAAAGTCGTATTTTCTGCATCATTTGTTGTTTTTTGACTGAAATCTAGGTATAGCATTACGAATCAAGCTTGTACCACGGATATTCCATATGTCATGCATACATCATCATAAGCAGCAGTCATAATTGATATACTGTGTTCTGTGGACCATTTGTTTGTCCTTCTGTAATTACCATTAACATTAATTTATACATATACTGTATTATTGTAAATTGCCTCTGGACTTTGTTGTTCCTGCAGTACATATGAAAACAAATGTTTAACAGAGCAGAAAGATTCCATATTAATCCAGTTTGTTTATGCAAAAATCTCTGTATCACACAACATCTTTAGGAACAAATATCCGCAATTATTTGGTGGAGTCGTTTTTAAATTTTCAGCTGTTTACAAAAGTATCATGCTAAGCATAGTTTTACTGTAATAGGGTTTCTTAAAAGATTATTTTTTTAATACAAGTTATTTTCTTTTCCAAATGGTGGAAGATAGTACCTAAATAATTCTTTCCCTTTATTCTGTTTGTTATCAAGCCCATGTTATTTGAAAAGTAATACATAGCAGCAACTTTTATGTCTTGGGTAAATGTTTCTAATTGAATTTGTGGGTTGGACTGTAAGGCATAACGTTATGAAATGTGTTTTCCATTATTTTCTATAGACATGTAATATGTTGTCTTTCCAGATCTACTATGACAGGTGTGAACTGGGAAAAGTTCATTTTAAAGAGGAATTTAAGCACAGTTTACAGGAATCAGGGGAGGCTACTCTGGAACAGAAATACTCACCAATGGATTTGAGTGCAATGCATCTGGAATCTCAGAGTGCAATAGCCTCCCTAATTATGAAGCATGATCTTGATGGTTAATAGTTTAAAAAAAAAAAAAACCTTGTTGTCTAGTCTCATTCGCAAAGATTCAAAATCTTAAATGCATATCTCCATTATTTCAGATTTTTGTAAAGTTTTGTGTAATTGATCAGACCAAAATTTAATTGAAAGATGAAATGGATATTGTTGAATATCACTTTACAAACAGATTCTTATGCAGGAGATGTATCTTAATTAGCCAATGAAACTGCCAACATAAATTTGTAATGTGACATCATCTCATCATCACATCACATCATTGCCTTATTTCATCGGCCAGTGAATCCACTTTTCTAACTTTTGAGAAAGCTAGGAAAATAGTTTCTTACCAGATCCTTGTTTTTAATGTATCTACTGGGAGCTGAGTTTGAATGGGATTATTTTTTTATGCATTTTAAGGGACAAACTTTTCAGCTCATCCTTGCGGGGGTGGGGGGTGGCGGGAGGGTTATGTTATAAATTTCCAGTTGCTAATCCCCATCAAGAGTAGCTCCAAGTTGCATTTTTACCTATTTTTAATCTCATGAAAGCAAACAATAATATGGGGCACTTTGTAAGTATAGTCTTGGGTTTAGCTTATTTTTATTTTTGTTAAATATAAACATTTATTCATTGGAGACAAAAGATCATGCAAATGCAAAAGTCCTAGTACAGAAAACTTTAGAAAGATTTGTTTGCTGTATGAAATTTGAAGAAGAAATAGCATCCAAAAGGTTGATTATTTCAACAATCATGAATGAAATATTAAAATTGTCATGTTGTTTATGTGTAAAATTGCATAATAAGTAAAGAAATCAAATTCAGAACATGCATGTTCAAGAGAAGTGTGATTTTTCATGATGTGTCTGCATTGTCATTTGTAATGTTTATTTCTTCTCCAATTACCAACTTTAGTTTATAATGTACAGAGGTGCACAATATTCACAAGTATTTGTCACTTGACATGAGAAAAAAAAAATTCTCCAAACTGGAGGACATTTCTATATCTCTGTACAGATATTTCATTTGTTAATTTTTTTGTATCTCTGTGCAGATATTTCATTTGGTATGTTTCATGATGTTACAGAACTACATATAACAAATGTTCCACTGCTCCCATTTTTACAAAAAAAGAGAAATAATAATAAATAATATGACTGTTTTTATGTTAGTAGGTATACAGTTTGTAATGTTTAGCCTGCTTATAAAACCACCTATTACATGCAGTATATAACATAAAGAAAATGAGTGCCATATTTATTTTGTTAAAGATGGCTTTCTTTTATATCATGAATCTCAATGTTTCCCATATAGTTATTCTATTACAGTGTGATTGTATTTTTGTGACATTTTGAGTTACATCCAAAAATTGTTGCCTAACAAAGTATTTATAATATTGATGCTTCAAGCAATAACATACCAGTAATTAGGTCTCAGTGATTTTTAAAAAAAATGAGTAGGATTGTTTTGTAAACAATATATTCAGCTTCCTGTCTGAAGAACAATTCAATTCATGAGCGTAATGAAGCATTTGAAATTTGCATTGCATTTTGTCTGTAACAAGTTAGTTTATGGTTGGGCAAGGAAATATTCCGATGTAGATAGCGTGTTGGTAAAGATGACTTCTAATTTTGTCTGTTAGAAAAATTCACATCTCTGTAATCATACTTAAGTACTTGCATGTAACATGCAGTGATTTTATATGATATGCCATTTATCTTTGATGAAATCATTATTATTAAAGATATTTTACAATTTCTATCCTGAACAAATAAACAAAAACAAACAAGAAATGCAAGATTAACAATTGGAAATTTATTTGTCTGTCAGATAAAAACTTTCAAATACATTTTGTTTGCTGTTTAATTATAGGATGATTGTAATATGTTTATCTTCTTTTATTTTGTAAATTGAAAATAAAATTTGATTGTAGTTTTTCTCTGGTCTGTATAGATTTTTGGTGAGCTACAGTGGGTTGGTGTTTGTATGCTAGAATTGTGACTGAAAGTGCACAGGTTCAATCCCAACTATTGGACCAGTCTGAGTTAGCAACAGTAATTTGTCCATAGTCAAGACAACATACTGCAATTGTCTCAGAGCTAAACAATCTTGCTATGTTGTTGTGCCATAAAACACCAAAGCTAACACTGACTAGTTTTTCTATGGCGGCTAATTGTACATTTTTGTTTTGCCAAAACAAAATATTTTTGTAACAAACTGATATGGACCCTCACACTTAAGTAATAAAGAATTGAGATGAAAAATATATTCTGACAAGTTAGGATGCTTATTGATGGACACAGCAGTGATAAATCTTAGTATTTCATTCCTTTGAAATTTTAAGTATTCTCATGCCAAAGCTCTAAATTTCAATTTCAAACAGAACATGCTTTGTAGAACTTGTGCTTTTTTCTTGTGCTACTGTACGTTTTCTAACATTCTTTTTGTCATCATTGAAAAAAGTAGAAGTGTTTTATCAATGCATCAAATATTTTGCGTAACACATGCTTTATGATATAAAAACTTCCCATTGATGCATTATGAGAAAAGCAATGTTGATACTTTGTTGGTTACAAGCTAACAATACTTGTCAGGTTATTGTTGCTAGCTATCTGAAACACACAAATCAAACTCGTGCATATACACACACATACAGGAGACCTTTCCATATAGCATCAATATCTTATTTTTTGCTTAGTACTGAAAATGGAGCATGTTACGGCTATTGTTTGATGTCAGTATGATTCATACTATTTGCAATCTTCTTTTGACTTTTTCCAAATGTCACATTCAGTTTTATACTTCCGATAATTTACAGTCTTAATAAATACTACTTTATTTCCTCAAAACAATTATTCAGATGTTACTTCGATGTTGGTGTGTAGAACACCATAATATTTGGGTACATATATTCCTGTATCAGCTACTTTGTCTTTTGAGTCCAAATTTAACTGGCCTTTCTCTCGTACAATTTTATCATCTACTTGGTTTATCCGCTGGATATTTGTAGATGAATCATCATACATGTAAAATATTTACCTAATGTTTAATAGATGAAATGAATTTTAACGTTGTTTATTAGGTGACCAGCTGGATGTAGTTTACATGAGTCCTTTTAGGTTCAGTCATTCTTGTGTGTTTTGACAAGATAGGAAAATTCAGCATGAGATCAAAATTTCTATAATAGAGAAGCTTTATGGCCATAAATTGCAGTTTTTGAGATTTGGCTTTTAATATTCTGCCCCCAAATGTGGGGAAAGGTGATTGACCCAGACCCAATTATTCCTCATTACAAATGATGCCAAGCTGCCATACAATTTGTTTGCTTTTACAAAAACAGGTCAACCTTTATTTAACTTTTGAAGAACCATTTGACAGACAGCAACCTAATTGAATATTATCCTGGTATGAAAATTTAACTACCCTGATAGGAAGACCCAGCAAGTTTATAGAAATGACACCAGTTGAACCATCTTTACATGAAGACCGTTTAGGTTTATAAAAATCACACTGATCAAGCCATGTTTACATGAAGACCCTTCAGGTTTTTAGAAATCACACTGATCAAACCATCCTGATATGAACCTCTTGCACGTTTATAGACATCGCACAGACTAAACCATCCTGATATGAAGACCTTGCAAGTTTATAGACATCACACAGACTAAACCATCCTGATATGAAGACCTTGCAAGTTTATAGACATCACACAGACTAAACCATCCTGATATGAAGACCTTGCAAGTTTATAGACATCACACAGACTAAACCATCCTGATATGAAGACCTAGCATGTTTATAGAATCACTTTTCACATATGGCCAATGGTACTTAAAATATAAAATCTTTAAATTACTCTTGCAAAACATGCACATGAAATTTCAAAAATTATTGAAAAGGATTTTAGCTTTAATGTTTACATGTTTGTATAAATAATACATATTGGCCTTGAAATATGTTTGCTGTTGCTAAAATGATAAATAAACTTTAAAGAAATTTCTTCTAAATCCGAACTTGACAATTTAACTAGATTGAACAGATTGCATCTAATTGAGGGAATTGTGACTGGGCCACACTCCACACCAGCCACCACCTTTTCAGAACCCAAAAGAGTACACGACTCTAGTCCCCTCCCCAAACCAAGAAAAGAAAAATGATTTAAGGAATATTTTTAGATATTATGTATTCTATTAAAACTTGAGGGATGTATGAGATGGCCCATCCACTTGCATATAAACTCTTGCATATATACTCTAGCTGTCAATGTTTATTGTAAGGTTACTATTTGATGAGTAACAGTTCTTCATTTAGAGATGCACTAACCAACTATACCTATTAAGATTCATTATATTTGGATAACACATTGAGCAATACTTTGAAATGTGATTAGACTTGTATAAACAAAAAATACAGTAAAGTACATGCACAGCAAATTAGCAGGGATGGTGGGACTTGGTCTTGAATTGGATGTTATTTTGGTTTTAAGGCATGCTGTGCAGTAGCTATGAGAATACTTGAAGATAACACATCAGGAATTTTACTGTCTTGGCTCTGTTGAGACCAAGGAAGAAGCCCCCCCCCCTTTGATTTTAACGATTTAGTGCTGCTTCCTGCTCTTATTCCTGCAAATCCTTTTACAGGTATTTGTCATCTTTGTGCTGCCAAGGAAGAGTGTGAAGGTGCTGCACATGTAGCACATTTTTTTTTTATTGAAGAAAGACAGGATGCTAAGAATATGACGTGATGACCAATTAACCAACGTACATGCTGTAGTCTTTCTTGCGAGTGTTCCAACAGGTAAAACATTGTGACTTATTCTCCCGCAGCTACACTACACAGAGTCTCACTATCTCGCGTTCTTTAGGATAGATCTTTGTATTTGGAATGATACCCAGCTGAAACTGTCATACCACTTGTTCATTATTCAGGAATAAAAAAGTTCTAGAAAGAATTCATCAAACTTCTTGGGTAGTTTTCTCTGTCTCTTGGGTCACTCTTCGACAGCTGTTCTTGACTCTATTGTCGCTCTCATTCATTGGAGAAATTTCTCTTAAAGTGTCGATGGAGTAAGGCGCAATAAAACATATCACTGAGGTCGTTTTTCCCTTGAATTTGATCACTGCTTTCTGCCTTTTCAGAGTCCAGTTCTATTCCCCTCTCCGTCAGTGACTTCATTACATCCCTGGTATCATTTCAAGTGATCTGGATACACTATAATATGCTGTGTCTACCGCATTTAACTCTATAAATGACCTCACTCAGCCTGTCAATGACTTTGGAGGGCCCATACCAATATGTCTGTAATTTTGGCGAAATCCTTCTGCTGTTTAGTGAAAACAACCAGACAAGATTGCCTGTCTGAAATTGCTCTCATCTGGCCATACTATCATAATAGCTCTACCTACGATGCATGTTGCATTGCAAGGTCTCTTGGGCGAAACAATGGGAAATTTCTAATCTTTTCAATGCTTGATCCACTCAAGTGAACTGATGTAATCTTGATTAGGTGGATTTCCGAACATTTATCGGCATGTCTGCCTCCCTTTCCATCATCATGAAATTAGAAGTAAAACCAGAGGTATCATGCACTGCAGATCAGTATGTTCTCACTAGGTATGGGAGGTGCTTATCCCAGTCTCTTTAACATTCACCGCAGATAGAATGCTCTCTAGCATTCAGTTCATCCTTTTCACCATGCCATTGCCTTGCACATGGTTTGATCTGGTCCTAGTTTTCTTGATTCCAAATAATCAACACATTTCATGAAAGAGTTCACTCTTGAACTGTCAGCCTTGGTCAGTGTGAATCTGTCTTGGCACACCAAAATGCATGACGATTAACTCTTTTTATCAGTTTTGCAATGTTTGTAGGTTCCTGGCAAGGCATTGGAGATATCTCAGTCCATTTCGTAAAGTAGTCTGTGATCACAAAGATGTAAAGGTTTCCATTTTCAGTCCTCAGAAATGGCCCTAAGATGTCAACAGCTATAGGTTCCATCGGAACTCCTGACACAATTAACTGCATTAGGGCTCACCTTTTCTCTACTGGTGACTTTCGCTTTGCGAAGGCTTCACATCTCTGACCCAAACCATGGCCATTTTCTGATCATCTCGTGAGTTTTCTGATGCCAAGCTTCCCTTCACTGTGAGAATAGTAAGCCATGAATAGAACATCTGTCTGCGATTTTGGATTTCTCCAGTCGACGACGACGGATACTTTCTCTGCACAATATCCCAAGTACTTGACTTTTTTTGGGAACAAACGACATTAATTGGGCCAGAGCTTCAGACCAGCTGACAGCAACCTGTCATGGACCTTCCGCAGACGATCCAGTTCCTTAAAATGTGCGTCCAAAGATTATTTTTGTTGTCGAGGTACACCAAACATTTACCAATACAGTCACGCCAGAATTGTCTCCATCTGTCTTTCGAATGTTCCGGGTGCATTACAGAACCTGAACGACATAACATGGAACTGACCTTGCCTAGTTGCGAATGCCGTCTTCAGCCGATCCTCTGGCTCTATTTGTGCATGCCAATATCCACACATGAGGTCTAAGGTCGAGCTGTAGCTGTTGCTGTAGTAGGTTTTAACGGCATTTTTTCAGTACAAGATAGGCTATTCATGGCGGCCAGTATTAATGGTGGAGGAAGAACCCGGAAAAACGCCGCAAAGAACCACCGACCCATGATAAGCTACTGGCAAGCTTTCTCACATACCCACATTGGCCGAATCCGAGATTCAAACCCAAGCAGACAGAGGGTGAAATATGAATGATCCGTAACGGAGAGCGTCTTAGGCCACTCGGGGCCCCTTCTAAGGTCGAGATCTAAGTTACTCCTGATAGTGAATCAAGCGAATCGTCAATCCGCGATGAAGGTATGTGCTTTTCGCAATAACTTTGTATAAGGCACGGTAGTTAACAAAGAACCTCGTTGTGCCATCCTTTGTCTTTACTACAACCACTGTTGACGACCATGGACCGGAATATGGTGAAAATAGCACTTTCTTCAACTTACAATATCACTTTCTTCAACTTGACGTTCACATACTTCTCAAGTTCTTGCCAAGCGTGAATCGGAACTCGTTTTCAGGGGTAATTGTATTGGTCAGGATCGTTTCAATATAGCGTTTCAATTCTTTGTAGCGCCTTTGTAGTTTTTTTCCTCCCAAGATTGGCATAATATACAGGATAGAGTGACTCACAGTCGCAGAGAAACTTATCCACATTTCTTTCCTGTTCTTCAGAGAGCGATTCTTTTGATGCCAGAGCCATGTCGTACAAATTATTTGGGATTCGAATCTGCAAAGTATACTTTGAAGACAATGAACGGTCGCACTCCCTCTACGTTGACGACTTAACGACTACTTAATGTCTTATAATACAGCAATGTTTGTCCAAGCAATTATATACTGGTTATCTGTAGTTGCATTTAGTATCCGTAATGGCAGATTCGCTTCAACGGATCTAACTAGCGTTCTTGAAACTAAGATATCGTGATGCTGTCCAAACTTACGATACTGCTCTATCACTCCAATTACCGGCACTGATGCAGACGACATCTTGTAACATTTTCGTGGAATAATCATTTAATGCAACACTGGAACGTTTCGGCTTTGATTATTCTGGCACACCCTACTTGTCCTTTAAACATATATGGTCAATTGTCTTTGCCAAAGGAAATGCTACTCTTATTAAAATCGAGTAAAACTTTAGAAAATCTAATTCAAGTATTCCCTCTGCCGGGATGTCAGTAACTAGTAGTTTTTGTTGTCGACGAACGCCATATAGGCTTTTCTTGAATTCAACCTTCCTATCCACTGACATGGGTCTATCGTCTGCAAGACTGGCCCTCCCTTTTTCAGGAATCAGGCTTAGCCTTTTTTCTGTTTTATTTTCCAATACTTCTCTACTTAACCACTCTGGTGGCCTAGTGGTTAGAGCATCCGCCGTGGAAGTGGGTTCGTGGGATCGATCCCCGACTGAGTCATACCAAACATTTACAAAAATGATACTAACAGCTGCCTTGCTTGACGCTCAACATTAAGAAGTTAGTGTTATGACTAGACGGCCTGGTGTCAGGATAATATAACTGGGTGGGACATCATGCTACATATCTGTGGCATGATGCACCAGTACTAGACATCGCTATAAACTGCCTCACTGCAGACATCCTAGCAATATGACTGGAAAAAATGTTAAAGCTACGTTAAAAATCCTATTAAAACGTCTCTGGATAGGATAGTTACAGTAGCACCCATATCAATTCGGAGATTGACACGACTCCTTTCAATTGTACATACAAGCCGACGTCATCGTCCAACTATCAGTTTCCAAGTCAATAAGTATGTGTTCTTCGCGCGCTTTTGCCTTTCATTCATGTCGTATCTCATGCGACCCGTCAGTTGTGAACTATTGTTTCACGACTTCTTAGCAGGGCAATCTTCTTTTAAATGTCTCAACCGCACCTTAACAAACAAGTTCGTCATGGTTAATGTTTCTACGTAGCTTTGGGAACGGTCTTGAATGTTTGCTACTCCTTCAGTCCAATGTTCAGCAAACAATCATGTCAGCTCCATCATTTGCTCTCAGTTCTCTGATCGCTGACCCAGTGTCCTTCTTCGTGCACCGACACACAACAGACATGATTTTTCACTCCCTGGTGTTCAAGATCAACTCTAGAGAAACCGCTAACTCGACAGCTATCTGTACCGGATCGTTAATGGTAATGGATCTCGCCTGTTATACCTTTAAGTGCATGTCGGAATCGCCCAGGGCATCTATGAACTGTTCCTTCGCGAAGATATCGACCAAAATATGACTCGTCTCTGGATAAGCTAAAGTCGCACGTCGCCGTATAGCCTGCACCAGCTCTGGCAACCCTTCATCGTTCTTGCGAACTCTACTTCTTGGCTGAACTCTGTATGTATAACTCGGTCTGGTTTGGTGGATATTTCCGATTACATATTTGCCGGGTGAAGCCGAGATGTAGTGATTGAAAGTGATGTTTGAAAAGGCTCTTTCAATGAAAGAATCAATCGCTGAGGCAATCGCAATCAAATTGCATTCACTCCGAAGTAGACCGGAAGTTTAGGCAAGGAATTCATATAAACTATGTGGAATACACGAGTAACTGGTACGCGTTTCGCAAAATCGGCCCTTCCGAATCAGTACGATTACATAAATGGTAATGGATGAAACATGTGGAGTGTCTTCTTTACAGTGGTGTACATTATGAGTGATTGAACGCACAGATAGATTCAGAAAAAAAATTAAATCGGAGTCATCGAGGGGTCAGATTGTGATGGGCGAGAGTTAGGTACCTTGTGTTATATGGTGAGTGTATTAATTAATTTACCCAGAATCAAGTGCCTGTGTGCACAACAGTTAAAATGGTTTCACCTCCACGAAAATGATATGCATTCCAGAAAACGTGAAATATAGATTGGAGTACACCAAAAATTGGCTTTGCATTTGAGGAAGTTCAAGTCTGCCACAGAATCATGTCATGACAAATAGATTTGCGTATATCAGTAAGTTTGGTTGCAAATAGATTTGTACTTGTAATCAAGGTAAATAGTATGTTTAGTTTTATTTTGGAATTTAAATAAATCGCAGTACTGACCAAAAAAGCGGATAAAGCTATTGTCATGGTCTAGATGTTTTATACAGTGTTGACAATTCACTAATTTGTATCCCTCCTTTCACTAATTGCGAGTCGGGAGGGTTGGATACTATTACCTCTGATCGTTGTTACCCATTTTTACTTTGGAAATTTGTTTATTGTCCATATCACATGACTGACTATATGACCTCATTGACATTTAGGTTGCGAGAGTTGTAAAGTCACGTGACTCGGACTGAAAATGGCCAGATCCAGGTCAAATATCAGCAACAACGGACTTCGTCTCTCTTGTTAGCGATTAAAGACTAGACGAATGTTATGCTCAAGATTTTTGAGAAAATAAATGGTATTCCTATGGATTTCATGCAGGTATATCTCGATGAAAGGTCGTTCAAGTTTGCTGGACCTGCTTGTAATAGGCTACCCCAGGGCCCATGCCGACACCAACGAATTCCAAATTTTCGATATGGAATGGACTCAGACCCTACTATGGGCAGCCGTCGCCGCCAAAATGACATTAATCAAAATGATCTAGTATGAAATCAGATGATTTAACCTAGCAAATCAAATGATAAATCCAGATTCCAAATGATGTGGTGTCACATGAAATGATTTTACGAACAAAACCGAATGATGCATTTATATTTCAAATGACGTGGTATTAATTGAAATGATTTAGAGTGAAATGGAATGATTGAACCCATGAAATGGAATGACGAATTAAGATTCCAAATAACGTTGTGTGAAATGAAATGATATAGCATTAAAAGAAATGATTGAACCCCCAAATTGAAATAATGAATTCAGATTTCAAATGATATGGCGTTAAATGAAATGATCTGGTATAAAATAAAATGGTTTAAACAACAAAACGGAATGATATTAAATGCTTCCAAATGACGTGCTATTTAATACAATGATGTAGTCTAAAATTAAATGATTTAACTCAACAAATGAAATCATGAATTTAAATCCAAAATGATCTGGTATTAAATTAAATGATTTCCATGTTCCTTTTCCCCATTTGGTTATTTTTTGAAGGAACATGGTTATTTCAATCACTTGGTTGTCTGCTATTTTAAAGCTTAAGATTTGACTATCAATAAGGTTGTTGATTATTTTCCTATTTATATACGCTCTATCAATTCTGGATTTCCCAAACTTGTAAGTGTGTGTATATTCTAACTTAGTTGGGTATTTATACCTATATGTATCAATGAAGTTGGTTTTAACTAGTGCATGCATTCGGTTTTTAAATCTTCTATTCGTAATGATTATGATGTTTGTTTTGTCACGTTCATCAGTAATATTATTGAAGTCACCTAACAATAAAAGATTTTATGTGGTGTCGGGCTGTACGTATTTATTTAAATTATTATAAAATTCTGCTTTAAAATTTAGGTTGATGGAGCATAGACGTTTATGATGTGAAGGTCGTTAAATTTCAGATGTAAGTCTTCCTTTTAATTCATTTGGTGGTTGTATTATTTTTCAATTCGATTTAACCCATTTTTTTGGTGGATGATAATATCCACTCCAGAATATCAGTCTTTTTGATTTATTGCAGTAATGAAAAGAGTGTTTAATTTTTCCTCTAGTAGTTTAATATTTGCTTTAGGTAGTTGGTGTAGTTTTACAATGCATAAAAACAATTATATTTATCCGCTATTTTAACTATTTGGTGTACTTTTGTAATGTCTTGTCCGTTTGTATTTATTGAAGATATGTTCATTTCGAGTTTTTTTCCTCCATTCATGAGATAGAGATGTTCATAATGTTAAAACTGTAGTTTTACAAGTTTAGGATTCATTGTTGATGTTGTTGTTTGTCCGACATGGTGATTTGTTTCATTTCTTCTTGGGTTATTTTATGTCTCTTTGTATTCTCATTTGCTTTACTGTTTCTTTTGGTACTATTGAGACTGGTTGGGAGTGTGCTATTGTTTGTCAATAACTTCCAATGTGGTGGTGTTACTTTGCATTTGGTTAGTGGTCATTTTTTTAGTTTTTTTTCATTCCTGGTGATCCATTTGCTCAGGTTTATTATCCGTTGGGCTTTTATTAGGTTGATGTTGTAGTTGTTGTTTCCGTTTGAGGCCAAGTTAAAAATGGATTCTTTTTCTTTGTGTATGGACGAAATTGTCCTAAGTATTTCTTTTATAGCCTTTGTATTTGACGTATCGTCATTACTTAGAGTTTGTGAAGTGATTGATTGTTGCGGGGAGTGTTTCTTTGCCTTATTTTCCTTTGGGGTCGCAGCTTTTCTTTTTTTTTTTTACTCTTTCTGGTTGGAGTGGTGGCTTGGGTGACGGTTTGTGGAGTGTTTTGTACGTTCTGAGTAATTGTTGTTTATGTTTTTGGCTGGGCAAGATTATCAGTTTTAGGCTGGGTAAGATTATCTGTTTTAGGCTGGGTAAGATTATCTGTTTTAGGCTGGGTAAGACTATCTGTTCTAGGCTGGGTAAGATTATCAGTTTTAGGTTGGGTAAGATTATCAGTTTTAGGCTGGGTAAGACTATCTGTTTTAGGCTGGGTAAGATTATCAGTTTTAGGCTGGGTAAGATTATCTGTTTTAGGCTGGGTAAGATTATCAGTTTTAGGCTGAGTAAGATTATCAGTTTTAGGCTGGGTAAAATTATATGTTTGTGGTTTTGCTTATACAGACAATTCGTTATCTGATGGTATTGTTGTTGTCCCTATGTGTTGTATATATGCTCTTATGGGGAAGGTGAATCGTGTTCTACTAATTTTCTTTACTTTCATCTCTTTCTCCTCTTGGGTTTCATAGTTCTCATAATCTAATTCTGTATTGGGTTTGTTTTGTACAACTTGTGTGTATGATGTGGGTGCACTTTGCCTGGTGTTTCTTTGTGTGCACTTCCACATGTTGTGTCCGGTCATTTGACAGACCGTACACGTGTGAATGACATCCATAGTACCAGGTTGCAACTGCGATACCATGTATCTTGAAAACTTCCGGTACTTTCGTAGCATCCTAGACTTCTATCTGGATTACTATTTTACCATTTATTAGCCCCGGAAACGCTTTGTATGTATCCCTTCTTATGTTTTGGGCCTTAATGTTTCGAGTTTTTCGAATCCTTCCTTACATATCTGTAAAGGGATTTCACGAGGGAATTAGCTAATGTAAACGTCAATATATTTCCTGTCAACAAATTTGGTAATGGGATGTGGCACGGTCACATTTACTACCTGATCACAAATGAGGATGTTCCCTTCGGGTAGCAGTTTTTTCTTTGTTTTTGGGAAAGAGTAAGTAAATACACACATTTTGGAAACTAAATGTTTTTCTTGCAGCCCACGTGTCGCTAAGGATGCTAGAATTTGTACACTGGTGGATCTGTCATGTTGATTTATTTGGAACAATTATAGTGCTTGAACCCACGAGGCCCTATGGGCCTTAATAAGTTTTCATTTTTCTAGTTATTCTTTTATGGTGGAGAGGAATTGCTACAAAATGTAGCTATTGTCTATGTTTTGTTCAGCCATGGTTTGAGTTGTGAGTAAGGTCACAATGTTGGAGAGTCCTAATAAAAGTAGTGATGAATGGGTTTTGTATCATAAAGTGCAAAAGATAGATGTGGATATACCTTTCCTTAGAGGAATTGATGCCAAATATCCAGCGTTGAAAAGATGGATCCGCTTTTTGTTGACACTCTTAAACCCCATCTCAGCATATATAGCTGGTTAGGGCTTTTAGCGTGACACCCTGTTTATCTCTAAAAGTGTGTTTGGTGTGGGTTTCCCCTGGAGGTCTGTACGTGTTGGTCTTTTAAAAACAATAATGCAGTTTTGAGTTTTGCAGGGTTGATCTTTGTTTTATCCATCAAATCTTCTGGATTAATTTATCCCAGTGAAGCTGTATGGTATGTGTAAAGGTTTAGGTTGCTTCCCTTTTTGGGGTGGAGCGCTTCCAATTTATTTAAATTAATATAGAATACCTACCCTAGCTCGTTTGTGTCAGAAATTGAAGTAGTGATAGAGAGATGCAAAGCTCTGAGCCCACAGTCAGCGGTGCCGACAGTACAATTAATGAATATACAAAATGAAATTTTAAATAACAACAATTCAATATATTTCAAACAGTAATCTCTCATAAATAATTACGCTAATATCATATCACTCCACCAAGTGATGGCCTAGTTCATCCTTTGAATTAGTGTGTAATTTTCCCTTCTGTTCTGAGTCCTACTCATCTGTATGTTCTTCTCTTCCTTTGTCTTCCTTCGTTATCCCATCTACTTCTCTCTGTCATGCCTTCTCTCTTTGTCTCCCAGAGATTTGGGCCACAACTGGGGTAATTTCCGTTGTTCCCTCAAAATTCCTTCTATCTTCTCTTTGTTTCCCAGAGACTCGGACCACAGCTGGGGTAATTCCCTATAGTCCCTAAAACGTCTTCTCTTTTGTCTCCCAGAGACTCGGACCACTGCATTGGGTTCTTCCCTCTGGTCCGTAAAAGCTTCTGTTTCGGAGCTTTCTCATTAATCACCGAATAATTCCGCCATTGCGAAAGGTTGGTTCATAATGATCCGACATCGATCCTCCCAACCGTCTGTCAAAGATGCTTACGATAAAAATTGGACGATACCTTGTTTGAACAAGAAATCGCCACTTACCTGTGAACAAGGTTACATAACTGAATTTGGCAAAATAAACCGTGCGCCTTGAGTTTAAGGCTATGTCAATAAGTGTGGCTGGACACCTAAGACGTTTTGCTGGCGAGAAAGTATAGCCTCAGGGTTTCACACACCCATGATAACATCTGGCCTCTTTTATACCGTGACAGTATACTATCTTTCCTTTGTCCGAGCTAACAGTGGGCCTGGTTTCTACCAAGTTAGCTTCTGATTTAGGGCTGTACTCTTATCCCAAAGGCTATTTAACCCTGGGCTAATTTCCATCCTTTTTCCCTGTAGTGTATTCATTAATCTGATGACTTTGCCAGAGTCATATGTCCATATGTGCTATAATTCATTATTTGTTGTTGTATAATCTTTTGTCCTGTACGTTAAATATTAGTACGGCATATCTAGATCAAATCAACGAGTTTATTTTCTATCTAACTCCCAAAAGTAATAACTAATGTTTTATATAAATATATATATATATATATATATATATATATATATATATATATATATATATATATATATAAATTGTATTGTGAGTGCATGTATTGCGTCTGTAATATATATGCTTTAGCATAAATTAAGTTATGCCATATTTTTTAAATAGTTTTTATGATTGTGCCTTGGCACATAATTATGGGTCAAAATAGGATGTAGAATCATCTGTTATGCAACCATAACCGGGGAATTTCTATTAAATTAAGTTTTATTTGCGGATGCCATGACATATAATTAGGTAATTGAATCCAGGAAAAAAAGTCACAGGAAGAAAAGTCACAGGAAAAAAAGTCACAGAAAAAAAGTCACAGGAAAATAAGTCACAATGAAAAAGAGCCCTAGGAAAAAAAGTCACAGGATAAAAATAAGTGAGAATATCACACAAATTTAGAAACCATAAATAATATATTACGATGGAGATAATTTTAAATAAAATTCAAATATATACACTCCGAAAAATTTCAACTTGTAATGAAAACTAAATCCAATAGAACAATTATCTAGCTTATAATAACATTAAACGTTTGGCTGAAACCAGTATGTTGAATTGTTTAACAATCCCAGGCTACAAAGGGAAATTACATCATAAAAATCTTTTGTTCTGCCAATGTAACAAATTAGTGTCTTACTTGGCTTCAGACCTATATTCATCTATTCCATACTGTATTCCATGAAGCAAATGCAATGTTTATTTCATTATTTGTTCACATTAGGATGACATTTTTTCGGATATGTATCTATTTGATTTTTATGTAAAGTTTTCTCTATAGTAATATAGTATGTACTGTACCAAAATTTGTGTTATATTCCCGTTTTTAACCTGTGATTTTTTTCTATAACTCTTAATTCTTGTGACTTTTTTTCTTGCGACATTTTTCCATAACTTTTTTCATTTGGCTTTTTTCCTGGATAATAATAATAATAATAATAATAATAATAATAATAATAATGACTGGTGAGTGATCTTTAAGGGGAGTCATAAACCTCTCTCTCTCTCTCTCTCTCTCTCTCTCTCTCACACACACACACACACACACACACACACACACACACTACTCTTTATAGGTAAAGATACAATTCCATTTTCCATTTAATTTTATACAGAATTTTGATTTACAAGAGTTTCAATTTCGGACTTGATTCCTGTTGGAACGTTTTTCCCTACCCAAAACTGTGACTTTTTTTCCGCAGAGTGTGACTTTTTTTCCTGTGACTTTTTTTCCTAGCCGAAATTGTGACTTTTTTCCGTGACTTTTTTTCCTGTGACTTTTTTTCCGCGCACCAGGTAATTACCTAGGGATTCTTGCCTGTGTATGGATTTGGTAATCAGGTCCCTTGTAGGGTGTCATATTTTGACCCACCGCTGATTCATGATATTAAATGCTTTCCATATTCTCTCTTAATTTGTTTGATATAATTCCGGCAAATTGAAAGCTACACCATTTATTCCTATAATGCAGTTACATTTATTGTTTTCTCTTATTACCTAAAATTCATTTCTGTATTTAAGTTTTTAAGTCCCTTTTTAATTTTTTTTCTCCTTCATGAACATAATTCTGGCAAATTGAAATCTATGTCATGATGTGCATTTTAAAATTATGTCATGATGTGTGTATTATTTATTATTTAAAACACATAGTTGTGATTTATCAAATTGGCTCTTGAAATAAGATAATTATGATGATGAATTTGAATTATAGTGCTGTATCGCCCACTAGGGGCATGTAGCACTGTTTTAAGTTTCCAGCTAAGCTGGATATTTAATTACTCCTCGGGGGATGGGGTGGATTGGTTCCACTTTCCCCAGGCATTTATGTTCTCAAGGAGTACTATTTAATTTGGTCGTCAGGTCGGGGTTGCTATTAAGTAACGATCGACCTAAATGGAGGGCCCTGGGTGAGTAGGAATAGACCCAACACACAATCAACCCTAACAGCCAGTTATGTGTCCTAATGGTGTGCATTGGCACAAGTCGAGGTATTGGAACTTAGTTTCACATAGCCGCCATTTTGGAGCTATCCGATTTGTGGCATTAAAAGAGAGGTACCATTAAGTCCAAGGATGTCGTACAGCCCGCAACATCGAGATTCCGTGCTTAATTCAAATCTGGTCCAGGTATTACTAATGAACAGAAAAATACCAATAATGTGTGAGGCACCTATGCAATTAAATCAAATCAGTGAAGTCGTCAAATTTGTTTAACTATCTTAACTTTCCAATATTTCTAGTACAAGATGTACATGTATTAAGTCCCTAACAAGTTTGAATACTAAGATGTCTATGCGACATAAACAAGTATAGTCACTGTTTGGTAAAAAAAATGCTTGTTAATTTTGAACGGTGTGCAAAAAAAAATGATCAAGTCAGGTTTGGTGAAATAGATTGTTCGAAAATGGTTCTCGTACCAAATGAGGACCCTGTTAACCAGGCAATGAAAGCAATCGGATTTTTTCTGTGTTGCTTTTTCTTGTCTTTTTGAGTAGCCCCTAATGTCAGGCTGCCATCTTGTTCTCATGGTGTCCCAGCATATGGTTGTTCCTTCGAACCAGCCATCATTTTCCTTTGTCCTGGTTTCTTTGAAGTTGTTTCTCTCCTGATTTTTTTCTGGTTTTGGTCCAGCGGTGATGTCCCTTTATCCAAACATTTTCCCCCTAACTTGGATGAACTCTGTGCTGTTTTGAGTTAATAGGAGCTTACAGCCCCATACGCCCCAGCCCTTATAATTGAGTTGGGGGGTGGGTCTATATGCCTAAAGTTGGATACAATTTAATTGTAGCCTTGTTCTGTGGGACCTGGTAGTCTTGGGCTTTTAGACTACCTCATACTGTCTAAATTGGGACCATAATATCGGGACAGAATTTTATGATAGTCTGGTCTCAGACCATCTACTTATATTTAATTTTTGACCTTCTGACTTTAGAATTTAATAGGTATTTGGTAATTATTATTTACTGTCAATGAGGCTGTATTGAGAGGAAAGTTAGAGAAGGTAATAGGAGTGAGGTTAGGTTCCTATCTTATTTTATGGGCTGTTTTTTAAAAACTTATTTGTTATTATTTGTTTGTTTATTTTTTGCCTTTTACATGGTGTTTTCTATTCTCTAATTGTCTTCATTATTTTTTCGTTGTGGTTTGTGTACCCCCATTACTTTATCTTTCATGTACTTTGTTGACTTGTTATTATTTCCTGGGAGAATTGATTACTCAAAGGGCTTTGAGTAATTTCTCCAGGTTCCTTTGTTTGTTTCTAGGGTTACTCTCGTCTTTATTGTTCGGTTTTCGTTGCTCAGTGTATAAGCCTTGGTGATCTCATGCCCACCGTAGTGTATGTGGGTTCCAAGGATGGTTGAGATCTACCTGCTCATTCCTGGTGGTGCTTCCATCCCTTAAAGAGGCTTTCATTTTTGATGATTACTTTTGGTTTGAGCTAGTACTAGGTTTCTTCCTTAGTTTTGTTTCCCCTATTATGTTCTTTATTTTCCTATTTTCTAAATTTTCTCTAGCAGCCCTGTTGTTTTTAAAAATTCAGTTATATTTTTGAATGTTGTTTGGGGGTTGATATTTGTTAATTTAATTATTTCTGGGTATGTATATCGGGCGGCTATGATTTGTTATTCGGATCAGAATTTGTCCCTTTCCTTCTTGGTTATTCTTTAATCATTAAAGATGTGGTGTAAATCTTCTGGGGTGTTACAATTGTAGCAATTTATGTTATGTGGGAAGGGTCCTATGTATTTTCCAAAGCTGTTTGCCAGTTTAGTTTTTCCTAAGAGAATTCGATTGATTATTGTTTGTTCATAGCCTGTGCACCTAGGTGGTTTTCTATTTCTATTTACTTCCTTGATGGTATTATGTAATTTTCTCCCTTTTTGATTTTGATTCCAATTGGTTTGCCATTTATTGTTAATTAATGTGTTCGTTAGGCTGTATAGTTCATGTTGACTATATTCGAGTGGCATGTAATTTGGTTCATTGAGTTTTTCTTTAGCTATCTGGTCTGCTAAGTCAATTCCTTGGATATTGATGTGGGATGGAATCCACATGTATTCTATGCTTAATTTGTTTATATTTATTTTTTTCATTATTGCGTTGGTTTGGTTTAGGAAATTCTCTCTTGATTTAGTGGTGTTATTTTGGATTGAGGTTATGACACTAAGCGAATTACTTATTACAACTGTCTTCTTTGATTTCTTTTTCTCAATCCATTTTAGTGCTTCTAAGATGGCCCAGAATTCATCTGTGTATATAGAGCAGTAGTCAAGTAGACGCCACCCCATTTGTTTATTCAGCTCAGGTATTACCATTGCTGCAGCTCTTTTGCGAGGATTTATCATTTTGGATCCATCTGTGTATATTTTGAGGTAATTTTGATATTTGTTGTTAATTTCTTCTAAAGCTAATGTTTTTATATAGTTTGCTTGGTTTTCCTTTGTTTCCTTTAGTTGTAAGGGAGATATTTACTATAGTTTTTATATTACTCCAATGTTCTTTATCATATGTAATTTTTCTTTCTGTTATATTGACTATTGGTATTATGTTATTCCAAGGCTCCTTGCCATATGAGATAGTATTTTCGGCCTAGAATAACTCTATTGGAAGTTGATGTTTTAAATCGTGAACTAGTTTTCCCATAGGGTTGATTTTTTATAGTTACCCTAAAGAGTATATTACAATTATATATTGCCTGGTAAGTTGGGTGAGTTTTTGGGTGTGTTGAACGTCTGGCTGCATATTTTAGGATAAGTTCCTGCCTTCTTAGATGTAACGGCAGTTTTCCATTTAAGATTTGCAGCTCAGCTAGTGAGGTTGATGCCAGTGCGCCAGTGCCAATCAGTAGAGGTTTGACGATCACCGAAATCCGTCAAACCACCGGATTTTAACACGATTTGTGCTACGAAATTAGTCATTAGTGGCATGAACCTGGTCATTAGTGGCATGAACCTAGTCATTAGTGGCACAGAGGCGTAGCTAGAGTGTTTGGCGCCCGGGGACAATATTCATCCCCCCACCCACCCACACACACACACACACACCTCAACTCTAAAACCCATTATTTTCATCAATACCCGTTACAACCTATTTCAAAGCCCATTTTGGCGCCCCCCACTAGTATGGCGCCCGGGGACATATGCACCCCCCTGCCCCCACCCCTAGCTACGCCTCTGTAGTGGCATGAACCTGGTCATTAGTGGCATGAACCTAGTCATTATTGGCAAGCCCCAAGTCAAGAATGATCATATAACACACAAGTAAAATTAATGAAAACGTTACATTGCCGAGTGAATTATGATCGAATGAAAGCATGGCAGTGTTGATAATTTTGTGAGGAATATTTTGGATGGAAAAAAAAAATTAAAATTTATTTTTTTTCAACTGAACATGGAACGCAAAAGAAAGACGAACGATCTAAATTTTTTCACTTTGAATGTAATTTATTGAAGAAAAAAACTAGTTTGAAAGGTAAAATGTCAATATTTAAACATATTTCAATGGAATATGTTGGAAAAAGTGCAATTGAACGAAATAGCGGCAGAAAAATAGTAATGTCGAAAATAAGTAACATAGGAATAATGCAATACAAATGATAATTTTAATATAAAATTATGGCAGAATGTGAGTGGAATGCATACCAATTTAAATTGGATATGCTGGAGAAAGTGAAATTGAAGGAATTGACGGACGGACGGCAAAAAAGAGTAATGTTGGTGGTTTTCAACAAGTGGTAGTGGTAGTGTATGAATATTTGCGAATCACTCTCCTATGGCTGTCGGCGTCATCGTCGCGGAGAGGTGAACAAGCACCAGAGTGTGCTTGGCCAACTGGACAGCCTAGGTTCGATCACACAGTCGTTCGGCAATATCGATCCAAGAAAATGCAGTTCAACTAAACTTTTTCGTACAAGGTTCCTCAGTGCATTTTCAGAGACCTCTGTGTTTCGTTTTTCCTCTTTTTTCAGTAGGAGTCTACTGTTTGATAATATTTGCAAGTGTCCGTTGACTGGCTACTGGTATGTCACTGTCAACTGAGATATCAATTTTATCGGATATCGAATTATATAGCGCATCAAATAAAAGGAATGGCAAAGGATTTTGCTTTTTCTTCTGTTGCTTCTTTGCTTTTTGGATGGGGTGGGGGAATTAATGAATGTTGGACAATTTTTTTCTCACTTAGTGTTTAAATAGTTGGACTTAATTTTTTGGCACCCTATGTCACAAACTGATGAGAGAAACTGGCGAAAAAGCTGGACTTAGTTGTGGTGTTGTTACTTGATGTAAGAGAAAGAACATTCGACAAATGATATATGGTGATTTTATTAACTATTAATTTCAAATCTAACATGAACAATAAGATAAGATTTTTTTTTCTCTGTACGGGATTTAAGGAAACGAGTTACAGAGCTATTATAAAATAGCATGTTTTTTTTGTATTTCTCATTGTTGCAGCCAGTTTTGTTTTGCTTTCATTGTTTCTTTTTTGTTTCTTTTTTTTGTCACCACTTTGGTAAAATATGAATTATGTCTTTTCATCTTTTCCACTCTTCTTGTTCCGTTTTCAGCCACGTTGTCCTCCTTGACAAAATAATTTCCTTTTCTTCTTTGTCCATTTTTATGGCACATTGTCTTCGTTTGGAAAAGATTGTTTTATTTTCTCTGTAAGGGATTTAATGAAAATACGTTACAGAGCAATTAAATTTTTTTTTTCTTCAGTGTAATGTCACACTTTGGCAAAATATGAATTCTGTCAATAACAAATATCCTTTAACTTGTTCAACTCTTCTTGTTGCGTTTCTCGGCCACGTTGTCCTCCTTGGAAAAATAATATCCTTTTTCTTTCTTTGTCAATTTTTTGTTCGTTGAATTCTGTAAGGGAATGAAGAAAGGACAGAACTATTGATGTTGGGATTATGGTGACGTAGTTGGACTTTGCCAGTATATAACAATATTATCATGTGTATTTATTTATTTCAGCAACAGTATATGATCTTGTATATATTATCAATCAATATTTACTATTAGTGCTATATATTGTTATAGCAAATAGGAAAAATAAGATAATACAATGACAAGATTTTCCTCCCTTACATTTTAAGAGCAATACCAGTGCAACTATGGGTGATATATGAACTTGTAATAAGATTAGCGTCCCTTTTTACGTAAGAAGAATAACGGTAAATGTTTCTGTGATATGCGAAAATGCGTCTAAGAGATACCTATATATTATTTACCTATATGTATGTTTGTAAAATATTAAAACAAATAGGTAAAGTAGTAAAATGTTGCATTTATTTATTGGTAAAAATTGTTTATGTGAAGAAAAATGTTTCTAAGAATGAAAAAGTAAACTGTTTCCAATATGAATGGTATCCATATATTATCTATTTTTGTATGTATGTCTTGAAAGTAATAAAACGAGTTATATGTATATTCTTGTTCTTATAATGTCTTTAGAATAAATGTAAAATGTCCAGAAATATATATAATAAAAAATATATATTAAAAACATATATAGGGACATAGGTTTTTTATATTGATAGAAACAAAAGCGTAGTCTATTTCTATGCAAAACGTGATCTACCAAACTTAAAACCTTATACTATTATCTCCTAAATACAGGTAACCGATCTTTCTAAGTCGGGAGTCATTTACCTTGACACCTATTGCTATAAATAAAAACGGCACAATATCCGTTAGTATAATATACTGTCAAAAGGTCATCATTATACATGCCAAAAACAACCACCAACGATGAATTATTTTTTTGGCAAAATGGTATTATATTACGTCTGTCTGTGTGTCCGTGCGCTCCGGACAAATAGCGGCCGCACTGGGTCATACAAATGTGAAGATTGCTTAAATATTTCGTTCTCAAAACGTATTGCAGGTACGTCCAAGTGCGACACATCGACAGATAGGTCTCGGCAAGCTACATAATACTAACCCAAGAAAATGGCTATGTTAATGTCCATGTCAGAGGTGAGCGACATTGGATTTATTGGTGTTTTCTCGTAGACCATAGAGTATATTGTAACCAGTCATATATCAACAGACTGACCTCCATGAGACGCATCTGACAGTGAAAACCCCATCGAAATCAAACTGTCCGATCGTCCGTGCGATGAATAAAATCAATACTACTATCTATGTTGGTAATGAGCGACAATCGATTGATTCGCGTTTTCACCTAGATCCTTCATGATATGGTCACGGGCTATATATCAGCATATTGGCCTTGGTGAGACGCATCTGGCAGTGAAAACCGCATCAAAGTAGGACATTCCTTTCGTCCAAAAAGTCAGATTGTTAGCGGCACGCCAGCCCCACCCCACTCAACAAAAACAACCTGAATACGAATCTGAACCCTAAAAATCAACCTAACCCAAACTCTACCCCTAACCCTAGCCCTCGTAACCCTAACCCTAACGATGGCACTATTTCTACCCCTACCCCTAATACTTGCACTAGCCCTAACCAGTAAACTGTGCACTCTCAATTTTTTTTAACGCTTTTTGCTTAATGGAAGAGGTCAATCCGTTTTGGACCGCTCATAAATTATAAATACCCGCTCTTGGGTTTCATTCACCTTTTCTCAGGAAAAGATGTGGACTAATGTAGAATCGTCTACCCACATATCGTCGATGCTGTATGTAAAATCATCATGGACTGTCATGAAAATCACATATGATCTTTGTGTAGAGACAAGGCTGTCTGGAGCAAGTCTTACTCTACGGTCAGGATGTCAGACGAAGTTTGCGGATGAGAAGAAGACCTGTGCGTTATGTGCTAAGTCTGTGGTATTAAGACAAAAACAACAAATAAAGTCACTTTTCAGACTTACTCCATCATTTTGAAAAGATTTCTTCTCTCTTGCTATTTTTGTTGTTGTGGTGGTGGGTATTTTTTGTCTTTATGCAGTATAAGTGTCTGATTGTGATATTTTGTTTCTCTATGTCTTTGTCGATGTATGTCTAAACTCTGTTTGTCCCTACACAACCCTTGACCCAATATAGACCCTATACATTTTTTATTTGACCCTATACATTCTAACCCTTTTTCATTGACCCTGTAAGTCCCTGTTTGACCTAATACAATCCCAATAAATTTTCATTTTGACCCTACGTTATCCCCCTCCCTATGTTAACATAAAGTCCACGTGACCCTATAAATTCTGATCCTACAATACAGTCCATCGCCCCCCCCCCTCCCCGCCAATTCTAGCATAACGCTCTACGTGACAATAAGGTGCCCACTATTACTACCTACGGCGACAGCCGGTATGTGGATGGATGGACGACACCACCTTGAAAATGTCTTTTTCAAAATACGGTTGTGTGCAAGATATTTTTTTTAATAAAAAAGGCATTCTCAATATGTAATTTTAACTTCATTAGATTTGTCAGGGTATCGTTATATTTACAGGTTTGATTCTCTGCAGTCATGGTTGGGACATGTATTGTTAGAAGATTCGTACGTGACTTCGAACAAGGTAAGCTGTTTATGAATATCATTATTGTAACAGTCCATGTCTGCTCAAACTAATCATGTCACGCAATATTATTATGACAATCGTATTACCTTACACATATAATGACTTCATACACCTACAACATAATTAAGGGACTACTTTCGTAATTTTCAGCTCCATGGCTCGCTAACAGAAAGTTTTCCAGGCGTCGAAGTTTGGCTCTCCGCAACAGTTCAGTTTATTGCATTGATTGAAGCGTACATGCGACGAGAGGGCCTTTCCTCCTTCGTGCGTCAAGTGTTGACCCTTCGGTTCCTGACCTGCGCCCATATACGACAAGCTTTGCAGATGCTACAAATGAAAGCTACCACGGAAATAGACCAGCGAAGTTGGTCTCTAAGCCTTTTTTTTTTATTTTGACTTGACGGTATAAGCCGTCAAGTCAAAATAAAAAAAAAAGGCTTAGAGACCAACTTCGCTGGTCTACCACGGAAACTACACGGCCCCTTATCGACTACCGTACAGGCAGTGGCTTGACAACCTAGAGTTTCACGCCGTAGCCTTGTCAGTATAGCACCAGAGTGTGCGAACGAACAACGACGTTGAAGGTAACCAAATAAAAGCATAATAAAGCAAGATAATATAAAGACATTAGTCTATTAATATGCATGACATCATATTATTTATACATGTTGATATATCAGTAAAATTATTACGTTTAAAATTAAATTGTTATTTCTCTGTTATACATTTGTAGGCTGGCACCATCGTTAGACCAGCAACGTGGTCTCTAAGCCTTTTTTTATTTTTGAATTGACGTCAATTCAAAATATAAAAAAGGCTTAGAAACCAAGTTAGCTAGTCTAGCACCATCGTCTAATTTCAATGGCAAAACAAAATGGGACTTGGCTTCTGCTAGTGCCACTACTGCGGAAGGATGTTTATCTTGTGCGCTTAGCTGTCCAGTGTAACGACCTAAGAGGACATGAGAGACGAAACTACAGATTAGAAAATTCATTAAACACACTCTGTGACCATTGCATGCATCACGAGATCAAAACCTCAAAGGTTTTAAACTTCGTCGGTGAGCTATATCGTCTCAGAGTATAAGCAAAAACAGTGCTGCAACATGAGTACTATATCCCTCTGTTATTCTAGGATTTTATATGGTATTATTAACTTTGACAGGCATTGTGTGCAATTTTGTTGTGTTGCTTGTTCAAAAGTGAATATCTATGTATGCATATTTTATAGTTCGGTGATTATTTCTTAATGTTACTGTATAAATTCATACCATATTTTACTGTTAAATTTATTTCACATATTATGTACAATATTGTAATATTTGATATTAGATTTTAAAATTTATGTATTAGCAGTAATCGTTATTATTAACAAATTTATAAATCTCAGATGGTATTAGCGTTAGTTTGTCTTTTGTTCCTAATACCAGTTATATCTATTCTTCTTGTGGTTTTTCTATCCCACCATAAAAAAAATTGTTGTTATTTTTTTAAAATATAAAAAACCCTTTAATTATCTTAAAGTTTTGACTCGACCTTCATCGCAATCATAACGCAATAACGGTACTTCCAAGATACAGAATATAACGAATGTTTATTTAAGTCTAAATTATAATCAACAAAATTAAACTATGTATGCACATGTGTTAACGATACTGAATATGTACAAACAAGAGGCATCAATAGTCGTCGCATTTGAAAATATTCATCCATTATTAATGAAATCATCACTACTTAATTAAGGTATTACCATGATAAAGTTGGCATGCACAAGCCACGCGTGGGTAACACTAACTCATAGTCAGGCTTTATATGTTATAGCAAAGACATTATTGATTCGCTTTCTTTCCAATGTTTTTTTTACACAATTATTATTTGCCTTCTTTTAACTTTCTCACATTCCGTAAATTGCGTTATTTGCTTCGTTGTTCATTTTACATACGCCAAATAGTAGCGTGTCGCAATTAAATTCATGATTATTCAGGTACGATTGTGACATACTGCACAATGATTCTCTACTGCACATTATTTATAGACATTTCACACTAAAACAAGGATTTAATATTTTAATATATTAGTTACTTTACAAGTAATTGATAATTGGTACATAAATGGGTCTGGGGGGAGGCAGGCCTATTCAAACCAGGCCTTTTAAAGTGCCATACCAGTGTAGATAACGTAAATCAAATTTAGTATTATTTGAATAGAAAATAAAGTCTGGAAGCGGTATAAACAAACCGTATGGAAAAATTCTCCATAATAAGTGAGAAATACGCTCAGGTGTTTTCGAAAATATTACTCATCGGACCGATTTTATCGCTCGGTAATTTCCGGAGTATATAGATCGTCTGACGTCACATTATGAACACACGCCTTACTTCCGTTTCTATCGAAACATAAACAAAGCACGTTTTCCGTTCCATATTAGTTATTTTATTATCCCAATCATGCCAAAAGCACATCGTGGAGGTACAAGCAAGGGCAGCGGGTTCAGGTGTGTTGCAGTACATTGTGGGAATACAAATGCTGATGGGTTTCCTTTTCCGAAGGACCAATCACTTCGTCGTAGGTGGACAGACTTTGTAAAAAATCAAAAGAGCAAACTGGGATAGTCCGACTGAGTTTTCTGCCCTCTGCTCCTTTCATTTCACACCCAACTGCTTCCCTTTTACGTATAGATTTGAGGTTGAGCATATGTATAGGGCACCAAAGAAAGTCAAACTCAATGATGATGATGTCTCGTCTATCCACTGTGTGGAGGAAAATGACAACCAAACCATGGTAAACAAAGGTATCATAACCTTCGACACCAAAGCATCAGCTGTGTAGACTTCAAATGTTGTCACCATCAGAAGAAGTTACTTATGAAGTGTCACCGCCAAAGAAAATAAGAAGGGTCTATTCAAAGAGAGAAGCAGCAATGGTGAGTTTTTAATGACAAGTACCATATTATTATATCTATGATATTCAATAAATCAGTCACCACATCATTTCCATGTGTACTGTAAATCAGTCACCACATCATTCCCATGTGTACCCTGTAGAACGTTTTCATAATTTCCAAAATAATGCAGTAAACATCCAATCAATCAAGAACTGAGATGTAAACATTTGATAAATATAATATAAACATTGATAAATATTGTCACAATTTTCATGATGACTTCAATTTTGACCATTTGAATAGAGAAATCTTTCTGCTGGTTGATTTAGAAGACCTACATATATATTTCAATGTCAGACTAATGTGTGCATCAGATTAAATATACATGTTTACAAACATGATGAAGTTTATTCCCATCCCCAATTAATAAAAAATCTACAAAACAAAATGGAATGTTGGTGGTTCTTTCCAGGGTTTTTCATCCAACAGTTATACTGGCTGCCATGTATCGCCTATATTGTGCTGAAAAATGGCGTTAAACACTAGAACAACAACAACAACCAAATGGAGTAGAAATTTTACAATATTGAATACCTCAAAATTATCTTTGTAATGGAAACACAATATTTGATCTCAAAATGTAGATGACAGCACTTTAAAAAAAAAAAAAAGAATGATATTTGGTATGCAAAAGCACATTGGGGTCTTATGAAATACATGTCATATAGGCATGTGACTCACTAACTTTGCTAGTCTAGTAATTTATTGAATTTAGATATATTTTTGTTAGTGCACATTTTAATTTTCATGTAAGATAGCATAAAACCAAGCTATATGTATACAAATGTCTTCTGAAATAATAATTTGATAACTAAGTTGAGATAAATTATGCTTTGTGCATTAGATCAAATTAGGAAATCAAAAGTTTTAGTAGATATTATTATTGGTCCAGTGTGATTTATTGTTATTTTTTATACCAATAAAGTTATTTGATTCCAAAATAATCTGTGCGTATACATATATATATATATATATATATATATATATATATATATATATATATACATTTTATTTCTGACACAATATTTGAACATGTATATGTGGTTGTTTTATTTGGGCATGACTTATCAGTATCACTGTGGTATAATGGTTAGACGGTGTAGGCCTCAAAACGTGGGGTTCAATCAATGAAGGTGGCATAAAATGACTGGAAAAAGTGGTTTATTTATTTTTTTGTATTAATAATCCCAATACTATGCTGTCATGCATAGATCATGAAAACAAAAGAACATGAAAAATTACTCAGACATTTTACTTACTCATTTCCTTGTTCTGGACGTTCTCCAAATTGTTATCCATACTGGTAGTATTCAACTATTAAAGCATGGATGTCGAGACAAACTGGACTGAATAATGGATGGTGTGTTATACATTGTATGCCTGATATTCATTGCAGACACTTTTGACCTTCTCTGTCACAACAATATACATATTCCCTTGCTGTGGACATTACCAAACAATGTCCACAATTACACCTAAAATAAGAGTTTTCTTTAATGCATTGTGCTGTGCTTATCAAATTTATTCCTATATTTATGAACACATCAACATCACAGTACAATGACGCAAACTGACTAATGTCAGGAACAGGTAAAACATTTAGTACAGCCCTGTAAAATTAAATTAGAGATGAAAGAAAATAGAAGTTGCAAGTAGATGACTACCACATAAAAAATGGTTTATTGCATAGTTTATAACATACACTATTTGCATACATAAAAGAAATTAGAAATTTTAACTTATAATAAAGTGTACAAAATATAAATTCAATTTTGCTATCATGTATCAGTAAATATCATGCCTATTTCAACAGTTGTGCAAAAGTGGACGTCCTCTCCTAGGAATCTCAAGTATTTCTAAATTGTATAAATTTTTTCACAGGTTTTCGAAGCTTACAACTGTTATCAAATGTACCTTTTACTTATAGACTTATAAATACGTCTCTACCCATGAAATGCGATACACTTTTACATCCTTTATTACAGGTGAGAAACATTCATTTGTAAACGAATATGACACTGTGGAACACTACTGCAAATATCGTCGGATACATATATTTATCGTAACTTAGGCCGTAGACATATTCAGAAAACAATTTCCATGAACTGTCCGTCAATCTATCTCGTCTTTTTTCTTCGTAATCTTCATCTGCAGCTTCTGATTCGTCGGTATTGGAAACATAGGGTTCAAACTGGTTCGGATTAATTTGGGTGCTGACAGCCGCTTGTACACCATTATCATAATATTCTGAACTTATTAAATCATCATCTTTGAATGGCTAAGACCCGCAGGACAGTGACAATTCACTTCCTTAAAAATCGCAACTTTCGTGTTGAGTTTCTGAAGACTTTTTTCAAAATGTGACGATACCGTCTCTGTCATTGTTTATAAGTGTTCATAATGTGACGTCACGCTTTGTTTTCACTAAATACCGGAAGTGGTCGGCAGTTGCGTTCGGTTCTTATCGTAAACAGGTGCAAATGCGATATTAGATCGGCTCCCATGCAGTTATTACTTAAAATTTTCAATCAGATTTTTTACATTCGTATTTTGAAAATATATTCTCATTAACCAAGAAATAAACTCAATAAGTATGGATACACTGTTATAGCACTTTAAACATTAGTCCGTTTTGGTCGTGCGTCTTTTTTGGTACCGGTCTGTTTCTACCCTGATCCTGTGCTACTTATACAGCCCTTCCTGTGGGATACAGAGGAGTTCGCAAATTGTATCATGCTGCCAAAACCCGCTTGAAAAGTTTCAGTTTACCTCAAGTGCAACGCTGGTTACAATAACATGCCATGTGCAATCATACCTAACTGTACAATATTTATAGACATTTCTCATGTGATGGTGGATTGACATTTAGTGTGTAATTTACATGAAGTAGTTCTTTAATATACGATTTGGCTCCTTTCAGACTTATTAACACTGAAATTTAAAGTTACCCCCTTGTCAACCCCAAATTTTTCGCCAGTGAAATTCATTAATTAATTCTTAGTCTAGCCGACAATTAACTGTCTTGGAGTAGAGTTTGGACGAAAGAATGTTTACTTGACTGGGTCATGCTGTTAGAATATTAATAGTAGAACCGAACTTGGTGTTTGACACGCTTAAGAGAGAGAATTTCTCACGTAAAGCTGTCAAAGTGATTTGAAACAAATGGTAGGGTGATATTTCGACCCCAAGTGGCATTTTTGGCATCTTGATAGACGGTTTTTCAAAATGTCCGTAGGAATAGCATTTATTCCGATTGGTCAAATGTAGAAGGAGGGGGGGTGTCGAACCGTAGGATCGGGGAAATATATTCTCTGAGCTTATGAGTTTGAATTAGTCTGAAAATTTCTCTGCAAGAGAGAAACCGAAAGGTAGAAGTAATTACCAGGACTCCGATCGTTCTTTGCAAGAAAGACGTTCGTAAAAATTGTGGTTCCAGGCGATAAACTGAATGTGGAACGATTGTAATACGCCAAAAACACAAGGTATTTAACTCAAATTCACATTTATCATGATGTAATTTATGTGATGTTTTCTTTGTTATAGATGCATGATATATTGATACTATGATACGAATAGTTCGGTATTACATTGATTTAATAACGTACTTTGATATGATGTTTCTTCGTTATAGATACATGATGTGTTCATATTTTTGTATGAATAGTCGGTATTACAATGATTTAATAATGTATTTTTGAATTCTGAATTAGCATTTTCACTTTATATACTTAGGTAGGTTAATGGGTGGTGTAGAAAACCCGCCGTGTACATTTATGATTGGAAAGTGCTACATTCATTTTGAATTTATCATATTAGTGAATATGGATTGTGTGCTATGATATATTGCCTCACTTTACGTAATGATTTACGGGAATATATGTGACTTTCCCAAATTATGATGTTGATAATTAGCAGTATAGCTCTATTGATCTGAATACTTGTGTAGTATTTGCTAGCCGTATAAAAGATAAAACTGATAGTAAGATCTAATTGTTCTTACCAGAAAGACGGACGGACAATCTCAACTCTTAAAGCATAACAAAATACTCAGGGCGTTTTACCCTTTTCTTTTCAAAGGAAAATAGTTCGTTTGGAAAGAGTGAGAATTAGCGAGAAGTCAAGAAAAGGAGGGAAAAGAAGTCGAGAAAAGGAGGAAAAAGAAGCCAGAAGTCAGAGATGTGGAAATCCCACGTTCAACCAAAAAGTGCAAGTTAAAGTCGTGACGCACGCAGAAGAAGGAAAAAAAACCAGTCGACGAATAAGGTCATTGTGAATCACCCAACAGTCCAATGTTAATGAACACTCGATTTCATGATGAAAGTTACTATCAGTTATTAACGGTTAAATTCATCTATTTTATTAGTGTTTTGAATTTTAATTAACGTATCTGCTATGTTAAAGTTTCGGCTTTGAAGTACTTCTGAACGAAGAAAAGTCAGAAGGAAAGAAAATTGTAATTTACTGTGTCATTCTTCTCTTAATTGTATTTTAATTAAATTCTCTTTTTATCTTTACGGGGGCTCGTGTGTTGTCTTGTTCAAGATACCATCTCAGATTACCATATCCATTAACCGGGCAAATTACACCTTAGAGGTCATCCTTTAGATAAACGAGAATTAGCGGGAGGCGGTTTCGAGTGTTGTTTTTCCAAATTGCGCAATACCTCTGACTAGGCCTTGTGCGATATTGTACTAATAACCCTTGATAACCGAGCGCACGTTACAAAGTGGAGGGCTCGTCCTGGGATTTGAAGTTTTCATTGCGATTGAAGTAATCTGAGCGTAATTTTGAACAAAGCATAAATTTGTATTATTATTAAGTAAGAATGGAGTGAATCAAACATTGTCTGCTATTTTTGTATACTTGAATATCGTGCATGCAAATTATAAATATTTGAGATTTATACCTTCTGTGTGAAATTATCATAAAGCGTTAGGAGCGGTACTACCTAAATAGTCTCTTGAGACAAGAGCCAATTTGGGCCAGTACTGTATTTTGGACAGCAATTAATCACGTTTTGCTAACAGTGTCCTGCTGCGCCGAGCGTGTGTTCCTGAAATTACGCCCGGTCAATTAATTGTGACTGATTCGACCTGTTCATCTCGCTGCAGATAAGGTATTTCGGTTCAAACTATTTTCGTAGGGGGAATTCGGTTATTGTAGGTCAGTTAAGGACGTAGTTCTAGAATTAAGGACAGAGACATAATGGCGACAGACAGACAGTTACTAAAGGAATTTAAATCCATAAGCAAGGACGAACTTGGGTACGACGGAGACAAGCTAACTGAATTTATGGAACGTAGCTTGAAAGAGCATAAGGAAGAAAGAGTGGAGAGAAGGAGAAAGAAATGGAACTAACCCGACTACAGGCGGAAGATAAATCTAGAGAGAAGGAGAAGGAGAGGGAGAAAGAAATTGAACTCGCCAGACTACAGGCGGAAGAGAAAGCTAGGGAAAGAAAGCATATGCTAGCCATGGAGAGACTAAGGCTCGAAGCCGAGTTCAGGAGAGGGGAAGAATCGAACGTACGTCCGGACACCCCGAGTAGTCGCTTGGAAGACAGACGACTCATACAGTTAACCATGCAGATGTTTAATAACAAGGATGAAATAATTGACAACCTTTTGACGCAGTTTGAGAAGTTGGCCCTAGTCCACCAAATCCCTAAGGACCAGTAGGCCATCAATATTTCAGCCTTTTTGCAGGGGGCGGCGAAAGATGTGTACCACAACATGACCCCAACCGAGATATACGATTATGACGCGCTGAAGAAAGCTCTACTTCGCCACTATGAGTTGTCAGCGGAAACGTTCCGGAAACTTTTTAGGGAATCGTCGAAAAGTGCTACCGAAACACACCCGCAATTTCACAGTCGAGTGCGCGCGATTTTTGATAAATGGATGAAATGTCTGGCACCGCGTTAACGTACGAAGGCATACGCGAAGAGATTTTAAAGGAACACGTGTTAAGTACCTACAGAAAAGATTTAATTGTGTTTTTGGCGGAGCGCGAATTCTCATCTTTGGATGAGATAAGCGTAAAGGCCGAGCGCTATGAGAGCGCGCATGCGCGTCCAACTACTTGGAATGGCAGGGACCGACCTGGAATCGGTGAGATTAGAAAGACCACTGAGGTGGCACCCCAGAGACGAAATGGTCAAAATGGTGGGAGGCCAGGGGCCGGAAATCCCAGCCAAGTACATTTCCGTGGGTCGGGAAAGACTCAAGGGGTAGATAGGGATACCTCGGGTAGAAGAGGTGAGCCAGTGTGTTATGGCTGTAATAAACCAGGCCATGTTGTCAAGGACTGTAGAAAGTATCGTCCGACAACGGTTAATTCGGTAACTCCGAATACTGTTAAGAAAAGGAAAACAGTGGAGTCTACGAATGTAGCGAAGGCTACGGTAAATGGTGAGGAAGCCACGGTGCTGTATGACACCGGCTGTAGCTACCCGGCCTTGGTAGATCGTAGATACGTTAAACCTGGAGATTATACAGGTGAGACGGTGGAAGTACAGTTTGCTAACAGGACGAAGGATTAGCTTCCGGTCGTTAGCATAGACCTTGATTCGCCGTATGTAAAAGGGCGAATTCAAGCAGTGTGTTTGTCGGGACTGTCTCATGACGTAATATTAGGGTGTAGGTATGTGTTGCCCCAACCTAACCCTATGACGTGTAACCCTATACATGTCGGGTCAGTGGAGACGAGGGCTATGAAGCGAAGGTCAGGGTCGAAGCCGCTAAGATCCGTGACTTCGCCCATAGACATTTGGTACCTGGTGAGTTAGAGAAGCTTCAAAAGGAAGATGTGTCTCTTGACAAGGTACGTAGGTACGCGACGGACGGGTCTGTACGGAAATTGCCAGACGGCGAGGTTAAGTTCACGAAAAAACGCGGTATTTTGTATCGGTACGCCAAGAAAGGGGTCGATACGTTTAAACAAGTTGTGGTACCCGTAGGGAAGCGCGACGAAGTACTTAGGTTAGCACATGAGGGTCTTCTCGGAAGCCACATGGGCGTGGCGAAGACCAGAGATAGGTTGGTGAGGGAGTTTTATTGGCCAGGTGTGCATGGGGATGTGAGGAGATTTTGTTTGTCATGTGACAAGTGTCAGCGAGTGGCACCGAAGACCTCCCATCGCCCAGTGCCACTAGGAACCACCCCACTAATTGACGAACCTTTCTCGATAGTGGCGATGGATTTAGTAGGTCCGATTAAGCCGGCGGCAGAAAGTGGGAATCGGTATGTATTAACGGTCGTAGATTACGCTACCTGGTACCCGGAGGCAGTGGCCTTGAAAAACATTGACTCAGTCACGGTGGCTGAGGCCTTGTTAGGGGTGTGGTCGAGAGTCGGAGTTCCAGACGAGATACTGACCGACCAAGGGACGCAGTTCGTGAGCCAGGTGATGAGAAAGGTAAATAGATTACTCTCCATTAGACACCTGACGACTACCCCGTACCACCCGCAGTGTAATGGGTTGGTAGAACGTTTCAATGGGACATTGAAACAAGCTTTGAAGAAGCTATGTGAAGGTCGACCTAGGGATTGGGATCGATACCTTCCGGCGATACTGTTCGCGTATCGAGAAGTACCGCAGGCAAGTTTGGGTTTTTCACCTTTCGAGTTAGTTTACGGGCGGACAGTAAGGGGGCCCATGGCGGTATTGACACGGTTATGGACGGATGAGCAAGCATCCGAAGAAGTGCGTACAACATACCAATATGTTGTCGACTTGAAGAAGTTTGTAAATTGGCTCAAGAAAATCTCTGCGACGCAAGGGGACGTCAAGCCAAGTATTACAACAAAAGGGCGAAGGAACGTCACTTTGAGGTGGGTGACAAGGTGTTGTTGTTGTTGCCATTGGAGCACAACAAGCTGCAAGTCTCATGGAGGGGGCCATTTGTTGTAACAGAGAAGAAAGGTGGACAAAACTACCGTATCCGAGTAGGGGATAAGGACAGGTTGTTCCACGTGAATCTTCTGAAGCGGTACCGTGTGCGAGACCCACCCACGGAGTTCGTGGTGGCTACCGTCGTGACGGAAGAATCCGACGACAACGCAGGGCAGGCGGAAGTACCCCCTAGTTGTCCGTTGACGTGGGAGGAAACCTACGTCGACGTCGCACTTGACGTTTCGTTAACGTCAGACCAACGTAAAGAGGTGGAGTCGGTACTTCAAGAATTTTCGAGCGTTTTAACAGAGAGACCTAGGAAGACAGAGCTGAAGGAGTTCTCTTTGAAACTGCTGAACGAGAACCCAGTGAAGTTAAGACCATATCCGTTGCCGTACGCGAAGTTAGAAGCGGTCCGTAAGGAAGTTCAAACTATGTTAGACTTAGGTATTATCAAACCAAGCGAGTCGGCGTATAGCTCCCCTGTTGTGCTGGTCCAGAAGAAGGATGGGACACACAGATTTTGTGTCGATTACCGAAAGTTAAACCGAATCACAGAATTCCAGGTAGAACTTTTACCTGACCCTGAGTAGCAGCAGGGGGGGGGGGGGGCCAATCGGACATTTGCTCCAGACATCATTTGCTCTAAATCTAACAAACATCTCGAGAGAATTAATTCGAATCCTTCTTTTTCAACCAAAAAAAAAGATTACTTGCGAAAAACATAAGTTTTTCGCAAATCATACTCCAAGGCCGTTTTCATCGTTTAGTCAAAATATGGTCTCGTCGTGATGTCATCGCCCCCCCCCCCCCCCCCCCCGCTGCTATGGGTTAATAATTTATTTCAACCAAATATTCGATCAAGTCCAATACGATATCGTGTTCGAGGATCATGTAAATTTATTGTTATAAATCCATGCGGGGTTGACTGAGCATTACTAAAGAAATTTCTAAATTGATTGAAGTCCATATCGGAACACCATGTCTGCCAAATATTTCGTAACGTATGTGTATCAACGCCGTTAAACAAAGCAAGAATATTACAGTTATCTCTGATCACTTTTGGAATTTGAGTGTAGCGTTGAGTGACATATATCACGTCGGTGTTTTTATGCCTGCCTCTGGAAAATATTCTAGATGGGTTTTTTTGATTGTCTAACATCACATCGTCGTATACGACTAAATTGTTAATGCTCCCATCAAGGTCATCCACGGATGGTGCCTCGTCAATATCAGTTATAAAATCAATGACGTTTTCACCTTTAATTTCTGATGCATTTTCGTTAAAATCCTTTAACACTTTATAGCATCGTTGATCATCTACGCTAGGAGCAACTAAATACAACTTATCCCACTTCATCCATATTATTATTAAATTGAGCAACAATTGCGTGTTGCCGGATCCAGATGGCCCGATTATAATTGCGAGGATAGAGTTTGGTAGCGCTGCATGATGCTTAACTGGTTCTCTTCTTTTAGTCGCAGAAAAATCAATTATATTCATATCTCTATACGTAAATTATGGATCTATATTGTGTGAAGTGTAAAACGCGTACTAGCACAAATGATGTGACGACGATTACAACTAAAAATAACAGATCAGCACTTACTGGTAGATGTGCAACATGTGGTATAAAAAATGTTTAGATTTGTTTCTATGAAATCCGGAGATGTTTTAAAAAAAACGAGGAGGTGATATCGCAGCCAAGTTAACAAAACTCCCTGGAACGCCGTGGGCAAAGTATCCAGGAGAAAAGCACCTTCCAGGATATAGCTATTGTGGCCCCGGAACACGATTAGATTAGGCTTGATGATCAAAATCAGCCCCGAACCGGCGAGTATCCGATAAACGCTATTGATAAGGCGTGTCATCCTCGTGATGTTGCATATAAAAGCAGCAATCTGCAACACAGGCATCTCACGGATGTGAAATTAATTCATGCGTTAAATGCTATTCCTGATAAATCCTTCAAAGAAAAGTTGGCTTCATGGTTGTTAAAATCAGCTATGAAAGGCAAATTGATGATGGGCGCTGGTAATTAATAATATGGAATCTATTTATTATTCTCCGAGGGGATACTGGAGGGGTAACGCTGCATTCAATAAACTCGCCAACGCCGCAAAAGTGAAAAAGGCCACTGCGGCTAATTGGTTATCCAAACAGGCTATATGACAAATTTATCTACCGCGTCCTAAACAAATCAATTTCTCGCATTTTGATGTTACCGGACCCAATGAAGTTCATCAAGCTGATTTATTGTTTTTACCACATGACAACGGTTACAAATACTCGCTAACCGTAGTTGACGTTGCGAGTCGATACAAACAAGCAGAACCGCTAAAAACAAAATCATCACCTGAAGTTGCTTCTGCATTTGAAAAGATTTATCGACGAGGCCCTCTACGTTGGCCAAATCTATTACAAGTTGATCCTGGCAAGGAATTTCAAGGTGTAGTTGCATCTACAATGAAACATCACAATGTCACCATCAGATGGGGGCATACTGCATTACATCGCGATCAGGCAATTGTAGAACGATTTAATCGGACTCTTGCTGAGCGGTTATTTGGATATCAATACGCAAAATAATTCATCCAAGAAAAGCGATCTCGTGAATGGGTCAAAAGGTTACCAGGGGTAGTTGCAGCGCTAAATAACGAGATTACCAGAGCAATCAATATGAAACCTAACAACGCAATAAAAAAAAAGTATATACCACAACCACGGCGGGATAGCGTTTCTCAGCCAATTCTCAGCAATGTCACCGTGAGATATTTATATGAACCAGGAGAACTCGAAGGTGGTAAAAAAAAGGGCTACTGATCCTATTTGGAGTGTCACTACGCATAGCATATCTACTATAACACGATCAACTGGTAGACCTCCAATCTATAAATTGGATTCAACTACCCCTCAGCGGGGTTTTACACGCGAACAACTACAAGTGATTCCCGATGATACTCAATTGCCTCCGCGCGGTCTTAACTAGCGCCGTTGCGTCTATTACACTCAAGACAAGTCAACATCACATTGTTTCTGACATGACCGAGACTGTTATTTTTTCTGTCTACGGTAAATTGGCGAGGATCTTTATCCGAATACTGCCAACGCATTATACAATTGCAACTCGCGCAGTGATTATTTTGTTGTTGCTTCAACGCGATTATTAATTGTTTGAAACCGGAGAGTTTTTTTTATTAATGATGCTAACATCAATATCATCCATTGTGATGTCATCATCGAAAACAATTCTTCGGAGTTGATTTATTCGCCGTACTCTAGACACTGCAAGATAGACAAAAATTTGACCACTCAATTCGATTATCGACTATCCAAACAATTGTATCCGCGATGGTTAATCCCTGCGAGGAATGTATCGTCGTTAAGTAACCCAGTGTCCATGGCGATTTATCAGCACGCAATGCGTTTTTGACAACACTGGTATCAACCAGCACAATATCATTTAACACTAGTGTTTGTTTTTCGTGCTGTCCTGGAATTTCAACTTCAATATTATGTCGCCGTGTATCACAGGGTCTATAACACAGCGGCACTGTGCGCGTCGGGAATTTTTCTTTGCGAAGCTCAAACAACTTTTTCTGAAGTGTGTCTCTGACTATCTTTCTACTTGCCACTACAAAATCGTTTGGCTCCGACGTTTCATAAAACTGTTTCATTGAAGTTTGAAGAATTATTTTCCTGATTATTTCACATTGGATTCTGTCGGGTTTCAGTCTAATTAATTTTTTGACCTCCCGTAATTGTTCGTCAAGCGACCTGTAATCGCTATCAATTTCTTCATAATAGTCAACAAAATTCTTTAACCAATAATGTGGACCCGCGCCAACAAATGGTGGTGGTTGGCCATGATCTCCACACATTATTACCGCTGTATTCTTTTGCAGCAACCGATCAAGAAACATTTTTAATACATCTAACGAAACCGTACATATTATATCCCAAATTATAACCTCGGGGATGAATTTATCTCCCATTCGTTCAGGTGTCCATTTGTCACCACTGTATCTGAAAAAACTATGATACGTACACGCGGAAACGCCTCGTTGTTTTATCTCTCTAGCTAATCTATGTGTTGGCGTCAGCACAATCATGTTTACGCGTCCTCGATATAACTCGATTGTACGCGTCGTTTTTCCTGACCCGCCACAGCCGTTTAAATAAACTGTTTTATATCTACAAATTGGATCTGATATCGGTGGTGCATTAGAACGTTCTGATAAATTATCACCGCGTAAGTAATTACTTTTAATTTCAACATCTGCTGAATCAGAATAATCACGCAGCATTTCTTTTCTAATTCTCCATGATCCCCAACTTTCATCCGAATTAGTGAATTCAGCAACTGCGCAACTGTACTTGCTTTTAATGTAAAATGAATCAACGGCAACTCTAACCGCAGTGTCAGGAAATCTATTTATCATTGAAAATAAATTAATACAAGCATAACCCAGCATCGACGACCTCAAATGTGTATACGGGGATTTGTAACCGTCGCTATAAGTAACAACTGTACCCAATTTTGTTCCATCGGACAAAAAAAGCATTTTTGCGATCCACATATATGTTTTTGGATACTGCATCCGCGATTACGAAGTCGTATTCGGTGTTATCCATAATCAGCCGTGAACAATATCGTTTATAGTCGCATTTTTTTCCTCCCTGAGTGAATTTTCCGATTATTCTTCTGCCGAGATCTTTTGCTTCGATGTTTCGTTGATTAAATATCCGTTTGGACCACTCAATGATATATTCTTCGTTGGCATCAATATGTTTTCTGGATTCCTCAATTATACTATCAAGACGTTCCGGTGTTGGTAACCAGACATTGATTTGTTTCCGATATGATATAATTGCTTCACTGACTGTCAGCGAAATTAACATTTTTGTATCAATCATGAATCGTAATAGCGCTATTGGCAGCCACTTCTTTTGAGGCATGTGTCTACCAATCCAAATATAACAACAGCGATGAAGTCCTGCTGTAAATTCAAATGATACTACACGAGCGAATCCAGTTAAATCAAAATCAGGTAGCGGCCCATTAATTGCAACACGAGTCATTTCATGTACGGGGTGTCCAAATCGTTTAAAATACTCAGTACACTCTCCATAACCAAGAAAACTTGCTGGATAACAAGCAACCATATCAACTGAAATGATATTATCATGGTCGTATTTGTTATTCCATAAACCGCCATGATTAAATTCTAAACAACTAGCCTCAGTGTCTGGCAAGAATTCTACGCGTGTTGGTTTCCATGCGTTTTTGATTCTCGCAAAATGACCTGCAACCGACGGGATTGTAAAACAGTTTGTCAATAATTGTTCATCATCGTTGATGATTTCATCGGTGGCTTCGCCACACGCCGTTAAAAACTCACTAGCTGTTTTTTCATTTTGTTGTGAAATGCTTCAGTGCGGTATAATTCACCGTTTGGTCTTACAAACTGATCAAACGTATCCATGTCGTTTTCAGTGCTGCGAAGTAACCACACCGACACGGGGTCCTTTTTACTCAAATGCGCAATAGCATCGAATAGTTTCTTTTCAACGAGAAAACCGTCCCTGGAAAATTCTTCTCGTAAGAATTCGTCGGGTATATACTTTATTGTTCTGTTTCGTGGAAATATTGTGACCGCGGGCGTCCACGCATGTTTGTTATGATCAATAATTTTGATTGAAGCTCCCTTTCATTTATATTTTGATTCGTATAAAACTTCTCCGGTTATCGTTGTAACAGTTATTGGAAATCTCAGCGACGTTTCTAATTTTGCTATATCGCTTATAGTCGCTCCGCAGTCTTTCACCGTTAACTCCCATTGAGCTATTTTGCTACGCCGTAGATCGCGGTAAGTTTGTTCCCTCGGGATGCATTTGTAAAATGTTCTGTTATTCGTGCTGCTACACAATTGAGTGGCAAAGCCACTGACGACGAAGTCGCCGGCGACTACTGTTTCATTGGTTTAAGTTTTCTTATATCAGGTTTTTCATTTAACGGATATATCCCATACACAACTGCTGTTTCAGGATATGCTCGTTCATAGTATGGTTTGTCAATTCCAGTTAACAAACCCGGCTTAGAATCATGGCTAACAACGACTGTTTTCTTGTCTTTGAGAATCGGTTCAAATTTGTCTCGTATAATCCAACCGCCTGATTCTACACGGATAATGAATTTCACTCTAAAAAAGTACTTTTTGTTGCCAAGTTGTGATAACATCATGGCTGCGTTGCTGTCGTTCATGGTGGCATCAACAACGCCATCAATTCGAAATGTTGACCAACTATGAGATGCACCGTCGTGTTTGAATTCATTAATACAATCGCGTATTTTATTTATCAGTGCTCTATCCGTTATTGCCAGTTTTGGCACATCTTTGAGGGTTCTATCGAGATTAAATTTAACGCTTTTGTAATGCTTAATTGCCGATAATCTCTCGAAATCCTCCATGTTATAATTAAAACAAGCATTTAAATAGAAAAATATAGTATAATGAATCACTGCAAGTGGCTAATGATTGGATCAACAACCCCGTGTAACAAATCATGCAGAAGCGAATTCTTGGGTATCATTTACAAAGTGTTCGGCGAGGAAGTTTTGGCCCCCTTCCGTGCCTCCGATGTGGGGTGGGGGTAAGGGGAAAATCGCAGTTGTGTCTCAGTTGTGGCGGCAAACGATACAGGGAACTAAAACGCTACTATGACAAACGAATAAAAAATGCAGTCATTGATCCTACCGATGACTCCGTCAGCGACAAAATCATAAACACCCCTCAAGACTACATTGATAGACTTATAATTAAAGCAAATAATAAATTAGACAAATAGTATTATTATACAAATGAGCCAAGATTTCAGACCTCACCCAGTGCTTGTTAATTATGAAGCATCCCATGATGGTGTTGTTAGGCATCGCAGACTAAAGAAACCGGTTGGACGGGTAAATAATATGGAATTCTTGATGTTTACAGCCGGGAAGAAGACATATCTTAATCACAGAATAATCTATGAAGCATTTTACGGATTAATCGAAGACGGATTTGTGATTGATCACGTTGATGGATTACCTCAAAATAACAAATTGGATAACTTACGAGTTGTTACTTAGCGTCAGAATACAAAATTAGGTGGAACCGGCAAACACGCAAAAAAGGCAAAACATGTCAAATCATTTGATACAGAAACCAACGAAGAAAAAATATTTCAGTCAATAAATGAAGCCAGTACATATTACGATATTTATAGTTCTTCAATACGATTTGTTGCAGAAAATATAACTAAATTAGCTCTGTCAAAGAAAAATGGCCATAAAATAAAATTCGTATACATCTGAAACGATTCAAGAGAAATAAATCCTTTAAGGATACTTAATTAAGTTAATAAAGTAACCTCTGGGTTTCTCTGACGTCATAGGGCGCCAGCGAGATTGCCAAATAAGTGTTACTTTTTTTAAATTAAAGATAAAATGTATTATATAAATACTGGATATCAATGATGTAAATGCTATAATTGTGAAATTTCAAATTTGAAAGATCGAGGAATAGTATTATCTAAAGATCTCGACTGCGACAGGATTACCTCGGAATATGAAGACATTGAGTATCAGTCTAGTAAGGGTCGTTATGTTTTACCTAAGATGTACAGGCTTGTGAAAGGAATTCAAAAGTCCATCAATGTTTGTTTGTACGGTAACGACATTAATATATTTATAACGCTATTTAGCACCGATGAAGCAATACGTGAAAAACTCGGCCAAGAGTATCAAAAACGAGCTGAAATTAGTTCTAAGGTTCGTGATCTTAGAAAAATGTTAAACGAAGAAAACCCGAATCGTAACCACGTGAGCGTTACTATAAAAATAGGCTTTCAGTAAATTTTCAGTGAAAAAATTATTTTTTTTAGCGTTTTTTGTAACACTTGTTACACTTGTCACATAGGATTTTCTCCTGAAAGAATACTCAGCAGTTTGGGCTTGCTCATGCAGTTATGTGCGTACTGGATGATCTGGCTGTGGTAGCAAGTAATCACCGCGACGCCTCCATTTTCACGTAGTTGTTGTTGTTGCCGCGTCGTTAACAAAAATCGTTCATCGCCGTTCTCAGATATTAAAATTCTGAAACCCCCAGCGATGTTATTTCTGAAACACTCGAGGATAGCGTCGTACAGTTTAACCCTGTCGGAGATGGATACGTTAGCTTGATGGTACATTATTTAAGAACTCAGCTTTTAATTGTGATAGTTTCACATTTGAAAACTCAGTTCACAAACAATATATGGTAGGTGAATCGCTTACAACTAAATTAGCCCGAGAGCGGCTAGCAGCAATAAAAAAGTTTATACCGGTTCGAGACAGACTTCGCGAAAAACTTCAACAACGACAACAAGCGCAGACTGACTTTTCTGTGTCAAGTGAACAACTGTTTACTCTGATAACAAGTGCGACCAAAGATGTAAAAAAGTTAACTGAAGCAGCGATATACGGAGATATTCCTGAAAAAGAACGAGCAACGAAGGCGACGCTGCTTGATACGCTTGAAAAGATATCAGCAGAGACCGAACAAACTCGAGCAGGGATACAACAGCTATCCAGTGATAGAAAAGCCCAACACGAGTATGAACGATTAGCTGATATTGATGATTCTGCACCCCACCCACAAGTGTATCGACCGGGCGAAATTGAAGAACGCGAAGAACAAGATGCAGCAGCAAGAAAAGATTATTCACCTGAAAATATATTTACAGTCGCAACGTTAAATAGAATTGGAGAACTCGGTACAGATTCCGAATTAGCTGATTTTACAAGAGAAAATTTTCCAAAGGGTAAAAGAGAGAATTTATTAATCGACGGGTTTGAAAGTTTTATAAAAACCAGCGACACATGGGCATCAAAAATATATTTGGCGAAACACGGCGGGGATAAAATCTCAGCGTCACGGCACCCTGTTTATAATACACAACCACCACCTTATACGGAGGATCCAATCCCGGAACAAATAGACATAAGAGCAGAAGCCGGTTCAAAGAAAACAAGCGGAAAAGGATATTCGATTGGAAATCCTTTGGATTTCAACGCAACCGTGACATGTCCTGGTAATATTCTCAGTGATATATCACGGTTAGAAGTACTTATCGGGGGAAAACGAACCGGAAACAACTGCGTCGAGATAATTAATGAAGCAGCTGATATCTGTAGACGATTATTTGCCGGCGGTATCATGGGTATTGATGTATATCGAGAACTCATTGCTGAATTAGTTGAAAATCACAGAGACGCCCATGGTTATGATGAAAATCCTATGGATTTTAGCGTCTGATCACTAATTGAAAAACTACTAGTTTTATAACAAGATGATCATACACTACAACCATGATAAACCCGTAAGCGTCTACGTGGTGAACTCGCGATTGCTTGTTTATAAAGAATATTACGGAGATGGTTTCGGCAATACCATTGCGGGGCTATTTACAAGAATGGCCCCAAAAGTGGCGCCGTTAGCTAAACAATTATCAATGAAAGCCATTGATATTCGTGATAAGGGAATCAGCGCTGTTGGAAATCTTGCCGGAAGGGCATTTTCTGCCGCGAAAGATAAAATAATATCATTGGTGCGACGACGAAAAAAGCAACCAGTTGTACTGCCATCTACAACAGTGATGCCTGCAAGTGTCAGCAAACAATAAATAGCGCAGTGGAAGAAAAATTAGCGTCGTTGGCTGCTTCGGTGACTCCGTCATCCGTGGCTGCGCCGCTGGCGAACAGTAACCAAGATGATATCGCAAACATGATAGCAGGAAGTGGTTTGAAACGAAAACAAAAACGACGATGATCACAAAGAATTTCACAATTGAAAATACTGATGTGAATAATAATAATAATAATGTTCAAAAGAACAGCTGATCCATCGTTAGATATGGAAGCCCCAGTACCCAAGGACAATTCCATCCGCGATTATCAATTTTATTCCTATCATGCAATACAACCAGATATTCGATCGCGAATTGAACTTCAAGTCCATGATACCAGCAAATACTTTCTACCCGCTGAAGCGTTTATCGAAGTAGAAGGAGAACTTGTACGACTTACTGATACTCCTGCTGTACCCGCACCGTATCCAGATGGTGCCAAAGTCGGCTTAGTCAATAATGGTATCATGGCGCTATTTGAATCCGCGAGATATCTCATTGACGGAAAAGAGATTGAGTCTATAGAACGTGATGTTAATGTGGCTACAACAATAATTGGGTTAGCAAGATATTCTGACGATTATACAAGATCAGCAGGTCCGTCTATGATGTTTGCAAAAGATAATAAAAACACTGCTGGACACACTCAATTTATTGTACGACGACCAAATGATCGTGCTAGTCCTCCCGTCCCTGCTGCTATCGAGGATATGATTATAAATACTGATCTCCAGTACAATCTAGGAGCTGCAACACGAATAGCAATGTTGGCAGGACAGCGTAGATCGTTTTCATGTGCGATTCCGTTGCATCATATATTTGGATTCTGCAGAAATGTACGAAAAGTTATTTATGGAGCGAAGCATACAGTAGTACTCGTGCGAAAGGGTAGTGACGATGATGCAATCTGGAGAATTCCAGCGGATCCTGCAAATCCAGATGCTGACTCGGGTAAAGTCATTTTAACTAAATTGGTCTTGTGTATGCCAGTAATGACCCCATCAATTACCACGGAAGAGCGACTACTTTCATTTATGGATGCGGGTGGCAAATCATTGCTAAGTTGGCTAACAACAACAACAGATGTTAAGCAATCAAATATCAATGGTACATTTACATGGAACTTGGCATCACAACAAGGTGTTTCAGCTCCACGTCATATATTTATCACGTTGCAGGATATGACAAGAGTGAATTCACAATTGCACAGTCATATGATATTTGATCAATTAGGAGTTACTGAGGTCTCGTTGAGAATAAATGGCCAGCAGGAACCATCCGAAGACATACAACTTAATTTCGGTCAAAACCATATTGCTCGCGTGTACCATCGTATGCTGTCGTATATGGGCCGTGATCAAAATGTTGATACTGGTTTGCAAATATCGCAATATGATTTTAAGAACTTGTATCCGATCTACTACTTTTCGCTGGAACATCTTGATTTAACAAGGCAATCCGTCGTTGATATACACTTTAGAGATAATGTCCTTCGTGTCGCTATTGCTAATTATAGAGCGGTTGCTGTCATTCTCAGTGATAAATCAATGTTGTTAGAAGGTGTTGGTGGACGAATGAGAATCGTTGATGCACCAGTGGAAAATATGTAAACGATTCACAATTAGATCAATTGAAAGTATAAATGTGTTTTACAATAAAATGACATATAGTGTTGTTAGTGTCAAGCTGACTGATGGTCAGGTCAAGAAATTGCGATCAAAATCCGCTAAAGAATGTGGAACCACAATAACGTTGAAACCAGCGCAGATGTCCGGCGGTACACATAAAATATCACTGACGGATCGTCAAATAAAACATTTCAATGATGCGCTGAAGAATAAGCGAGGGGTTCAAATTGTATTTTCAAAGGCTGCAGTCGCCAACATGATAAAATCAGGTGGTATATTTCCATTGTTAGCTGCAATACCAGCATTGATTGCAGCGGCTGCCCCAGCGGTGGAGAAAGCGGCGGCGTTGGGACCGCGGCAGGGATGGCGTTGAAAAAGGCAACTGGGAAAGGATATAAAAAAAGGGAAAGGGGTTGTACCTACCAGGAACCCCGTATTCGTGGTACAGCGGAAAATGTCTAAGAATACCAGGAACGGTTTATTAGTTGAAAGCCCAATTCTCCCTATGTCCAATTTTGATTAATTGATGCTGCTAAAAAACTAGCGATAAAAAACTTCAGAGGGGTTTTTATGAGAGATCAATTACCGAGAAAACCAAACAGCGTTGAAACCGGTATCATCAATCTTGATAACAGCAGCGGATCGGGAACTCACTGGGTTACATACGCGATTGATCCACGTGGGATTGTCTATTTTGATTCATATGGGTTAGCTCCGCCAAGCGAGTTTATGCGGTATATAAATTCTTCGATGAAACTCAAAGAGTTTCCGATTTTTTATTCCACGCTTCCAACACAACAATTAAATGATCCACCGATAAGCATCCGTGAAGTATTAAATGTCCTCGCGGAGATTTCATCGTCACAGAAACCACCTCATCTGGTTGTAAATAAATACACGAGTGGGAAATTACAAGGTAATTTTAGAGAATCAATAAATTGAAAATGCAAGTTGCGCTAACAATAATGATTGATATTTGGGGACGATCTCTGTCAATGTTGAAACCCACCGCGGAAACATCTGCGGGTTCTATCGAGGATGTAAAAAAAATAATTGAAGATGAAATCGCTGAGACGTTAAATTTAGCAAGTGTTGACCCGAACGAAATAGTTGTATTTCAAGATCCCCAGGGTAAATTGAAAAGCAGTAATATATCCGCGGGTGACATTTTGATACGGCAGAGCGATGCCGCTGAAAACTCTATTGCGCTGTATTCCAGCGGTGGACGACTTAAACCAGGCGCACTTGTGTCTACGATCACCGACGCGATTGCCGCCCACGGCCGTGAGCTGGATGATTATATACGAGGTTATAATAGTTTTTGCAAAAATGTCGTACATAAATTCTTTGGAACCCCGCTTGTGGTTGGCATGACTCTCGCTGATATTAAAAACTTTCTATCTTTATTCTTTTTTAACAAGGAGGCGGGGAGGATGATGAATGAAAATGAAATCAAGGCAAATTATCTCGATATTTACACGGATATTTCTAAAATAATAGAAAATCTTGAAAAGGTACAAAAACCCACTAACGACGTCATTGTTAAGTTTTTTGGAACCCCGCTTGTGGCAGGTATGACTCTCGCTGAAATTAGCGAGTTTATTGGCAAGTATACTCACAATGCCTACGTCGCTGATAGTTTCTTCGGTGTCCCGGCTACATCTACGATGACTCTCAAAGATATTAATATGTTTATGGTGAGACAAACAACACTTAATACCATCGTGGATAAATTTTTGGGGAGAACACCTGTGTCTGAAACCACATCTCTGACAGGCCCAACCCTCGCTGAAGTTAAAAAAGCTATTGACGAACAAAAGCTCACCAGCGAAATTGTTAATAAGTTCTTTGAGGGCAGTAAACCCCAAGATATCACGAAGAAATTTTCTAACATCGACCAGCATATTAAAAACCAAGCACGGCTTGGAATCGACGGCCTTCTGGTTTCATTCTTTTTTAGCGAGAGGGATAGGAGGATGATGGTTTCTAACGAAGTCAGGGCAAGCTATCTCGAAATGTACAATGATATTCTTAAACTAAAAGATCTCGATGAAATTAAAATCCCTCTGGAGTTATTCTTTTTTAACAAGGAGGCGTTGAGGATGATAAATACTAACGAAATCAAGACAAGTTATCTCGATATTTACAATGATATTCTTAAACTAAAAGAAAATTTTGAAAAGATAAAAATTTCACACCGCGTAAAAACCGTTGGTAACATCGTATACACAGTTGCCAGTGGAACCTTTGATTGGATCCAAGGAAAGGAAAATAGTTTACATTTTCACAGCAAATATGGTAGTATACCGGGTTGTTATCGATTTACAATAATACATCGCCGTAAATTTGATTTGGGAGTCGGCCCGGCAATGTATATAAGCGGTGTTAACACAGTAACATATATAAACGATATGATACCAGCAGCACCCGACCGAATAAGATACCCAATTAGGATTGATATAACTACCTCCGACGAGTCAGTGGTTAGGGATTCGCTACCCTGGACGCTAGAATTTGTATCCGGTATTACCCCCACCGACCATAAATCCGAGTACACAATCGAATAATTGAAAACACTAGCAGGTTTGAAATAACAATGACATCGATGAAATCAATTGAACCGATAAGAGTCCCAGAGGTATCACAATCGCATCGATATCGATATGATACCGTGAAAGAATTTTCCGCGAACTTGAAATCACTTTCTGAGCGTTATCGTGAATAAATGAAAAAATACCGACGCAGCGTAGCAATCATCGACATCACCGTGTACTCGGTGTCCGGTGTGATGGCCAGCGCCGGGGTTATTTTGTCGATGGTGACCATGATGGCTCTGATTGCAGTTCCAATTGCTATCTCCGCGGCAACAACAATTGCGGCAGTCGCCACCACGATAACTAAAAAGTTATCATCGTATTCTCAGAAAAAACTCGCCGATTATACAGCTCGGTACAGGGTGGTATTTGACGCATACTCGAAATTATCCGAGTTGATCTCTCGTTCATATCCGATGTTGAATTTTCCACGATGACCCAGTTGTATAACTCCGCGATTTTGAAATTGGAAATTGAAGACAGCGTTAACAATGTCACTCGAACTGCTTCAAAGAATCGCATGATATCAATAACATCAACAAACCCACAATTTAGTGTGAACTTCCCATCTCCGATTCCATTACGACCGACCACTAAGACTGAGGTTAGATCTTTTTTAGGTTTGGCAGTGTACTGTAGGAGAAATTTTAGTGCTATTGCAAGTCCATTGACTGACTTGACTCGGAAAAAAGCGCCGACCAAAGTAGTATGGACAGACGCATGTGAACGCGCATTTCAGACGCTAAAAGACAGACTGACGTCAGACGCCATAGTTCAGTAGCCTGACGTGACACGGGATTTTGTTTTGAGGACAGATGCTTGTGATAGAGGTTTAGGTGCAGTGTTATTGCAAGAACACGAGGGAAGCTTATTCCCAGTTGCGTATGGGAGTAGGAAACTGTCAAATGCGGAAATTAACTATTCAGTGTCTGAGAAAGAATGTTTGGCGATTATCTTTGGAATAACTAAGTTCCAACGGTATCTGTATGGTAGGAAGTTTACTTTGGAAACAGATAATCAACCGCTGGCGTATTTGGCCCAGGCGAAATTAACTAACGGTCGATTAATGAGATGGTCGCTGTTCCTACAACAGTATCAGATTCTAGTGCGGTACATCAAAGGTAGGAATAATGTAGGAGCGGATTGTTTAAGTCGGTTAATGATGTCTGAGGTGAATAGGTCACCTAAGGACATGTAACGGGAGCAAAGTAGTTCACCGAAAAATTTGGGAGAGTAAAAATATCTATTTTACTCTTAGCAAGGGGGTAATGTCAAGTGCCAAATTTTTCGCCAGTGTAATTCATTAATTAATTCTTAGTCTAGCCGACAATTAACTGTCTTGGAGTAGAGTTTGGACGAAAGAATGTTTACTTGACTGGGTCATGCTGTTAGAATATTGATAGTAGAACCGAACTTGGTGTTTGACACGCTTGAGAGAGAGAATTTCTCACGTAAAGCTGTCAAAGGGATTTGAAACAAATGGTAGGGTGATATTTCGACCCCAAGTGGCATTTTTTGGCATCTCGATAGACGGTTTTTCAAAATGTCCGTAGGAATAGCATTTATTCCGATTGGTCAAATGTAGAAGGAGGGGGGTGTCGAACCGTAGGATCGGGGAAATATATTCTCTGAGCTTATGAGTTTGAATTAGTCTGAAAATTTCTCTGCAAGAGAGAAACCGAAAGGTAGAAGTAATTACCAGGACTCCGATCGTTCTTTGCAAGAAAGACGTTCGTAACAATTGTGGTTCCAGGAGTTAAACTGAATGTGGAACGATTCTAAGACGCCAAAAACACAAGTTATTTAACTCAAATTCACATTTATCATGATGTAATTTATGTGATGTTTTCTTTGCTATAGATGCATGATGTGATGATACTATGATACGAATAGTTCGGTATTACATTGATTTAATAACGTACTTTGTGTCACAGAATTAGGCGAAAATTAAATTTATTTTTTTTTTACAAACTAATATCACCATTTTCTTTGTTTCATCGTACATGCATTACCTGGGGTGAATAAGTGGTTTTCTCCAAGGTAAGCGGCGTGTAACGATTTGCATGTGCCTGTTTTTTTATTTACATGAAATCCGGAACATTAGTTCCACGTGGTGCACGGTAATTCTGCTGTGAATTATGCTCACCTATTTGAGAGTATATAAGACAGAAAATTTCTCATAATAATTACGGGACCAAAAGTATCTTATCGTAGGAAAGATAGCCTGTCATTAATCTCCAGCCAAAGGGGTGAGTGTTAAATTTATATTTCGTTTTGTTGTGAATTTTATTCCGTTTATCATTTCATGTAATGATGCCTTTATTGCAATGCAGATTTTAAACGTGGAATATTTGGAATTACTAGTCACCATTAGACTTTCAATGCAATAGCGTGATCTAAGGTTTAGATTATTTTTTCAGACAACTGTTATTAGTCTGGTTTCTTTATTGTAGCTGATAACGTAGCTGTTAACGCATCTGATAACGTCGGTTGATAACATCTGATAACATCTGATAACGTCGGTTGATAACATCTGATAACATCTGATAACGTCGGTTGATAACGTAGCTGTTAACGCATCTGATAACGTCGGTTGATAACATCTGATAACATCTGATAACGTCGGTTGGTAGCATCTCTGATAACATCTGATAGCATCTCTGATAACATCTGATAGCATCTCTGATAACATCTGTTATCGTAGCTGAAATTGTTGCTGATATATTGTGCAATCGAATTGAAGTATCTGACTGTCTGTCTGTCGAACTGTCTGTTCGTCTACATCTGTCGTGAAGTGTAAATATCCGGAAAGCTAGAAGTCCGAGTGTTGGAGCTGTCTAGAGTTATAAACATCCGGGGCGACATCTAGGGTATTGAGGAACGTTGGTTCTAGTAGATGTTGTATGCTGTCTGTACGTATAACTGTGGTGGATCCGTGAAGGGCAAACGGCCGATAAAAGTATTGGTCAACCCTAGGTCTTCGGGGAAACTGGGCGGCGATTCAACTGTGGGTGAATCGTACGGTTATACAGGGTCGAGACACATATGTGTGTTGAAATTGTAGTACAATTTAATACATTGTTGTATTTACATGGTTATGTCAGATCACAATAATATTTCAAGGGATTGCATGATTCTCAATTAAAGCTAGCAACTTGATTGAATACATGTATATGTTCGTGCTAGTTGTCGCAATCCATACGTGCGATAGTATAGTTTGATGTTTGTGTTTGTATCGTAATTTATACTTGCGGTAATATAACATTCGTAAAGGTTCCTTGGATCTGTGTATAGTCCAAGGGATTCCTTTATATCTGAGTTTTATTTTGTATTGATATTTCATTTGTTCATGTATTGTGAATGGTTGTGAGTGTAATTGTGGGTTGAGCGCATGAGTTATTGTGTTGATACATCATTATTTTTCATTAATAATTTATTTCATAAATTTACATTATCTTTCACACTTGTGTTTGTGTTGTTCATTTAGTCCACCATCCACTCGGTAACAATTCTGTTACACTTTGATATGATGTTTCTTCGTTATAGATGCATGATGTGTTCATATTTTTGTATGGATAGTCGGTATTACAATGATTTAATAATGTATTTTTGAATTCTGAATTAGCATTTTCACTTTATATACTTAGGTAGGTTAATGGGTGGTGTAGAAAACCCCCCGTGTTCATTTATGATTGGAAAGTGCTACATTCATTTTGAATTTATCATATTAGTGAATATAGATTGTGTGCTATGATATATTGCCTCACTTTACGTAATGATTTACTGGAATATATGTGACTTTCCCAAATTCTGATGTTGATAATTAGCAGTATAGCTCTATTGATCTGAAGACTTGTGTAGTATTTGCTAGCCGTATAAAAGTTAACACTGATAGTAAGATCTGATTGTTCGAACCAGAAAGACGGACGGACAATCTCAACTCTTAAAGCTTAACAAGATACTTAGGGCGTTTAACCCTTTTCTTTTCAAAGGAAAATAGTTTGTTTGGAAAGAGTGAGAATTAGCGAGAAGTCAAGAAAAGGAGGGAAAAGAAGTCGAGAAAAGGAGGGAAAAGAAGCCAGAAGTCAGAGTTGTGGAAATCCCACTGTAGCGTTCTGCAAAGGTTGGGGTGGGGTACTTCCAAGGTATTAATTAAAATATTATGAAAGTTCCACCTGGCTCGTGAATTTAAATTTAAATTAAAGACCAAATAGGTATACGGCTCTGAGCCCCCAGTCAGCACTGCCGACGGTTAAATTATATATATATATATATATATATATATATATATATATATATATATATATATATATATATATATATATAACACGAAGATGAAATTCAACAATAACAATTTAATGAAGCCTATAAATTTAAATGTCACACAATCACTCGTCCTTTAAGTGATAGCCTATTTCATCTTATGATTTTCAGTGTGAGTTCGATTTTCCACCTGGCCTTTGGTTGTACTCATCTATTTATCCGATCCTCCCACTCCTCCTGGATTCTACCTCTCCCGACTTCTCTCCTCCCTTCACTTTCCTTCCGTCCTTTATCACGACTATTGGGACCCCTCTCACTGGTCTGTCCCCAAACTTCCTCTCCAGATTTCCCTCTTTCCTTCTCTTCCTTCCGTCTATAACGGAGACACTGGGACCACTCACTAGTCTGTCCCTCGAAGCTTCCTGTGAAAATCACAAGGCGTTAACATAGGGTTTATCACATTTCACCTCACACTAAATCATCAATTAACCATCAGATAAGGCTATTACCTTTTAGGACACGCATACATACACATCGAAATTCCCACACACTCTTACAGGGAAACAATGGCGTAATAGCACTATATCACATATATATATATATATATATATATATATATATATATATATATATATATATATATATATATATATATATATATATATATATATATATATATATATATATATATATATATATATATATATATCCATACATCATATCACATAAGTATATCTAATATATATATATATATATATATATATATATATATATATATATATATATATATATATATTTAATCTCATTGTACTTACAATATTACGACAGCCAGACGTATGTCTGTACATTACACTCCCACAAGCGTACACAAATATTCAAATATTCATATTATTAATTTCTCACAGTGAAATCATTTCAAAGATACCATTCAATTTCTATAATTACATGGATAATGTGCTATTGTACTATAAAATAACCACATAGCGAATTATAATAGTATTAATTGTTACTACAGCTAGCAAGCAATACGATTCTTTACAAATAGAAACCCATTCTTCAAAATGTACAAACATATCAACATCACAAAATAATTACTCCTACTACGACTTTAGTAATAATACGTATATACCCGATCTATAATTAAATGCAGTCGCAGACAGCAAAGATCGAACAAATAGCTCACTGACCTTTTTAGAAGCTACACTTAGAATTCTGTTCCTAAGATTTACCGCCAATTAACGTATGGCCGCCGGAGTTCCAATTCACGGTGCGTTCTGTAACGACTATGGCAACTAACGCTCCATGGCCGGGTTAAAGATATATATTTTAGAATAAATCAGGATCCCACCCCTATCTCGATTCTGATTGGGTAGTCCTGGGACCCTATCCACTCGACTTATTCAATCTGGCGGTCCGTCAGCGTATCCAGAAGATAATGCACGCCCACTCCTTCTGGCAGCTTCTTTGATGTACAAAACATCCTTCCAGCCCAAGGTGCTAATTACACATCTGACCGGCCTTGGTCAGCTTCCTCTCTTAACTATGGCAAACTTACGTAAGGGATGGTGTTAGCCTGCGGTCATGTGTAACAATAAACAGTGGCTTGTCCGACTTACTTGATAACACATGGTTCTAATTTAATTTTTGGGTCGGGCAACGCCACACCCACGTTCAACCAAAAAGTGCAAGTTAAGGTCGTGACGCACGCAGAAGAAGGAAAAAAAAAACCAGTCGACGAACAAGGTCATTGTGAATCACCGCAGACATGTAGCATGATGTCTCACCCAGTCACATTATCCTGACACCAGGCCGACCAGTCCTAACACTAACCTCTTAATGCTGAGCGTCAAGCGAGGCAGCTGTTAGTACCATTTTTGTAAGTCTTTGGTATGACTCGGCCGGGGATCGAACCGAGGACCTCCCGCTTCCGGGGCGGACGCTCTAGCCACTAGGCCACCGGAGCGGTTACTTCTGAACGAAGAAAAGTCAGAAGGAAAGAAAATTGTAATTTACTGTGTCATTCTTCTCTTAATTGTATTTTAATTAAATTCTCTTTTTATCTTTACGGGGGCTCGTGTGTTGTCTTGTTCAAGATACCATCTCAGATTACCATATCCATTAACCGGGCAAATTACACCGTAGAGGTCATCCTTTAGATAAACGAGAATTAGCGGGAAGCGGTTTCGAGTGTTGTTTTTCCAAGTTGCGCAATACCTCTGACCAGGCCTTGTGCGATACTGTACTAATAACCCTTGATAACCGAGCGCACGTTACACCCCTCCCCCTTTTTTATTTTCTAGATGAAGTGTTTACTTGAGCTCTGTTTATATCGGACTATTTTTATCGGTCAGTGCACGCGTCCACTCTCTGCGCATGTTGGATAGTCCGGTGGCGGCACGTGTATACAGTTCTTTTTATATCTGCTTTTCGACCGGTCCAGCGTCGGGTCGTGCGTTATTTCTGTTTTGCGGTTGTGGAAGGTATTACAGTCGCCATTGCTTGGCGTTAGACCAGTCCTGTGTGGTCACAGATTTACCATATCAAGACGATACAATCGTCTGGTTTGTTTTGGTGTTGAAAATGGTAAGAAGTTCAGCTTGGCCCCATTAATACCCGATTTATCAAATTATTTCTACGTCCCTATTTTCTTACCTAAATTTAGTCTCCATCCACCTAAAACACATTCTTAATTTGTAACTGCTTATTTAACTAATTATTTACTTTAAATAAACCTTATTGTTTTCTTTGGAATTTCATCTTTGCTTTTTCATTTCAGTAAGTAATACATTCACTTTAATGAAATGATCCATCTTTCTTTCTCTTCTCTCTGTCGCTCAACCTTTAAAACTTTGTCTTAATCTCTCCGTCTTTCTCTCCAATAACTAAATTATATCACCGAATGCCCTTTTATTAGAAACGAACCTGGGCTGAAATACGTGGTAATTAATTGCCCCGTTAAAAAAAAAAATAAAGATTCGATATTTATGTATTAGTTACTTTTGGTATATATGAAAGCAGTACTTATTAATTAGTAATTAGACCGTTTTGGATGGGCCATATTTGGACCAAGTCTTTTTTTTTTTTTTTTTTTTTTAAACCAAGTCCGTTTTGGCAATTGGCCTTTTTGGTACCGGTCCGTTTTGACCCTGATCCCGTTGAGGTCAATGAACCAAAGGAAGTAAGGGGCTTTAAAAAGTCGGATTGTACAGTGTGGGCTTTTCTAAGGGTTTGTACGAGAAAAAGAAATCCAACTTGCACATAATCCTGTGAGTATTATGAAAGTAAACTCTTTAATTTTCTATGACATTTGTTTTAAGGAGTCTGTAGGCAGACATTTGGCCTATTCTCTGATCTTAAGACTTAAGAAACAAGTTTTGCCCCAGTTTCCTCTGACATCTTAGGATACACAGGTATTCGCTTCCGTTGGCAAAAATAACCGTTGACACGACCCAAGATGAAAAGAAACTCAAACTGTTCGAAAATCACTGGACTCTGGTGTTTTATCAGCAAAGTATGATGACATCTCTGACAACACGAGATCATCTTATTGGTTCTATAAATTATTCTATAGATGGTGTCACTTGGCACGACTGAAGCGCCATCTCGTTATATTGTTATCTTTAGATTAATGTGCCATGGGGGAACAACTCTATATTAACGCGGTAATTACCTAGTCCTACAATGTAAGCCCTGACGCTGATATTTATGTTTGCTCGCGTCTAGCACTAAAATCAAGATCAACATGTGATACGTCTTACGGGTAGGACTAGGTATTTACCTAACTTAGTGATGTAACCATGGACGTATTTATCTATTATAATAAATATAAATTACAACTTACCTGTGAGAATGAATGGTTTCCTGTGAGAAGGAATGGTTACCTGTGAGAACGAATGGTCACGCTTACACAGGCAGAATATTTCCACAATAAACAAGAAGATCCAATGGACAAAGCGAACACACAAATATAATTAAAGTGAAATCCATGAATAACATAACAAATTAAAACAATTATTTAAGTTTAAATGAATTGTAAATGTATTGTAATTTGTAGGCATATAAATATAAATATATTACAAAACATTATTATTATTATTAAAATCTTGCTGATTTTAAGAAAGTTTAACTGTTATTGTATCCTTATTTCCATACAAAAATTGTGATTATAAGTAACTTTTTGTCAGTATTGAAATGAAATTGTAACCGTAATCTTTTAAGGACATGTATGTCACCATCAGTATACAATCTATAATCATCAATAATAATGATAATAATAATAATAATGCTTTATTTATAGAGGGTGACTCATTAGTCAAGGACTATTTTCCCTTGAGGCCCTCAAACATCAGATGATAGGATATATATTTCATAATCAAAGCCAATGAAGGTATAGCTAGCAAGTTCTACTGGAGGTTTGTATATATCAGCAGATTTGCATGCACATAAGTTATGGTAAAGTGTTATGTTATGGCATAACATGATGTTCATTCTTTTTCAGTGTAAACTTATAAAACTTGATGACATTTTAGAGTAAATTGTGCTATACAATATTTGCATCCTTTCCGGCTACAGCTTTAGCCTTTACATCTGTAAACAACCACTAGACATGGCGGGTCTAAAATTAATCTGAAAATTCTGTTTGCAGCGATAATAGAGCATTGGAGTATACTTTATTGATAAAAGCTTAGACTCCTGTGTCTGGTTATGCATAAGTATAGAAAGTAGAATTTTGACATGCTTGGATTAATGGTAGAGTTGGCGCTACCAAGATAAATAACAGGTCGTGTATCTTAAGTAGCATTGTAGGACTACCATGGTTCATGCCCATATTAAAATATTTCAGTTAAAATTAAATTCTGTATTGTTTTCCATTAGAATAATTGTTTCTAACATGATATAAGAAGTGCATATTATGTAACCAAGTTTTTGTATTGCCATAACCAAAATGTATGTCCTAAGTTTCCTGACTTATAAAAAGGTAAACAAAACAAATGTGTGAGCAATGGCCCTGACTTGAACAGCTAATATAAACTTTTGGCAAGAGAGCAAATCATTGACAAACAGTGGAGTTGCCCTTAAAAGGGTCTTTTATTTAAAAAAAATAACACCATTCTGTAAAGGTTAGGTTGCTTCCCTTTTTGGGGTGGGGTGCTTCGAATTTATTTTAATTACCGTATTTTCGCGCATATATCCCGCGGGTTATACCAGATTTTACAAACCCCGCAGGGGGGGGGGGTGCGGGTTATATAAGGGTGCGGGCTATATCACAATTTTTTTACACATAATGATATTTCAACATATTGTTTGAAAAACGTAACTACATAACATATATTGTTCTAGTTTTGTTTTGCTAGGGTTGGATATTATGGCTACTACGGTGACTTTACAACAACTTACGGTATCGGGACCAAATCAACATTTCGGGATAAAAACTTAAAATTTCGTATCCGTCACGTTTTCATAATCAATATTTTCTGTTTTCAATCGAAATAACTACGGTACCAAATTTTACCGCTGGGCCACGATCCACTGCTTCAGGTCAGCTTCAAGGTGAGGCCACTTTGCTTTAGGTCCGCGACGAGCACGTTTTCGTGGATTCATCTTCTCCAACGTTCCTTTTTCTTTTCTCCAACCTCGGATTACACTCTCATCAATATCAAATTTTGTGCCTGTGGCTCTATTGCCATGCACTTCAGCATACGCAATGGCAGTTAGCTTGAAGTCGGCTGTGTAAGACTTTCGTTTCGGCATTTTTTAAATTAAACAGAAAGAAATTATTTAAACTCGAATCTACACTTCACAAGAATACAAGATTATTTAAAAATGTCCGTGTTTATGTAGCCTGTAGTTGAGGCACAGCTCCTACGCACACAAGCACTGTGTACCGTGTTTTTCCTGACTTTTATTGAGCAAAGGTCGTCGGCTTACTTTGATGATGGCGCCGCTAAAGGCTCCAGTTGAAGGGTGAAACAAATACCTGTTTGTTATTGCTGCGGCAACTTCAGATAATTGTAGAACATTGAAACAGATTTGTTTTATTTGTTTAGTATATATCAGTGCTTCAAAGTTAATCAGTTCTCTTTGAAGCGTCAGCAAACGTATTTTTTCTTCTTCCATCTGGTATTTGTTTTTAAATTAGTGTCATCTGCTTGACTGTACTCATTTTACGTTTCCGCCTTCTGCGGATTCGGATTTTGACTAGTCAGTTGCATAAAGTAATAAGGCCAGATATCATCATTAGCGGATTATGATATAACAGTGCACTGTTAGTGTGGTTTGCCAGTATGAGACAAGGACTTGTTATTTTAACAATATATTCCAGTACATTGTTTCCTGTCATGGTGCCTTTGATTTTCTCTACTCCAAACGCAAGACTGTATATACGGTTTTTATCAGCCAAAATTGGTGTCGCCACAAATATCACCAGATGGTATATTTTGTCACCAAAACGGAAAACAGAATCGCAGTTTGCTACATCAGCGAAGCCCCGTGATCCTGTAATTGATTTCATTTCCGATTGTAGCTGTATAAATATATCTATGGTTGCGGGTTATACAAAGGTGCGGGTTATGCCAACGATTTTTTACACAAAACCCCAAAACCCGCGGGCTATATGAGGGTGCGGATTATCTGCGTGTGCGGGATATATGCGCGAAAATACGGTAAATTTGTTTAAATTAATACTGTAACAGAAGACCCACCCTGCCTCTTTTTGTTGTAAGAAATTTTTAAGTAGTGATAGAGAGATGCAAATCTCGGAGTCCCCAGTCAGGGGTGCCGACAGTTAAATTAACGAATACACAAATTGAAATTTTAAATAACGACAATTTAATATAATTCAAACTGTAATCTCTCAAATACAATTCAGTTAATATCATATCACTCAACCAAGTGACGGCCTAGTTCATCTTTTGAATTGGGGTGCACCAGCAGTGGAGATGAATCCGATGGTATAGCAGTGGCTACCAAAGTCAACACAGATTTTCTTCTAGAAGAGACTGATTTTAATTGGGATTTAGTTGATTGTCTGTTTTTCTCAAGAATTTGTTCTGGTACCAGCACCTTCGCCTCCTTCTCCTTTCTTACCACAAGCCGAAGATTTTAAAAAGATACAGAAATAAGAATTGGAGAAATTTGTACTGCAGCAGTAAGAAGCAGAACAAATTTTTCTCCTTCAACAACAACAGGGAGAAGAAGCATAAGCAAACAGAAGGAAACGACAGGAAGAAGACGCAGTTGAGAAAAATCAAGGTCTAGGAGAGAAGGAGGACAATGAAAGTCAAATGGTGACAGTACTCTTCGACATTTTGACAGAGTTCAGGAGTCTGAATCAAAAGTATCAGACTTCTTTAATACAGCCCAAGATAAAAAGACCTTCCCAAGCCAAACAACCCAATCCTGTTACTATGCCTGAGATGCTTTCTATCAATTTGTTGACAGGAGCAAGTCCATAATTAATTATGGACTAATTATGAATTAACAATCTTCAAGACCAGATGTGTTTAGCCATTTAAATTAACAATCTTCAAGACAAGATGTGTTTAGCCATTTAAATTAACAATCTTCAAGACCAGATGTGTTTAGCCATTTAAATTAACAATCTTCAAGACCAGATGTGTTTAGCCATTTAAATTAACAATCTTCAAGACCAGATGTGTTTAACCATTTAAATTAACAATCTTTAAGACCAGATGTGTTTAGCCCATGCCATCCTGGGATGGGACGAATGTATGCTAACAAGAATGACACTGTAGAATGGAAAAGAGACTGGAAAGCTATTAAACGATCAGACCGAGTAAAACGATGAAGGGAAGCAGAACTCCTGTTATAGCAAGCAGGGCTATCCAAAGACACACCTGCGGCATTCCTAAAATAAAAAGAATTTGCAAGACGTCTTGGCTTCATGCTTTACCTTGAAAGTACACCCTCAAGACGTATGTGAACCTCTTTTGTTTTGAGGCAAAAATTTCAAAGACGGAAAATACATTGACATCTATTTTCAAGATGAACATTTCAATGGCATCACCAGTATTGCCACATTACTGGGATATGGTTATTACTGTGAGAAATGTGACTATGGCTATAACAATCGAGAGCATCACAAATATAAATATGAGAGATCATTGACCTATAAACCCTGTCTTGACAAAGGAGAAAAACAACTGCTTTGTCATGCTTGTCAACACACTTTTGTCAGTACTACCTGTTGCCACAGCAGAAAAATGCTTGTGAGATTGTGCCCCACTTGTGGACAAGTTATGCAATGCAATAATGCCAAGGTGCATGTATGTTCAGGAAAGAAACGATGTCACACTGGTCACCAAATTGTGGCCTTGGAACAAAAATGTTACATTAAAAAAATAAGTTGTCGTCACCCTATTCGATAACAAACTGACAATGGCACCAAATTTCTGAATCAAGCTTTCCAGAAAGAATGCATGTAGAAATATTGTATGCATCAATACACTCAAGTACATTGACATCTTACCACACCTGGTCCAAGCATACAGCCAATCTTGCCATCAGAGCATCAGATGTGCTGCCCATGAAGTGACTACTGACAATGAAGTGACTGTTTTTGAGCACTTGTTTGGTACGTCTCTGATGGTGGCTGTCCACAAGAAAGGTGGAGTGTTGGCAGCAGGAGATTGGGTGCACATTGACAAAACTAAACACACTTTTGACAAATGTTACTTGCACAACTGGACTAATGAATTTTTTCCTATCATTTGATGAGTGCATGGCCATCATCCTACCATCAATAAATTGGAAGACATCAACGGGGAAGTTTTTGAAGGAACATTTTACTTACCCGAGTTAAAGTGTTTGACTAAAACAGAAGATGAAGTGTATGACATCAAAAGCATACTTGTAATAAAGACCCAATAAAGTGGGAAAACAATGTGTCAAAGTCAAAGTACATTGGAAAGGATATCCTCCCAGTTTTGTCACCATCATGCTCTTAAACACAACCTCAGCTGACACTACAACCATGACCAGTACTTCACCCAGTTTTTATCTGCAAGATCTACAAAGCAACTGTTGTGGGTGTGGTATGGAAAATGTGTTCCTAACACTAAGATCATCTTTTTCTGCTAGATCTTTGTTGTGTATTGGTGCTGCCATTGTCAATTTGAGTTTGCAACAATGAGATAAACGGTTGTAGACCATTTTATTGAGCAGTTGCATCGGTTACTTTCTTTTCAATCCTTCCCTTAAAAACTCCTCAAACAGAAACAATGCCAGTTTTGTGTCCAATGTCAGTCATCACTCCGACAACACCCACAATAATCCTCTTTTAGACACTGACTTCGAGTTACCACTCAGACAGCAGCAGAACCCTGGAATTATGAACAGCAAAAAAACAATTTTGCTTAACATTACCCAGTGTCAGTTCCATGGAGGTGCTTCCAAACAAGCACTGCCAAATAATCTCAGGCCATCCAATTAGACCATGAAGCCATTGGAAAGTGGCTTTGGTGGAAATGATTTATCCTACACAAATCAAAAACATCGCTAAAGCTCAAAACGCTTTTCAGGTTGAAATGAGGAACAGAAGTGCTAAATTGTTGGAACTTAAGATGCATCTGGGGTATGTCAAGATCCTACTTGACGAACTGACCATGGAGATGTTTGCAGAAAGTACAAGAATTGAAAGGAGGAGGAGAGAATAAATTGAAAAAGTAGGAAGAAAGAATACTGCCTCACCTCATGCTAATACCTCTGTGTGAGGACAAGCCAGTGTACACATCAATAACATCTCACTAAATTATAGATTACCATGGACCCTTGCAGTTGTACACATCAATAACAATAACATCTCAATGAGTTATTGATTACAACGCGGACCCTTGCAATTATAGACATCAATAACATCTCAATGAGTTATTGATTATCATGGATTCTTGCAGTTATAGACATCAATGACATCTCACTGGGTTATTGATTACATTGGACCCTTGCAGTTATAGACATCAATGACATCTCACTGGGTTATTGATTACATTGGACCCTTGCAGTTATAGACATCAATGACATCTCACTGAGTTATTGATTACCATTTTGCAACTCTATGGTCTTGAACAAAAGTATTATTATTTTTTTTAAAACTATGTGTTACCTTCTATTCATTAAAATTATTCTGTTGAATAAACATTTTTACTAGATTCCCAGCCATATCATTTGACAGTATCTTGTTATGATTTTTTTTGTGTATGTGATATTGATAATGTAGGATAACTATCGACATGGGTAGTAGTTATATTTTGTACCTGGTTTGACCTATGTTAACTTTTATCCATGATTAAATATTGTGATGGTAATTTTGTAAACAAACAACATATTACATAGCTAACTTTTGTCCATGATTATATATTATGATGGTCATTTTGTAAACAAACAACATATTACATAGCTAACTTTTGTCCATGATTATATATTATGATGGTCATATTGTAAACAAACAACATATTACATAGCTAACTTTTGTCCATGATTATATATTATGATGGTCATATTGTAAACAAACAACATATTACATAGCTAACTTTTGTCCATGATTATATATTATGATGGTCATATTGTAAACAAACAACATATTACATAGCTAACTTGTGTCCCTGATTATATATTATGATGGTCATACTGTAAACAAACAACATATTACATAGCTAACTTTTGTCCCTGATTATATATTATGATGGTCATATTGTAAACAAACAACATATTACATAGCTAACTTGTGTCCCTGATTATATATTATGATGGTCATACTGTAAACAAACAACATATTACATAGCTAACTTTTGTCCCTGATTATATATTATGATGGTCATATTGTAAACAAACAACATATTACATAGCTAACTTTTGTCCCTGATTATATATTATGATGGTCATATTGTAAACAAACAACATATTACATAGCTAACTTGTGTCCCTGATTATATATTATGATGGTCATACTGTAAACAAACAACATATTACATAGCTAACTTTTGTCCCTGATTATATATTATGATGGTCATACTGTAAACAAACAACATATTACATAGCTAACTTTTGTCCCTGATTATATATTATGATGGTCATTTTGTAAACAAACAACATATTACATAGCTAACTTGTGTCTATGATTATATATTATGATGGTCATATTGTAAACAAACAACATATTACATAGCTAACTTTTGTCTATGATTATATATTATGATGGTCATTTTGTAAACAAACAACATATTACATAGCTAACTTTTGTCCATGATTATATATTATGATGGTCATTTTGTAAACAAACAACATATTACATAGCTAACTTTTGTCCATGATTATATATTATGATGGTCATATTGTAAACAAACAACATATTACATAGCTAACTTTTATCCATGATTATATATTATGCTGGTCATATTGTAAACAAACAACATATTACATAGCTAACTTTTATCCATGATTATATATTATGATGGTCATATTGTAAACAAACAACATATTACATAGCTAACTTTTGTCCATGATTATATATTGTGATGGTCATATTGTAAACAAACAACATATTACATAGCTAACTTTTGTCCATGATTATATATTATGATGGTCATATTGTAAACAAACAACATATTACATAGCTAACTTTTGTCCATGATTATATATTATGATGGTCATATTGTAAACAAACAACATATTACATAGCTAACTTTTGTCCATGATTATAGACTGAACTGTAAGATAATAGTTCTAAACATGTTTACTTTGATTTAAAGTTTACAAGATTGGTATTCCACATTGGAATTCTATGGCCCCCTAATTTATGCCATATTGGTTGCTGAAACTGAAGTAAATAAACTTGATCCAGTTTGTGAATTTGATGGAAAAATGACGTTCCTGGTTTCTTGTTGTGTTTTGGGATTTTATATAAAAGTTGTGATGAACAGAATTATTTATTCCTATTTTAACATCTGTCTGGTTGAAATTGTCTTTTAGTTGTGTTCAGTTATAATTTGAGAGTATTTTTTTAATAATAATTCAGTGCTTATTAACTATTGGTTTAGAGAGAAAAAATGGGATTATTGGAAATTCATTCAAGGCCATTCAGGATTATATTGTTATGATACTTCAAACTTGTTAGCATATCGGCTCATTTAGTGCTTCTAGCATATTGGCACATTCAACACTGGAATTCATTCAGAACATACATGTACTTTGAAAATTTGAAAGAACATTTAGGATCATTTTCAGTTTTATTCACAACACTAAGTTCCTTCGAAGTCTTACTTTGTAGTCTTGGGTAATAAATTATGTGTTGAAAATTACAAACCCTGTTGGTTTTACTTTTTTCTGTTTCTTCGTTTAAAATTACAGAATCATAGCTGACTGCTCATTATCTATTGACCGTGGTCCTCGATAAACATGAGTGAACATTTGAATTTGTGTAGATCATTGAATGGCTCATTTGATGTATTCATGTCCAGTACAAATAAAATTAATTATTTTATCAATAGTTACTTTCTATAATCATGAAGAAAAAACCTCTACAATGGAAACTGAATTTTCAACAGTAACTTATTTCAAGGTTTCCATTGAATGTTATGCAACTAATATAGTGATGCAAATAGAAAGTTTAATGGCATCTCATCTGCATTTAACACGAAACTATACACATGGATTAAATTTTTGAACATTATTCTTTGAACATTCTACCATAACTTCCCCCAGTTTTTTTTCCAACATTGAGTAAAGGACATTTTTATTTAACGTCGGACTGGGTATGAGCTAACCCAGAAACAAGCATGGGGAAAATAGCAGAGTATGTTTATTCTTTGTGACCCACTTCACCTGCCTTTACTGACAAGTTTTAAATATTGATTGACATCTGACATTAATAAAAAGGAATGTAAATTGTATCTCTGATCAAATATGAACTTGTTTTTTTATCAGACTTTTATTTTACTGGAAAATAACTGAAGATATCAAACTCTGTCTTGCTGGCACAGAAGGTGACTTACAGTTCTGGTGAAAGCATATTGCTTTAGCGTTCTTCCCTAATGATGAAAACAGCCTCACTTTTGAATTTGTAATATTTATACCTTTGAGTTACATTGATAATGTGACTGGGGTACGGTGAGTACAAGCCAGATAAGAAGTATTTGCATATCAATTCACATAATTGGGCTTTATTTAAACAATTCCTTTCTCAGAAAGCAAAGTTGAGGTTGCATTGAGCAGTGAATGAAGGGGGAAACTGTTGTTTGGTTATCAAATGCCTTGCTGTAAAATAATCATGGAGATTTCCAATGGCATACCACAGTTTGTATTCTAGTTTTCCTTTTAATGTTTTAGACACCAAATTATGTTTTTGTGTGGTGATTTTACAAATATTTGTAATAATGAAGATAATCAGAAAATTGACATTTTTAGCTGAGTATTTTCTACCCCCAAATTATTGTATTAAAAGTTACTATAAAAATTACATGTGAGACCTGTCTAATGGGACACTGTAGTGATCTTACCATTCTGTACTTTATGGACAAGTGTCCTCTATATTTTTTGTATCCTCCAAGGCAGCTTTGACTGTATAAAGTCCCAGGAAAGTGACAAGATCTTTTAACTTATTTTGGGCTGACATTCAAGGATTTGTTCACTACTATTTCATTTTCTTTTTGCAGTGATATATTTTACTTACAAGTACAACATGTCGATGGGATGTTGTTCTCTGTGGAGTATCTTTACCTGGATTTTCTGGTCTTTTCTCATTTTCCTTTTGATCCTTGTCATGTAAGTACAGTAACACATATCTGTTTACAAGTAAAGTTGTCATGTAAGCATCGTAGCATGTATCTGTTGATACAAGTAAATTGTCATGTAAGTATGGTTGCACGTATCTGTTGTTGTTGTTGTTATAATGTTTAATGCCATTTTTCAGCACACAGTAGACTATACATGGTGGCCAGTATTAATGGTGGAGGCAGAACCCGGTAAACCCCTGAAAAGAACCACTGACTTCGAGAAGCTACTGGCAAGCTTTCTCAAATACCCACATTGGCCGAATCTGAGACTCGAACCCATGAAGACAAATGTGAGATGGCAGTGATCCGTAACAAAGAGCACTTTAGACCATTCAGGGCCCCATACACACGTATCTATTGATACAAGTAAAGTTGTCATGTAAGTATAGTTACATGTATCTGTTGATGTAAAGTTGTCATGTAAGCATAGTAAAACATATCTATTGATACAAGTAAAGTTGTCATGTAAGTATAGTTACATGTATCTCTTGATATAAAGTTGTCATGTAAGCATAGTAACACGTATCTGTTGATACAGGTAAAGTTGTCATGTAAGCATAGTAACATGTATCTTTTGATACAAGTTAGTTGTCATGTAAGCATAGTAACACAATTTTCCCTTAGCCCAATGCCTAGTTGTGTTAAAAACAATGTTTTTGATTGGTTATATTGCTCATGCATGAGCAGAAGGTGTTTTTGTTTTTGTTTTGCTTAACAGACCCATCAGTTTTGTATGGAGGCCATGCTTTATTAAAGATGCCCACCTTATCCTACTTTATTGCACAGGTTCACCTGTCTGTGTGACCTTCAGACTGGTCTGCCTTAGATCTGAGGCCAAAAAGTCTAAAATCTGGACACAAAATCATATTCCGACCTGGGCAATTTTGGGTGGGGAAAAAAAATCTAAAAAATTCGGTTTTTCCCTCAGTATTTTGTAGTGCAACTAAAATGTCCAGATTATTTGATATCATTGTAGAGCTAAATCTGTCTACCTTTCTATAATACCACCCACTTAAATGTAACATACATGACCTTGATGCTACAGAGCTTGGCAGTAGGCTACTACTTCCTGCCCCGTAAACGCAGCGCTGGGGGTTGATGTGTTAATGTAGTAGTCCACTCCACTGTAAAAATGCAGAATGCATATTGTTTTGGAATTTTGTGCTGAATATAAGTATCCTTCAAGGAAGATTTCACTGTATGCAAACCAATGGTAGTGTTCAGACTTTCTTTCACTTTCATTATTGTATAACTAGACCATTTTGTGTTACAAGACTTCATATAAAATTCTTTACTTTATAACTAGAAAATCTTGTGCCACAAGACTTCATATGAAATTCTTTATTTTATAACTAGAAAATCTTGTGTCACAAGACTTCGTATGAAATTCTTTATTTTATAACTAGAAAATCATGTGTTACAAGATTTTGTATGAAATTCTTTATTTTATAACTAGAAAATCTTGTGCCACAAGACTTCATATGAAATTCTTTTTTTTATAACTAGAAAATCTTGTGTTACTAGATTTTACATGAAATTCTTTATTTTATAACTGGACCATCTTGTGTCACAAGACTTCGTATGAATTCTTTATTTTATAACTAGAAAATCTTGTGTCACAAGACTTCATATGAAATTCTTTATTTTATAACTAGAAAATCTGGTACCACAAGACTTTGTATGAAATTCTATACTTTATAACTAGAAAATTTTGTGTCACAAGACTTCATATGAAATTCTTTATTTTATAACTAGAAAATTTTGTGTCACAAGACTTCATATGAAATTCTTTATTTTATAACTGGACCATCTTGTGTCACAAGACTTCGTATGAAATTCTTTATTTTATAACTAGAAAATCTTGTGCCACAAGACTTCGTATGAAATTCTTTATTTTATAATTAGAAAATCTTGTGCCACAAGACTCGTATGAAATTCTTTATTTTCTAACTAGAAAATCTTGTGCCACAAGACTTCGTATGAAATTCTTTATTTTATAACTAGAAAATCTTGTGCCACAAGACTTCATATGAAATTCTTTTTTTTATAACTAGAAAATCTTGTGTTACTAGATTTTACATGAAATTCTTTATTTTATAACTGGACCATCTTGTGTCACAAGACTTCGTATGAATTCTTTATTTTATAACTAGAAAATCTTGTGTCACAAGACTTCATATGAAATTCTTTATTTTATAACTAGAAAATCTGGTACCACAAGACTTTGTATGAAATTCTATACTTTATAACTAGAAAATTTTGTGTCACAAGACTTCATATGAAATTCTTTATTTTATAACTAGAAAATTTTGTGTCACAAGACTTCATATGAAATTCTTTATTTTATAACTGGACCATCTTGTGTCACAAGACTTCGTATGAAATTCTTTATTTTATAACTAGAAAATCTTGTGCCACAAGACTTCGTATGAAATTCTTTATTTTATAATTAGAAAATCTTGTGCCACAAGACTCGTATGAAATTCTTTATTTTCTAACTAGAAAATCTTGTGCCACAAGACTTCGTATGAAATTCTTTATTTTATAACTAGAAAATCTTGTGTCACAAGACTTCGTATGAAATTCTTTATTTTATAACTAGAAAATCTTGTGCCACAAGACTTCATATGAAATTCTTTTATTTTATAACTAGAAAATCTTGTGTCCAAGACTTCGTATGAAATTCTTTATTTTATAACTAGAAAATCTTGTGCCACAAGACTTCATATGAAATTCTTTTTTTTTATAACTAGAAAATCTTGTGTTACTAGACTTTACATGAAATTCTTTATTTTATAACTGGACCATCTTGTGTCACAAGACTTCGTATGAATTCTTTATTTTATAACTAGAAAATCTTGTGTCACAAGACTTCATATGAAATTCTTTATTTTATAACTAGAAAATCTGGTACCACAAGACTTTGTATGAAATTCTATACTTTATAACTAGAAAATTTTGTGTCACAAGACTTCATATGAAATTCTTTATTTTATAACTAGAAAATTTTGTGTCACAAGACTTCATATGAAATTCTTTATTTTATAACTGGACCATCTTGTGTCACAAGACTTCGTATGAGAATTCTTTATTTTATAACTAGAAAATCTTGTGCCACAAGACTTCGTATGAAATTCTTTATTTTATAATTAGAAAATCTTGTGCCACAAGACTTCATATGAAATTCTTTTTTTTCTAACTAGAAAATCTTGTGCCACAAGACTTCGTATGAAATTCTTTATTTTATAACTAGAAAATCTTGTGTCACAAGACTTCGTATGAAATTCTTTATTTTATAACTGGACCATCTTGTGTCACAAGACTTCGTATGAATTCTTTATTCTATAACTAGAAAATCTTGTGCCACAAGACTTCATATGAAATTCTTTATTTTATAACTAGAAAATCTTGTGTCCAAGACTTCGTATGAAATTCTTTATTTTATAACTAGAAAATCTTGTGCCACAAGACTTCATATGAAATTCTTTTTTTTATAACTAGAAAATCTTGTGTTACTAGACTTTACATGAAATTCTTTATTTTATAACTGGACCATCTTGTGTCACAAGACTTCGTATGAATTCTTTATTTTATAACTAGAAAATCTTGTGTCACAAGACTTCGTATGAATTCTTTATTTTATAACTAGAAAATCTTGTGTCACAAGACTTCATATGAAATTCTTTATTTTATAACTAGAAAATCTGGTACCACAAGACTTCATATGAAATTCTTTATTTTATAACTAGAAAATCTTGTGCCACAAGACTTCATATGAAATTCTTTATTTTATAACTGGACCATCTTGTGCCAAAAGACTTTGTATGAAATTCTTTATTTTATAACTAGAAAATCTTGTGCCACAAGACTCGTATGAAATTCTTTATTTTCTAACTAGAAAATCTTGTGCCACAAGACTTCGTATGAAATTCTTTATTTTATAACTAGAAAATCTTGTGTCACAAGACTTCGTATGAAATTCTTTATTTTATAACTGGACCATCTTGTGTCACAAGACTTTGTATGAAATTCTTTATTTTATAACTAGAAAATCTTGTGTCCAAGACTTCGTATGAAAATTTTTTTATTTTCTAACTAGAAAATCTTGTGCCTTAAGACTTTGTATGAAATTCTTTATTTTATAACTAGAAAATCTTGTGTCACAAGACTTCGTATGAAATTCTTTATTTTATAACTAGAAAATCTTGTGTTACAAGAAATCATATGCAATTCTTTATTTTATTACACAAACTTGTGTTATAAGACTTTATATGAAATTCTTTATTTTACAGCAAGGCCATCTTGTCGGCTCTAGACTTGTATAAAATTCTATATTCTTTTTAGATATGACCAGCTATGGTGCATGTCATTTGGAATGACCATCCCAGGACCAAGACAAATACCTATTCTTGGCAATTTGATTGAAGTAATTAGATCGGTAAGGGAAAATCAGTCTCAATTAAATATCCACTTTCCCAAAAAAATCAATTAAATTTGAAAATTATGCTTGTTTGCCCTTCACATACATGCCAACCATTACACTTTCGGCATGATCAATATGCTTTCTTCCACTAAATTATGCCTTACGTGTAAACATATATGGATTATGCTTTTTCAATATATCCACCTTCCCAAAAATTCAATTGTTTGTTTTCTCATTTTTATTAACATTCAATTAATCACACAAACCATATTTTAGAAAAGATGGCTAATACGTAACTAAAATATGAATGTGCGCTTGTCTGTGGACTTGCATGCACTTTCCTAACAGTATCATGTTCTATTTATTGCAACCTTCGACTTCATATTCTATTTATAGCAGCTGTATGGCTGAGCGAGTAGAGAACAGACTGGTTTTATATTTTCAATCTTTACACACAGAATCTTTGTTCTAATTAATATTTAGTGGAGAACCAGTCTAAAGGTATTTGGTGCTACAAAGTATATTTTATTTTAGTCGAAGCGTATATGAGAGCAAAAATATCTCCTTTCAAATAATTTCACTGATGGTTTAGAAAAAGGCAAAATATAAATGAAACAAAAATGAAGACATGAGAGCAGCATCACGTGATGTCTATTACAGACTGTGGAAAGATTTTTAATAATTGACACTAAAATTCTTCAGATGGATTCTAGTCGATGTGTGTGTAAAGCTAAAGTTGCATCATATAAAACTTACAGTGAAGGATGTTAAAATACGAGAGGGGCAAATCAATTATTGATCATTAAAATTTTAGCATGTTATATGTGGATTATGCTTTATATATTAATTATCTAATGGGTTAGCTTATTAATAGCCTTGTAAGGTTGGAATACTGTATAATTAAGATATCTAATGGGTTAGCTTATTAATAACCTTGTAAGGTTGGAATACTGTATAATTTACATATCTAATGGGTTAGCTTATTAATAGCCTTGTAAGGTTGGAATACTGTATAATTAAGATATCTAATGGGTTAGCTTATTAATAGCCTTGTAAGGTTGGAATACTGTATAATTTACATATCTAATGGGTTAGCTTATTAATAGCCTTGTAAGTTTGGAAAACTGTATAATTAAGATATGTAATGGGTTAGCTAATTAATAGCCTTGTAAGGTTGGAATACGATATAATTAAGACATCTAATGGGTTAGCTTATTAATAGCCTTGTAAGGTTGGAATACTGTATAATTAAGATATCTAATGGGTTAGCTTATTAATAGCCTTGTAAGGTTGGAATACTGTATAATTTACATATCTAATGGGTTAGCTTATTAATAGCCTTGTAAGTTTGGAAAACTGTATAATTAAGATATGTAATGGGTTAGCTTATTAATAGCCTTGTAAGGTTGGAATACTGTATAATTAAGATATCTAATGGGTTAGATTGACTTTGTATAATGTGTGCTACTGATGTTTGTCCTATAGAAATATTACAATCCTGTTTTTGTTTTGTTTTTTTCTGGCAGGGGGCATATGAGTCTGAACTTCAGAATACTAAGAAGTATGGCCGAGTCTACAGGTAAATATTTTACTTGCTAAATAGTATGGGTGAAACGATTCCATTGTGCCATATATTAATATGATTCAGAACACATATCTTTTGATGCAATACATTATCAATTCACATGTCAGCTTGATGGTCTTTGCCTCTTTACTATATCTGTCAGGGGTAGGTGGTGTCCTTTTATGTGTTGACATATTGGTTGTATGCCCAGCATGCAGATTACAGACAGACATAGATCAAAACATCTACCGTATTTTCCGGCCTATAAGTCAATACATTTTTTTACTTGAATGTCAGGTCTTTGTCTTATACTATTAATCAACATATATGGATTATGCAATTGAAATTGCATCGACTTATATATGGATTTCAGAACCTGGTATTCTATTAAGATTGCTCAGTTATCTGCATAATCAAGAAAAGGTCACGTAAATGTACAAATTCTTGTCATTAAATTGTTGTAAACTAATATGACTGCATTTAAATTTATACATTTTGTCATTATTTAGTTTGTATTCTGCATGTATTTTCTTCATTCTCAAACATGAAATAAAAGAAAACAATTATCATCTAAAACAAGGACCATGTGGCCAATGCCCAATTTCTCTGTTGCAACCAATGTAAAGCAGTGCTGAAATATTAAAAATTTTACAACTGTAAGATACTTGTCATAATAATACAGGTCACTCCAAGAGAGGCCAAAATATAATACTGAGTCAGGCAGAGTGGAACAATTCTGAAGGCATTAGCTATGTCTATTTTGCCATAACGCAACCTCTACCAAGTTTTTTTAATGATTGTAATAGCGAGTTCCTCAGTTTGATATTGAACCATACTTTTTTCTGGAGATAAACCATCATTTATGGAAGACCCCTGAGGATGTGATAAATAGTGAATCATGCGAAAAGTACCAGGTGTTTTCTTTCGAACCAAGCCAAGTGGTGATATTTGAAATGGTGAGAAAGGGTTGCTCCTGAAAGTCCTCACAACCTGCCAGCATCAAGTTCTTTATCAATTTTGTCTTGAACAATCTGTGGATTTTGTTTAGCGGATTTTAGACTATGTGTTTGAATATACGAGAGATAATTAACCCTCAAGTCCTGCATTAAATCCACGAGTAAATCCCTGTATCAAGAATTGTATCTTTGCAGTGTTGTAACCTTTCAACCAATGTTGTAACCTGTCCACTTTAACAGGAGTAGGGAACTTGTTATTTTTGCAGGGCACCTTTCCTTTGCTGGCCGTGTTGCAGAGAGTTTGCTGTAGGTCCTTGTGAATGAGTAGATTCTTAGCCACCATGAAAGGGCTGCATGCTGTCAGGTTTAGTCTGCTTTTAGGCATCAACTTGAATGGGTGTTGAATGGGTAGTTTGCATTTGATTAAAGGATGAGCTTCTAAACAAGTAAAACAAGTATGCTGGTATTTAGTGATTTAGTTTCGCATTTCGAATTTTTCATACATTCGAGATGATTAAGTGAACTCTTAATCCTTATTTTCTTAATTATAATGTGGAACAGTTCTGCCACTGATAATATAATGTATTACATCATTGTGCTTTCAATTATATGCATTATAAAACTTTTGTGTAAATTTGATACTGCATTTCACAGATATGTTAAAATATAATAAAAAGTGTTTACATTTATTTTTAACTTTTGTAACTTTGCTGTTTTCTGTCTCTTTATTCACATTTCGGATTTCCCTATTGGATAGCCTCATTTCTCTTTTGTTTTCCTCAATGAGTTTATCTCATCTGTTGAGTCTTGCACTCAAGTCTGGTTTCATCTGAAATAATCAGGTTAAAGCTTTAGACCTTTCACTAACATGTAGATAGTATGCCCATTTGATGGACATCAAATGGACAGACCTTCAACCATGCCAGCTAAAGCTCGCTGCCTCAGACAGAAGGCATTGGCGAGCCCTGACCAGAAAAGCCTGTTCCACCTTTGAGGTTGACCGCCGCCAGCATCTTGCTGCAACTCGTGAGAGACGTCACAGAAATGTATCCCAGATACCAACAACCACCGGTGTCCCATGCCCCACCTGCAACCGCATGTGTGTATCGGAATTCGGACTCCGGAGTCACATGCGCGTCCACCGTTGAATGAGAGTGCACAACTTGTCTTCCTCGACAAGAAGACATAGCATGCACAGCCGTGTGACTCTTGTTGCATTGTATATCATAATGAAAACAAGCATGGACTCTTTATTCGACTGTGTCAATTGATAACAGAATCACAAGCAGGTTAGCATCGGTAATGCAATTTCACAATTGCCAGGAGTATGGAATATCATACAGTGATACCTTTAATATTCATTAATCCAGAAGTAACTAGTGTTAAATATGAAGCCAAGTTATTGACATGACTTCATTTTATACTCCAAATAGACTTAAATTTGGACAATGGATGTAAAATTTACAAAATTACTGAATTTCACTTAGACTCTGCATCAACTTTCAGGCCAGAAATTACGTTATTTAAATGCCCTTCTCATTCATGAGAACAAAACTACTTTCAAACAAACTACCTGTTAGCCGTCAATGATCTTATTTCAGCCTGTTTGATCGTTTCAATAATTTCTCCTATTCAGTCAGTGATTAAAAATCAAAACATAAACAGAAATATTATAAATCTGCTCCCCATAGAAAAAGATGTTTTTTAACAGTTATCATGCAGGGAATAAGGTACAGTAAGTTTTGATTGGATGTAAATGTTTACCATTTACTGGAAAAATATTAACCATGAATCAGAATTCAGCATAACATTTTTCACTGTCTGACACACTGGAAGTGTAGTGTAGCCACCAAAGCAGAGAAGATAGGAATCAACATAGTCCCACTTGCACAATGGAATGATGACCTTACCGTGTTCATGATCAATGATTTTGATTCTCATGTTTGGTTCAATAATTGAGCTTAGACCACTAAGTAATGAGAAAGATTTTTTTTCTTCTGACTTTTTCCTGAATGTCTGGTGGAAAAGCTTGTGAAAGAAACAAACGATTTTGCCAAAAAAGGAGACAAAAAGCAAGATTTGAAATGGTATGAAATCAGCATCATGGAGATGTGGGCATATCTTGGAATATATACATCGTCATTGATGTGTGGATAATGACTGTTTGAGAGGTACCACTGTCAACTTTGTAATTAGAGTATGGACTTCATTTGTGTTTTTATATGTTCATATGTAAATATTGCATTTATTTTGGATTTATTTTGTGAGATTCAAAACAGTTTACATGACTGGGATTTCTTGTTAGATGGGTTATAGGAGTATGTAAAGTGGAAATATATAAATAACAGACACTATACAAGTTAAACTGTTTTTTATTTCACTGAAATTCATGAAAAACTAATGAAAAAAATGAATATAAATGTAACCATGTTTTTCTTGTCAGTTTCTGCAGTCAGCCTTGATGATACTTTAGTATTCCAGCCTAGCAATCATCCTCTGTAGTCTCAGTAACTGATATGATAACACAGAGCAGTAGTGAAACTACACAACAGATGTAGTAGTTAAAGGGCTTAATTAACAAACAAATAATACAATTAAATATACATAACTACAGAAATGAGAGTTTGCTGATGTACGGATCTACTTAGATGAATCTGGTATTACTCAAGGCAGCATTTTGAATACAGACAATTTTTCTACATTACTTGCCATGATTTTAAAGTAAACAGTTAAGCACAACCACTTGAAACACAGTCACTGGAAAAATAATTACTGGAATCTAATTTTCTGAAAGTGCAATCATTATAAATTTAGTAAGTGGAAACTCAGTGACTAGAAACTCATTTACTAGTGTTATGCGTTTAGGCTCTTATAAACATTACCAAGAAAAAAGTTAAAATGGCACGCTTTTTAAAATAAAAAAAATAATTTATTTCACAAGTAAAACAAGTTAAAAAATAAAGAAAATAGGACTTTCAGGTTTAAAAATCAAATCTAAATATAATCCAGAATAATTCAAAATTAAAACTTAGAAGTCCTAGTAATAAAATGTTCTAATATAGTACTCTTGTGTTTTGTTTGATTAGGATTTTTAACGTAGCTTTAACAATTTTTCAGTCAAATCAATATGATGTCTGCAGTGAGGCAGTTTATAGTGATGTCTAGCACTGGGGCATCATGCCACGGACATGTAGCATGATGTCCCACCCAGTCACATTATCCTGACACCAGGCCGACCAGTCCTAACATTAACCTGTTAGTGCTCAGCCAAGCGAGGCAGCTGTTAGTACCATGTTTGTAAGTCTTTTGTATGATTCAGCCAGGGTACGAAACCACGACCTCCCGCTCTAGCGGCAGACACTTTAACCACTGGGGCGGTTCCATAGCATGAAGTAGATTGGGCTTACAAATTCATTCTGTTGTACTCTTGGCTTTGTCCACGATATCCAGCAGTACAAACAGTACAATTGATAAGTCTACAAATCAAAGTGAAATCAGTAATAAATTATCTGAGTATTAACACAAATAATGTTCTAATTATATTTCATTAATTAAATATAGAAATGAGTGTTACAAAAAGGAACTGAGAGCTTAAATAAAATAATGTAATATTTCCTATCTTTGTAGCGCTCGTGCTGGTGGTATATATGTCATAAACGTCTCAAATCTTGATCTCCTGAAGAAAATATTTGTGAAAAACTTCAACAGTTTTACTGACAGACATGTAAGTATTTTGCTGTTTAGGAAGAATTTACTTAATATACCATTTTTAAAGAAAGTATATTTAACTTTGTGTTTTACTGTGTAATTGCTCCCATTTTTTAAGAAAGTATGTTTAACTTTGTGTATTACTGTGTAATTACTCCCATTCTTTAAGAAAGTAGATTTAACTTTGTGTATTACTGTGTAATTACTCCCATTCTTTAAGAAAGTAGATTTAACTTTGTGTATTACTATGTAATTACTCCCATTCTTTAAGAAAGTAGATTTAACTTTGTGTATTACTATGTAATTACTCCCATTCTTTAAGAAAGTAGATTTAACTTTGTGTATTACTTTGTAATTACTCCCATTCTTTAAGAAAGTAGATTTAACTTTGTGTATTACTATGTAATTACTCCCATTCTTAATGAAGCAGAGTTGGACTATGTATTAATGTATTGCTACTGTCATTTTTTAAAGAAGTGATTCTGGACTTACCTAATGTACCCATGTATAAAAAATGCTCCCATTCTTTAAGGAACTTGATCTGGGTTTACATTATGTACCCATGTATAATTACTCAGATTCTTTAAGAAAGTAGATCTGGGTTTACATTATGTACCCATGTATAATTACTTCCATTCTTTAAGAAAGGAGATCTGAGTTTACATTATGTAACCATGTATAATTACTCCCATTCTTTAAGAAAGTAGATCTAGGTTTACATTATGTACCCATATATAATTACTCCCATTCTTTAAGTAGATCTGTGTTTACATTATGTACCCATGTATAATTACTCAGATTCTTTAAGAAAGGAGATCTGAGTTTACATTATGTACCATGTATAATTACTTCCATTCTTTAAGGAAGTAGAGAGAGACTTATTTTACCCAATGATAATTACCCCCATTTTTTTAGGAAGTAGAGACTTATTTTATCCACTGATAATTACCTGCATTCTTTAAGGATAATTAGTTGTGAATGTTTGAATATTTAAGTTTAGGGAAAACATGATAGTTTTAGTTATTTTTATATTGCTTAGGGTTCAACTCCTTTGAGATAATGTTTAGTTTGATGTGCATTTTTATGTACTTGACCATGCAGAAAACACTTCCTCCTTATCAGCAGGATCAGTGGTTTACAAATCTTTGAATTTAAATGGATTAAAATATAATTATACAAGTCAGTTTCTTTATGGTGAGAAAAGTCCCATTTTATTTAGTTCTTTTATAAGTAGCTAATATTCTTGCTTATTTGTCTGCTACTCAACATAAATAGTACTTTATATATTTAACCAGTGATGCATGCCCATATAACATTGATATTATTTGATATATTTAGCCAGAGATGCATTACCATATCACATAGTACTTGACATATTTAACCAGTGATGCATTACCATATAACATAGATAGTACTTGATGTATTTAACAAGTGATGCATGCCCATATAACATAGATAGGTTTTGATATATTGAACCAGTGATGCATGCCCATATAACATAGATAGTACTTGATATATTGAACCAGTGATGCATGCCCATATAACATTGATAGTACTTGATGTATTTAACCAGTGATGCATTACCATATCACATAGATAGTACTTGATATATTTAATCAATGATGCATGCCCATATAACATTGATAGTTTTTTATATATTTAACCAGTGATACATTACCATATTAAATAGATAGTACTTGATATATTTAACAGTGATGCATTACCATACGCATATATAGTACTCAATATATTTAACCAGTGATGCATTACCATATAACATAGATAGTACTTGATATATTTAACCAGTGATGCATTACCATATCACATAGATAGTACTTGATATATTTAACAGTGATGCATTACCATATCACATAGATAGTACTTGATATATTTAACCAGTGATGCATTACCATATCACATAGATAGTACTTGATATATTTAACCAGTGATGCATTACCATATCACATAAATAGTACTTGATATATTTAACCAGTGATGCATTACCATATCACATAGATAGTACTTGATATATTTAACCAGTGATGCATTACCATATCACAGATAGCGTTTGATATATTTAACAGTGATGCATTACCATATCACATAGATAGTACTTTATATTTTTAACCAATGATGCATTACCATATCACATATATAGTACTCGATATATTTAACCAGTGATGCATGCCCATATAACATAGATAGTACGTGATATTTTTAACCAGTGATGCATTACCATATCACATATATAGTACTCGATATATTTAACCAGTGATGCATGCCCATATAACATAGATAGTACTTGATATTTTTAACCAGTGATGCATTACCATATCACATATATAGTACTCGATATATTTAACCAGTGATGCATGCCCATATAACGTAGATAGTACTTGATATTTTTAACCAGTGCTGCATTACCATATCACCATGAGTATGGGACAGCTTCTTATTATTTATACTGTATAAGTGAGCACAAATTATAGGCAACCAATGAAATATGGAGAACAGAAGTTGTACTATTCCCCATTCATATGTCATATTCATTGCTTTTGTACTTACAACGTTTAAGCTTTCCATGCAGTTATTCAGAAAAGTTTTATTTGGAACATTTGAAGAGTGGGCCCCAGCAGGGAGCTGAATATAAATAATTTATCAGTGTCTTTCAAGAATAAAATAATACTATATTTTTTTACAGGTGGGATCAAGGTTTCATTTGTGCACATTAGATACACTTAGCATCAGGCAACTCACTCGGAATATGAGTGGTGCCCAGTCTAGATTCAGATGGACTCCAGGCATATTGGAGATTTTTAGGTCTGCATATACACATACCTAAATGCACCAGTGTGAACACATTCATGCAAAACACATGCACACACACATGCATGGTCCGAACTGTTTCTGCAAATATCATGTAAAACACATGCACACACACATGCATGGTCCGAACTGTTTCTGCAAATATCATGTAAAACACATGCACACACACATGCATGGTCCGAACTGTTTCTGCAAATATCATGTAAAACATTAAGAAGTAAACCTGTCATTGTCTCATTTTAGGGAATTGAAGGAGCTGATCCATGGCCAGTGAATAAAAGTGTACTGATGCTTCATGGAGCTGATTGGACCAGAGTTCGGAAGATTATCACACCAACATTTAGCTCTGGTAAACTTAAGTTGGTAAGTCTCATTTATCATCAGTACCCATGGTCTGCCAACACCTGACCAAACAAAGAAAACAAACAAAGTTTACTACTGATCCAAACTTTTTGTTTTCCAAGGAAATGCACAGCTTAGCACCATTTAATACATTCAGTTATAACATTGTTGTCAGGAGGCAAGAGGTTGATCTGGAAATTATGTTAGATCTTTAAAAAAATGTTATGCATTAAGCAGAGATGGTAACACTACTGATTTCCTTCCCCCACCCCAGATAAGGTTGTATTTGACACATATTCATATCATCAATAATTATTATGTTAGTGTCATGTTTTAAATTTAAAATGGGTAAGTTAAATGCTAATTAATCAAAAAGTTTAACAAATTTCAACTAACTTGTGTAAAACAAATTGTAAATGCAGATTTGCTGTTGTGATGCAGTATTTATGATGAAGTTGCACTGAAGTGTTTTGATGTAAAAGACACAGAATCCATTTAGTTTGAAATCAGATTGATTCCTTTGCATCCTGAGATGAATTTTATTGTGCATGGTATAGCACTGAATTTACAAAGTCATGAACAAAAGTAACATTCATGTACTTAAAACCAAATCTTTGTTGCATTCATCTTTCTTCACATCTTGTGTCACTTGCCTCCCCCTGTGTCAGAATGGCAGCCAGCAAGAGAACCATCATTAACTGTGGCATTATTAATGAAGTTTAATGAGGGATAGGGACTCAGTGGTTAGCATGCAGGACTCCTGACTGAAAGGGTGACAGTTGTTATTAATGTGCTTAACATAATTTGTGTGATGGGAAGGACTGAACAGCTTTCAGAATGCCAGTGAGTAGATATGATTGAAGGGATTATCTTTACAACTTGAATTACCCTTGCTGTGTCTTGCTTATGATATATACTATTTGTATGATCATAAGTGGCAATACACTGATGCTCAAATCTGATTAACACAACATGGTAATGGTGTGGTGACACTTGTTTTATTTGAACTACATAAAGCATTTTGTCTACATGATGAAGATCATTTGGCATGCCAGTAAGTAGATATGATTGAAGGGATTATCTTTCCAACATGAATTCTCATGAATTACTTCTTACAGTTAAAGCTTTGTGCTATGCTAATTAAGGATGATAATAACTGGAACACATTTCTTTTGTACTGAAATTATCTCGAAGAAATAAGTATTCCAGTTTAATCAGTAACACTAATACCATGCCTTTTACTATTTTGTTGGCAACACTAAATTTTGGAAATTATTCATATATGGGTCTGGGATGTAGAAGTATAGAAAAAGTGTTGGTGCTTTTGAAATTAGTTTTGGAAAGCAATGGTACACGATGCTTAGTTTCATTGTTCTCGTTTATTGGACATTTCTAGCTAATTGGACATTTTCTGTCATGTTTTCAGATGATATCAGAAATTAACAGGTGTGGGGCAGTACTTGCAAAGACTCTTCAGAAAAATGCCCTGTCCAAATCAAGTGTTGATCTGAAGCAGTAAGTATGTTTCTGTTGTGACAAATTGCCAGAATCTAGATAACTACATCAGCTCATTTCCTCAGCATTTTCTTTACATCAGTTTATTTCCATTGAAAATGCTACCATTTGATCCAAAACACATTTTCAGCTGATGGTGACAATTTCTTGCAAATTTTGGATGTAGTATGTAATAATGTATAGTTACTATATATTTGACTTGGCCAAACTGTCTTACCCTTAAGGTGACATTTGTCATCTTAATCAGATAAGCCAAGAACAACAGGTAGCAATGTATAATGGTGTAAATGTTGCTTAAATATTATTCGCTAATAGTCTATTTGAATATTAAATGAACAACAATTGACAATTAGCTGAAGGTATGTTGAGTATGGAGATTTGTTGATTGTGTAGCTTGTTCGAGTTCTACTCGTGCCATATACCACATGTAAGGTTATCTTTTCACAAAGTCGACCTTAAACCATACACAACATGAAACATGACTGGTTACCTTTTTACAAAGTCCACCTTACACCATACACCATGGATGGTTGATGGTTACCTTTTTTTTGCGGTGGTTACCTTTTTACAAAGTCCACCTTACACCATACACCATGGATGGTTACCTTTTTTGCAAGGGTTGCATTTCTTGCAGAGTCAACCTTACACCATTCACCATGTGGATGAGAGGACCCAATTACATATATTAACTGTTTTACTGCTGTCAAGTTTAACTGAATCACAGTAATAATTCACGATCTTTTTACTTGTATAGTGCTAGAGACCAAGTAGACCTACATTATACACATTTCTTGTTTATCCAGATGGACTAGACACTTCAACTGTTATTTTGGAAAAAGGATTGTGCTAAAAGTACCCATTATATTGTTTTGTTAACTTGAAATAAAGCAATAATTTGATAATTTTCTTCCTTTAGCGTATGTGGTGGGTTTACCATGGACGTAATTGCCAGCACTGCTTTTGGAATCCACACCAATTCCATGGAGAATCCAGATGACCCCTTTGTAAGCCTTGCTCAGAAAGTGTTTGGCTCAGACGTCTTTGTAAATCCATGTGTTGTCCTATCAGGTATGAGAAATATTTCATCCAGTAACAACCCTATTTACTTGGTAAGATGAACACCATGTGCTTACAATATGGTTTGGATAAGTGAAAGATTTTATAATAACCTCAGTTACCATCTACTGCAGTCATGCATAGGTGATTGCGATGCAAGTGTACTAATCATGCAGACTTGACTGTCTGTCATGCAGTTTGAAATAATCTATGCACAAGTTCTTATGGTTCTAATGCAGTGATGTGAACTTTAAAAGAAATCAATGATGCATGAATAATCTAAAGATCTAAAGAAAATCTGGCATTGATTAATGTTGTCTGCTTTAGTTTTGGTCACCAGGGTGTTACTGTGTGTCTGATGACCTGTTTCATTCATTTTTACATTGCTTAATTGTGCATGACTTGACGTCAATTCATGCCTGTTCAAAATAATGACAGGTTGCTTCAGACCACAATTCTTTATCTTCTGTTTGATATATAAGCAATAAGCACTGTGCCATTTTAGAAATAAATGATAGGCCTCAATCGCTTTTTGCAACACATGAACCATCTTTTTTCAATATGTTCTGCAAGGTTTCAGTTTAGGTAGACAGCACAAGTTGTGTATTACTATTGTAAACTGAAATTAGATGAACTAAGAAAAAAACATCAGCATGAGATAGATTTTACTTGCTTCTGTTTTCATGCAACTTTCTATACAATTTATAAATTTTCAAGTCTACTCTTTCATAATAATTACAACAAGAAACTTTACCACTTAAATCTCTGTCCAACAAACCATGCAAACAAGGCACTAATTCTTTGGAATGAATCCCTAAAGAGGGCCAGATCATAAGCTGATAACAGATTACTTTTAAAGTTTCCTCTTCTGGGCTTTCTGACTCGATCAGAATCTTGAACATGTCACTGATAATTTGGAAAATTTAGTTGGCATGTATCTCTGGGGCTATCTCATTGCATGAAACAATTGATGTTTCCAAGAAAATTAGTGATTCTGATCTGTATTTGGCTAAATGAGCTCCAAGAAGATAAAAATTGATTTTTCAAATGTTCGTATTGCCAGCAATAGCTAACTTTAAGGCTGAAATAAAATAATGATACCACATAATTCAAACTTTAAGGCTGATACAGAATAATGCTAATACAGGATAATTCAAACTTCAAGGCTGATACAGAATAATGCTAATACAGGATAATGCAAACTTTAAGGCTGATACAGAATAATGCTAATACAGGATAATTCACACTTCAAGGCTGATACAGAATAATGCTAATACAGGATAATTCAAACTTCAAGGCTGATACAGAATAATTCAAACTTTAAGGCTGATACAGAATAATTCAAACTTTAAGGCTGATACAGAATAATGCTAATACAGGATAATGCAAACTTCAAGGCTAATACAGAATAATGCTAATACAGGATAATGCAAACTTTAAGGCTGATACAGAATAATTCAAACTTTAAGGCTGATACAGAATAATGCTAATACAGGATAATGCAAACTTCAAGGCTGATACAGAATAATGCTAATACAGGATAATTCAAACTTTAAGGCTGATACAGAATAATGCTAATACAGAATAATTCAAACTTCAAGGCTGATACAGAATAATGCTAATACAGGATAATTCAAACTTCAAGGCTGATACAGAATAATTCAAACTTCAAGGCTGATACAGAATAATGCTAATACAGGATAATGCAAACTTCAAGGCTGATACAGAATAATGCTAATACAGGATAATGCAAACTTCAAGGCTGATACAGAATAATGCTAATACAGGATAATTCAAACTTCAAGGCTGATACAGAATAATTCAAACTTCAAGGCTGATACAGAATAATGCTAATACAGGATAATGCAAACTTCAAGGCTGATACAGAATAATGCTAATACAGGATAATGCAAACTTCAAGGCTGATACAGAATAATGCTAATACAGAATAATTCAAACTTCAAGGCTGATACAGAATAATGCTAATACAGAATAATTCAAACTTTAAGGCTGATACAGAATAATGCTAATACAGGATAATGCAAACTTTAAGGCTGATACAGAATAATGCTAATACAGGATAATGCAAACTTCAAGGCTGATACAGAATAATGCTAATACAGGATAATGCAAACTTCAAGGCTGGTATAGAATAATGCTAATACAGGTTGTTAGTATGAATATTTCGATTTCAGCAGTGCACTGGTTACATGATTCATTGAAGAGATCAAAGAAAGAGTGCATGTTTATGCATTAAAGTTGTTTTTGTGTGTGGTTAAACCCCATATTTTGGCTCATGACAGTGTATACATCAAGGCTAGTATACTTGGCAGAGAAAGAACACTTAAAACTATAGACAGAATCATTGACCCACAGGAAGCTTATGGAAAGCTTAGTCACTTATGTTACGTGCTTAGGCTCGAATAAGCAGCAACACAGAAAGAGTGAAAACTAACAGGCTTGTATAACTTGAACAATGAATTTATTAAGTACAATTATTTTCATAAAGTAAATAAACTTATGGTTTTAGAGAATCAAATCCAACATTAATCCAATATAAAATTCACAAAAATAATCCACTAATGGAATTGCAAGATTCCTGATAAATAAATGTTCTAATAGTTCCAGGTTCGAATCTTCACAATGTAATCCAAAATGGCTGACGATGTCACGTGATGCAGTTCTTATTTTATAATCATCCAAATGAAATTATGAATACATGTCCTTTTCCAGATAAATGGAATGATTTCTCTTGCTACAACGAAATGACACAATTTCCAGTACCAGATAATTAAAATTATAACTCAAACAGAAAACACAACTTAATAATTAAAAAGCCCAAATTCTACTCATGTTAGCTTCCAAAACACAGCTGTATATATATATATATATATATATATATATATATATATAATTCCCTCGTAAACAAAAAGGAATCATGTGATTCTGGAAGGTCATAGAAAGAAGCTACATTCACCAAGTCATGTATTAATAGAATGATCCAGAAGAAAAAATCAGCCACTAATTACTAAAATAAAAAGATATTTTTGGATCTAGCCAATCATTTCCAAGGCTTGTTTACACTCTCTAAAGAAGGGTCAGAAATGAGGTCAACAAGCCAAGGTCAACCTGTGTTTACAGCTAGAGTGTAGGTCAGCCTGAATTTTCCAGAATAATCTCCCAATTAATGAATTTTAAACCCTAAATGACAAATTTGGATTTGACAATTAAAAATAAATAATTTAAATCCAATAGACGTAACACTTACTAATTAGCCAAGCTGAAACTCAAATCCACATGGACAGAGATGTGATGTTAGGAATCTGTAAAGGTGAACACATAAGACTACTGAATCACCCAGCACCCTAATGCATTAATGATAAGATTTATGACACCATGTATTTATCATGACTGAGCTTTGGTGGAAGTTGGGGCTTCCCCTCTATAGCTGATTACTGGAAGCATCATTGGTGTTGTGAAAACCTTGAAGATGGAGTCAAATATACAAGGTAGTCTTCTGACTTGTCAGGTAGACTAGTTTGGGTCTTTGATTCTGTGTTGTATTAGAACATATAAAGTCAAATACAATAGGTGGCTAAATTCCACCATTATACATCACTAAACTACTCCTTTTGAATGGAATATGGTATGGGCATTGGGTTTTCATGCTTCATATGATATCTGCTTGGTCTGAATTGTGAATCATGCTGATCTGTTGTCCAGCATAGCTGCAACATTGCCCATCATGAATTTTTTTATCACTGCTCCTGAATAAAAATCATATTGACATGGGGTTTTCACTAGAAGACTTCTTATGATATATTGACATGGGGTTTTCACTTGGAAACTTCTTATAATATATTGACATGGGGTTTTCACTTCAAGACTTCTTATGATGTATTGACATGGGGTTTTCACATGAAGACTTCTTATGATATTTTCACATGGGGTTTTCACTTCAAGACTTCTTATGATATTTTCACATGGGGTTTTCACTTGAAGACTTCTTATGATATATTGACATGGGGTTTTCACTTGGAAACTTCTTATAATATATTGACATGGGGTTTTCACTTCAAGACTTCTTATGATGTATTGACATGGGGTTTTCACATGAAGACTTCTTATGATATTTTGACATGGGGTTTTCACTTGAAGACTTCTTATGATGTATTAACATCAGGTTTTCACTAGAAGACTTCTTATGATATATTAACATGGGGTTTTCATTAGAAGACTTCTTATGATATTTTGACATGGAGTTTTCACTAGAAGACTTATGATATTTTGACATGGAGTTTTCACTAGAAGACTTATGATATATTGACATGGGGTTTTCACTAGAAGACTTATGATATTTTGACATGGGGTTTTCACATGTTTGTGTGTTAGCACATCTCGTAACTTGATCTTATAATAATGCTCATATTACATTCCATATTGTGGAAACATTATAATAATATTGCTTAAATTGCATTCCATAATGTGGAAACACGTTCAGTAACATGATGTAATACTATTGCTTAACTTGCATTCCATAAGGAAATATCCCCAGTGACATGATGTAACAATATTGCTTAAATTGCATTCCATGATGTGGAAACACACCCAGTAACATGATGTAACCTGATTGCCTAAATTGCATTTATAAGGAAATACACCGAGTAACATGATTGAACAATATAGCTTAAATTACATTCCATAATGTGCAAACACACCCAATAACATGATGTAACAATAATGCTTAAATTGCTTTCCATGTGGAAACACACCCAGTAACGTGATATATCAATATTGCTTAAATTACATTCCATTATGTGAAAACACACCCAGTAACAAGATGTAACAATATTGCCTAAATTGCATTTCATAATGTGGAAACACATTCAGTAACATGATGTAACAATATTGCTTAAACTACATTCCATAATGTGGAAACATTTTCAGTAACATGATGTAACAATATTGCTTAAATTGCTTTCCATGTGGAAACACACCCAGTAACATGATGTAACAATATTGCTTAAATTGCATTCCATGATGTGAAAACACACCCAATAACAAGATGTAACAATATTGCCTAAATTGCATTTCATAATGTGGAAACATGTTCAGTAACAAGATGTAACAATATTGCCTAAATTACATTCCATAATGTGGAAACACGTTCAGTAACATGGTGCAACAATATTGTTTAAATTGCTTTCCATGTGGACCAGTAACATGATGTAACAATATTGCTTAAATTGCATTCCATGATGTGGAAACAAACTCAGTAACATGATGTAACAATATTGCTTAAATTGCATTCCATGATGTGAAAACACACCCAGTAACATGATGTAACAATATTGCTTAAATTGCATTTCATAATGTGGAAACACGTTCAGTAACATGATGTAACAATATTGCTTAAATTGCATTTGTGGAAACACGTTCAGTAACATGATGTAACAATATTGCTTAAATTGCTTTCCATATGGAAACAAACCAGTAACATGATGTAACAATAATGCTTAAACTGCATTCCATAATGTGGAAACACACCCAGTAACATGATGTAACAATAATGCTTAAATTGCATTCCATAATGTGGAAACACCCAGTAACATGATGTAACAATATTGCTTAAATTGCATTCCATGATGTGAAAACACACCCAGTAACAAGATGTAACAATATTGCCTAAATTGCATTTCATAATGTGGAAACACCTTCAGTAACATGATGTAACAATATTGCTTAAATTGCATTCATAATGTGGAAACACGTTCAGTAACATGATGTAACAATATTGCTTAAATTGCTTTCCATGTGGAAACACACCCAGTAACATGATGTAACAATAATGCTTAAACTGCATTCCATTATGTGGAAACACACCCAGTAACATGATGTAACAATAATGCTTAAACTGCATTCCATTATGTGGAAACACACCCAGTAACATGATGTAACAATATTGCATAAATTGCATTCCATGATGTGAAAACACACCCAGTAACATGATGTAACAATATTGCTTAAATTGCTTTCCATGTGGAAACACACCCAGTAACATGATGTAACAATAATGCTTAAACTGCATTCCATAATGTGGAAACACACCCAGTAACATGATGTAACAATAATGCTTAAACTGCATTCCATTATGTGAAAACACACCCAGTAACATGATGTAACAATATTGCTTAAACTGCATTCCATTATGTGGAAACATACCCAGTAACATGATGTAACAATATTGCTTAAATTGCATTTCATGTGTAAACACACCCAGTAACATGATGTAACAATATTGCTTAAATTGCATTCCATAATGTAACAACACCTATGATAAGGATGTAAGGTACTATTTTATAATTCAAAGATGTTAAACCATTTACTGTAATTTATTTACTTTTCTAATATTTTTTTTCTGGCGTACCATCTTTCACATACATTTTTATCAAAAGTTACAAATAAAATGATGAATGAATTTTAATCTCAAGTCATAGATGAATGATTTTTAATCTTAAGTTATAGATAAATGATTTTTAATCTTAAGTTAAGAATGATTTTTAATCTTAAATTATAGATGAATGATTTTTAATCTTAAGTCATAGATGAATGATTTTTAATCTTAAGTTATAGATGAATGATTTTTAATCTTAAGTTATAGATGAATGATTTTTAATCTTAAGTTATAGATGAATGATTTTTAATCTTAAATTATAGATGAATGATTTTTAATCTTAAGTCATAAATGAATGATTTTTAATCTTAAGTTATAGATGAATGATTTTTAATCTTAAATTAGAGATGAATGATTTTTGATCTTTAAGTTACTCTCAAGTTATGTCTGTCTGCCATATTTCTTTCATTTTGGAAATAAAAAGACAAATTTTGCTGGCCTGAAAATGCTTATCCTTTATGCCAAATGTTTCTGTTAACTTATAAAACTCTTTCTGAGGACATGTTTCTTTTACAAAGTACTATGTCCTAAATGAGCCTCATAAATACCTTCGTTATACCACCATTTTTACAAAGAACTCTTTTTAAATAAATCCATTCTTCTTCTTCATTATCATCTTCCTCTTCATTTTTCTTCTTCTTCTTTTTCTAAGCTATTACATGTTAAACCCCAACTATCTTACAATATTTTGTATTGAGAAATGAGAGATAAGTAATTCTTCTGTTAGAAAGTTATTTTTACATATTCAGAGAGCACTCTGATTTCTTTTTCCATCATTATGTTTTTGTCTTTATTTTTCAGTATTATTTCCAAGACTTGCCCCATTGATGACAAAATTGGGTCTTGGATTCTGGCCGAATGATAGCGTAAAGTTTTTTGTCAGCAGGACCAAGGAGATTATCGAGGACAGAAAAAAGGGGATCAATGTAAGAAATAATTGTTTTCTCTAATGCATTAGAAGTTTTAAATAACATTGATGATGATGATGATGATGATGTTTACATTTGTTTGATGCAGAAGCTCATTGAACTTGCATTTGAATAAGCTCCTTGAAAAAAGCTCACAATTTATCACCAAACTGTTATTATTAAATTCTATCAAAATTCTATTTTTACTTTGAGCTATAGAAACTGTTGCAAAAATAGTTTTTTCTTTGAATGTAAAAATATGTTTTATTAGCAGTATAGACGTAGAGCTGGTAAAGCAGATATTTAAAACTGAAATCACCAAGGTCTTATGCAATTATCAAATACAAAACTGATGCCCCAATTCAATACAATATATATAAAAACTTTGGTACATTATTTTTTAAAATTTTTCTGTGCAGCTTATGTCACAGGACTATCATGACATTACGAAAGCAAGATTACTTTGAGAGAATATTATAGTAATTTTTCTGCCAATTATTTTGATTATTTTATCATGTTGGCATACATAGAGTGGGATGGAATTAGAAATAGATTACAGACACTAAAATTACATATTATTTGTTCCACTGATGCATAATTTAATAAATTAGTTTCTTCTTCTATAATAATATCTTCTAAAATAATAATAATACAGAGGCTTTGCTTGTCCAAAATAAAGCATAGTTATTATTTAGGCAATATGTTCAGTTTGTAGATTAATACCCAAAAAACAACAGAAGTTCTGAATCTTTCCATATTAAGATGTAATTTGACATTTCTTTGGTGTAGACTGGTCGGGTTGACTTTATACAGCTGTTGCTGAATGCGGAGGAGGAGGTGCAGGAGGAGAATCGAGAGTCAGGATCACAGTCTAGCAGTAAAAGTAATGTTGACATTTATTTAGACTGATACAAAAAATATTTACATGTAGAAAATGATCCATTTGAAATAAATTAAAAATTGGACCATAGTAAGTACATTACAATGAAAAAAAGCTTTCTGCACATATATGGAGTATCAGACTGAAATGTCTAGACAAACTTTTTTAAAAATTAGATCTGAAAGAAAGTATTTTGGCATAAATTCCTCTCAATATAGAACATAGATGCTGAGATGTAATGAAGATTAAAAAAAGTACAGAAACACTGAAAAACTTTGTGCTAGACATCAGTATAAGCTGTTACTTTGCATATGTTGAAACAATATGAATGAAAACTTGTTCAACTTGCAATAAATATCCAAATCACACACATACACTGTTTGTTTTGCATGTTATTTTAAATTTTCATGAAGTATTTATGTCATCTTTTCAAATGTAGCTTGCCGCGTTTACTATCACACTACTGTCATCTTTTCAAATACAGCTTAACTCGTTTACTATCGAACCACTCTCATCTTTTTCTCTTTTCAAATATAGCTTAACTTGTTTACTATCACACCACTGTCATCTTTTTCATCTTTTCAAATATAGCTTAACTCGTTTACTATCACACTACTGTCATCATTTCAAATATAGCTTAACTCGTTTACTATCGCACCACTGTCATCTTTTCAGATATAGCTTAACTTCTTTATAATAGTGCCACTGTAATCTTTTTCATCTTTTCAATTATAGCTTAACTTCTTATCTATGTGTCATTTACACTGTTGACTGTACTGAAGTTGTAAAAATGCCTTAGAATGGTACCCATCAAATATATATCAATGTGTCATTTACACTGTTGACTATACTTAAGTTGTAAAAATGCCTTAGAATGGTACCCATCAAATATATATCTATGTGTCAGTTACACTGTTGACTGAAGTTGTAAAGATGCCTTAGAATGGTACCCATCAAATTTGTATCTATGTGTCAGTTACACTGTTGACTGAAGTTGTAAAAATGCCTTAGAATGGTACCCATCAAATATATATCTATGTGTCATTTACACTGTTGACTGAAGTTGTAAAAATTCTGTAGAATGGTACCCATCAAATATATACATTGCACTGATTGTTGATATGTATGATAAAGAAATGCAGAGGAAACTGTTTTTGTTAGTTTTATAATTAACTGTTATCAAAACATATGTAAAAAAATATTTTTCAGGATTGGACATGGGTGAAATTCTTGGCCAAGCCTTTCTTTTTTTCATTGCTGGATATGATACAACAGCTACGCTGCTGACCTTCTTCCTATATGTAATGGCTGCCCATCCAGAGATTCAAGAAAAACTCACTGAAGAGTTAGATAGTGTTCTGGGGAAGGTTAATATCTTTTGATGTCACTTGTTTTACTTAATAGCAAAATGTACTATTCATTTTTTCGATTTCATGATTGCAACAAGCCATAAATTTAAAACCCAATAAACAGTATTTCTTTTGTGAAACCTACAGGACCCTTTCCCTATTGACCAATAGTCCTTAAGTTAGACCTCTTCCCCCAGTGAGAAATATTTATTCTGTGGAATGAATAGAACCCTTTCCACCAGTGAACAATATTCCTTCTGTTGAATCAGTGGGAACAATTCACCCAGTTAGCAACAGTCCTTCAGTGGAATCAATTGGACACTTCCCCAATCCAATTTAAATACAGGAGAAAACTTGTTTAGGAAAACACCAAATTGAGACTCATAAAAATAGATAAAATCACACAATTACTTTTGTTTGCCAATAACAATATTGTAGTTCAATGAGCAGTAGTCCTTCAGTGGAATCAATAGGACCCTTTCCTTCAATGAGCAATAATCCTTCAGTGGAATCAATAAAACCCTTTCCTTCAATGAGCAATAGTCCTTCAGTGGAATCAATAGAACCCTTTCCTTCAATGAACAGTGGAATTAATAAAACCCTTTCCTTCAATGAACAATAGTCCTTCAGTGGAATCAATAGAACCCTTTCCTTCAATGAACAATAGTCCTTCAGTGGAATCAATAGAACCCTTTCCTTCAATGAACAATAGTCCTTCAGTGGAATCAATAGAACCTTTTCCTTCAATGAGTAATAGTCCTTCAGTTGATTAAATAGGACCCTTTCCTTCAATGAGCAATAGTCCTTCAGTGGAATCATTTGAACCCTTTCCTTCAATGAGCAATAGTCCTTCAGTGGAATCATTTGAACCCTTTCCTTCAATGAGCAATAGTCCTTCAGTGGAATCAATAAAACCCTTTCCTTCAATGAACAATAGTCCTTCAGTGGAATCAATAGAACCCTTTCCTTCAATGAACAATAGTCCTTCAGTGGAATCAATAGAACCTTTTTCTTCAATGAGCAATAGTCCTTCAGTGGAATCAATAGGACCCTTTCCTTCAATGAGTAATAGTCCTTCAGTGGAATCAATAAAACCCTTTCCTTCAATGAGCAATAGTCCTTCAGTTGATTAAATAGGACCCTTTCCTTCAATGACCAATAGTCCTTCAGTGGAGTCATTTGAACCCTTTCCTTCAGTTAGCAATAGTCCTGCAGTGGAATCAATGGGACACTTCTTTAATCCAATTCAAGTATAGCTGAAAATGTCATTTTTCTGAAAACACAAAATTAAGACTTATGAAGATTGATGAACTCATGATAGGTATTACATTTTTGACAATAATAACATTGTAGTTGTGAACAACAATATTAAGATCTGGACATCATTTGCATCATAGCATTGTTGGCAGGTTAAACATATGTTTTCAGCGGAATTCATGTTTTGAACTCAAACTTGTATCAGTGTTCATTTACATAATTGTATATAATGGTTGGCTGCTCATAATGGTCAAGTCCTGTGGTCATCATCAAAATGTCCTACATGTATTAGTCACTTGCTTATTGGTATAAGTGGTCATGGTCAAGCTTCTTGGTCATCATCAAAATGTCCTACATGTATTGGTCACTTGCTTATTGGTATAAGTGGTCATGGTAAAACCCCTTGGTCATCATCAAAATGTCCTACATATATTGGTCACTTACTTATTGGTATAAGTGGCCATTGTCAATAGTCCCAAATAATCATGGTTTCTGAATGTGATGATTGTTCTGCATATCTGTATTGTGTGTTTTACTCTTGGTCCATGACTGGAGATTCTAGTTTTAGATGTCATTTACTTGGGATTTGAGTACTAGATTATGACCTTAGATAATGTAACAAGAGAACATGTTTACAGTTTGAGATAATATTCTGACTTTATGGATGACTATTGCAACATGTCACATTGGGATGTATTGTGAGATGTATTGTGAAAAATGTCACATGGGGTATATTGTGAGATATGTCATGTAGGGATAAATTGTGACATAGAGTTGGAATAGAATTATGGAGATGTATATAAATAGAGAATTTATTCATCATTATTGTTTTACTATGTGTCTGCATATGTATTTATTGATACAAATTTATATGTTTAGAACTTTTATTCAGTACCATATAACAATTGCTGTGCTTATGTGCCATTAAACCCAAATTTAAACATGTATAGTGGTTACACCAAGAGTTTTATCAAACATTTTAAATTGTGTTATTTTAATCTTTGACAGGAAGAACCAAATTATGATAACATTCATGAGTTGAAGTACTTGGATCAAGTTGTCTCAGAGACACTGAGGATGTACCCGCCATTGTTGAGGTAAGTAGAGTCAGTGGCACTGAGGATGTACCCATCATTGGTCATTTCATTAGTGTCTGAGCACTACAGATGAACTTACCATTGGTCAGTTCATTAGTGTCTGAAGCACTGTGGATGAACTCATCATTGGTCATTTCATTAGTGTCTGAAGCACTGTGGATGAACTCATCATTGGTCATTTCATTAGTGTCTAAAGCACTGTGGATGAACTCATCATTGGTCAGTCCATTAGTTTCTGAAGCACTGAGGATATACCACTATTGTTGAAGTCAGTAGTGTCACTGAGGGTATACCCAATATTGTTCAGAAGTATATTTCTGATGTACAGTATTTTAATCGGAAAGTTTGTTACAATAGCATTCACTGGAACTCTGTGTAAGAACTTCATAATGAATTTTTCTTGCAATATTGATACCTAGTGTAGATTAAGGTAAAAGAGGTGGTTAATTTCAGATGGAAATATTTTTCTTTTGTAAGCTTGATTAATTTTCTCAGTCTTCTTCAGATATATGGCCTACTTATTATACATTAGAAGCTCTACAAATCCAGCCCTACTAAGCTTAAACAGATGTGTCTTTCAGCTTAAGTTTAGCAACAAATTTTATACAAAGTCCTTTGCTTTCCATAGTGTGAGATGATAGTGGTCTCCCCATGGGTAGAGGCATTGTTTCCAAATCCTTTTAGTTACTACTTCTGCTTGTACCAGGTCAGCACCTGATATATCTTGTTAAACTTTGTATGTCTCTTTTTCTTCTTTAAATACGTTACCCGATCATAATACCTTAAGAGAATGGCTACTACCTAAAAAATCCAGCCCTTCCAGATACAACTTTTAAGGGGGCAGTGAGACAATGACCTCCTACCCATATGTATAAACATTACGCCCATGTCTAAGAATTAAAAATAAATCAGTTACTGCTTCTGCTTTTGCCAGGTAGCATGCTCTAGTTACAAGAGACCTTGCAAAACCCAGAATCTATGTGGAATCAGTTATGATGAAGAGTGTGCCAAATTCATGTGAACTTGATCCAGTTCCAACATCACTGCTGCTTGAGTGCTTAGACCCAATATTGCCTTCACTAACTGATGTTATTAATAGCTCTCTTTCTCATTCGGGGAATTCCAATAATTTTTCAAAACTGCTATCGTAAAGCCTCTGCTGAAGAAACCAACGCTTGACCATAACAATTTAAAGAACTACCACCCAGTTTCTAATCTCCTGGCGATATAAAAAATCTTAGAAAAAATTGTTCTAACCCAACTTGTATCTCATTTGAAATGAAACAGTCTTTTTAGCAATGTGCAGTCTGCATATCACCCTTGCCACAGTACTGAAACTACTCTTCTGAAAGTATTTAATGACATTCTCTCTGCTTTGGATAGCATAAAGATTACAGTCCTCACCCTTATTGATTTGTCTACAGCATTTGATACTATAGACCATGATATATTACTTCACCGTCTCCAGCATGTATTTGGCGTTCACAATACAGCCTTACAGTGATTTAAGTCCTACTTAATGAACAGGACACAAATTGGGTCTGCAAATGGAATACACTCTAGCCCAGTTGGTCTATGTTCTGGTGTTACACAGGGGTCTGCTCTTGGACCTGTTCACTTCATTCTATACACTCAGCCACTCTCAAATGTCGTAGGTCATCACCCATTGTCGTACCAACTGTATGCTGATGACACCCAAATATACAAGTCTAGATGCTACCGTCCAAGGAGTTGAGAGGTGCATTTCTGATGTGAAATCATGGATGACATGTAACAACCTGCAGATGAATGATGATAAAACTGAGGCCATTCTGATCACAACATAAAGACTTTCTCATTCACATCCTTTACCTCAAACATCAAATGTCAGCAACACCAACATTGAATTCACACAGTATTAAACCTAGGTGTTACTCTACACAGTACTTTCACATTGCACCAACATGTCGAACATATGCTAGGCTGCATATCTTGAGCTGAGATGCATCAACTGTATTCAGATATCTTTCAGTTGATGCCATTAAAACATTTGTGTGTTCATTAGTACTTTCAAGACTGGACCATTGTAACTATAGGTTTAAGAGAATATCATTGAATGGGATGTGTTTGCTCTTGTTGCAAGAGTTAATTCCCTTGTTATGGCTTGATGCCAAGTTTTGAAAATGCAGTTTTTAGTGTATTGTTGCGAAACTTAATCTGATGATCAGATGTCAATCAGTTGTTTAGAAGAGTTTGTACATTTTTCACCATTTAAAACTTTTCTATCATGGGTTGGGATACAGAGGACATGTGTGTACATTGCTCACCATTCTTCTAGTTTTGTTTGCTAATACTTCGTAAAACCCATTTTGGATTAACAGTATATTTGACATGAATTATTTGGAAGCTATGACAATTACTTTTGAAACATGCATGCTTGCCTATTTGGCCTGGTGGTCAATATCACAGTCATCAAAAGTTTGCATTATGGTGTCTTTTACAATTCTTTTATTGCTTAATATTTCTTAAACTTATTGGCAGACTCTAATCATACTTGCCAGCAGTCATTATCAAGACCATTCAGTCTCTGCAAAGCCTACTTGCCATTTTTGCCTTGAGGTCAAGGTCACATAGAAAATATGCATGAAGATTTTTGTTATTTTGAAATCCGTTCAATCTGTGATGATTTTGCCTCTTTATTCTTGTGGTAAAGGTCAGATAGAAAATATATTCAAGTTTTGCTTTAAGTTTCTATTTCATAATCCCCTAGATGGATTTTCTTCATACTTTGATTAGATAAATTATTATGGCTATACAGTTAATTTGGCAACATGCTCTCTTAACCTTGTGGCTTTGGGGCCAAGGTCAAACAATTTAAAGCATTACTTTAAGCATAGGCACAACAAGCAGGTCATGGCTTTTTTTCTTATTCATTGTTTTGTAAGTAATGGAATTGGAATAATGACCTTGATTCACTTATACAAGAAATTTCTATATTTGCAGAATGAGCAGAGTTGCCAATGAGACAGTCATCATAGATGGGTACAAATTTCCTAAGGACATTGCAATCATGTATTCCATTTACCAGATTCACCATGACCCTGAATACTACCATGATCCAGAAGAATTTATACCTGACAGGTATGAAAACGTATTTTTATGTACATTATTTGCCTGACAGGTATGAAAATGTATGTTTATGTACATACTTTGTTTGCCTGAAATGTATGAATATGTATGCTTATGTATGTACCTTGTTTGCCTGACAGGTATGAAAATCTATGCTTATGTACATACTTTGTTTGCCTGACAAGTACGAAAATGTATGCTTATGTACGTACTTTGTTTGCCTCACCGATACGAAAATGTATGCTTATGTACTTACTTTGTTTGCCTGACAGGTATGAAAATGTATTTTTATGTACGTACTTTGTTTGCCTGACAGGTATGAAAATATATGCTTATGTACATACTTTGTTTGCCTGACAGGTATGAAAATGTATGCTTATGTACGTACTTTGCTTGTCTGACAGGTACGAAAATTTATGTACTTTGTTTGCCTGACAGGTATGAAAATATATTCTTATGTACGTACTTTGCTTGTCTGACAGGTACGAAAATTTATGTACTTTGTTTGCCTGACAGGTATGAAAATAGATGCTTATGTACGTACTTTGTTTGCCTGACGTATGAAAATACATGCTTATGAACATACTTTAAATTGCCTTACAGGTATGAAAATGTATGCTTATGTACGTACTTTGTTTTAAGATTTCAGATGATTTGAAATTTCTATTTTATGCATGTGTCCGGATGGAAAATACAGTGCAACCCCGCTATAATGCGGATATAACGCGGTCGTGGTGTGGCTCCCGAAATTTCATATATTCATTCACACATGAAAAAATATTTTTGGGTTCAAAGTTTATAAATATGGGAAGAGATCGCGTAAGAAGTTGAATTTAATATGATCGTGGCGTGGTCCTTGCAATTTTGATTACATGTATGTGTATTTTTCTTTTTTTAAGTACGAGAAATAGTGTGTAAAACGTTTATTATCATTTTGGGGAAGAGTTCTAGTATGAATTCGATTATAATACGATCGTGGCATAGTTTCGTGAAGTGTTATGCCAAAATAAACATTATCGGAAATGTTACTGGTTACTGATCCATGAGTAAAGCCAGTAAGTCGTCTTTGTGATTGTCTTCAATTAATTCTGTATACAGTCATTGCACAAACAATAACCGACATGTTTTTTTTTCCCCCACTGCATACATATACACAACCAAGCAGAAAGTCTGAAAACTAAAGTGCAAAATGTTTATTCTAGGATCGCGTAGGGCTTTGTCAATGTTGCAAACTGAGAATTTATTTTCCTTATTGGCGGCAAAATATACCATCTGGTGACTTTTTTTTTATCGACATTGTTGGCTGTTTAAACATGTTTATACAAACATTGGTTTGGAGTGGAGAAATTCAGAAACCCCATGAAAGGTAACCGCAAACTTGATATAAAATGCACTGAAATTTATCAATTGTTACATAAACAATTTCTTTGTCTATACTGACAAACCATCTTCACAGTGTATTGTTACATCATAATCCGCTTATGCTGACATTGAACATCGAGCATGAGTACTGTATGTTTTGATATATTAGCTTTTTTTGTTTTTGACATTCTGGTAGCAGAGATCAACTGGCCGAGACATTGTCTCATAATCTATCTTTGTCGGATTTTTGGCCGCTCGCTAGTAAGTAATATATTTACTTTGATATTTGTATGTGAATGGTAGGTAAAATTCCTCTTCTTTCCATTTAGAATTAAATCCTTCAGAACACCCACATTTTGTGTAATAATCCATGTCATCAGACCTGAGCACATGCGTCTCTATCATACGTTGACCCTTTGCTAAATTTCTGATGTATGAGTGCAAGGCAGCATCACTCCGCTATCACAAATGTAAAAATGTTTTTAAAAAATCAAGAAAAAAAATAATCTTGTGGTCTATTCAGTAGGCAGGAGGAACTGTAACTACAATCGACCAAATGACGACCACTTCATTTTTAAAAATGCACCCATATAAAATAGTTTGCTGAAATTTCAAATGAAACAAATTACCTATGAAGCACCAATTGTTATGAAAACATACTCAGCAAATGGGGGAAAAAAATTGTCTCAATCATGCAATACAATTATTTGATGTTGACGCCACAATAAGAAATGGGTATTTGTTTGGTTTTCCAAAGCTATCCTTTATCGGTGACTTCAATAACGCATGAACCCGTCATCAAAGAAAGCAGACTACAATCTTTCAATAAAAACAAAGAGCTTTTATTCAAAGGAAGTCAGTACCAAACTTCAATAAAAGTGATGGAATCTGATGGATTTTTTTATTTTCCAACGTGACTGGAACATGTTAACTGTGCCGTGAAAGTTTCCTTTTTGATAGGAAAACGTTTATGCTTACGAACGCTACCAATGGCTGCTTAAAACGCAAACTAACTTTTACCGACTTGGGACGTACTAAAAAGAAAATGTGCTTCGTTATTCGTTACGTGAGTGTGCTATGTTTTTCCACTGAATTCCGACCAATATGACCTGTGACAAAATTATTGAATATTTTAAAGCTCTGTGTGTGTGTGCATATTTTCAATGGAATCACTTGTATTGTGGATTAAACGTTTCAAATGTATATGATGAGGTTCATAGGCGAGTACACAGGGTTGATACTCTATTCATGCTTCACGTTAGACATGTATATATAAACTGCATTCACGTATATGTACCAATACGTGGTTCTCTAAATAATGTAAACTATTTTAAAGCTGTACCGATTAATCGTCTGTACTTGTAATCGGGCCGATTATTATAACAATCAGTATAATCAGTATCAGCAGAAATAATCGGTGCTGATGTAAATAAAGTTCCAAAATATAAATTCAATCATAACATTCATCTTGACATGGCTTGAATTTTAAATCAGAATTAAATACAGTCCTACCCGTTTATATCGACATCACTTATATCGACAAGCCGCCTATGTCAGCAAAACAACAAAGTCCCAGTCCCTTGGTCTACTTACTACCAAATTGTCATGCTTATGTCGACGTCGAGATAAAAGATAAACATGCATGTGGACAGTGGCCCTTGGTACCAGCTTAAACAAATCCTTTGTTTTCTAATCATTTATGTCGACAAGCTGCCAGTTCCAATCCATACTATGTTCAACAGTTAGTTGATCTTGCTGCCAGGCTTTAATGCCCGGTCGGATAACCACCCTAGTCTTTTGTTTGGGCCCATAAAGCTGGCCTCTCGCGGCAACTTAAAAGCAGTGAAATCTGATCAATTTTAGCATTTTTCAAAGAATACACAGAGGTATAGCTAGGATTTAAAACTAGGAGTTCAAGAGTACCAAACAATAATGAAGGCGAAAGTTATTCATTTGATGTACTCTTCTTATACGCAAGTACATCAATGGGTCATTCTACCTCTGAAATCAGTCATTGTAAATATCATCGCATTTTCTCACCTCTCTGCGGCTAGTCAAGTCTATGATCTTGCCGCCTATCTTGTGGGTCATGTTCTTCAGATATACTCTTATAATGACAACATGTACATCTGTGGGTCTTTCAGCCACTGAATTTTATGATTGTAAATAGCTAAAATGATCAATTGATCAACACATTTTCCCACTCAACAGGTGGTCGAAGCAGGATTAATAAGCCCTTAAATTTGCCGTCCAGCAAATTGATGCATACTGAGGACTCCTGTATACGTTATTGTCTGAATGTCAGATATACAAAATGCATAAAAATACGCGTGATTATGGTTTTCCGTGACCTTTGAAAGTGATCGGTGATTAAAACAAGTTTATTTTGCTGTGAAAGTTTCGTTTTTAACTTTATTTATGATGGCTACCAACAGCAGTGGACAACGCAAATTAAATTTACAGTTTCTGGAAACTAAATATCTGGCTGTTAAAGAAGTTGAGGGCTGAACATCTCGCAGTAAGGTCTGTGGAACTTTTTTGCTTAAAACTAACACCCGTTCAGGAAGGATGAAAGCTGCTGAGTCTATAAAGAAAGACTACGTTGAAGATAACTGTGCTCCCCAAAGGAAAAAGCAAAAGACTGCTACATCTGAAGGTGTAGAGGAAGCCACAAAGTGGTTCAATGAAGCATTTGCGAAAAAAAAAATTAGTGTAGAGAACTTTGCTGCAACAAGTGGTTGATTCAGTCACTTTAATGTTCGTCATAGCATCCGATACAAAAGTATTTGTGGAGAATAAATGTACCGTTGACAGTTTTTCATTTCCCTGTGAATAGCACAATCCCTTTGGTAGCCTCAATAAGATGGGAAGAGACTGACCAAAATCATGGCCAATTTAAGTACATGTACATGAAGCATGTAAATAACAACTATCCAACCATGTGCTAATGCTGACATTGAATATCGTTATGTTTTTCGTATCAGGATGTGATCAATGCAATATTATATTGTGGATTTTATTACACTAAGGTAACCAAAATGTAATTTGTCAATATACAAGTGTATTTCACACTGACTGTCTTCATGTATGCAAAATTTCCATTTTTTTCTCAAAGTACAAATGCTACTCACTGATGACGAGTCACCCTTTGCAGACAAATAGTAACTTTTCTCTTATAAATCAATGATAGTACTTTGTAACAGTTTAATAATTGTCGGGTCACCGAAAGTTACTTTTTTTTAACATGCCTATGTCTTAGGACACAGAAAAAATTGTAATTTCATGTCCCAAAATTTACATCCGTTACAGTAGCCAACAAAAATACCTAAAAACGGTAAAGTTTAGACATTGGTCCACGGATAAGCCGACCCTCCCCCCCTTTTTTTTCCAGGCCTTTTTTTTCCCCCTAAATTATTCAGCTTTCTCGCGAGTATATACTATGATAATGAACTAATCGGTCTCATAATCGGTATCGGCATTTTTAATAATCGGCTATACGCAGTATCGGCATAATCGGCAAAAAGTGACATCGGTACAGCTTTAAACTTTATGTCTTCACTAAAGGTGTATTTCTCATTTGATATGCATATGTTTAAGATGGAAACTGTGCCGATGAAGCACGTATTTTACCGCCCGCATTTATTATCTACCCCTCCCCCCACCGCAATTGGTTGGGTTACATGCATCATTTTCTTCAGCTAACTGACCTGGTTGCTTATAACATGGTTAGGTCTATAACACGGTCGGTTTATTTGACTTCCGATTACTGCGTTATAGCGGGGTCACACTGTATAATAATTTTTATGTCCTAAAACAAAAATTATTTTATTTGGTGTCTGAAACTAAAAAGTGAAGAAATACAGGAATCTTAACCAGTCAGTATCTTTAATGTTTTGATTTTTTTCTGGGTTTTTGTTTATCTTGTTCATAGGTATATTTACTGAAGTTACTGAAAAACTTAACAATGCACATGTTTGTTTATACTTATGCCATGCATATATCAAAGTTTGTATTATGTTGATTGTGTTATTGTAATATTGTGACACATGTCTGCTCTGTAATTTATGTTAATTTCTTATGTGTATGTTATAATAGTTATACCATATTTATTTTATGTTGAGTTGGTAAAATAGCTTTTATAGAGCTAGTGCTTTATTATTGTTACATTTTGGGTTGAAATGGTAAAATAGCTTGTACGAGTTAGTGTTTTAGTATCATTACACTTTGTGTTGAGTTGGTAATTTTTTATTAGAGTTAGTGTTTTAATATCATTAGACTTTGTGTTGAGTTGGTAAGTTTTTTATATTAGAGTTAGTGTTTTAATATCATTACACTTTGTGTTGAGTTGGTAATTTTTTATTAGAGTTAGTGTTTTAATATCATTAGACTTTGTGTTGAGTTGGTAATTTTTTTATATTAGAGTTAGTGTTTTAATATCATTACACTTTGTGTTGAGTTGGTAATTTTTTATATTAGAGTTAGTGTTTTAATATCATTACACTTTGTGTTGAGTTGGTAATTTGTTTATATTAAAATTAGTGTTTTAATATCATTACACTTTGTGTTGAGTTGGTAAAATAACTTGTATAGAGTTAGTGTTTTAATATCGTTATACTTTGTGTAGAGTTGGTAAAATAACTTGTGTAGAGATATTGTTATAATATTGTTATACTTTGTATTGAGTTGGTAAAATAACTTGTATAGAGCTAGTCTTTGAAATTATTCACACTTTTGACTTAAATAAAGTTGATGGTATCATATAAGTCTAGCCCTTTTAAGTGAAAGCACTTTTCTGATCAGCTTTGTCCAGATGGAAGATAGATTAATTGATGAGAAACTGATATCTACTCAAAGTTACAAAGCAAAATCTGTCATCCACAAAGTTCCAGGGAAAGTTTGGATGCAGTTTTCTCTGGCTGAAAGTATATATTTCTATTAATAGTTTCAGATCATAAACAAAGAAAGAAAAGCCTGTCAAAATTTGGTGTTCTTGAGTAATTTTGGCTTCTTAAGTCATTTAAAAATAAATTACACCCCTTTTCATAGGGTACGAATTTCATGGACTTAATTGTTGCTACAAAGATTCAGCAAACGATGATCTTTCTGTGGAATCAATAGAGTAATTCCTAATTCAACCAGTCAAAATATCATTATTTGCAACACCCCCAAAATCTTGGGATTCACAGTAATCAAGGTTTGTTTTCTGCCAGAGATAATATTAGCAAGTTTTGCTGTTGTTTATGGAACCCATGTATCCATATTACATTAATGGCTATTGCCTTTAATCCTGTCATTTCTTGTGATATGCCTCCCATACAGAATGTATGTCTGCCCACCTGTCTGGATGGATTGCACTTGGGGTGAGGAATAGTCCTATGGATTTTGTGGGTCTAGGTCATTGATTGAAGGAAGAAAAATCATTTCTGCACAATAACTCCTCCACCATCTTCGTTTACTAAACTTTGTAAATGGACTGCACTTGGGGTAAGGATGAAGTCTGTTGAGTTCAGGCTCAAAAGGTCAGAGGTCATGGTCATTGTGAGTAAAATAATAAAAATGGTTTCTGCTAATTAAGATTAGTTCAACATCACATATCGAGAACAAACTCTATATGTGGTTTGGGTAAGGAACAAGCCTATTACTTTAAGATCTAAAGGTCAAAGATCAAGGTCACTGATTCGAAACAAGGATTCCTCACAATAAAACTAGTTTTACATTGAAGACCTAGACCAGATTATGTGGATAGCTTGCACATATTGTAAGGAAGAAGTCAAATCTCAAAGGGGGTGGGGTATATAACATATCATTCATGGTACTTTTGTATAGCTTTACAAGAATGAAAATTATTCATGCCATGTGAGCATGGTACGACATAGGCATCACTTTTCTGGTGGCAGTGTTTTTGTTTTCAGGGATCATCCTGGGCTTCACCAATGTCACAAACTGCAATTTTTTCCCTTATTGGTGACAAAATAAGCCATATGGTAATTTGTTTTGGGGACATCCTTTTCAGCTGTTTAATTTGTACATCGAATCATGGATATGGAGTGGAGATATTCAAAGGGACAATGAAAGGAAGCCACAAACTTGGATACACAATGCACTGGAATCTATCTGTTACATAAACAAATCCTTTGTTCATATTGACAAACCCATCTTTACAGTGCATTATTGCATCATAATCTGCTTATGTTGACATCTGGCCTGAGTACTGTATGCTGTAATACCCTCAGCTGAAATTAATTGAACGACGGCTAATTATTCTGTCTGGGTTTTTTTAATAATGTACCAATACAATAGTTTTGCTGAAACTTCAGAGAAAACTGATTAGAATTATATTCTAAAAATCACAATTAGATTTGTCAACAGTTTGTCATGGGTAAAAGTTAAAGCAGATGTTCTGGGACATGCATATCAAGTCGGCAATTCGTTTATAACTGGCTGTGATATTTTGAAGAAGGATTGCATCACTGTTAAAGATAAATGCATGGATGAAGGTGTTAAAGGTGAATGCATGGATGTTGGTGTTAGAAGTGAATGGATGGATGAAGGTGTTAAAGGTGAATGCATGGATGAAGGTGTTAAAGGTGAATGCATGGATGTTGGTCTTAGAAGTGAATGGATGGATGAAGGTGTTAAAGGTGAATGCATGGATGAAGGTGTTAAAGGTGAATGCATGGATGAAGGTGTTAGAGGTGAATGGATGGATGAAGGTGTTAAAAGTGAATGCATGGCAGAAGGTTTCAAGAAGAATGCATGGATGTAGGTTTCAAGAAGAATTAAGATCTAGGATATAGGTGTTAAAGGAGAATGCATAGATGTAGGTTTCAAAGGGAACATACATGGATGTAGGTTTCAAGAAGAATGCAAGGATATAGGTGTTAAAGGAGAATGCATGGATGTAGGTTTCAAAGGGAACATACATGGATGTAGGTTTCAAGAAGAATGCAAGGATATAGGTGTTTAAGGAGAATGCATGGATGTAGGTTTCAAAGGGAACATACATGGATGTAGGTTTCAAGAAGAATGCATGGATATAGGTGTTAAAGGAGAATGCATGGATGTAGGTTTCAAAGGGAACATACATGGATGTAGGTTTCAAGAAGAATGCATGGATATAGGTGTTAAAGGAGTATGCATGGATGTAGGTGTTAAAGGTGAATGCATAGATGTAGGTGTTAAAGGTGAATGCATAGATGTAGGTGTTAAAGGTGAATGCATAGATGTAGGTGTTAAAGGTGAATGCATAGATGTAGGGGTTAAAGGTGAATGTATAGATGTAGGTTTTAATGGAAAATTTATGGAATTTGGTTCCAAGGGAGAATGCATGGGTGTTGGTGTTAAAGGAGAATGCATGGATGTATGTGTTAAAGGTGAATGCATGGAGGTAGGAATCAAGGAGAATGCAAGGATGTTCGTGTTAAAGGGGAAATGGAAGGATGTAGGTGTTAAAGGTGAATTCATGGAGGTAGAAATCAACGAGAATGCATGGATGTTGGTGTTAAAGGGAAAATGCAAGGATGTAGGTGTTAAAGGTGAGTGCATGGATGTAGGTGTTAATGGTGAATGCATGGAGGTAGGAATCAAGGAGAATGCATGGATGTTGGTGTTAAAGGGGAAATGCAAGGATGTAGGTGTTAAAGGTGTGTACATGGATGTAGGTGTTAATGATGAATGCATGGAGGGAGGAATCAAGGAGAATGCATGGATTTTGGTGTTAAAGGTGAGTGCATGGATGAAGGTTTCAAGAAGAATGCAAGGATGTAGGTTTCAAGGAGAATGCATGGATGTAGGTTTCAGGTAGAATGCACGGATGTAGGTTTCAAGAAGATTGCAAGGATGTAGGTTTCAAGGAGAATGCATGGATGTAGGTTTCAAGAAGAATGCATGGATGAAGGTTTCAAGAAGAATGCATGGATGAAGGTTTCAAGGAGAATGCATGGATGTAGGTTTCAAGAAGAATGCAAGGATGTAGGTTTCAAGAAGAATGCATGGATGTAGGTTTCAGGTAGAATGCACGGATGTAGGTTTCAAGGAAAATGCATGCATGTAGATGTTAAAGGTGAAAGCATGGGGGTAGGAATCAAGGAGAATTAATGGATGATGGTGTTCAAGGAGAATGCATGGCTGTAGGTGTTTGAGGGGAATGCATGGATGAAGGTTTCAAGGAGAATGCATGGTTGTAGGTTGCAAGAGGAAATGCATGGATGTAGTTGTTGAAAGTGAAAACATGAGTGTAGATGTTGATGGTGGTTGCGTGGGTGTTGGTGAAACACTAATTTCCACAAAACACATATTTCTTTCAGATTTACATCAGAAGCTCAGGCAAATGCTCATCCTCTGTCATTTCTTTCTTTTGGATACGGACCACGGAATTGTATTGGAATGAGACTTGCACTTCTGGAAGCAAAGATTGCCATCGTGCACATTTTGAGAAGTGTTAAGATTGTGCCATGTGTGGAGACTGAGGTGAGTCTTCTTAAGGTTTTGGCTTGTCATTTGAACTTTTACTAATAATGAAACTAGAACATGGATGATTATTATTATTATTATTATTATTATTATTATTATTATTGATCTATGAAAATTTTTAAGAAAAACAAAGCAAAACAATTGTTTTTCATTTTTTAGTTACATTTTGTGTAGTTTTAAAAGAAGTAGCTTGATTTACTTTTTGCCTCAGTTTCATTAGACTGTAATCATGGCTTTATTGTTGGAGATAAATTGGGACCTGGATGTGTCTCATCCAAAAGGTGAAATAACTCTTACTGAGCTCAAACATAATATCAGTTGTGGTTATTAGTTTTTATCAAATTGTATATACCTTGTATTTAAGTTCTTGTATAAACTTTGTATTCATGTACTTGTATATACATTATATTAAAGTACATTTTTTACACTTTGTATTCAAATTGCATATACATTTGTACTTTGTATTCATGTACTTGTCTATAATTTGAATTGATATTCTTGTACAGTGTGACCCCACTATGTTACGTTCCGTGATAACTCAAATTCGGATATACATCTAACACGGTTGTGGTGTGACTCAAAATTTTGTATACATGCATGTACGTTTCTCATAATTTATTTTCTTCAAAGTATATAAAGTAACGTGTAAAAAGAGTTATTATTATTTAAGACAATCATGGCATGGCTCCTGCAGTTCTTTATACGTGTATTTCTACAGTGTGTATGTGTGATTTGGATTTTTAACGTAGCTTTATTAAAATTCAGTTGTATTGCTATGATGTCTGCAGTGTGACAGTTTATAGTGATGCCTAGCACAGAGGCATCATGCTGCAGACATGTAGCATGATGTCCCACCCAGTCACATTATCATGACACAATGCCGATCAATCCTAAAACTAAACTCTTAATGCTGAGCGCAAAGCAAGGCAGCTGTTAGTACCATTTTTTTATGTCTTTGGTATGACTTGGCCCGGGATCAAACAGAAGACCTCCCACATCTGAGGTGGATGCTTTTAACCACTAAATGACCAGAACAATCTTATACACCAAAAGGTTTTTTTTCTTCTTAATGGTACAAAAAGTAACATGTAAAAAGTATATTCGTGGACCCAGAACTGCCAACGCATACAATCTTTCCATGGACTTGCAGCATTAAAGCAAAAACTATGAAATAATGATCATGGCTGAAAAAATCTGAAAAATTTGTTCATACGCATTTGATTTGGGTCAGGGTTTCATATTAGAATTAGGTGGCAAGGGCCAGTTTCACATATTGGCCCTTGACAAAGTAATTAAGGGTATGGTGTGAGTTTTTGAGCTATTATTGTGTAATAATTAAAGAGATGGATATATTTATGAACTAGGTGTTTCAGGCCTGTTCTGTTCTTGAAATTGAAGTGAGGCATGTCTTGCTCCCTTAGTCACTGCACAGTATGTAGCCATTGAAATATCAATAGTTGGTAAGGAAGCAGAGCTAGCCACTCGTAGCAGTAGACACTCAAGGGACGCATGGACTCAAGGGACACATTAGACTCAAGAGACACATGGACTCACTGCAAGTTGAATATCTATTTTAAAAAATGGCTTGGATGACAACTTTTCTGAATTGCACCAAGCTTTTTAATTGACAATGTTTTCCAAAAGTACCACCCAGGGAATGGGCTTGCATTTGCACTGTGAACACCACATGATGTCAAAAATGGCCTTCTGATGTCAAAAATGCATGTATACAATAGAGGTTGGGGTGCGTAAACATTTTATTCTAAGAACTTCAGTAGACTTGTCAGGTCAAGTGTTTTGCTTCATAATACCTATCCAAAAATGTGGACTATTTTGAACTCACTCGTGCATTATTAATTAAAAAGAATTTTTATATTAGGCAAGTGCATGCAACATTAAATTTGGACATAAAAACTGGCACATACCCCTTTAGTGAAATTAGTCAGGAAAGACTTACAAAAATGGTACTAACATCTGCCTCACTAGGCGCTCAGCATTAAGAGGTTAGTGTTAGGACTGGTCAGCCTGGTGTCAGGATAATGTGTCTGGGTGGGACATCATGCTACATGTCTGTGGCATGATGCTTCAGTGCTAGACATCACTATAAACTGCCTCACTGCAGACATTGTAGCTAAATGACTGAAAAATTGTTAAAGCTACGTTAATCAAACAAACAAGCATCTGTCTCCAGCTGACCACAATCTAGACCAATCTAATAATATGTACAGGTAGCATATAAACAATTACAGCCATGTGCTACTTGCAACAAAAGAATCGGATATAGATCAACATGCTATTTGTGTTTTCTTAAGGGATGTGAGTCATATATGAATTTTATAACATGATCTACACTCGAATTCATGGATTTATTATTTACAAGTAAATTACTTAAATGGATTATGGATTATACTACAAAAATGTAAGTAGTCAATTTGCAAGTGTTTTTCAGACTAGTTTTCTGTTGTCATTTAATCAAAAAAAATATATTTTTTTACCACCACCCACTGCTTGCCATATATTAGATAAACATTTTCATCAGCTAACTGACTTACACAGCTTAGTCTATAACATGGTCAGGTTCTATGGACCTTAACTACAGTGGGGTCACACTGTATATATTTTGTGCTGATGTACATATATATTTTGTATTCATGTACTTGTATATACTTTGTATTCATGTACTTGTATATATTTTGTATTGATATACTTGTATATACTTTGTTTTCATGTATTTGTATATACTTTGTATTGAAGTACTTGTATATATTTTGTATTGATATACTTGTATATACTTTGTTTTCATGTATTTGTATATACTTTGTATTGAAGTACTTGTATATATTTTGTATTAATATACTTGTATATGCTTTGTATTCATGTACTTGTTTATACAGAGTACTTGTATATACTTTGTGTTGATGTACTTGTACATACCTTCTATTGATATCTAGGGCTGTCAACGGGTACTCGGGTATCTGACCGTAGTGAAATACCCGGATATTGAAAATTAATGGCGGGTACCCGTTCACAAAAATATATTGTCGCCAGACTTGCCAACACTATCAAAATATCATATATCGTCAGCAGTACGTTTGTCTCAGTTACAGCTCCAGTCTATATTTAGCAGTAGGACCACCCGCTATGTATCAGCGGCCCACTACTAAATCGTTACACACGAAACCACTTCAAACAGGTGTGACAGTTATGGCTCTAATTAGAAAGCAGATCCCTGCTTAATATAAATAAACAATACATCAGAGAGTCTGTTTGGATTAGTAAAATTCATTGGCATTGTGCAACAGGACAAACCCCTTATCCCTGAGGCATTATATGCCAAGGTTAAAACATAGTCATTGTTCTACAGGTAATAAACCTCTTTGTAGACGATAACTATTGATTGTAGGTGCTAAATGATCGGTACATTGTGTGCTCTTTTAATGAAATCCAGATGGCTACCTTTTATTTCCGAACACACGTCAAAGAAATCCCACACGTTATATTATTAACAATTATCACCTAGACACCTTGAAATCTTCGCCATGCCTCAAAGCAATCTTTGAGCAGCTCATTGTTTCGAGTCGACTAGCTCTGCTAATTTTTGAAAATTAGCCATCATACATGTGCCGACATTTCTACTCTCAATACTACAACTTTTTTGTCATAACTATCTTAAGAATTATAATTCCAAAAATCATATCACTTCTGCGACTGAGTGGTCTCTCTCTCTCTCTCTCTCTCTCTCTCTCTCTCACACACACAGACACAAGATGGTTTTAACGTGTTACACTTACCATGTGGTAAAACTGCTTTACACGCATGTGTGGTTAATTCAAATCAGAGATCAACAGATGATGAATACACGTGTTCTGTTCTGACAGATTTATACTAAAAAAAGGTGAGTGTTCTAAAGGATTTAATGCAGCTATCATTAGAAGTTGGATTATACTTACTGTCTGGGTACAAAGGTTATTCTAAATAAATTTATTAATTAATAGCGTGCGGTCCAATCATTCGCAGCTACCATGGTGCGGACGGTTCAGACCGAGTAGTGCATTACATGGTTAGTCTCTATTGCCTAACAAAATATTAAAGAAAGGCGGATAACAATTAGTTGGTCTAGGGTTGTACATTTCTTTCATGTTCTAACGGGTACCCGTTAAATGACGCAACGGGTACCCGGGTAAGTTTTTCGTGATTTTTGACAGCCCTATTGATATCCTTGTATTGATGTTCATGTATATACTTTGTATTCATGTACTTGTATATACTTTGTATTTAAGTACTTTGTTTAAACATTATATTCATGTACTTGTATATACAAAGTACTTGAATATACTTTGTGTTGATGTACTTGTACATACCTTCTGTTGATATCCTTGTATTGATGTTCGTGTATATACTTTGTATTGATGTACTTGTACATACCATACCTTCTATTGATATCCTTGTATTGATGTTCGTGTATATACATTTTGTTTGATGTACTTGCATATGCAGACTCACGCCCTTATAACTCACGAATCTGTTTTTAACATGGGGTCAGGCATGGGTCCCATGTTTTTTAACCAGAAAATACCCCAATAATTTATCCCTTTTTCTTGAAAAATGTTGATAGGACCTGGAAAATTTAATCAACATTATGAAATATCAATTTTAAAATAGATCATACAGTTTGTTACATTTTCTTTCCAAATGACAATCCCTGTACATTGCAATTAACAATCTGTAAGGAAATTTTGATCAATGAAAATCTAACTTACGCTTAGTGGAGGCCGTACTTTTATAAATAAATGCAAATTAAATCATTTTTTATCAATTGCAATTTGTGTTCTCGTTCAATCGTTTAGTTCCTTTACATGTAATTGTCATAAATTCAATGTATCCTCTTGTAATTAAATGTGAAATGCGTCAATCTACCATAACAGCTATGTCTGCGAGCGTTTCTCTAAGAATCTAATTAAGTGCTGACCATGTTTTGATAACTGCCATGCAAAAATATTTGTTGTATTGTTGCACTTAATTAAAAGCTGGTGTCCTTTGTGTTATCACATTATGTTTTTTTAATCACATATAGTAGCTTAAATAAAAGAAAAGTTAAAAGGCACAACAGTCCTCCAAGTTTAAAATCTAGCGGCCCTGGTCTCATGTCAGGTGAACTCACTTCTTTGATCAATCGAACACTGTTATAAATGTCATTGTGTATGTATAACATAAACTACCTTGAATTAACCGACTCTTTCATAACTGTGAACAAAGATAGCAAGGCAGCCAAGCGAAATTAATATTTTGTAAAACAATGAGCTTGATTTCACAGATATGGACCATTGTGGGCAAGCACGTTTCAGAGATTTCTTGAACTAGCGCTTAGAGATATTCTCAAGGATGATAAGTTTTATTATTACCTTCAATGAAATCACATTATCAATATTGTACTAATTGAACAATACAAAAAATGAGTTTTGATGTAGATGATTGTCTCACGAAATAAATGTTGCTTGATTTTTTTAAAAAGGAATCGTGTTTAGTGGTGTATCAACAGTTGGTTAAGTTCCCTGTCTTATGGACTCCCGATTTGGCAGGATACCATTAAATACCACTACAGAAACCAGACTTATCAAGAAAACAAAAAGCAGTGATATAATACACATTTTTTGTGTATAAGTGATGGTTGTTGAATCCAGCTGGAATAATCTTTCACATGTTGGACATTTTGAAAATAAATATTATTTTAACAGAATAACAAACAACTGCATTAGAAAAAAAGGACATTAAAGAAATTATTATTGATACGCTTGTAAAATAAAGATTCTGTCATTAAAAACCCAGTTCCTTAATGCCCCCACCCCATCCCAGGCCTAGGGTTTTCCTGATCAATGTGATTTGTTTTCCATATTTGGAGGTCCCTCGGTACCATGTGACCTCACTTATAGTGCAGTCTTTATTTGTGGACCCCGTTATGTGCAACTTATCGAGGGAGAGGTGTACTTACTTGTATGCACTTTTTAACATGCTGTATATACTTTGTATTGATGTCTCTTCAGATCTTTTATTGATATTTGTATTGTAACATGCTTTACACCCTTGTGCATTTCATTTTCAGATCCCCTTGAAGGTTAACTTGAATGGGTCCATCATACGTTCTTTCAAACCAATGAAGGTTGGAGTGGAACTTCGACAATAAGAAGTTTGTTGAAACAAATATGAAGAATGTTGAATTTTGTTTTGAGAACCTACATATTTTGTCTTAATATTTTTAAATATTTTTGTAGATAATGAATTAGAAATTGAAATTCATTTTAATTACGATATATGTTGTTTTTATAATTTAATGCAAACTATATGTTTTACAAGATTTTTTTTCTTTTAGATTTTATTTTGTAATTGGTTACATAAATTAAAGCTTTAGATTATATATTTATTATATTGGAGCAATTCTTGTTTGTATGGATGTTTATTTCTTTTGTGATGTATAGGAGCCTACATTCTGTAACATTCTTTTTATGAAAAAAAAAGACATTCAGGATCAGAGAATTCAGCCATTTAATGGAATCGGTCATTTCACTGAAATTTGATCAGTATTAGATTGGCCTTGGAATGAAAAGTATATAGTGAGAAAATAGTCTGTCTACATCACAAGAAGGACCAGATTAAAAACATTTTCCTTTACATAGGACCAGTTGATAGATTTTAAATAATAAAAGACTGAATTGGTGCTAATTTACTAAGTTTCTGTGCTATAATTATGTCTAGTCACATTTTTCCTGCCAACCATACAGATTCTGAAATTATATTCCAATCTGTTTATGTCCCAGTCTATGACCTGTCTTAAAAATATGAAGATATTTATACATTAATCCATTATTTGACCTGTAAAAACATTGTTGATAAAATGAGTTATGAATCAATCCAATACTTCACCTGGTGGATTTGATAATGAAATTACCTAATAATTTACCTGAAAACATTGTGTGATGAAATGATTAATGAATTGATCCATTAATTCACCTGAAAACATTGTGTGATGAAATGATTAAGGAATTGATTAAATATTTCACCTGAAAACATTTTGGGATGAATTGATTAATGAATTGATCCTATATTTTACATGAAAACATTGTTGGATGAAATAATTAATGAATCAATCCAGTATTTTGCTGAAAATGTTGTGGGTTGAAACTGTTAATGAAGTTATCATATTTCACCAGAAAATATTGTGGGATGAAATGATCAATGAATCAATCTAATATTTCACCTGAAATTGTTATTGGATAATATGATTAATAAATTGATCCAATGTTTCACCTGAAAATGTGTGATAAAATGTTTAATGAATGCAATTTAGTATTTCACCTGACAGTGTTTGTTTATTTGATGATCCATTTATACACCAGAAAACATTGTGAGATGAAATGATTCATTAATTGATCCAATATTTCAAATGAAAACATTGCAGGATGAAATGATTAATGAATCAATCCAATATTTCACCTGAAAATGGGATGAAATTATTAATGAATCAATATAATAATACTATTGCATGGATATGGCAATTGTCATCATCAGTCTCTTGACCTAGTGTGGTTGTCAAGGCACTGTGCTGCTGAACATCTGACCAGTTCCCTCCAATTTTCATGTGCCAATGCCTTTGTCTCTGCAAAACCTTTCCTGGTCCATTCTGTGATGTTGTCAGTCTACTTTTTTCTCTGTCTACCTCTCTTTCTGCTACAATGGATGCTGCCCTGCAGTAATGTTGTGAATAAACTGTTGGCTCTAGTGACATGACCATACCAATTCTTCATATTGGCCTACTTTGTGCCGATGGTGTTAAGCACTTCTTCACTTGTGATGTGGTCCATGTAAGTGATGCCAAGGATGGTTCTGTTGCATCTCATTTCATGCGCCTGGATTCTTCGTTGTAATACTGCTGTCTAATACTGATGAATAGTGTTCTAAATAGTCTGGTTTTAGTTTTCAGATAGATATGTTTGTGCTGCTCATGACAAATTTCTGCTCTTGATCCCTCTTCAGTGATTATAAAACTCGGGATATTTGAACTGGCTCACTGTTTCCAGTTCCTGTCCTCTGACTTTAATCTTGGCTGAGATTTGTTTGCCACTATTTGTCATCAGCTTTGTCTTCTCAGCGCTTATCTCCATGTCAAATCTGGAAGATGTTTCATCCAGATTTTTCACTAAGATGGAAAGCTCGTCTTCACTGCCTGCCAGCCAATCAGTATCATCTGCAAAGCGAAGGTTGATGTTACACCCTCAAATGCTGACTGTTCCATAGTGGTTTTCCAGGGCTTCGCTCATGATGCACTCTAAGTAGATGTTGAAAAGCGTGGGTGACAGGAGACAGCCTTGACATACTCCAACTGTGTCTTGAACTAGTCCCCTTGCAGAACCTTGAGCAATTACTGCACTGGTAGCCTTGGCATACAGCTGCTTGACGTTATTATTCAACTTTTGACTCATGTTGTACATCTTCATTGTGGCCTACAGAACCTCATGCCACACTCTGTCAAAGGCCTTTTTGAAATCTATGAACACATGATAGATGTCTTGTTGATGTTATAAATACTTTTCACACCGAACCTTGAGATTGAATATTTGTTGTGATTCTTCCACTCCAGAACCCTGTCTGTTCTTCAGCAATTATTTCTTCTGCTTGTAGTTTCAGTCTGTTCAAGATGATCTACAGCATCACCTTAATAGCATGGCTGATCAAACTGCTAGTTCCTGAAAAAGAGGGCATTGAGATCTGAATCTGCCAGATATGGGGATAGGTTTTCCATCAGATCTGATTGGCCTGCAGAGTCCTCGCTTGGTGACTTGGCCCCATATACTGGTCACCAGTCACTGGGCATGATTCTTTGGAGCCAGAATGGTAAGGACTGGCATTCAGCTTACAGATGCCAGGTTAGGGCAGGTGATCAGATTAACAAACCCCCCTTCCCTATGATTCTTCTAAATCCCAGTGCCCAGAGTCCCCCCCCCCCCCTAAGCAGACACACAGTCTGGTAGTCGTGCCTCACAAGGGAGACTGTGTATTGAAGATGTCTTTTCTGTCCTCGTTGAAAGCAACACTTTAATTTGGATAAATTTGTTCCATTTATTTATGTTTACAACTTAGTGTTTTCTAGAAAGTAACTTATGACCCTCATCCTGTTTCTGGTATTATGTCTTAGCTATATATACATTGGTAGTGATAAACAGAATTTCTTATACATCTATATATTAAACATTTGTTGGGAACCAGTCTTTTAGTCTTTTGTTGAATTATTTGAGAAGATTTTTTTAATATGTCAATTATTCATTGGAGTTAAAAAGTGCCCACTGACATAAGGATAACATCACTATTTGGGGATAACATTCATTTAATGACATTCTTGATTATATCATTATGTTTGTGACACTGGCAAATCAAACATTTACACTTCATTCAGAACACCACTTGATTTCATTTGGAATATTCTATACTTTTGGATTTGTAATCTAGCATTTAGAGCTATTTGTAATTTAGTTCACAATACAAGCAAAATATAGGAAGAGCACTGATTTTTTTAAACTGCATGAGCCTAATTTTTATGATTTTATCAATGTGTTGGTCTGCTTATTATTTCTCAATAAAATAAACTATTTCGATTGTCCACAAAGCTTTTTAAATATTCCATTATCAAAGGTGAAAAGTCTTACATTATAACATTTCATTTATACAGAACTATATGTTCATGTTTTTATTCCCTAAATGCGGTTTTGAATTGTTCAGTGTAGCAAGGAAATAATTATATATTTCTATATAAATTGCTTTATATATATATATATATATATATATATATATATATATATATATATATATATATATATATATATATATATATATACACACACACATACACACACACAGCAAAATCTTGGAATATAATCCAAACAAGTTTTGTCAAATTCAGCCATGTGCCAAAGCAATGTGTACTCCGACTGTAGTCGTGTAAAATGTCTGCTGTTTTGAATTAACATTGCCTATCACCAAGCGTCTACATGTGTGACAGTTGATTTATTGTGCAACTTATTTGTGATTGACCACTCATTTCATTGAACCTTATGCCCCTCTAACCACTCGTAGATCACATTATTAGTCGTTATGCAAGAACAAAGTGATGATAAGTTCATGTTTCTACACACCAACAAGGTTTTTCTTGGTTTTTGATTCAAGTGTTAAGTGTGTTCCTTGTGCCATCAACATTGATCTTAACAAAAATCCAGCATCTATCAATTTTTTTGTATTGATCCGTACAATAAAATAAAGTTACATTTCGATTCTGAAACTGATGTTGCGGCCGGCATGGTTATATATATATATATATATATATATATATATATATATATATATATAAGGCTGTTCAAGTTCCTAAGCTACAACAACTTGGTACTAGCCAACACCCTGGGTCAACATAAAGCTTCACGATGCTGGACATAAAACACACCAAATGGAACCCATCCTGTCCAGATCGACTACATACTGGTTCAAAACCGTTACTGATCTGGCATCAATAGAGCAAAAGCAAGGACATTCCCAGGTGCTGATGTTGGGAGTGATCGCGACCTCATCATAATGAACTTCTGAGTGAGGCTGAAGAAAATAAACAGGCTTAATTTGAACCTTGAACAACTGAAGGATCCTAACAACTGCAAGCCATTCCAAGTAACAATTAGTGGAATTTTGCTCCACTCATTGTGATGGGTGTTGATGTTAAAGTGATGACAGAGACTTTCAACAAAGTCATGACAACAGCTGCCAAGGACATCGTTGGCCTCCATCGCCCAAAGAAAAAACCCTGGGTTGCAGAAGAGATTCTAAATTTGTGTGATGCCCAAAGAGACCTCAAAAACACCGGACACACAAGTGGGGCAATTGAGTACTGAAAAAAAACAAGAACATTAGAAAAAAAGTTGAAGAAAGCAAAAGAAGATTGGATTGGACAAAAGTACAAAGAAACAGAGAGCAGTATGATACAGAATAACAGTTTGTTTGATTAGTATTTTTAACATAGCTTTAACAATTTTTCAGTCATATCGCTACGATGCCTGCAGTGAGGCAGTTTATATTTATGTCTAGCACTGGGGCATCATGCCTCAGCCATGTAGCATGATGTCCTACCCAGTCACATTATCCTGACACCAGGCTAACCAGTCCTAACACTAACCTCTTAATGCTGAACGCCAAGCGAGGCAGCTGTTAGTACCACTTTTGTAAGTCTGTGGTATGACTCTGCCGAGGATCGAATCCACGACCTTCAGCTTATGTGGCAGACGCTCAAACCACTAGGCCACCAAAGTGGTTCGTTAAAGAATAAAAGCAAAAAGGCATTCCAAATTGTGAAAGACCTCACCAGATAGAAGCAATGAAGAGTCAGTACCATTCAAGATAAAAATGGAAAATGCCTCACAGAAGCGAGTGTCATTGCAGAAAGATGGACTGAGTATCGTACAGAACTCTACAACCATCAGTCCACAGGAGACCCAGAGATGCTTGAAGTTCCAAACTCCACAAATGATGATGTTCCCACATTCTCAAAGAAGATTGGTCAACAATGTGAACACATTCACTGATTATAACACTGCCCAAAATATGCAATATCCAGCTGTGCCAAAATTACAGCACTAGCAGTTTGATTAGCCAATGCTAGATAGGTGATGCTTAAGATCATCTTGAACAGACTGAAACCGCAAGCAGAAGAAATAATTGCTGAAGAACAGGCAGGGCTCCAGAGTGGAAGAAGCACAACGGAACAAATATTGAATCTCAGGGTTCTGTTTGAAAAGTACTCGCAACATCAACAAGACATCGATCATCATGTGTTCATATTTTTCAAAAAGGCCATTGACAGAGTGTTGCATGAGGCATTGTGGGCCACAATGAAGTACAACATGTGTCAAAAGTTGTACAATACCATCAAGCAGCTGTATTCCAAGGCTACCAGTGCAGTAATTGCTCAAGGTTCTGTGGGGGACGGGACTGGTTCCAGACAACAGTTGGAGTACGTCAAGGATGCCACGCTTTTCAACATCTACTTAGAGTGCATCATGAGCGAAGCCCTGGAAAACCACTGTGGGACAGTCAGCATTGGATGGCGTAACATCACCAACCTCCGCTTTGTAGACGACATTGATGGGCTAGCAGGCATTGAAGACGAACTTGCCACCTTAGTGAAGAACCTGGATGAAAAATCTTCCATATTTGACATGGAGATAAGCGCTGAGAAGACATAGCTGATGACAAATAGTGACAAACAAATCTCAGCCAAGGAAATAGTGAGCCAGTTCAAAAATTTTGGTTCCATAATCACTGAATAATGATCAAGAGCAGATAGTTTGTCACGAGCAGCACAAATAACGGCAGCTATGTCAAAGCTAAGACATATCTGGAGAGACAATACTTATGTTTGAAAACTAAACTCAGACTATTGATAGCACTAGTCATCTCAATCTTTTGTATTAATGTGAGGCATTGACCCTGGTAGCAGAATTACAACGAAGAATACAGGCACTTGAAATGAGATGCAACAGAACCATCCTTGGCATCTCTTACATGGACCACATCACAACTGAAGAAGTGCATAACACGATCAGGCGCAAAGCAGGCCAATATGAAGACCTCTTCACCACCGTCAAAAAGAGAAAGCTGAAATGTTATGACCATGTTACTAAAGCGAACAGTCTATCCACAACAGTACTGCAGGGCAGCGTCCAGGGGTCCTACTAAACACCGCAAAGTCTGTTTTATTTGTACATATTTGTTTACTTTATAATATATTAACTTTGTTTTGATATTTAAATTTATTCAGAGAAATGGTATATATGCACCCTTAGTTGTGCTGATAGAGTATGACAAAAGCAATCTCAATCTGACAAAGCTAGACCGTAAAAATATTTTGAAAGTAATATAAAATACATACGTTTAATATAAGTATTTAATTGAATATAGTATCACAGCGTGATGTAATAAGCTACAGTTCTTGTATGACAAATACAGATTCATTGTGACAAAGTCAGATGTACTCATACTTTTATTAAGAATCGATTATGCTACAAACATTAACAAATTACTCTGCCGCTGTTGGCAAAGTCAGATGATGGTAATTAGTTCGTTAGACAGTATGCTTCGCTCCATTTTATGCAATCTCCGACAATTTAAATAATTCATCCTAATTAATGTGTGTTAAATTTTAATGTTGGCCATATTTAATACATAAAATAAACTGGTAAAGGAAGGAATTGTCAAATCTTTATGTTTTTCAAATCGTCATGTGAAATCATTATCTGATAATTGACAGTCATTGGCTGAATTAATGAAATCATCCTTGGTTCTTTTGAGTTCTCTGTCGCAATGAATAAGCAATTTAATTGTGAATTTAAGGCACAATACTGTACTACGTCTTTTGGTTACTTTTGACGCCGTAAAGATGAATACATTCATATACAGTTGTAAATGTAAAGTCCATTTAGAATTACAATAATGTTATGTTTTATCTTTTATTTTTAAAAGAGGAGGTGATATTGCAGGAAAATTACCGGGGACTCCATGGGTTAAATACCCAGGGAAAAAAACAATTTCCAGGATATAATTTTTGTGGTCCTGGGACCAGACTTGACATGCGACTTAACAATCAAGATCAATCAGGACCAGGTGAATATTCGAAAAATGAAATTGATCGAGCTTGTCACGCTCATGATGTGTCTTGTAACAGTAACAATCTGCATCATAGAGGTATTGAGGATGTAAAATTAGTTCGTACGTTAAATTCCATAAAAAATAAGTAGATCAAGGAATCATTGGCTAACGGGTTATTAAGATCTGCGATGAAAGGTAAACTAGTATCAGGGGCTTGTCATTACTATTATGGAATCCATGTATTATAGTCCAAGAGGATACTCGAGATGCAGAGCAGCGATTAGTAAGCTCGCAGATGCAGCAAATGTTATACACGCTGCTGCTGAAAATTGGTTATCGTGACAGGCAATACGGCAGATTTATCTACCACCGCCTAAAATAATCGAATATGCGCATGTTGATGTCCACATGTATATTGTATATCAATATACAAAGACGCCATTATACATACAAATACACGCTAACTATAGTTGATGTTTCAAGTAGGTACGAAGAAGCAGAGTCGTTCTAAACAAAGATAGCTGCTGAAGTAGCTTCTGCGTTTAAACGAATTTATCAATGCAGTGGTCTACCATGGCCATAGCTACTACAAGTTGATCTGGCAAAGAATTTCAAGGTGTAATATCATCGCTGATGAAAAAACATTGCTAATATACGACGAGGACATGCTGCAATACTCCGTGATCAGGCAATTGTTGAGCGATTTAATCTAACTCTTACTGAGCGGTAATTTGGATATCAGTATGCAAAGGAAATAATTCCCATAAATATAACTAATTCTGTATATTTTTTCGATATAAAATTAATCCATTGCAACTCTGACTGCGGTGTCAGTGAATCTATTTATCATAGATAGCAAGTTTATAGAAACATAAACGAGCATAGATGCTCTTAGGTGTGTATATCGGAAGGACGTCATCGATATAGCCATCCATTGTACCTAATCGTGTTTCGTTAGACAACTTAGCATTTCCTCGATTTACCTATATATCTCTCTTTGCTGCATCTTCGATTATAAAATGATATTCAAGATCATCTAAAATTAGTTGTGCATAATGTATCATATGGTCGTATGCGCCGCCTTGAGTAAATTTATCGATCATTCTTCTACCGAGATCTTTTGATGAGTTATCATCATCGTGTGGTAACCAAACTTCAGTCTGCTTCCGATACGATATAATTTCCTGATTTTACAATCAACGATATCAGTATTTTACAATCAATTATGTAACGTAATAAAACTATTGGTGTCAAACGTTTCTGAGAGAAATGTCTACCAAATCAAACATAACATATCGGGTGAAGATACTTAGCAATTTAAAATGAAATAATACGAGCGAATCCGGTTAGATAAAAATCAGGTAGTGGTCCATTAATCGCCATTCTGGTCATTTCATGCGTGAGATGTCCAAATCGCGCAAAAAATGTTCCACAACCCACCGTGTCCGTATTCACAGAAGCTTAGCTGCACATCTTTGAGGAATTCAGCGCGTGCTGTTTTCCACGAAGTTTTCTCTCTTGTAGCGTGGGCTGCAACTGACGGAACGTTGAAACAGTTACTTCGCAACTCGTCAGTATTATCAGTTAAAAAGTTCTGCGGAAGATTTCGCATTCTTTCGTGAAAAGATTATAACCGGTATATTTTACCATTAGGTCGAACAAATTCATCATACTGACTTTTTCTTTGATGCAAATACTTCCATCTCGTCCAATACGTTCATCGTCGTTTTCATCACCTTGAAATAGCCATGGTGATACAGGATCTTTTTTTAAAATAAAAACTTATTTCTTGTATAAAATCAAACATGTTTCTTCCAGAATCTGGGTAAAATCTTACGTTTCGATCTCGTGGAAATATTGTTACTGTGTTAGTCCACGCGTGCGCATTATGATCAAATGGTATTCCTTGGAGCTCATTTCTTTTTATTATGTTTCGAATCATATAAAATCTTTACGATTATCGTTTTTACTGATATTGGGAATTTCAGTTTTTCTTATAACTTAGATACATCATTAATTGTAGCTACAGTATGTTTCACTAATTCATCCCACTCGTTTATTATGTTGTCTTTTGTCCGTTAGTCCTTTTTCACGTATGGCGTTTGTAAAATATTCTATTACTCGCTCGACTACACAATTCATCATTCACTCTGTCAACAATGAAAATTTCATTGTAGCAAGATCATTAATATCATTTTTATTATTTAGCTGAACTGTTACGTCAGAAGTGGCAGACGTCATGGGATCATGCAGTCAACAACAAACTTCATGCCATCAAACCAACCCTGGGTGAATGGACTCCTTCCTACAGAACTATCCGTAGGGAGGAGACTGTCATTGCAAGAATCAGAATCGGTCATTCATACATAACCCACTCCCACATACTAAAAGGTGAAGATCCACCAGAGTGAGTCTCTTGCAATGAACCATTCACTGTTAAACACTTTATGACCGAGTGTTTCGACCTGCAACCTACACGTGATAAGTACTATAATGTACATGACATTAAGGAACTTTTTGATACTATATCTATCACTTGTATTTTAGACTTCCGGAAGGAAGTAAATCTTTATCTTAAATTTTAACGTGTATGTCATCACCTGGTGCATTTTTATCTAATGCAAATACCGCCCATTATTTTGCAACAACTTATCATCAACATACACCATTTACATCTCCCGTTGATTGGGAAGCTTCATATTTTACTGTTACCAACAACTTATCATTTTATATTGAACTATTTTTTTTTTTATATCGCTGGTCGATATTAAACCTTTAGTATTTTTAACCATGTTTAAATACAACTTGTTGTATGGCGTTAAATAGCCTAAAAGTGCTGGTGCGCCGTTAAATATCAATCAATCAATCAATCATTATTTAGCTGATAAATCCCATACACATCCGTGGTTACAGGGTATGCTTGCATATAATATGGTTTATTAATATCAGTCAACATTCTTGGTTTGGATTTTTTTACTTCAAACAGCTGGGTTTTTTGTTTGTTTTGTTGTTGTTATGACAAACAGGGTCACGTTTGTCGTGGCTAATCCACACAGTAGAATCTGTTTCTGGTTGCACAATTATTTATTCTGAAAATATATCATTGATCGTTATGATAATCAATAATTTATTGCACTCGCTCATCGTTCATTTTCCATTTCACCACGTGGTGGGTGACACTGTGCACTCTCCCGGGGTTGATTGTGTGTGCAAGAAATGTTGAACGTTGAGAGGGCCCCGTCTGTCTGTGCAATCTGTGTCGCATGTATGTAGTTAGGTAGGTACAGCGCCGGATTAAGCACCGTGGAGGCCCATAGGCAGTCAAACTTTTGGGGCCCCACACCCACGGTCACGGTCTCATGGGGGGCCCCTGATGGGGCCCATAGGCAGTTGCCTACTCTGCCTAATGGGTAATCCGGGACTGGGTAGGTAGGTAGGTAGGCAGGCAGGCAGGTAGGTAGGTAGGTAGGTATGTACCGTCTTGTATATGTAAATATTAATTCTTTCCGGATAATTATTTCCAGCTCGTTTTCCTCCTATGAGAATTTCTAATCATGCTATGTCGGAAAGAATATTAATATGGCAGACAATAAGACCACTCCATTGTAGAAAAACCACTACCAGCGGCACCAGGCGCATCATAAAAATTTTCTTTTGGTTTTTGTTGATCTACTTTTGCAGAAAACTTTTTTAAAACTCTGGATCATCCCTACTAATACTACCTTTATTGTGACGAATTCTAAAGATCATCTTACGATAATCATCCTCATACAATTTTTAATGTTCTCATAACATATTAGGCGAATAATTCGAATAATTTGCGGTATATTTTGCTAATTGATCATCATCCATATCTTTAATTTTTTCATAAGTTTCAGGTCTTAAGTCTATCAATTAATTTTTTATACATGGAATCTCTCTCTCTCTCTCTCTCTCTCTCTCTCTCTCTCTCTCTCTCTCTCTCGTGGTTTCTATTGTTTTTGTTCTTTCTTTCGCCGTTTTTGTTCTCCTATTTTTTTGCTGTTTTTGTTCTTCATATTGACCATAAGCTTTGTCTACCGCATTGATATGCTGCACTTTTTGTGTCAATTCGACTTGTGTTAGTTTGAATTTTATAAAACACATCAGCCCAGTGTTGTGGACCAGAAATATATTTTCCATATGTCAGTCTCAACATTTTTTTCTTCTCTATTTTCATAAGTCATAACATCAAGCACTGGAAATACATTTGGATCAATTTTATCGATTAATGTAAAAGGATCTCCAGTACAATTATTACGTAATTCTTTGATTATGTTTTTTTTCTCTTTAGTAATAGGTTTTGCTAGACCAGGAAGATCTTGTAACAGTCTTAATGTTTCTTCAGTTTTCTTAGCTATCTTTTCAAGTTGAGAAAGCAGAGGTTTAGTTGTTTCAGTAATAGGATTGAATAATTGTTGAGAACTTTCTGCATAATCAACCAGAGATTCCTGGCGTTCTTGTAATTTTTGTCTGACAGAACCACAGACTGGTAGAAATTTCTTAATTGCTTTTCGTCGCTCTCGTGCCCACCAAGTGGCTAATGCTTCACTAACCATTATTGATATAACAATAATTTAATTTACAGCAGCAACGATGGCATGACCTCAAATAAATTTCCTCGAGCAAATACTTTTAGAAAAATAGTAACCCAAGAAAGAGTTAGAGGTTTTCGTATGGCGAACATCTGCTTTTTTCCCTTTTTGTAACATGCTTCAGTTTAACAAATAGGACCTTATATAAAAAAGGGGGGTGGGTCGGTTCACCTTCCCTGCTGCTGCAGATAAAGTCCAGAAAGTTAAAACAAAGTTTAAAAGATAAAAACAAAATTACTGTGCTATCCTGAAAATAAGAGGTAATCAAGAAATTAATGACAAAATGCAAATCAAATTTGTTGTCTATGTTGAGTGACTTTCGTTCAATCTTGCTAACCAGCTTCTTAGATAAGGGTAAAAAAATAACTTTCTATGTCAACTGAGGATGCAAACAGTGGGGGTTCAGTTATTTCTCCTTCTTGCTATAAAGTTTTAATGTATGCAACACATTTAAACCATTATTTATATTAAAATACCTATTCCTTAAATACTCTTCTGTAGTAATGGGTGGTCAGCTTATTTTGTAATGATGTCGCTAATAGCCAATAAACAGTCCTAGTCTAGGACAGTCATGCATAGGGTACCTTTTAGGCATGTTCACTCTACATTTACTTCAGTGCTAAATTTTAGCAACTCTATGTTGTGCTGGAAAGGAGATTTTAGCTTCAGTCACAAATTAATGAAAAATATAAATGAAAAGTTTCTCCTTACAGGACTTTCAAAAACCAAAATCTTCAACAACAGACTATTTTGCGATTATGTCATTGCAATAACTTCTGGACAATTGGTCTTGTTAGGATTTGCTTGTAACATACATTTGAACTTAATGGGTACTTTAACAGTTAACAGCGTTTTACACGGATTAAGGCTGTTTTGTAAAATTAAATATTCTTATAGGACTTGTTTTTCGACCTTAACATATTTCTTTCTTTGATCGAGAAGCTATTTAATGTCATCCATTTTTATCAATGCATGTTAGATTATAGTTCTTCATCAAGTAGCTAAATACTGTCACCCACTTTTACCAAAGCACGTTACATTTGATGTCTTCATCAAGTAATTTTATACTGTCATCCATTTTTACCTATGCATGTTACATTTGACGTCTTCATCAAGTAGTTTTATACTGTCATCTATTTTTGTCAATGCACGTTAAATCTGATGTCTTCATCTAGTAAGAATATACTGTCATCCATTTTTATTAAATGCACAATATTTGCAATACCTTCATCAAGTTGCTGTATACTGTCATCCATTTTTATCAATGCATGTTACACTCGATGTCACCATCATATTGCTATATACTGTCAGGCAGGCCCGCACCTAGAAAATTCTGGGCCCCAGGCTTTCGTGTTTCAAATATGTGCATAATCGAAAAAGGGCGGGCCCCTATCTAGCTCGGGCCCCTGATAAGTGCCATGGTTGTCCCCCCCCCCAGGTGCGGGCCTGTCTCAGGTATTTGTATCCATGTATGTTGCATTTTAGTTCTTTATCAAGTAGATATATAATGTCATCCATTTTTATCAATGCATGTTACATTTGATGTCATCAAAAAACTATATACTGTCATCCATTTTTATCAATGCATGTTACATTCAATGCCTTCATCAAGTAGCTATTGTCATCCATTTTTATCAGTGCATGTTACAATCAATGTTTTCATCAAGTAACTATATACTGTCATCTATTTTTATCAATGCGTGTTACATTTGGAGTCTTCATCAAATAGCTGTAAAGTGTCATTCATTTTTATCAGTGCTTGTTACATTTTAGTTCTTCATCAAGTAGACATATACTGTCATCCATTTTTATCAGTGCATGTTACAATCGATGTTTTCATCAAGTAACTATATACTGTCATCTATTTTATCAATGCATGTTACATTTGGAGTCTTCATGAAGTAGCTATATACTGTCATCCATTTTTATCAGTGCATGTTACAATCAATGTTTTCATCAAGTAACTATATGCTGTCATCTATTTTTATCAATGCGTGCTACATTTGGAGTCTTCATCAAATAGCTGTAAAGTGTCATTCATTTTTATCAGTGCTTGTTACATTTTAGTTCTTCATCAAGTAGACATATACTGTCATCCATTTTTAGCAATGCATGTTACATCTGATGTCACCATCACATAGCTATATACTGTCACATATTTTTATCGTTTGTTACCTTTTACTTCTTCGTTAAGTAGACATATACTGTCATCCATTTTTACCAATGCATGTTACATGTTAGGTCTTCATCACCTAGCTATATACTGTCATCCATTTTTATCAGTGCATGTTACAATCGATGTTTTCATCAAGTAACTATATACTGTCATCTATTTTATCAATGCATGTTACATTTGGAGTCTTCATGAAGTAGCTATATACTGTCATCCATTTTTATCAGTGCATGTTACAATCGATGTTTTCATCAAGTAACTATATACTGTCATCTATTTTTATCAATGCATGTTACATTTGGAGTCTACATCAAGTAGATATATACTGTCATCTATTTTTGTCAATGCATGTTAAATATGATGGCGTCATCAAGTAGCTACATACTGTCATCCATTTTTATCACTGTATGTTACAATCGATGTTTTCTTCAAGTAGATATATACTGTCATCCATTTTGTATCAATGCGTGTTACATTTGGAGTCTTCATCAAATAGCTGTAAAGTGTCATTCATTTTATCAGTGCTTGTTACATTTTAGTTCTTCATCAAGTAGACATATACTGTCATCCATTTTTAGCAATGCATGTTACATCTGATGTCACCATCACATAGCTATATACTGTCACATATTTTTATCAACGTTTGTTACCTTTTAGTTCTTCATTAAGTAGTCATATACTGTCATCCATTTTTACCAATGCATGTTACATTTTAGGTCTTCATCACCTAGCTATATACTGTCATCCATTTTTATCAGTGCATGTTACAATCGATGTTTTCATCAAGTAACTATATACTGTCATCTATTTTATCAATGCATGTTACATTTGGAGTCTTCATGAAGTAGCTATATACTGTCATCCATTTTTATCAGTGCATGTTACAATCGATGTTTTCATCAAGTAACATCTATTTTTATCAATGCATGTTACATTTGGAGTCTACATCAAGTAGACATATACTGTCATCTATTTTTGTCAATGCATGTTAAATATGATGGCGTCATCAAGTAGCTACATACTGTCATCCATTTTTATCAGTGCATGTTACAATCAATGTTTTCATCAAGTAACTATATACTGTCATCTATTTTTATCAATGTGTGTTACATTTGGAGTCTTCATCAAATAGCTGTAAAGTGTCATTCATTTTTATCAGTGCTTGTTACATTTTAGTTCTTCATCAAGTAGACATATACTGTCATCCATTTTTATCAGTGTGTGTTACAATCAATGTTTTCATCAAGTAACTATATACTGTCATCTATTTTTATCAATGCGTGTTACATTTGGAGTCTTCATCAAATAGCTGTAAAGTGTCATTCATTTTTATCAGTGCTTGTTACATTTTAGTTCTTCATCAAGTAGACATATACTGTCATCCATTTTTATCAGTGTGTGTTACAATCAATGTTTTCATCAAGTAACTATATACTGTCATCTATTTTTATCAATGCGTGTTACATTTGGAGTCTTCATCAAATAGCTGTAAAGTGTCATTCATTTTTATCAGTGCTTGTTACATTTTAGTTCTTCATCAAGTAGACATATACTGTCATCCATTTTTAGCAATGCATGTTACATCTGATGTCACCATCACATAGCTATATACTGTCACATATTTTTATTGTTTGTTACCTTTTAGTTCTTCATTAAGTAGACATATACTGTCATCCATTTTATCCAATGCATGTTACATTTTAGGTCTTCATCACCTAGCTATATACTGTCATCTATTTTTATCAATGCGTGTTACATTTGGAGTCTTCATGAAGTAGCTATATACTGTCATCCATTTTTATCAGTGCATGTTACAATCGATGTTTTCATCAAGTAACTATATACTGTCATCTATTTTTATCAATGCATGTTACATTTGGAGTCTACATCAAGTAGATATATACTGTCATCTATTTTTGTCAATGCATGTTAAATATGATGGCGTCATCAAGTAGCTACACACTGTCATCCATTTTTATCACTGTATGTTACAATCGATGTTTTCATCAAGTAGATATATACTGTCATCCATTTTGTATCAATGCATGTTACATTTGATGTCTTCATCAAGTAGATATATAATGACATCCAGTTTTATCAATGTATTTTACATTTGATGTCTTCATCAAGTAACTATATACTGTCATCCATTTTTATCAATACATGTTACAATCGATGTCTTCATGAAGTATATATAAACTGTCATCCATTTTTATCACTATGTTACAATCAATGTCTTCATCAATGTCGCAGAATTGTAACCGAGTGGATTTTGGATTAAATGAATAACTCAAACACAATGTGTGAAAGATGAAAATGTATTAACTTAATTAGTAAACAAATATATATATATATATATATATATATATATATATATATATATATATATATATATATATATATATAGACACACAGTTTCAAGAAACCTCAGTTTCAAATAATAGTATGCACTCTTAAGATATTCACATAATTTCCCGTATAGACTAGGATTGAGATTTAAACAATTTCAAGTTTTCAGATACATTTCAAATGTTTTACACTGTAAATGAGATTCACAAATCTCCTGGAATTCAACTAAGATTCAAAATAATCTCATGTAAATACAAATGTACCAATTCAAACAACAATTGGAACAAACATATGCTTCTTGACCCTTGTACAGTCGCACGATTCATACACCGATAAACCGCAGTTTCACCATGTCCCTTGTGTTGGTCCACACTTGTATCAGCCGCTCGTACCCTTCATGGATCCACCACATGTACATTCAGTCATACGTATACACATGCACAGACATCATACAGCACCCTTGTATTAGCTACGTCTACAGTCGTGGCTCCACCACATGTACAGACATACATATATACATATAAACAGCTCTACACTTCAGCTCAACTCGTCAGCTTAATTTGTTGGCTACACTCATTAGAACCGTTAACTCTTTACACCCGTTAGCCTCGTTAGCTACAATAAAACCAAACTGGTAATAATAATGTGTTCTGGAAAATGTTAATACATTAAACTTATAATTCACAGTTCACGCTTCAAATCTGCGCTGTAATAAATGAATCATTACATGATATGACAATACAAACTCAATAAACTTTGCATATCAAATAAAATATAAATTTAACACTCACCTCTATGGCTATAGAATACCATATGCAACGTGCCATCTTCGACCAGATCCAAAGTGACCAGTGTGTCGTTTGTAAATTGATCTTGCTTACATTCATAGGACAGTAAGTAATATTCAGGGTAAAATACACGTGCATATTGTGATTATAATGTCCCTCACCGCAAGTTACTAATTTCCGGCAAGATATATGTTGGTTCCGTCGCTTGTCTGGAAAAACATCTGTTCACCCTAGTTAACGTTGTACACATGCACAACAAAAAATAGTCAAATATTTCAAAGGCATAACAAAAGTTTTTTTCTTCTAATTCTGTGACAATCAAGTAGATATATACTGTCATCCATTTTTATAAATGCATGTTACAATCGATGTGTTCATCAAGTGGATATAAAATGTCATCTATTTTTGTCAATGCATGTTACATTTGATGTTTTCATCCAGTAACTATATACTGATATCCATTTTTACCACTACGTTACAATCCATGTCTTCATCAACTAACTATATACTGTCATCCTTTATTATCAATGTATGTTAAATATGATGTCGTCATCAAGTAGCTATATACTGTCATCCATTTTTACCAATGCATGTTACCATCGAAGTCTTCATCAAGTATATAAATACTGTCATCTTTTCTTGTCAATACATGTTACATTTGATGTCACCATCAAGTGGCTACATACTAGCATCCATTTGTATTAATGCACATTACATCTGATGTCTTCATCACATAGCTATATACTGTCATCAATTTTTACCAATGCATGTTACACTCGATGTCACCATCACATAGCTATATATTGTCAGATATTTTTACCAATGCATGTTACATTTTAGTTTTTTATCAAGTAGATATATACTGTCGTCTATTTTTATCAATGCATGTTACATTTTATGTCATCAAGAAACTATATACTGTCATCAATTGTTATCAGAGCATGTTAAATATGATGTTGTCATCACATAGCTATATATGGTCATTCATTTTTATCAATGCACGTTACATTTGATGTCTTCATCAAATAGCTGTATACTGTCATTCATATTTATCAGTGCTTGTTACATTTTAATTCTTCATCAAGATGACATATACTGTCATCCATTTTTAGCAATGCACGTTACATCTGATGTCACCATCACATAGCTATATACTGTCACATATTTTTATCAGTGTTTGTTACGTTTTACTTCTTCGTTAAGTAGACATATACTGTCATCCATTTTTACCAATGCATGTTACATTTTAGGTCTTCATCACCTAGCAATATAGTGTCATCCATTTTTATAAATGCATGTTTCATTTGATGTCTTCATGAAGTAGTTATTATCTAATTTTGTCAATGCATGTTACATATCAGGTCTTCAACTAACTATATACTGTCATCTAATTTTGTCTATGCATGTTACATATCAGGTCTTCAACTAGCTATGTACTGTCATCTAATTTTGTCAATGCATGTTACATATCAGGTCTTCAACTAGCTATAGACTGTCATCTAATTTTGTCAATGCATGTTACATTTGAGGTTTTCTTTGCAAATATATAATTGGTTCATAAATAATTAATTAAGTCCAAAGTTTTATTTTCCCATCTTGGAGTTTTTTCCAGCATGGGTCAGATTTAATTGTAAAGTAAAAGAAAATATACATTATTTAATTTTATTTAAACATTACAGAATTTCATTTGTACAATTTGTATTTCATCATAGCTAGAATCAAATATCTGGTCAAACCATCACTTTACTTACTGTATTTAAAATTACAAACATGAAAACTGCAAAATTTTCATTTAAAATATCGGCAAGATTGTTAAGGAAAGTGTGCTCATAAAAGTTTATCAACCAATGTGCTAATAAATATGTGCCCTTCCAGTTAGCAGCATGCACAAAATGTAAGGCACAATACATGGCTTTAATTGAATTCACATAAATTTGATCTTGAATACATAATATATGGCTTTAATTGAATTCACATAAATTTGATCTTTAATACATAATTCACAGAGGCTTAATATCACCAGAAATAAGATTTACAGAAGCATGTTGTCAAGAAGTTTTTTTAATGTCTCACTGCATAAAAAATGGCTATTGTAGTCAAATAAAGAAATTGTTGGCCCCATGAATCAAAATATATCCAACTATAAAAGCATTAATGTTGCATAAGAAATGGATGTATGAGATGCATTAATATTGTACAAGTGATGTATAAATGGTGTATTAGAAATTTATTAATGTTGTACTAGGTACCTTAATGTTGTATGAGATGGATTAGTGTTGTACTAGATACCTTAATGTTGTATGAGATGGATTAGTGTTGTACTAGATACCTTAATGTTGTATGAGATGGATTAGTGTTGTACTAGATACCTTAATGTTGTATGAGATGGATTAGTGTTGTACTAGATACCTTAATGTTGTACGAGATGGATTAATGTTGTTTGATATGCATTAATGTTCTATGAGAGATGTACTCATCTTGTGTGAGATGTATTAATGTTGTATGATATGCATTAATGTTCTATGAGAGATGTACTCGTCTTGTGTGAGATGTATTAATGTTATAACAGATGCATTAACATTGTACAAGTTATGTATTAATGGTGTATTAGAAATGTATTAATGTTGTATGAGATGTATTAATGTTGTATGAGATGTACTAATGTTGTATGAGATGGATTAATGTTGTATGAGATGGATTAATTTTGAATGAGATGGATTAGTGTTTACTGTTGTATGAGATGGATTAATCTTGTATGAGATATATTAATCCAGTATGAGACATGCTTCTGCATTAATCTTTGTGTGAATTTCTCAAACGAAACTTCTCACATTCAAATGAATTTATTCCTGCTGCATATATCTAGCATTTTGACAAATGTCTTTGGCAGCCATTTTCCTTCCATTTCTTGTGGACAGATCAGATATATGCAATATATGGTCATTCTTGAACTCTCCAGGGACACATTTCATCAAATGGGACAGCTAAAATGAGAAATATTAAAGATTTCAATGCATAAGGTATATAAAAGGCCGATAAATAGTTCTCTAAAACTGCATTACACTGGTGGATTCAAGGATATCTATCCCATTAAAATATTGTTAAACACAGTCATGAAAGAGTTTACTTTTATTAAAAAGAATATCCAACATCAACAGTAATGTGAGTGAACTCTACATAAAGAAAAAAACAGAAACGTCACATCAAAAAACAATAATATTTCATAACATTATTACTATTATTTTATTATCCATTAACTTTGTGCAGGATTGAGTCTCAAATGTGTCTCTGATTACAAAGCTAATTACTGATCCTGTGGGAGAGAATAAGTTTTGGGAAAGTAAATGTTCAACTAAATTATGAGGCAATCTGGAAATTTTTTGTGACTCAAGATGTGCACCTTGTTCTTGCAGACTGTATGCTGTAGCAAAACCAATCACAAGGATCATTATGAAGCAATTGATTCTATAAAATATATGCTTATCATATATGCTTTTCCTTTTCACCCTCTACCTCGGGTTCAAGTTACATGCATAGAAAATATTGATATATGGTTTTAAATTTTTTTCCATTGATTTATATTTTATTAACCCAGTCATGGATTTTCTTGGGACAAGTCATTATAAAGCTAAGCCAAGCCAAGCCACATGTTAAAACAAAAGACCTTGTGTGTGTGTATATATATATATATATATATATATATATATATATATATATATATATATATATATATATATATATATATATATATATATATATATATCAGATTGGATGCCCTCCACACATGCTAAGCATAATACAGTCCTTCCTTGATAACATGAAAGGCACAGTGTGATATGCTGGCCCAATGTTCAACTCCTTCAACATCCAAAGCAAAGTGAAACAGGGTTGTATCATAGCCCCCATGCTCTTCTGAATCTTCTTCACTGTCCTGCTCTAGCATGCCTTTGGGATGTCCACAGAAGGGATCTACATGCACACATGATCAGACAGCAAACTGTTCAACCTGGCACGGTTAAAAGCAAAGAGCAAAGTGCATGAAGGAACCATTAGGGACGTAATATTTGCAGTAGATGCTGCCCTAGCCACACAATCAGAAGGTGAGTTAACAGCACCTGATGGACCACTTTGCTAAAGCATATGGTGAATTATTAGCCTAAAGAAAACAAACATGAATGCTCAGAACAAGGACCCTCAAGCATTATCATCAACAACTGTGAACCTGAGGTAGTCAGTTCACGAACCTCAGATCTACCATCACCAGCAACTTATCACTCGATGCTGAGCTCAATAAGCTAATGGAAAAGGCATCAACAACTCTACCCAGCTTGTTGCAGCGAAAGAGTGGAACAATAGCATGCTGACCCTGAACACTAAGATCTCTGTGTACCATGCCTGTGTGCTAAGCACACTCCTGTATGCCAGTGAAACCTGGACTCTGTACGCCTCACAAGAGAATAGACTGAGTGCCTTTGCATGCGATGTCTCCAACACCTACTTGGGATCACTTGGAGTAATTGAGTAACAAACAATGAGGTGCTTGAATGTACCAAGATTCCCAGCATGGTCACACTCCACTGCCAACATCACATCAGACGGATGCAAGCATGACATGAAAGCCCTTGATATCAATGTCAACACCTGGGAAGAGCTTTCTCTAGACAGGCCCAGCTGGCGACATGCTCTGATCACTGGTTTGAAAGCTGGCAAGGACATGCTATGCTTGCTAGCTGATGAAAAGTGATCTTGGAGGAAGAATAAGCAACTCTTTCACACACCAGACTAAACTTTCAAGTACAGCAAGGATTGCCACTCTTATGTTGGGCTACATAGCCACTACAGACAAAGCACAACCATCAACTGGGACATCTTTCATGGGTGCACTTCCATTGTCTCTTGAGACTAACAGATGCCAACAACAACAACAACAATATATCCTGGTTTTACACACACACACACACACACACACACACACACACACACACACACACACACACACCTAATCTTTATCTATGATTTTAGATTAACTCTTTGAGCCCCAAGAAACTTTTCAGTAACACTGTTACTGTGCCCCAGCCACACTAAGCTGTGACTAGCTGCTTGTGCCCCAGAGTGTTTTACCTGTTTGGAAAATTTTGTAGAAATCATGAACATGCCTTCACATTTACTTTAATTTCTCTTCTTATATCCAATATTAATTCATGATAATTTCACCAATTAATCCAAATTAATTTGTCTATACAGTGATGTATTTTTCTTTCTATTTTTCCAAGTCTTTCACAATTTATTTATACATTATTTTACAAATATAAATTATTTTACAAAATTATGTGCAACATTGTTAGGAATATCACATCATCAGCACTTAAGTCCATGAAAATAAACCAGGAAAATTTAATATGTGATATGGTTTGAAACAATTTGTACATACATTACTTGGCAATGTTCACATCCAGTTTTTGGTTAAGATAGAACTTTGTTCAATACACACATTTTGCAGGTTTGCTACGTTTGTTTGGTGATGCCAATGTGCATTTTTAGGCATATGGATTGGTTTCGTTTGCGATGTCCGTGTACAGTTTCTCCGGAAATAATAAGTGAAAAAAGATAGATTTCTCTTTTTTCCTTGTCTATTTGTCATTGTATGTTGTAGGTCCAGGATTCATTCCACTAAAATCATTGATTTGGATAGACAGAAGACGATCGCTCCAATCTGCTAGATTGGCAGAAACTCTTTAATTTTCGCTATCAGCATCCACCTTTTCTTACTATTTAATCTCAAGAATCTTCGATGTCCCATTCGAAATTTTGCAAATTATCCAACTTTTGAACATATCTCTCCTCTAATTACTCAATATTTTCGAGATCAAACACGAGAAACTCCTCATTTTCGCCCTCACCGCCATCAAAAACCACTCGTGCTTACGCCATCATTTTACGATTTTTTAAGAGATAAAAACACGTGTATTGAAACGGATCCCAAGTAGTAATCCTTGGTTTCCGAACATTTAAAGTTTGCCCAAATGAACGTAAATTCATTTCTGATTGGCTACAAGTGGGTCTGATGCTAGAAAAAGCCCCATTTGTAACCAATCAGAGACATTCTTTCGACCATACATTCGGACCGCCGAGCAGCGGTACCGGCCATTGAATGCAGACGAAAAATTTCACGAAAAGGCGGTATCGGCCGTTGAATGCAGAAACTACATTACGCGTACAGGCGGCATCAGGACCGAATGAGTTAAATATTAAGATAATTATTACATGGAGGTAAACATGTTTACAATAACTTGATCTTGGAAGTTTTTAGAAATGATTTTTTGGGTATGAATTTGATGGAAAATTCCATCAAGAGTATTTTCAGAAACTGTTCAATGCAACATAGATCAGGTGGGTATGTAAATGAAGTTGTTTATTTCTGAATCATTCCTTTCTTAACATCAGTCAATTTTAGTTGTGTCCAGTTAAATGTATTGAATTATTTATTTAAATTAATCATTGGTATAAGAAAATGCTCATTGATTTAGGACTAATAACTATCTTTAACTATTGTGAATTCATTCAAGAACATTTTGTATTATATCATTGCGCTACATCGAGACTGTTGGAACAATAGCACATTCGAGATTCCTAATCCATTTCTAATCTATTCTTCTTGACTTGTGATAGAACTATTAGGACTATTTGGGATTTAATTCAAAATACTGTATGTTCCATTTTAAATTTTCACTTTGTATTTTAGAGAAATAATTTGTGTTTTTATTGCATAACTTGATGGACATTGCTTTTTTCCCTGTTACCTAATTTATGACAAAAGAATATCTATATAATGAAGCTTCATTTATCAAACTGCATTCATCCAGTCAGGAACATGCTTCTTCTATTATTACTTTAGGTGATTCATTGATGCTTTATTGACTGATCACCTTTATAAAAGATGGGAGCCAAAGTGGAATTTTATTGAATTTTCTTAAAACAGTAAGGAAACAATCCTTCATGTAGATTGCTTTGCGATCACAATCATCCATTTAACCGTTGAGTCTTTAAAAATCTTCTTAAAACTCACCATAGTAGGTGGCATAAACTGCAAGATGAACCGACTGTGCTTTGGTCCACATTTGATGCTTTCTTTTACCAAGCTGATGATGAAATTGTTTTTAGGGCTGGTTTTTCCATCCTTTACTATGGCCATCATTAGGCGAAAAAGGCTTACTGAAATGATAAAATGTAATCTATGACTATACAGCTTGCCTCTATGAAGCTAAATCAGATTTGCTAACAATTATTGATTTTGAACCATTAATATTAATTGAAAACTTTGCATTCTGAATTATGCTGATAAAAATCCAGAAATTCATGGGATTCTGAAATAGAAATTTGAACAAGAGCCTTTTATGTGAACACAGGTAGGGATAAAGAGTCTTTTATGTGGACACAGGTAGGGGTAAGAGTCATTTATGTGGACACAGGTAGGGATATCAAGAGTCTTTTATGTGGACACAGGTAGGGATAAGAGTCATTTATGTGGACACAGGTAGGGATATCAAGAGTCTTTTATGTGGACACAGATAGGGATAACAAGAGTCTTTTTTGTGGACACAGGTAGGAATAAGAGTCATTTATGTGGACACAGGTAGGGATATCAAGAGTCTTTTATGTGGACACAGATAGGGATAACAAGTCTTTTTTGTGGACACAGGTAGGGATAACAAGCATTCAAGGCAAGAAATGCATCCATCAGAGTGAAAATGAAAAGAAGATGCAGAGGAACTACAAACAGGTTTTACAGGCTTAAACAGAAAGATAGAAAATGACTGCCTCTTTTATCTAGCTTGTTATACATTCCGGACAGGCTGCCTTGATTCCTAAAATATGATGCATATATTCCTTATAAGCATCTCTGTTATATTAGCCTCCATTATCCAGCAAAAATTGACTCAAGAAACCTCGACATTTTGGCATATGTGTTAGGGCACTGAACAATATCAGGAATTAAAAATTCTCTAATTATGAAATTAATAATGCATGGGTATCAATTTAGTAATAATAATATTATCATTATTATTATTTTTATTATTATCATTTAAAAGCAGAAAACATGGTGGCATCATGTGGGACTCATGACCAAAAGGGTGTGAGTTTGAATCCTACCATTGGACCAACCTAGGTGAGCCTACATGCAAGGCAATTTACTTAAACTACTTAACAACTAAACAACCTACTGGTGCTGCTGTGTCAAACCTACCAATTTTGTTCTCTCCAAATAGCTCGATTTTATTCAGTTTAAGAATATCACCATAAATGCTCTCAATTAATATTTGGTCTAGTTTAGCCCCACATTTCCCAAGCAGTGAATATATCTGGCTCCATAAAAGCACTGACATCGTCAATTAAATGGTTTATAAAGGTTGTACTACAGAAATATTCTGGTAAAAAATTGAGTTCCTTTTGTAATCAGTTCAACCAGGAAATTTTGCTACACCTGTGGTCAGCAAAGACTTTGAAGTGAAACCCTGAACAATCTCCAAATTTGCTGCTTTAATTGACATGAATTTTAGTCTCAAATTATCACTAGTGGAAGTTCCTGCTCTGTAAGCTAGTTGATGCCAAATCCCGTGACACCTTCAAGACTGGGGTACAACATTCCATAAGCTAGTTGATGCCAAATCCCCTGACACCTTCAAGATGGGTACAACATTCCAGAAACTCTTTTCTAGAGGCATTTTTATCCTACTTGTAACCTGTATATACTGACCTTCCTCATGTGTAAATAATTACTATGAGGTAAGCATGCTCCAGAAGGGACCCAGCACATTATTGGAAGATGGCTTCATTTCAGATGAACAAAACATTTGGTGCAACCTTGGACTTTACCTCTGTAACACTGTAGTACAATACAGGAGGAAAGCTGGCCTTTTCACCATTATCAAAACGTAATAAACCCTATTTATATACATTAGATGCTGACTCTTTCAGTTATTTCTCCTCTAAACTGTACATCTTCAGTTTTATGGCAAAATGATAGACCAATATTAACTGCTCTGGTGGCCTAGGCTTAGAGCATCTGCCGTGGCAGCAGGAGGTCGTGGTTTCAATACCCAGCCGAGTCATACCAAAGACTTATAAAAATGGTACTAACAGCTGCCTAGCTTGAAGCTCAGAATTAAGAGGTTAGAGTTAAGACTGGTCAGTTTGGTGTCAGGATAATGTGACTGGGTGGGACATTATGCTACATGTCTGTAACATGATGCCCCAGTGCCAGACATCATTATAAACTGCCTCACTACAGACATTGTGGCGATATGACTGAAATGTTGTTAAAGCTAGGTTAAAAATCCTAATGAAACAAACAAAATAGACCAATATTTGAGCCACTGGTGTGAGAAACCATTTTATTTTTGTCTTTGACATGTAGATATATGCGACTTTAGTCATATTGCAGTTTTTATATGGTTTTATAAGTTTGTAATCTCTGACCTGATGAATTTTCAACCTGTGAATGCAGAACAATCTATGTATAAAGATTTAATAACAAGCCATGTAGCATTTTGTGTGTGTGTGTGTCTCCAAATAACTTCATACATTCAGCTTCTGAAACTATTACAACTTTCTACCACTACATGGCAGAATTATTCCTGACAGAAGTAAAGGTATTTGAAGAGGAAGACAGTATTTTTTTCCACTGCAAGCAAAGTTAATGCTGGGGTCTTATCGCTAATTAGCCACTACAAATGAGGATTAGCATGTTCTACTGCCTTTGCACTCACATATCAATTAAACAGTAAACTGTTAAGTTAACTTTCACAATAATAATGGATGTAATTTGGGTTACAAAGCATACAGTCAGGCCTTACAAGAGGAGCACCTATAAAAAAAACTGCTTGATCTACTTAGTCATTTGCACTTCCTGGTAAAATGGTTTTGCCACAGATTGACATAATTTTTACAACATAACAGTACAAGAAGTTTTTATAAATACAGTACCTATAGCCTTGCTAAGAGAATCCTTGGTGTCTATTGTTGGTGAAGACTCCCCCTCATCTTTGGTGGTATAAATGTCTGCAAAAAAAAAAGAGATTAGGTTTATAAAGCAAGTCATTTTTCTAAAATGATTATCTATATGGCACTTTTAAAAATAGTGTCTTGGTAACTCACACTAGGGACAGATAATAATGTTGAAATAAAACAAGATGGCTAATGTCATCTTTGTAAGATTCAGCAATATTATTAAGGCCTACTGCTATCATTATGATCATGACCAATTTTTGTAATACAGAAAAGAAAATCAAGCAATAGTGAAAAATTCCTCCCAAAAGTCAGATTTGAATGAAATAGGGAATTTCCACCCAATAGTCAGATTTGAGATAGGGAAAAGCGTATACAAAAGTGAGATTATTGCAAAGGTCAGATTTGTGTGGGAAATGGAAACTGCATGCTAAGGTCAGATTTGTGTGGGAAATGGAAACTGCCTGCAAAGGTCTGATTTGTGTGGGAAATGGAAACTGCATGCAAAGGTCTGATTTGTGTGGGAAATGGAAACTGCATGCAAAGGTCTGATTTGTGTGGGAAATGGAAACTGCCTGCAAAGGTCTGATTTGTGTGGGAAATGGAAACTGCATGCAAAGGTCTGATTTGTGTGGGAAATGGAAACTGCATGCAAAGATCTGATTTGTGTGGGATAGGATAATCTCACACAAAAGTCAGATTTGTGTGAGATAAAGAAAATATATGCAAAGATCACATTTGTGAATGATAGCGAAATCCCATCCAAAAGTCGAATTTGCATGGGATAAGGAAACTTAATGCAAAGGTCTGATTTGTGTGAAAAAGGAAATTCTATTAACTTTATAAAGAAAATGATCACTATATGCCATGTCTAAATTAGAACAATGCTCTTCATACTTATGCATGTAGAACATTACCAACAGTGAACTGCATAAACCATCGCATAAGTTTCCATTAGATCAGAGTACACATCTATTTTGGCCTGACACATTAAGGTGAACAATAGAATTACTCAAATCTAATTCTCACAAATTCAGGTCTAAATGTCTCTATCCCATACCAATCCACATGACAAATGATTTTTCTCTCATTTCTAATCAAAAGAATTTGGCAGTGAAATGAAGAAAATTTCTGTTTATACTCCAGAAATATAATCTCTATGATATTAATACAAGACACAAATGGGCCCTGGTATTACTCACATTGACAGTTGCATCATTTTATAAAGCTAGAAAGACATCTATGCCAAGATACTTCCTGTCAAATTTTATCAAACTGTTGAGCTAACTTGAGATGTTTTTTAAAAAAGATTTTCTGTATTTTGTAACAGTCTGAATTTGATAACAAAATTGACATCAGTTGAATAAATTTGTATTTAGTAACTGTGTCCCTATTTGATAACAAAATTGATATTAGTTGAATAAATCTGTATTTAGTAAGTGTCCCTATTTGATAACAAAACTGACATCAGTGGAATAAATCTGTATTTAGTAACAGTGTCCCTATCTGATTACAAAATTGACATCAGTTAATAAATCTGAAAGACCTTCATTCCAGGATACCTTCTGTTAAAATGGCTACATTCTGTTGTGTTTTTGAGAAATTGTTTTCAGGGTTTTGTATTTTTAGTAATGGTGGCAATATCTGATTGTCAATTGCCATATTTTAAATTTAAGTGATCATAGAATGTATTCTGTAACAGATTGTCAAATTTTGTTGAGTTTTTTTTATATATATAAAGACACATAAAGGTTTTTCTACTTTTAGTAATGGCACATATCTGATGGCAGATTAATATTAATTCAATCACTCTAAATAAAAGGGCTTCCTTCTTAAAATCCTCTTTACTGCTTTTTCAGAAGTCATTTAATTGCATTTCTGATTATAGTAATGGCAGCTCAATTTGATTGCTAACTGGCATCATCTGAACAAATTTAAAACAGTTTCATGCCAGGATTCTTTACACAAATAGGGCAAAGTCTTGTGTAGTTTTTAGAAGTCATTTATAAGTTTTACTTTATATTTTAGTAATGGTGACCATTTATAATCGAGGATCAGCATTATTTGAACAAACTTTGAAGTCCTTTAAATCAGGACATCGTTGGACACAGGTAAATTTCTGTTAAGTGTTTCTTCAGAAGACATTTGAAGATTTTGTCTATTTTTAGTAACATTGGTCATTATGATGATATGGCATCATTTGAACAGATTTGAAGAAGCTTCATGCCAGGCCAAAGAAACCCAATTTCAGTTTCATTTATGGCCAGGGAAACCCTATGCCAGTTTCATGCCAGGCCAGGGAAACCCTATGCCAGTTTCATGCCAGACCAGGGAAACTCTATGCCAGTTTCATTCCAGGACTGCGAAACCCTATGCCAGTTTCATGCCAGGACAGGGAATCCCCATGCCAGTTTCATGCCTGGACACATTCTGTCAAATTTGTTCTAACTCTATTCTTGCAAAGGATATCTTAAGTAATGGTGGCCATATCTGGATGCATATCAGCATTACATAAACAAATTTGAAATAGTTTTTGATTCCAGGATATCTGTTAAAATCTTGTCAAATTACTTTGATGAGTTCCTTTGAAGCCTAAAGGTTATTCCATTATATTAGCAAGTTCAGTTGATCTTTTATTAGTTGGATTGGATAAAGCACATACACTTTCAACTATCACCAGAAAGTAATCATCTAAAAGAAGAACAACTGTTTAGGTACTGTTTTTTAAATTTGTTTTCTTATGGAAATAAAAGCAAAAAATAAAAGCATAAAAAATGTTGATTTACACAACCTTTGATCTGATATATAGGAATGAGAAAGCAAATAGTACAGACCCTGATATGTCAGTACATTTTGCTGTTTGCTGTAAGCTGCACATTATTAAAACCTCTCAGCAGATATAAAAAGTGAGAAAGTAAATAGTGCAGACCCAGATCTGCTTGTACAGTATGATGCTTACAATCAGCTGCATGTTATACACAGATAAAATGCAGTAATTGGTTTGTTATACACAGATAAAATGCAGTAATTGGTTTGTTTACTTGCTGTTAAGTATGCACAGTAAAAAAAAACACAAACCTTTTGTATGAATAAATTCTGACTCACCAAAGATAAATTCTTCGGAGTCTAATGTAATTTGTGGCTCCATGGACTTACTCTTCTTAACTGGCCTTGTCTCCATCTCCTCTATGTCCTGAAGCAGAAAATGTAACAATTTATTTACATTTTTTTTTGTTTTCTATAACATCAGAGTAGAAAATGCATTTCAATTAAATGTGAATTAAACAGGGATTTATACATTTTATTAAAGCCCAGGAAAATTGAAACATAATATTCCAGTATGAGTAAACAAATAAGATAAATAAGTATGGGATATTTAAAAGAAATTCCTATTTTTTGCCTAGACAAGATAATAGACGCCATTCAACTTTCTTTGCATATTAGATATCAACAACAATGAAAGTTAGACTTTATGTAATGATTTATTTTTGTGCGGTTATGACTCTGTGTCTTACAGAAAGTAACAGAAAACGAAACCAAAAATAAAGTTCAACAGACAATTTATTTGCCATGAATGCTAAGTAAAAATTCAAAAGATAGTATTCTAAATTAAATCCCAAAAAATCATAAATGTCCTATCGCTTGTCAAGTATAGAATGTTCAAAATTAATTCCTATAGTCATGAGTGTCCTGATGTGCCACAATGTTATGTAATCCATAATGTCTTTTAATGAGTTCTCAATAATCCCAATGTAATGTTTAAGTAAAAAAAAGTCCATGAGCACTTTGTAATTTCAATGAATAATTTAAATAAATGAGTCCTCTCAAATTCTATCAGAGCAATGATTGTACAAACTGATCTTATTTACAAATCCTGTTTCTATACAAACACCTGACCTATGATGGAACAGAATTTTATAGCTGTAGGTCATTTTTAATGGAAAATTCCAATAAACTGTCTAAAATTTTAGTCTTTAAAAAAATTATTAAAGAAATCAAGTAGGCACAACCCTAAACATGACAAAAGTCAGGCACATAGTATAAATTTAATCTATGTAACAAGACTCAAAAATAAAGGATTTGTGAACACTCTGAACCATTAATTAATAATAATTATCATCTAGACTACATGAAATTAGCTCTAAATATTTTACAAGCTGACTTCTGAGATTCGGAATACTTATTTTTATCCATTTAACTGTTTGCCAAGCTCTAAATATTCATCAGACTCTTGTAATTATCATATTAACAGATCATTGACACCACTTATGGGTGCTATCTTTTCAATACATCAATCATGCATTGATTGAAATCCTTCTGGTCATTAATCATTAGAGACAAGTGCTTTTTATTTCTAAACACACCTGTAAGAGATCTCACAAGTTATATTATTAACAATTAACCTAATGTCTTTCAAATCAGTGCCATGCATCAAACAATCTTTAACAAACCAATTGTTTAGAGCAGGCAAGTTTAAGGCTTGTTTTATACATGGTGAATCACAGATATGTATAAATATTACAATAAAACTTTAACTATATATATATATATGTATTCTTTCTTAAACAGTAAATATTCATGCTATTACATCTGCATGCAGTAATTATTCATATTATGACAAGACAACTGCATGAGAAAATGCAAGATTGACAATGCAATGACCTCAAGGATATTACATAAGACAGATAAACAAAACTGGTTTGTTATGTAACAGAAGAATGTATTAAATATAGTATTAAATAAAGGTGCAGGTATATGTTGTGTGGAGAGATCCCAGGGTACAAAAGTTAATGAACAAATAATATTATGAATGGAACATGAACACTTCCTCTATTCAGCTTGTTTTTGTTTTACATCTGCCTGCTGGAAAAAATCTTGGAACCTTCCGATTGACTAGGCTGAATGGTAGCAAAATCCAGGAGATGGGAAAGTGGATTTGTAAATCCATGAAATAAATATGGTTACATGCTGTGTTACTGACATAATTCACTTCCAGTACAGGTGTAACACCTTAAAGTCTTTTTCTCTATTTATATCTCATTTAAGTTAGATAAAGAAACCAGACTTATATCCTTACACTGATGAGTTAATTTGTGACAAGACTTACTTGTAACTAAAAGGATCAACACACTATAATATGGCTTCAGAGTGTCAGATATAAAGAAATGATCAAAATTTAAGGATCACAGATTATTGTTTGTGCAATCATAAGGCGATGAATTCTTGCAAATTTACCATCTCTTGTTAGCAGGATTCAATGAATTTTCAAAAAAATATGAATTAATGAGATCATGTTTGTTAAATAGGTAATACCAGTCCCTAACTGAAACCAATTAGCATTTAACCATTTCAAATTATTTGAACTAACAAAAGTATCAAGTCTACTCAAAAATAAATTATAGAAGCTACTTTAGATGCTTTTCCTAACAAAGATGAAAATTATCCAATAAATGATCAAACTGCATTTTATTAGTAAAAGGCAATAAGGTTTGCAAAATGCATAAAACATGAAATCAGATAAATAAATAGTTATATATCAAATCTACACAACTAGGAACAAACAAGCTGTCTGGGTAACAAAAAAAGAATCATGATGAATATGTTAAAGGAAATAAAGCTTCAACTGTAATTATATAGCGATTCCCTTCTTTTAAAGGCCACTTCTAAAAAAAAAAACACCTTGTCAGACACCACTTAGTATTTTTCATCATTTTTTTTACACTGAGAACTACCACCTCTTAATAAGGCCAAAAATTGGTTATTTTCATACTTTTGTCCCCTTCAGAAAAAGGTAACACCTTTTAAAAAGCCACATCTTGGGCACCAAAGGGTTATATACTAAGAGGATGACCACAGATTCTTAACTCTGAGTCGTTGTAGACTACTTGAGAATTTAATCACATTCTGAACTTGTCCATGATATTTGATCACATTCAGAATTTGTCTTTGATTTTACCTGCAGTCCAAGCTTTTCTTTAATTTAAACACATTCAAAAACTTTTTACTTACATTCAGATCTTGTCTTTGATTTTAATCACATTCAGAACTTGTATTGATTTTAATCACATTTAGAACTTGTCTTTGATTGTAATCACATTTAGAACTTGTCTTTGATTTTAATCACATTCAGAACTTGTATTGATTTTAATCACATTCAGAACTTGTATTGATTTTAATCACATTTAGAACTTGTATTGATTTTAATCACATTTAGAACTTGTCTTTGTAATCACAGTTAGAACTTGTCTTTGATTGTAATCACATTCAGAACTTGTATTGATTTTAAATCACATTTAGAACTTGTAATGATTTTAATCACATTTAGAACTTGTCTTTGATTTTAATCACATTAAGAACTTGTATTGATTTTATTCACATTTAGAACTTGTCTTTGATTGTAATCACATTCAGAACTTGTATTGATTTTAATCACATTCAGAACTTGTATTGATTTTAATCACATTCAGAACTTGTATTGATTTTAATCACATTTAGAACTTGTCTTTGTAATCACAGTTAGAACTTGTCTTTGATTGTAATCACATTTAGAACTTGTATTGATTTTAATCACATTTTGAACTTGCGTTTTTTCTCACATGCAGAACTTATCCTTAAGTTCAATCAGTACAAGTTTGACTAATGAAATAATCACTTACAATTTCTGCAAAAGATAATTTACTTCCCTAAATAAAATTAAAATTTTAGAGGATGAAAAATAACACTGACAATAGTGGCTATGTTTTTGAAGCTTTAGATGTTTACTCATGAACAAATAATTACAAATAATGCAAACAGACTGTCTTCAAAATAAGTCCCCACTTCCTAAATTTCCTCAGACTGATATAAAGTCAGATACATGTTCATATGGCACAGATACAAAATAGATACATGTCAATGTGACACATAAACTAGATACATGTGACACAAATTAGATACATGTCAATGTGATACATAAATTAGATACATGTCAATGTGACACATATAAACTAGATACATGTGACACAAATTAGATACATGTCAATGTGACACATAAACTAGATACATGTGACAAATAAATTGTGAAAACAGGGGCCATAACTCAATTCAATTTTGTCAGAAAATGGTGAAACTTGAACTGGATCTTACTGTACTTCAAAATCCAAATTTGGTTTCAATCCATACAGTCCCTCTATAGTTATGAATTGTAATTGAAACTTATGACACGAGTAACATGACATGATGTTACTGGATGGATTTGGTCAACACAACATGGCCCCTCCATAGACATGGCAGGAGCATTGTATTGCTCATCCAAAGATATGGTGGAAAATTCAAAATATAGTATGTGGCCATAACATATTGTATTCCATTTTTTTAGAAAACCTGTCAATAACTCACATCAAGATCCAAGTCTTCTTTCCTAGAGCGTTTTCTTCCTCTTCTGTAAGAACTTGAATCTGAAGGAAAATAAACAATGGTCAAATTCACAGCCCTGGACCGCACAACTAAGCATGCAAAGTTTGTTTGAATTGAATCCAATGATATTAAATAGTAATTACTAAGTCAGGTCACCATATACCGTATTTACCGTATGTTTGCGGATCTGGTATGTTTTCGTACATCATTTTTTTTGAGGAAATATAATAATTAAATGCCTTGTAAGTTTTCGGACATTGCTCCACTATAATTGTTTTACAATTTATGTTTTCGAAAAAAGACCAACAAATATCAGATGCGTCGTTTTAATGTAAAATTCACAGTGTTTTTTGTTAGTTTAACTGATACAAAGTTTGCTTCATTTGGTCGCTTTCATCAGATGATCTTAATGCATTCGTAGCATCCCTTATGTATTCCATCCAGCTGCAGCTGAGGTAGCTCTTGACAGGTTTATTGATGCTCACATCAAGAGGTTGAAACTTGGATGTGCAGCCTCCAGGTATTATTGCCGACACATTTCCGCACCGCAACTGTTTCTTTGCGTCATCAGTGATGTGAGCCTGGAACGAGTCCATAACTAATAGTGGTCGCTCTCTTCTGGTGAATGGTAAATAAATTTCTTCAATCCAATGCAGTATTAGCGTTTCGTCTAACCATGCTTTCTCTTGAACTGTGATAATCAACCCGTGTGTTGCCTTCAGATATAGATTTCTCTTTCCCTTCAAAATAATCATCGGGGGCAATGCGTCGCCAGAACCCGCAACGGCTAAAACAACAGTAATGTGTCTCTTCTCTGCTCCCATTGTACGAATCAAATTGCCTTTCATTCCTTCTTTGTCCACCGTTTTCCCTGGCACAAGACCAAAGTATATTGGTGTTTCGTCTATGTTAAAAATAAATTTATCATCAAACAGTGCCAACTCGCTTATTGCATAACGTATAATAAATGTATCCATCAAAATTATTACAATACTAACAATAGTATGTTTTGCAATGACAGCTATACAGTAAATACAGTTTTGATAGTGGTGGGTATTTTATTTAAACTTTTTATTTTAATAGCTTGATTCTGCTATAAAAAAATATGATTTGTTGTCAGTGCAGACATTGTTACACTCGAAACCACTTGAAACAGGTGTGACAGTTATGGCTTTAATTAGAAACCATGACCCCTGCTTAATATAAATAAACAATACATCAGAGGATTCGTATGGATTCGTAAAATTCATCGGCGTTGTGCAACAAAACAAACCCCTTATCCCTGAGGCATTATATACCTAGGTTAAAACATAGTTATTGTTCTACAGGTAATAAACCTCTTTGTAGACGATAAATATTGATTGTGGGTGCTAAATGATCCATACATTGTGTGCTCTTTAAAGGAAATCCAGATGGCTGCCTATTATTTCCGAACACACATGTCAAAGAAATCCCACAAGTTATATTATTAACAATTATCACCTAGACACCTTGAAATCTTCAACAGGCATCAAAACAATTTTTGAGCAGTTCATTATTTCGAGTCGGCTAGCTCTGATCATTTTGAAGCTGGCTATGTGGGGAAAAAAGAAGAGAAACACAACTAATGGATTGCCTTTATTTGTAAAATTTTTTTAAACAATGCCAATATATTAATTTTGTCGACTCGTACATTGCAACTTGTTTGGTTTTTATTATTCATTTCCTAGGCGTGCATACAACACTCACCCCATATGGAGCCTCTCACAATGATCCTCTAAGATTAGCCATCATACATGTACCGATGTTTTTACTCTCGATACTATAACCATCTTAAGAATTATAATTCGAAAATCACTTTAGTTTGTATTAATATCTTCATTACACAGAATTAAAGATTGCGTGCATTTATAATGTAGATTTTAATTAACACTGATTTGCAAAGGGTTAAACTATATTGCAAGATTACTAATATGGTGGTTCTTTTCGAAAATACGCACACAATCATGATAACTGTATTTTCTGATGGAAGGATATGTATCAAAGAGACAAAGTAGGCAAGTAATGCCTGTTTTTCATTCATTATTCTTTTCATGGTATTAGACAAAACACTTGTTTAACTTCATGGAAGCACGTTGTCATGTGAACTTGCAGTAACTTCATTATGGTGGGTGGGTGGGGGGAACATAAATTTATCTTCACCTGTATATTTTCGGACACATAATTAAATAATTTAATATGTATTCGGACAACAAAAAAAGTAATTATTTGTTGCCGTCCGATAACATATGGTAAATACGGTACACAGGTATATTACAAGCAGTTAATGTACAATTATAGGTTACTGCATTTGTACGGGACAATTTGAACAAGTTTTTTTTTTTTTTTCAGAATGATACTGCACAACTTCGGGAGTACAGTATTAATCTAAGAAAATGAGTTGATATTTTTCCATACAAATACAGTAACCTTTTAATTATATACTTTTTTTCTTACTATATCTAAGGCATAAATATATTTAAAAAAACCACTACAAGAAACAAAGTAATTGAATTTATACTGTATTCCAAAATAAACACACTACTGTAGATTTATCACTACACAATAACAATAATAATGTAAACACTTTGAACTTCATCATACGCTTGACATTAGTTTTAAAAAAGAATTGTCATTTTGGTCTACTTAAAATTGAAATTTAGAGTCGTATTGTAAATGAATGCCCATTGCAACACATTTTCCAATTGTCAGGAATGGATGGATTTTGATTTGTTTTGTTGTGGATTCTCCTCAATTCTACTTGATATGGTCTGGATTTATTAGCTGCTGTGTTAATTTCACATGAAGTACATGTGATTTGAGCAAAAGGGGTTTGAAACTTGACTCAGCTTCATGTGTATTTCTGTTCTGTCCTTGAATGTTTGGAATCATAATCTGGGAAAAATATGAATTCTTTTAATCAAAATTATCAAAAAGATGCTATGGAATATAATGTTCATTTCATTTTGAGTGCAGTAAGGGGAATTTTATGATTTATAATACATTTTATTCCAGAGCACTCAATTTATACACTATGCATGCTATATTATATTTTCTCCCAAAACTCTCAATTTATTCATTACCTCTGTTACACTCTGTTCCAGACAACTGTATTTATACATTACTTTGGCTGCATCTTGTTCCAGAACTCATGTACATTACTTTCATTACACTCTGTTCCAGAACTCTCAATGTATAAACTACTTATGCAATTAATAAACTAGTTATGCCACATGTTCCAGGACTCTCAATTTATATACTTTTTATGCAATTTATAAACTGATTATGCCACATGTTCCAGGACTATCAATGTATAAACTACTTATGCAATTTATAAACTAGTTATGCCACATGTTCCAGGACTCTCAATTTATGTACTTTTTATGCAATTTATAAACTAATTATGCCACATGTTCCAGAACTCTCGATTTATATACTTTTTAAGCAATTTATAAGCTAATTATGCCACATGTTCCAGAACTCTCGATTTATATACTTTTTAAGCAATTTATAAACTAATTATGCCACATGTTCCAGAACTCTCAATTTATATACTTTTAAAGCAATTTATAAACTAATTATGCCACATGTTCCAGAACTCTCAATGTATATACTTTTTAAGCAATTTATAAACTAATTATGCCACATGTTCCAGGACTCTCAATTTATGTACTTTTAAAGCAATTTATGTTCCAGGACTCTCAATTTATATACTTTTTAAGCAATTTATAAACTAATTATGCCACATGTTCCATAACTCTCAATTTATATACTTTTTAAGCAATTTATAGACTAATTATGCCACATGTTCCAGAACTCTCAATTTATATACTTTTTATGCAATTTATAAACTACTTATGCCACATGTTCCAGGACTCTCAATTTATGTACTTTTTAAGCAATTTATAAACTAATTATGCCACATGTTCCAGAACTCTCGATTTATATACTTTTTAAGCAATTTATAAGCTAATTATGCCACATGTTCCAGAACTCTCAATTTATATACTTTTTAAGCAATTTATAAACTAATTATGCCACATGTTCCAGAACTCTCAATTTATATACTTTTTATGCAATTTATAAACTACTTATGCCACATGTTCCAGGACTCTCAATTTATGTACTTTTTAAGCAATTTATAAACTAATTATGCCACATGTTCTAGAACTCTCGATTTATATACTTTTTAAGCAATTTATAAGCTAATTATGCCACATGTTCCAGAACTCTCAATTTATATACTTTTTAAGCAATTTATAAACTAATTATGCCACATGTTCCAGAACTCTCGATTTATATACTTTTTAAGCAATTTATAAACTAATTATGCCACATGTTCCAGAACTCTCGATTTATATACTTTTTAAGCAATTTATAAACTACTTATGCCACATGTTCCAGGACTCTCAATGTATGTACTTTTTAAGCAATTTATAAACTAATTATGCCACATGTTCCAGAACTCTCAATTTATATACTTTTTATGCAATTTATAAACTAATTATGCCACATGTTCCAGAACTCTCGATTTATATACTTTTTAAGCAATTTATAAACTAATTATGCCACATGTTCCAGAACTCTCGATTTATATACTTTTTAAGCAATTTATAAACTACTTATGCCACATGTTCCAGGACTCTCAATGTATGTACTTTTTAAGCAATTTATAAACTAATTATGCCACATGTTCCAGAACTCTCAATTTATATACTTTTTATGCAATGTGTATCAAGTTTGGTTGAAATACCTCTAATGAATTGATTGTAATGCTCCAGAATGAAAATGGACAGAGAGATAGACACATTAAAAACTATATCCCCAAATAATCGGTTTGGGTGGGGCTGAAAATAGTAAAGCTGCATCAATTTCTCATACATTAAATTTGTTATCCACACAATATGATGAGTCTATGACGCTATGGTATGTTACGACCATGTTTGAAGCAACTCAAAGTCTTCATGCTTAATTATTCAGTCAAGTAAACTTCAAAAAGTCATCTGTTTTCAAAGCAACCTTTCAAATGAGACAGATGAATTCAATAATCAGAGGCTAGTCATTAAGTAAAGATTTTGCCCAAAGTTTTCAGACACCCTACATTTTTGGATATGAGAACTGCAAAGAAAATTATCTAAATATCTGCAAAAAAGGGGAAATTAATATATATCCTGATGAAAAGACAATAAGAAATGACAAAAGACAGGATTTTTCTTACCCTTCTGTGTCACTTTAGCCGTCTGCGCTGAGGTGATACAAAGAACACACAGCTTTGCCAGCGTGTATCCCCGTGGATCTGTCAGTAGATGCTGTTTCTCTGCTGACTGCAGCAGCAAAGGAACTGTATGAATCAAGAGACTCAAGGTCATGTGCTCAGGGTCAATGTGAGTTATGGCATACACCAGACTGAGTGCTTGTGTCAGATCTTCACATCTGTTACTTTGCAACATGTGCTAATGGAAAGAAAACAAAACAAAATATGCTTTACTTTAAAATTCTGCTTCATCTCATTCTATCTTTGACCAACTTTTTGTTATATATGACTCTCTGAACCAAATGTTGTGTCATGTCATTTTAATAAAAATTTCATTATTATACATGTAATTTATAAAAATAGTCCCTTAACAACTACAAAGTCTTTATTATTTTTTTAAAATAATGTCAAAAGCGATGAAACATACAAGGCAATCAGTAGTGAAAAAGAAAACAAAATTTGATGTCCCAAGACCTACAGTACAAAAAACAATTGCTATAATTTCATGTGCCAACTTTTATAGGCCATATAAAATTACTTTTCAAAATAATGACGGGTGTCAAAATTCCACCAACTAAAACTTACATAAACCAGTCTATCACAGAACCAATCAGATCCACATAAATTAAGCAACTGTTCCAAAGTATGAAGGCTCCGAAGATCCAACCAGCCGGAGTTGAACACAGATCTGAGCGTCTCCCCAATCACATCACTGGGAAGGGCATTGCTCAAAATAAACTGATGACCCATGGAACGTTTGGAGCTAGGTAGAATGTCATTATTCATTCGATTCAAAATGGTAACCATCAAATGGGACCTGAAAGACACAAAGTTATCATGATGAAATATTAAAGTGAATCATTGAAATACAAAAAATTATCATAATGAAATGTTTAAAGTGAATCAAAAAGATGTGAGTGAGCAATAATACTTGGAAATGTAGGAAGTGTACATGAGCATTAACTAAGAACAATAAACAAGATGAAAGACGATACTGGAATTATGATAAAATATATAGCATATAAATTGCATGCACTGTAGATTAAATAGTAGTAACATACCAGGGAGAGTCTATCTGAGGGAAACGGGTTTGTATCTGGAAGATTCTATGTAACAGTTATGGGGGTGCAAGCAAGGAAGTCTATTTGACAGAAATGGTGGTGCAAAAAATAGCAAACTAAAAAGAGTAAGATATTGATTCACTAGTGAATAAGCAGGCAATCGCTTTCCAAAGTGTAAAGTAACTAGCCTTTCACAATGGAAGTAAAATTTTCTGCAACTTAAAGGTTCTGGCATAATCATGCGACTTATACTAAAATCAGCCATAGTTCTGGCATAATCATGACTTTTACTCTAATTTGAGGGTGTTCTGGCATAATCATGACTTTAACTTAAATTTCTGGCATGATCATGACTTGTACTAAAAGGTAAGGAAACCCCAGCATGATCATGACTTGTACTAAAAGGTAAGGAAACCCCAGCATGATCATGACTTGTACTAAAATGTAAGGAAACCCTAGCATTATCATGACTTGTACTAAAATGTAAAGAAACCCTGGCATGATCATGACTTGTACTAAAATGTAAGGAAACCCTAGCATTATCATGACTTGTACTAAAATGTAAGGAAACCCTGGCATTATCATGACTTGTACTAAAATGTAAGGAAACCCTGGCATGATCATGACTTGCACTAAAATGCAAGGAAACTCTAGCATTATCATGACTTGCACTAAAATGTAAGGAAACCCTAGCATGATCATGACTTGTACTAAAATGTAAGGAAACCCTAGCATGATCATGACTTGTACTAAAATGTAAGGAAACCCTGTCATGATCATGACTTGTACTAAAATGTAAAGAAACCCTAGCATTATCATGACTTGTACTAAAATGTAAAGAAACCCTAGCATGATCATGACTTGTACTAAAATGTAAGGAAACCCTAGCATGATCATGACTTGTACTAAAATGTAAAGAAACCCTAGCATTATCATGACTTGTACTAAAATGTAAGGAAACCCTGTCATGATCATATGACTCATACTAGTTATGAAAGTATTCGATGTACTAGTAGTATCAATTTATACACTATATATGCAAATATTCTAGGGTCCAGTACTCTCTATTTGGCACATGATCGAGACACGTGGAGGGAACTAGTCAGATGTTCAGCAGCACAGTGTCTCAACCACTACACTAGGTCAAGAGATGATGATGATGATGACTATTTATTCCATGGCAATAAAAACAGAGAAATGCAGAAGATTGCAAATATCAAAGCACCTCTGTGGAACATGATTGATCTGTGTACAACTTTGGTTGATACCCTGGTTTGAGTATTATGCTGTGGAATTAAAAAACTGTTAAGGACAGACAGACAAATGGAAATAGCATTACCTATATTCCCACTGAAATTACATGCAAAGAACAGTAAAAAAAAATGAATGCTCCTCTCCCACAAAATAAAAGTGATATTATACTATTTTGGAAAAATCATAAATAATAAATATTATATTTAATGATCCCAACCACTTGAATGGCTACAATTAAAAAAAAAGGATAAAACAATATGGTAACAAAATTATAAAAAGGCAATTATCTAAATCATAAATATGTTATACAAGTAGATTATATATTTATATCATATTTATATTATGAAATATATGTTCCACAATACATCAGTAGAACAAAAGTTTCTTAACCACCTGTTTTATTCATATTTCTAGGGATTTTGATTAACACTAAAAAAGACTGTGTTGACATTATTATCATTATCAATGTTGTTGTTACTGTTGCAAATACAATACCAATAATTCTTCAATGCATGTGAAAACATGAAATAAACATATAATATATAAACATATAATATACTTTATCTGGTAAATGTATTTTCAGTCACCTGAATATATCAATTATTATTTGGATTTCTGTATGCATACACATATGATTCTTCTGGTCTTTAAATAACAATAAAAATGATATATAAATTACTTTCTCTCTTTAATATAGTAAAAGTAATGACATTTTAAATTATATTTAGGAATGTAAAAAAATATCATATGGCAATTTTTTTCAGACTGGATTATTTAAGAATTTGTGGCAAGTACAATAAATATGGTCTTGCAAGACCACTGCTATGTGATCCCACTTATCTTGAGAGACCATTCTCAATGCATACAGTTTTTGATTATATAGCAATGGGATCTGTCATGAGAGACCAACTGTCTTGAGAAACCATAATGTGGCAAAAGAGGTGGTCTTTCAAGACACGTTCTACTGTAATACAAAAATGATAAAGTCAATATTCTAACTGCATTATATTTTTATGATTCAGAGAATTCTGTCACTAGTTTCCAACCCATTATTTTAATTTTAATGGTAACTAAATTTGATTTATCTTACTGCACTGTATCACACCTTTATCATTGATTTTACTGTGTGCACCTCTGAGGCTGTCTATATAATTACCTTCCAAAGAAATATGGATGTAAAAGAATCCAAATGAAATCAATACTGGACACTAGATAAGATTGGAGGCAGGTTATGATTCATCATGGACTGGAGGCAGATAAGACTGAAGGCAGGATATGATTCATGATGGACTGGAGGCAGACTAGATAAGGCTGGAGGCAGGTTATGATTCATACTGGACTGGAGGCAAGTAAGACTGGATTTGGGACATGATTCATAATGGAGAAATGGAGGCAGGTTATGATTAATAATGGACTGGAGGCAGATAAGACTGGATGTGGGATATGATTCATAACGGACTGGAGGCAGATAAGACTGGATGTAGGATATGATTCATAACGGACTGGAGGCAGATAAGACTGGATGTGGGATATGATTCATAATGGACTGGAGGCAGATAAGACTGGATGTGGGATATGATTCATAATGGACTGGAGGCAGATAAGACTGGATGTGGGATATGATTCATAATGGACTGGAGGCAGATAAGACTGGAGGCAGGTTATTATTCATAATGGATTGGAGGCAGATAAGACTGGAGGCAGATTATTATTCATAATGGACTAGAGGAAGATAAGACTGGAGGCAGGTTATTATTCATGATGGACTGGAGGCAGATAAGACTGGAGACAGGTTATTATTCATAATGGACTAGAGGAAGATAAGACTGGAGGCAAGTTATGATTCATAATGAATGGAGGCAGATAAGACAGGAGGCAGGTTATTATTCATAATAAACTGGAGGAAGATAAAACTGGAGGCAGGTTATGATTCATAATGGACTTGAGGCAGATAAGACTGGAGGCAGGTTATTATTCATAATGGACTTGAGGCAGATAAGACTGGAGGCAGATTATTATTCATAATGGACTGGAGGCAGATAAGACTGGAGGCAGATTATTACTCATAATGGACTAGAGGAAGATAAGACTGGAGGCAGGTTATGATTCATAATGACTGGAGGCAGATAATTATTCATAATGGACTAGAGGAAGATAAGACTGGAGGCAGGTTATGATTGATAATGACTGGAGGCAGATAAGACAGGAGGCAGGTTATTATTCATAATAAACTGGAGGAAGATAAAACTGGAGGCAGGTTATGATTCATAATGGACTGGAGGCAGATAATACTGGAGTGGGGCATGATTCATAACGGAGTGTAGGCAGAACACTATTCATAATGGAGTGGAGGCAGATAATAGCAACAAAAGTAACTAACCTTTCATTATAGTATCTGCTGGATTCTGGATCAATGGGATTTCCGATCTGCGAAAGAAGTTGCAACATGGCAAGTGGTTTGGTTCTTGCATCTTCACTCAATGTATTCATGTAACTACATAACCAAGCACAAATAACCACTGGCAAGAAACACATCTTTGTCTTCACATAATTCACAATACTCTGAAAACAAGTATTAAAAACATTCTTATGATGCTGCTTTCATTTCCAAGATTATGCTTTCAAAATGTCTATGCCTATTAGCAGTTTGCTGAATAATTTAAATAATTGAAGACTGGGTTGAAATGGCAAATAACCAACTATTCAATTATACTTTTTGGAAAGAGAATATACAGTTTTCTTATACAGAGTTTGATTTGGTAATTGACCATAATCTTCCAGGAAAAGTAAAGTCCTGATGAGCAAAATGCAAGCATGAATAACACGGCAGAAAACAAAATCAACTCTTACACTTTCTGGGACACAAGCGATAACATAATTACAAAATATGCAAACATGTTATTGCCAGTGAAAACATTTAGAAAATATATCAAACTGATAAAAATTTACATTTAAATGATTATGATGAACCAATTATTACATATCAACCAATTCCCAACTGTAATACTTGTACATTCTTTAAAACAGGATTTCATTTATGGAAGTAACACATGATGATACTTTCGGTCCATAATGAAACATTGACAAATTCATGATAATTCTACTGTCCCTTAATTTATTTTACCTACAATGGTATGTATTTCTAATTGCTTTCCTGTGAAACCATGAATGGTTCAAATTAAGCATATCTTAGCTGATTGGTTATATATTATAATGACTGGTAATAACATCAAATGTAACCTACATACCTTGACTTTATCAACATTGATAGCCCCATGTTCCCAAGCAAAAAGGACTTCCTGGATGGCCAAAGGACTGTTGATGCAGATTTCGTGCCAGTCAACAAACCTGAAAAATGGAAAAATTCAGATGTATTGACAAAATTGTCCACTCTTTAATGACCATAACCTTTTGACCTAATCAGTCGCCAATAATATTTGCAAACAAATACATATGATAAATCAGAAAACTGAGGTGAGTCAGTAATAATCTTCTGACTGTAACAGGCTCAATGTTGTCCACACACATTTCAGTTTTTGGTAGTAAACATGTTTCCTAGAAAGGAATTTGTGAATTTTGAACTGAATAGATAGTGGTTGATGGATAAGAGAAATGGAGGTTTTGAACTGAATGGATAGTGGTTGATGGATAAGAGAAATGGAGGTTTTCAACTGAATAGATAGTGGTTGATGGATAAGAGAAATGGAGGTTTTCAACTGAATGGACCATGATCATTGGATGTGAGATATGGAAGGTCACAGATCTGTTTGTTAGCTTGTCTCTGACACATGTACACAAAGACAGCCCAATGATACCAACAATTTGACAAGTATGACAATTGAGGTCTTCCTTGCTTACATAAAGCTTGCTACCAGGTCAGTTTTTCTGATACATGTTTCCAAGCTTCACAAGCAAGTTAACCTACAGTCCTGCAACATATAAATAATGGCAGACAGATGGACACTATTGTACCACAAAATGTATGACATTTGTTCTGCATAACAAAGGCAAAATAATAAATGTATTCTATCCAAAAAAAATAAAAAATAAGCTTGCTTGCACTCCTGAAACCAAGAAAATCCCTTAACTCTACATTCCTATGCTTTGGGGTATAAAGACAAATTGTTTAGGAAAAGAAATACTTAAGATTTACACAAAAACTGAATTTGGTAAAGAATGTCACTGAAGCCAAGAAAATAGTTTCCTGTGAGATGCGGCATATATAAAGATATAAATTTACCAGACTGCTTGAACAGCTGGGTGGGTTATTTCTACATTTAAAGACAAGAGGGTATGCATAGTTAACTTCTATTCACAATAAGTTAATAAAACTTGTTATACAATCAAGAACAATAAGTTCAAGTGGGTCCTTGATCACCCATTATTGCCGGCATATATTTAATACCCAAATGCTAGAACCATGGGTCAAGAAATCTAGGTCAGTGAGATGCTTTCAGCAAACATTTCTTCCAATGTTGTTGACTGTGTGTTAATAACACTTACAATGTTTATATAGTTTTAATGTCTTCATTGATATCTGAGGGCACATCAATAGACAAGTACTGAAAATCTGTGGTGCAAATATGCTTTCTATCAGAGTTGGTCAAATCCTGTTAAGTGGCTTTCCTTTTGCTAAAGCAGTATAAATGCTTTTGCAATGTTAACAATGGTGGTGTATTTGATGGTGGATCCAAACAATTTTTACAACTGTGAAAGACCTTCAAGCAATTTCAATTTCTGTCAAATTCTGTATTGTAGTTTTTGTTTCAAGTAAAATAGAGTGGTTTTGGGCATCTGCATAATGTTTTCACATTATTAAAAAAACTATACTGCTTTCATACTGTGCTGAAATTGTTTTGTCCCTATCAAAGTTAAGTTAGAAAACACCTGCTTAAAATTTATTCTGAAAGGTCTGATTTTTCAGAAATGTCATGATATTTCAGGATATGGAATTTTTACTAACACTTTGTAATACAGTAAAACCTGCCTTGAGAGACCACTGCTATGAGACCACCTGTCTTGAGAGACCATGTTCTTGATTCACTGATTAAATTAATATAAAATGTTATGACCGGTCATGAGAGTGAAACCATAATTTACTGGCAGAAGAGGTGGTCCTTCAAGATAGACTCTAACATAATTAAAACAAGAGTCCCTTGATGGAAGTGATGCTCTACAGGCCTAAAAGAACTTCCAGGAATTCCAGACCATTTATTCCTTTTATCTACTGAGTGCTCAAACCATCTTTGATATTCAGCAAAAACAAGATTTTCAAATTAGCTGTTGTGGATGTCAGATTTAGCATCATTTTCATAAGTATTCTGATGGAAACCCCTTGTTGATAAGGCGTCTCTTTTGCATATGTATCAATTAGGACCAACTGCACATTTAGTAAAAAAAACCATGCTGATATGATGCAAAATACCAACACAAATTTTCAAGATGGTTCCTGTTGCAGCTATACAAGATCTGAAAGCAACATCATCTTCATTTAGAACTGACTAGATACTATAGAAGTCATCTGGTGAAAAACTCAAGCCAATATTAATCTCAATTCTGGAAGACTAGCAATAACAAGACTTTCAAGATGGCTCACATTCAGGACCAACTCGACATCACAATAATTGTTTTATTGAAAACCCCTTTCTCATATGACCATCCATTCATGAAGACAAGCAATAAAAAGTTTTTCAAGATGGCCACTTTGGTGGCCACATTAGACATAATATTGGCACAAATTTTATTTAGGACCAACTAGACATTTAAGGTCTTTCAATCTGGCCATATTGGAACTCAAATCAGTACCATTTTCATTTGGGACCAACTAAACATCCTAAAGTCTTGTAGGGTAAACTTCATTCTCATGTGACTGTACATTCTTCAAAGTAGTGATACAATTTTCAAGATGTTTGCTATGACAATGATACTAGATGCCAGAGCAGCAACTTATTAATGTAGGACCAAGTAAAAATGGGATGAATGTGTGTCTCAAGTTTCATGGCCGATCTCCCGAGTAGCTTACGATATACTGCAATAACAAACTTGTGTGATGGACAGATGACAGACTATCCCATAAGCTCTTCTGGTTTATCACCAGTTAAGCCAAAGAAACCTCCGAGCTATTCACGATAAAATTAAGCTCAATAGGGAACAAGAAGGAAACCTAGATTTCTAATAAATAATTTCACTATAGCTGAAAATGTATGTCATATGGATTTTTTTAAAAAAAATGTAATTCTCTACCCTTGTCGTAGGTCTTTCCCAGTAGTAAACTGGGTCAACAAGGCATCCACCTCATTAGGGTCAGACAGAAGGCCACTATCTGTGGATTTGTACTTCCCATCTTCAGGCAAACATTTTAGTGCCCACTGCACAAAAAAAGAATCCATACACTCTGGACTGTTTGTAATAATCTAAAGAAAATAAAAAAGACAAAGCAGAAATCAGAAGAACTTAAGTTACTGAGAATACTAGTTTTCTGAAGAGTTGAAGTAAATTTGATTGGTCTAAGATCCATTAAAGGAATTAACAGACCAACTTCTACCACTAGACTTGACAATAAATAAAGACTACAAATATCTAAAGTCATATTTCCACAACTGGTCTAGCAAACATGTCATGAAGGCCATCATTGTGATGATCAGTGTGCTATAGTAGTCGAACTTGCAACCTCATTAATCAAACTGATTCAAGGTGAATGGATAGTTACAACTCCTGTAACAATGACTAAAAAATGAGACATGATCATCCACAACTTTAAGATGGACTTGCATTTTATAGAATTATTTTCCTGACTAGCATTTGTGTGTACCTGGATACTTCACCGAAATGATAGAGACTTTGGCAAAAAATCAGTGAAGTGAGAGCCATTAATTAGTTTATATTTTGTTTTATCTTCACTGTGCTTCAAGTAATAGATTTGCATGGATGAATGAAATTCAATAGGAGTTAAACCTTGCAGACAAGGCTACCCTAGCAAATGGGATTGAACATGAAACCAGTCAGAGATTAGGGGTGACAAGGATACCATAGCAAATGGGATTGAACATGGAACCAGTCAGGGATTAGGGGTGACAACGCTACCATAGCAGATGGGATTGAAAATGAAACCAGTCAGGGATCAGGGGTGACAAGGCTACCATAGCATATGAGAGGGAAAGCTTTCACTATACATTAGGCAGGTTTCTTTTTCTACATAGATAACATTTATTCAGACATCAAATACAGGTTTTTTTTGGTTGCTGAGAAAATAAAGATTTCTTATCTTAATGTTTTAGTTCATATTAAACAAATTTTACAGGTAAAAGGATTTAGTTTGAATTTGGCTACTGCTCAAATGTCTCTGTTCTTAAGGAAAACATAAACTAGACACAAGATTCTCAAGTCCTTTTGATGAACCAGGTTTTCCAGTGGCATTTTTTATCAGCTTCAGAGGAAAGTAACCAAACCAATGCATTTCACTGAAACAGTACATGAAATAAAAGATTCAGAATGTCAAATTTTAGCCATAGTTGAATCGATTAATGCTGAATATCTGCAAAAAGGACACATGTACAGCAGCACTCAAAACCAAAACTATATGCCCCTATCTGCTTTATGCTGAAGGATAAAAACTACATAAATATGAGTAAAAATATCTTTTTAATAATACAGAAAAAACAGTCTAAAACATAAATGTATTTCTGTAAGAATAAATACTTAACATGTTGCCTTGAAATTTTTGAAGTTTTTCATTTTCATTATTACTAGAAGAAAAGAAGAACAAGTGAAAAACTATAAAATAAACTTACCTCTGTTCCATACAGCTGTGTAATGTGACACAACATTAAAAAGGAAATATCAAACAACAAAGCTCTTGTATTTGCACCTTTGTTTGATTCCAGTGCACTACGTTTGGCAAACTCATTAAACCTGAAACACAATCAAAATACAACTCCATTTCATTATAACTTCAATCCAGATATGATGTGACCCTGCCATAAGCAACATTTAAAAAGTGATTTGAAAAGAGAGACAAACTTAAAACTATTTAATATTTATCAGTTTAGCACTTATAGTTTTGTAGTACTAGATCCTTTTGTGCTGAATTGTTTGAAAAAGGAAAGAAAATTGCACTGTGATATTTTAATTTCTGTGCTTAATATATATATATATATATATATATATATATATATATATAAATCCTATATGTAAAATGATTATCTTTATTTTTACAGATGCAAATACTGGTAAAACATATAAAGTACTTCTTTATTTAATCTGCATTTCTGCTACTTTTCCAAGAAAAAGTTCAGGTATATCTAAAAAGTACTCCATCATTCAGTGACTCAACCATATGCATATATGTCCATTACAACTTTATTTTGTGAAAATTATAGTTGTATAATACTTAACACCTAATGAGTATATAGTCCAGGAACGCCATAAATATGCTTACACCCCCCAAAAAATGGTAATAAATGTTTACAGAACTATAGCAGTTTTTCTTGTTATTTATTCTGGAGTGTGTCATCTCATGTACACTTATATGCTCACAAAGGGTTACTAGGACAGTCAAGGAGAAAGTTGAAATCTCCAAAAATAATCAGGCTGCCACCAATCGAATTTCCATACTCCAGGAGATGGAAACTGCTCCAAACAGAGAGATTCAGTCAGCTTTTTTTTTCTATTAGGAGGAGGGCGGTAGAGGCAGAAAAAATGGACTGACCTTTGTTCCATTGTGAGTGTTGTTTGGACTAGTTCAAACGATGTTGTGGCATATATTGAAGGATGTGTGTGTTTGACATTTTTTCATGGAATTCTTTGTGATGACAGCAATTTCACCTCCATGAGAGTGGCGGGGAACGACTTGATGGAGTAACCAGAGAGTTACATCTATTCACTTAGGCTCATCACCTGATGTTTTTAGCCATGTTTCTGTCAGTAATGTGTGCCTGCCAGTGTGCTGCTAATACTAACAGATAGTCTCTACATAATTAGTATATTATTAATGACACTGGATACAAATCAAAGACAGGAAGTGACATCTCTTGTAATAATAAGTTTGCCCAAAATGAATGCAATTTACAGAAATCTTAGGGACATTACTAATATATCATTGACTTTATAAAAGTAATTATTGCTTGCTCTCACCGTTTGATTAACCACCATATATAGAAAAACAAACAGGCTAAAAGAATAATGCTTTCTGTGTGATTATGAACTGAAAAGTACTTTCACTGACCTAGTCTGACTAAATCTGTCGTGAAGATCAACTAAGGCACTTCCGAAAACACTGTACTCCTGTTCTTAATAATTATCGGGTGATGTGGACCTTATAAACTGATGATGAGTATGAAAACAAGAAAACTACATAGTTTAGTAGGATGTCTTTGTTTTCATACATACAATTCTGTGACACGTTTGAGTGCTTACTTGCCAAGATGTGAAAACACATTTTTCTATGCAAACTATTTTAACTATCTTCCTCTTGAAGAAATTTTCTCCCCATATATCCCTAAAAACAAATACTTTCTACCAAACAAACTTTATTGTAATTTTCCTCAGACACTTTTTAAAAATTGTGAACTCATCCCACACAACTAATTTGGCCCACATAGCCTTAAATTGAATATCATATTTTGGGAAATTTAGCATAATGGATAATCAGGGAACATGATGATTTGAAAAGCCAAAATGTCAATTCATTCAAGGGCTCATCAACATAAAGGCTGTGATAAATTTTGTTGAAATCCATCACTCCTTGCTAAAATTATGCCATGGAAACCAAAAGAAGACTTATTATCAGGGGACATAACTCTTCAAAAGGATAATGTCAAAAGCTGGAGATCGATTCGTTCAAGGTTTCATCAGTATAAAGATTAGAGCTGGATACCACACAAAATACTGTATGAAAGTATTCCATGGTATGTCTGAATATAATGATTAGAGCTGGGTACCACACAAAATATTGTACGAAAGTATTTCTTGGTATGTCTGAATATAAAGATTTGAGCTGGGAACCACAAAAAATATTGTACAAAAGAATTTCTTGGTACATCTGAATATGATTAGAGCTGGGTACCACACAAAATATTGTACGAAAGTATTCCATGGTACGTCTGAATATAAAGATTCGAGCTGGGCACCACAATAAATATTGTACAAAAGTATTCCATGGTACATCTGAATATAATGATTAGAGCTGGGTACCACACTAAATATTGTACGAAAGTATTCCATGGTACATCTGAATATAATGATTAGAGCTGGGTACCACACAAAATATTGTACGAAAGTATTCCATGGTACGTCTGAATATAATGATTAGAGCTGGGTACCACACAAAATATTATACGAAAGTATTCCATGGTATGTCTGAATATAATGATTAGAGCTGAGTACCACACAAAATATTGTACAAAAGTATTTCTTGGTATGTCTGAATATAAAGATTAGAGCTGGGTACCACACAAAATAAACCACGCTATATCATAATTATATCCAACAACAACAATTTAATGTTCTGGGGCAGGGTCCTGACACTTTTTTTAAAAAAAAAATTATGTTTGTGAATAGCTGGAAAAATATTTTGTTCTCATTGCACTCCAGATATTATTTAGAAAAAAGTATTATCTTGAGATAAAAATAATGATTGAAATGAAATCTATTCTCTAGTACTATCCACTTGCCGACTGCTGTGAAGCTGAGCAACAAGTGGAAACCCCCACCAACACCTGAAAAACTGGTGCCTGTGCAGATTGTGACTTACAGGGGTATTCTGCCATTGATCAGCCACAAGAGTAGCAAGTTGCAGATTTAAATCACAACAAGATGATCTAAATGACCAGAGACAACTGTTACTGAAGAGCCATCTGCATTTGCACATATATAGACAGCTGAAACATGCAAGACTGTCTACACTGAAAAAGCAGAGGAGCTGAAAAACTCTCACTATGAAATGAAGTCTTGGCAGATTACGAATCCAAAGCATATAATATAATCCACTTTTTTTCTTGAGCTGATTTAAAATGGTAAAGATGAGTGGTCACCAAGCAGGGGCAATGGGAGATATTATAGAAGGAGTCAATTCCATTATCTAGATTGATAGTGAAATCAAAGTAATGTAGATGAGTGGTCCCCATGCAGGGGCAAAGTGAGATATTTTTATTGGAGTTAATTTCAATAATCTTGATTGAAAGTGAAATCAAAGTAATGCAGATGAGTGGTCCCCAAGCAGGGGCAAAGCAAGATATTTTTTATGGGAGTTAATTCCTATGATCTATATTGATAGTGAAATCAAAGTAATGTAGATGAGTGGTCCCCAAGCAGGGGCAAAGCAAGATATTTTTTATAGGAGTTAATTCCTATGATCTATATTGATAGTGAAATCAAAGTAATGTAGATGAGTGGTCCCCAAGCAGGGGCAAAGCAAGATATTTTTATAGGAGTTAATTCCTATGATCTATATTGATAGTGAAATCAAAGTAATGTAGATGAGTGGTCCCCAAGCAGGGGCAAAGCAAGATATTTTTATAGGAGTTAATTCCTATGATCTATATTGATAGTGAAATCAAAGTAATGTAGATGAGTGGTCCCCAAGCAGGGGCAAAGCAAGATATTTTTATAGGAGTTAATTCCTATGATCTATATTGATAGCGAAATCAAAGTAATGTAGATGAGTGGTCCCCAAGCAGGGGCAAAGCGAGATATTTTTATTGGAGTTAATTCCTATGATCTATATTGATAGTGAAATCAAAGTAATGTAGATGAGTGGTCCCAAGCAGGGGCAAAGCGAGATATTTTTATTGGAGTTAATTCCTATGATCTATATTGATAGTGAAATCAAAGTAATGCAGATGAGTGGTCCCCATGCAGGGGCAAAGCAAGATATTTTTTATAGGAGTTAATTCCTATGATCTATATTGACAGTGAAATCAAAGTAATGTAGATGAGTGGTCCCCAAGCAGGGGCAAAGTAAGATATTTTTTATAGGAGTTAATTCCTATGATCTATATTGACAGTGAAATCAAAGTAATGTAGATGAGTGGTCCCCAAGCAGGGGCAAAGCAAGATATTTTTTATAGGAGTTAATTCCTATGATCTATATTGATAGTGAAATCAAAGCAATGTAGATGAGTGGTCCCCAAGCAGGGGTAAAGCAAGATATTTTTATAGGAGTTAATTCCTATGATCTATATTGATAGTGAAATCAAAGTAATGTAGATGAGTGGTCCCCAAGCAGGGGCAAAGCAAGATATTTTTTATAGGAGTTAATTCCTATGATCTATATTGATAGTGAAATCAAAGTAATGTAGATGAGTGGTCCCCAAGCAGGGGCAAACCAAGATATTTTTATAGAAGTTAATTCCTATGATCTATATTGATAGTGAAATCAAAGTAATGTAGATGAGTGGTCCCCAAGCAGGGGCAAAGCGAGATATTTTTATTGGAGTTAATTCCTATGATCTATATTGATAGTGAAATCAAAGTAATGTAGATGAGTGGTCCCCAAGCAGGGGCAAAGCGAGATATTTTTTATTGAAGTTAATTCCTATGATCTATATTGATAGTGAAATCAAAATCAGGTTGAGCAGAAGTCAGTTAGCACAAGTCCAGTAAATGACACCATGAACAGCGGAAATCAAACAGCTTCCAAGTTTCAAAATAGTCATGATCATTAAATTTAATTGAAGCCCAACAATCATTGGGAAAGTTAAGCTGTGGAAATGTTGAGTGAGAGGGACAGGATATAACAGACCATAACTCATCTAAATGATGACGGAGAAGGCTGGAAATCAAATTCAATAGATACTATTTAAATTGTTGACAGAGGAATGTGATTATTATAGGATTTTACTGACCTCATTGAGTGAATGCTATTTAAATTGCTGACAGACGAATGCAATTACTATTATACTTGACTGACTTCATTCTGTGGATACTATTTAAAAATTGCTGACAGAGAAACATTATTATTATAGGACTACCGACTTCATTGAGTAGATGCTATTTAAATTGCTGACAGATGAATGCATTTACTACTGGACTTTACTGACTTCATTGACTGGATGTCTTAAATTGCTGACAAATGTAATTAAAATAAAACATTACCAACTTTATATAATGGATGCTATTTGAATGGGTGACATGCATTACAATAGGACTTTACTGACTTCAATGAGTGGATACTATTTAAATATTGTATTGAGATTTGATTTGACAAGTAAAATGTATGAATTTTCATAATATTACAAATTCAGAAAATATAAAGATTATTCATAACATCATTCACAATGGATCTAGTTTGAAAGAAGTGAATTCACATATTTTCCAGTCTCAATATCAGTGCAAGCTATTTTTAAAAAATCTGGCTTGTTTACAGAATGGTTTGGCTTGTTTACAGAATTGGTTGGATTGGTTTGTTTATATATTGGCTTTGTTTGGTTTGTTTACAAAATGGTTTTGTCTGGTTACAAAATGTTTTGGTTTGGTCTGCTTACAGAATGGTTTGGTTTGCATTGTTGGTGTTAAAAGAAACAATACTGCACCAGTTCCATGGTGTTGGTTAAAAAACCCATCCTAGATCAGTTCCAGGTTTTGCTTGAAATAGGCTTATAACTTACTTGATAAGTTTGAAAGCAAAACTCTGTAGTTTTCCTGTGGCTGCAGCAGCTGCTAGAATCAGTTCAAAACTCTTCCCTGACAACATGTGACACAGGACCCCCAGTAAGGCCTCTTGGTTCTTGGAATAGTCAGCATCTAGTGTCTACAGTGGACATCAGATAAGGAAAGAAATTTGACTTGTAACCTAATCTAACCTTTAAGCTAATATGTCTGTTGATCAAAGTCCTTATATTCAATGATAAAAGCCCTTATATTCAATGATAAAAGACATTTGAAAAACATGTATTCCCCAACTTTAAGCAAAATAATGTCCAGCTGCAAACATCTGAAATATGCTATGAAATAATTCATTCATTCTTCTGCATAATAATAGACATATACAAACATGCCAATCAAGTTTTATTTGTTTCCCTCAAATAATTCCTAATGAATTATGCTAAATGAAAAATGTCTGAAGGACCTGAACATGAAATCCGGGTTTTATTACCAATGGAATATAAATACGCAAAACAAATTTAATTTACTTACCACAAGTGCTAAGTAGACTTTAGTAAATTTCTTTGGGGATAAATCGGGATCCACGCCAGACACCGCGTTATAAGTGGGTTTGTCGAGGGAGCGGTGTACAATATTAATCTTGCATTATGACAAATAATAAATTAAAAACAAGAGCTTTAACAATTCTATTTTTCATTGGTAGGTTGCTAGGCAACTGCAAATGACTTTCTTCTTGGTTTCCTGGATGAGAGCAAATACTGTAAAACTTGTACACTATAACTCCTCTTTACACATTTAAACAAAATCTAACACAAAAATGTCTGAAACAAAATATAACAAAAATTCTTATTGTTACTTTGGGATCACCATTGTAGAGGTATTGACAGCAACCTCAGGACATACATATTAAAGACGCTTGAAATTTGATGTGTAAAGAGTCAGAATACAACACAGGAAATATTACAGTGAATGAATATATTATTAAAGATTCAGAAATAATGTAAAGTAGAGAGACTTGGTGTAACAAGAGATGCATTGTTCCATAAAACACTACACTTGCACTGTAAGCTAAAATTCAAATGAGAGGTGAAAATAATTTCAAAAGTGTTATTGATGATGATAATACGTAACTAAAAGACTCTGCAAATGTTATTGGCATTAGGCTTATTAGGTATTTTGGATCTTCAGGAAGCCAGGAAAGTTATGAAGGAGATACTGATTTGGTCAGGTAACTGGTTAAAATCATCTACATGTCAATATACAAGTTTATATAATCAACATGAGTTACAGCATGTCTCTTAGCACAAAAGTCTACACTGATAAAGCAAGTTACAGCATGTCAATTAGTACAAAAGTCTACACTGAGAAAGCAAGTTACAGCGTGTCAATTAGTACAAAAGTCTACACTGAGAAAGCAAGTTACAGTATGTTTCTTAGTACAAAAGTCTACACTGAGAAAGCAAGTTAGAGCGCATGTCTCTTAGTATAAAAGTCTACACTGAGAAAGCAAGTTACAGCATATCAATTAGTACACAAAACTACATAGTCAACAGTTAAAAAATGTCTGACAGTACAAAAACCTGTATATTCAACATGAGTTACTGTAGTCTCTTAGTACACAAGTCTACATCGTCAAAATGAATTATAGTTTGTATCTTAGTACACAAGTCTACATAGTTGACATGAGTTTCAGTTTGTATCTTAGTACTTAAGTCTACATAGTCAACATGAGTTACAGTTTGTATCTTAGTACACAAGTCTACATGAGTTTCAGTTTGTATCTTAGTACACAAGTCTAATATAGTCAACATGAGCTAGCTAATTTTGTGTTTGCAAAATATGTGCATCCCTCTTTGCAGACACGAAGACCATATCTACAAGCCAAAGAAGTGGTTTTTGAATAATTGTGCAAACAAACGTTTTTCATTTAAAATAATGTAAAACAAATTCAAGCTATGACAAATAGTGAAAAACTGCTTAATGGCCTAAGCGTCTACCCAGGTCATGTACATATCAAAACATGCCCAACAAATTTATTTCTCCAGCTGAAGTGGTCAGTACAACAAAAGAAAATTCAAAACTGTAAACAAAATGGAATTATTTGTTGTAACAGCCTGGTAGTTCTAATCAGGCCATCGCATGAAAACTAACATGCCTATAACATTTTACTTGTCTATGTAAAATGTTTAAATGCTGAATCTTGCTATCAAGGCTTTTGTCCAAAATAACTTTCTGTAATGGCTGGAAAATCTAACCAGGCCTCTGCATCATACATTTTACTTAGCGCATCAAATAATAAATGTTATTCCAAGCTTAGTCAAAATCATCAAATATACGCTTCTCATCGGTCAGAAGTTTTTCTTAAAAAATATGATCTGGAGTCAAGTACATCTTTATGAAGACTAGTACATTTTTACAAAGTCTAGTATATTTTTACAAAGTCTACTATATTTTTATGAAGTCTAATACATTTTTTATAACTGGTACCAGAAAATATACACAGTAAATAACCTAAAAAAATATTGTTTATCTAGTCTGGATGGCTTTTGTGCAATGTTGCTAAAAAGATTCCCTCAATATATAAACAGACTCGCTAATTGATGAAAATAAGCAAAACGAAGGAAACTAAGATGCATACAAGTCACTGACAACTGTGCCACAAATAGAGATAATACATGATCATATCAGTAAAAAAGATGTATTTAAGGGTCAATCCTTACCCAACCATATCCACAAGGTACTTAGCTCCTTGGTCAATCCTTACACACCCCGATCCCCAAAGTTTAGCCACTGGGTCAATCATCACCTACTCGATCTCCAAGGTACTCAGCCCCTCAATCCTTACCCACCCTATCCCCAAGGTATTTCGCTTCTAGACCAATCCTTACCCACCCTCACCTTCAAGGTACATAGCCCAGAGTGAATCCCCTCCCACCCATATGACCAAGATATTTTTCCTCTTGCTCAATCCTTACCAACACCATCCCCAAGGTACTTAGCCCTGGGATCAATCCTTACCAATCCTATTTCCAAGGTATTTAGCCCCTGAGCCAATCATTACCAACCCTATCCCTAAGGTACTTAGTCCCTGGATATTTCCTCACCAATCCTATCTCAGAGGCATTTAGCCTCTGGGAAATCATTATCAAGCCCTATCTTCAAGGTACTTAGTCCCTGGGCAAATCATTACCATTTGTATCCCAAAGATACTTAGCCACTAGATCAATCCTTATTCACCCCATCTCTAACATATTTAGGCCAATGGCAATCGGCTTCTAGGTCAATCTTTACCAACCCCCATCCACAAGGTACTTAGTCCCTAGGCCAATCATTACCAACCATATCCCAAAGGTACGTAGCCCCTGGATAAATTCTTATTCACCTCATCTCCAAAGTATTTAGCCCCTGGGCAATCATTATCAACCCCTATCCCCAAGGTACTTAGCTCCTGAGCCAATCTTTACCAACCCTATTCCCAAGGTATTTAGCTCCTATGCCAATCTTTATCAACCCCATATCCAAGTTACTTAGCCCCGGGCCAATCATTACCCATCCCTATTCACAAGATACTTAGCCCCTGGATCCTGACATAAAATCTATCAAAATCCCTACACTATAATCAAGCATATACTTGTAAGACGTAAAAAGACAAATGCAACACAGCCAACCTACATTTGATTCTAGGACAGTCCTTACCCTCAGGCGCCTAACTGAAACCCCATGATAACTGAATGATTTCTTTCAAGTTTACTGGAAATTAATGGAGTGTTTTTTTTTCAGAAGCATGACAGAATGACATATGCACACTGGGCAAGTACTGGGCAGAATTTAGAATTAATTATGTTGTTAAATGGTCATTTGTTAGTGACATTTATTTAACTGATATGCATAGCTTCCAAGACAAGAATGTGAGTTGAAAGAGAATAAATCAGCCACAGTTAAACAGTTTAAAGTTGCTAAACTAAAAATGCTCATTCAGGTAAAAGTACAATGAAACATGTAACAGTCAAAATAGACTGAATATTCTGGCCTTACAAGCAGTGAATGGAAATTTATATTATAAAATTATGTATTTCACAGAATACTTATCATATCACATTAACATTAGGAATTAAGTGCCACCAACGTTTCTCCAGGAAATTATCAACTTTTCATTGCCAGCTGGCTACTTCTATGCAGTACTATACAGGGATGTACAGGAGAGCTCAATTTTAATGTAATTGGGAAAGTATTGATGGCAAAACCAAATTTATGATCTCTTTTGATTTATCTTAGCCCAATAAAATTAGAAAAATAGGCATAGAGTGAACTTCAAAGCAAATACATTTAAAGCTTTGAACAAATGTGAATGAAGACGCTGTGCTATGTTTGGTGGAGTTGAATGAAAAGGATATGCTAGGTCTGGTGGAGTTGTATAAGGTTGTGCCACCAATGGACCTAGCAGATTCATTTCTCTTCAAAATCTTTAAGATAAAAGAGACAGAAAGTCAACTCTGTGGTATGGCTGAAAGCCTCAATGTCTTGAATCAAAAAGTTGCATTCTGAGGCTTATATGCGAGAGATCGCAGAATAAATATTGAATCATCCAGAAATACTTATCATGGACTATATCTACTCTCCCATTGTATCTGAAGACGTTTTGTAAATCAAGCCATGCTAGACTTTAAAAGTAACCAATGCTAATTGAAAAGCTGAATGCATATTCCCTCAAGGTACAAGAACTTGGGTATATGCAGCCCTGTGCACAAGTGAAGTGCTAAATTTCTTTCCACATGATGCTTTCCTAACAAATGCCAGGCATAAAGAAAGACTGTCTTGGCATAAATTAAGACTTGTGATATTGGCTGTTAGAGTGGGCTGGGAGTTGTCTGAAAATTCTTGGAACATACATCCATAAATCAAGTAGATTCTTGACCCAAGACCCATCCAGTCTGAAAAAAGGTTTGCATGTCTGGTTTTCTTAATTACTCTTAGAATATGAAGAGTTTGCTGAAGATCCCATTGCAACTAGATGTGAATATTCACTACTGGATAGGGTTTTACTGACAAAAGGATGTAAGTTTATAATTCCACCTGGCTGCAAAGAGATCAACCTTTGGAGAACCCAAACTAGTGCAAATCCAATGGAAGATTGACAAGTGCAGTGACCACTATGTGAACACAGTCTTACCTCCCCTTGATAACAAGTCAGCTACAATGTTTAAATTTGCCCAGGATATGTTTTGTCTGTACAGTAATTACAAGCCAGGAAGAAAATCTCAGGCAAGGGCAATAGGATCAGAATACACTGTACCTCCCCAGTTGCAACTGACTATCAGCCTTGTCCAACCTATGAGGGCAACCTTCCCACTGAGGGTGATCTGCCAGGAATTAAGAACTTCATTAATAATTTATGTGAAGAAACCTCATCTCTGGCTCCTAGCAACTATCCATCATAGCAAAATGGTGGGAATCCCAACCTTGCAAGCTGGTGTCAAGACATAAATTGTAACTTCCAGCAAGAGAGGACTCCAGAATAAGTCCTGCCTACAGCCATCCTGTTCTGCCACATGCAAAAATAACTTGGTCAAGATCAGAACATGGTAATGAAAGGCAACAAGAAAAGAAGTACCAAAGGAGTGAAGAGGACCAGATACAAAAGGGCACATAAAAAGCCAGCTGTAAGCACATGCTTGAGCAGCTGAAAAAACCACACGGTCAGAAATCCATGCCCTCTCTGGGACTGACTCCATGATTTTCCCAATCAATGCAGTGTGCTCAGCGAGAAAACTAAACTGTGAGTTTCCATCCCATGATGGACACAATGTTGGGAAAACACATCTGACTTCTTCCTGTTCTCCCTAAATCCCAGATGAGAAAGGAGGATTAACGGGCTCATATCTGAAATCCCTCATCAAGGTATGCTAAGCTGATGTTACAGTCAATCTTAAGTGAGTGATAACACAGTTGCCTGTCGTAATGAAGGACCATAGACTGAGGTTGCATCAGAAATAAAATGCCAAAAACCGATGCATGGTCGCTTGTAATATGAACCAAAAGAATTTATGTGATGGTGAGTGAAAAAGGATTTGATGATACTGGAGTCAAATGGTCCATAATCTCCTGTAATGATTCTGGTGTCTCATATCTTCTTAAACAAATGGACCGTAATCTCCTGTAATGATTCTGGTGTCTCATATCTTCTTAACCAAATGGTCCATAATCTCTTATAATGATTCTGGTGTCTTTCTTAAACAAATGGTCCATAACCTCCAGTAATGATTCTGGTGTCTCATATCTAATTGAACAATTTGTCCATAATCTATTGTAATGATTGTGGTGTCTCATATCTTCTTAAACAAATGGTCCATAATCTCCTGTAATGATTCTGGTGTCTCGTATCTTCTAAAATAAATGGTCCATAAACTCCTGTAATGATTCTGGTGTCTCATATCTGGTTAAACAATTGGTCCATAATCTCTTTTGATGATTCTGGTGTCTCATATCTTCTCAATTGATGGTCCATAATTTTCTTTGATGGTATCTAAGTCTCATATCTTTGTGAACAGATGGTCTGAATCTCCACAATGCTTAAAATTATTTTAAAGCAGACATCCACATGAATTGACCTCATGATCCAGTATGACTGACTGTCCACATCAATAGTTCAAAGGATGGAAGATAATTAAGAAAGAAAATTCCCAGAAGCCAACATATGTGATGTGATCGAATTGATAACTCTTTTCATCTGTTTACAAGATGCAAACAACATGTAAAACACCATGGCATTCAACACTACCTGTTATAAAGATGTGGTCTTATGGAATGCATACAATAAGATGTGGTCTTATGGAATGCATACAATAAGATGTGGTCTTATCGAATGCATACAATAAGATGTGGTTTTATGGAATGCATACAATAAGATGTGGTCTTATGGAATGCATACAATAAGATGTGGTTTTATGGAATGCATACAATAAGATGTGGTTTTATGGAATGCATACAATAAGATGTGGTCTTATGGAATGCATACAATAAGATGTGGTCTTATAAGATGTGGTTTTATGGAATGCATACAATAAGATATGGTTTTATGGAATGCATACAATAAGATGGCATACTCAACAAGAAAGTCCACAAAATGATGTAAACTACTCTCAAAAACAAGATCTAGTTACAAGGTGTGCGGGGCCCTGAGTGGCAGAGTGGTCTAAAGCACTCTCCTCTGTCTGCGTGGGTTCAAGTCTAAGATTCGGCTAATGTAGTTATGTGAGAAAGCTTGCCAGTAGCATCTTGTGGGTCGGTGGTTCTTTCCGGGAGTTTTCCCGGGTTCTTCCTCCACCAATAATACTGGCCACCATGTATAGCCTATCGTGTGCTGAAAAATGGAGTTAAACCCTAAAAAACAAACAAATAAGCAAGGGGTGTATTGCCATGAGATCTGCTCTCTACCACTTGCTAGATGGGGACTTCAACTGAAAAATGCCAGTTGGAAGACCAAGGTTTTGGAGAAAACAATCAGTTGCCGTAACCATTTTCAATGATGCCATGGAATGATGAAAATTAAACTCATTCAATGTCCCATCAATATACTCAGGACACTCAAGGATGAATCACAATATTTCTCTTTAAATTGATGCTGCAGAAAACAGTCAAGAGAACAAGTAATCAGGACTAATAAATCTTCAAAATAATAAAGAAGTACACTTGAAATTAAACTATTTTGAGGTCATATTCCATGCTAACTTTGAAAGGGACAAAACAAACCATTATATTATGTACCAAAACAAAAGTCTGAAGATTGGTAATCAGGGGCCATAACTCCTGTAAATGGAGTCTTGGAATCTAGAAATCAAACTCATTCAAGATCTCATCAATCTGAAGCCATGGCAAATATGACTACAGTCCAAAATCTGCAGGGCAAGCAGTCGGGGGTCATAATTCTTGTAAATGAGACAAAGCCAACAGAAGGCACATAAAATTATGAGATAATATTCATATCAAATGAATACCAAATGGTTCTTTAAGTACGCTGGTAAATTAATTGCCAAAGGACATGTTTAGAAAGGTCTACATGTAGTGGAGGTGCAATAAAACTGAGAAAAAAAAATTAATAACTGTCAAAATTGGACACAAAAGATGGAGCCTTACAATGGAACATCTGTTTGTAAAAAAGCAATTCAATCCAAACTGCATCTAATTATTTGTCAGGGTTGCAGAGCTGTGTTGGTTACAAGCATCACATGTGAAGATATGAAGTAAACTGCCAAGGACCATAACCTAACTCAAAATTGAATTCACAAAATAAAATTCATACAAACTACAGGATAATGTACACACCAAATTGTCTATGCTGGTTCGATGGCCCAGCTGCAGTAAATATGTAATAATGACAGAAAAGAGGCAATAACTTCACGAAAACAGAACCTAAAAAAGGAAAAACCTTTAAAAGACACAACTACATGCAATAAGCGATTCAACTCGCATCATGCAATTATGTATACGGGTTATCCAATTAAAAAACTATCCAATTATAAGGATTATCCAACTATGTCTAATGATTACTAAACCATTATAAATGTGAACAGATAGATGGTCTGATAGACAAATGGATGGAATTTGTTTTAGGGTTTCTGAATCTCGAGAAAGGGTACTAATTATGGGTGAAAACCATAAAATATAAATATCAATACACAAAACAAGGAAAAGTTAATGAAAGACTGCCGACTTTGTTGTTGAATGGCTGTAGCAGGAAATCCTATTTTATGAGATGTATTGACAAATTTCTGCCTGTACTGTTTTACAGAGAGAAACATCTAGCATATGGATAGTCAATAAGCAAGTCAGTACAATAGAATTTAAGAAAACTTTCTTTCCTTTAAATAACAATTCTATCGTATATATCATATACAGCCAGAAATGAGCAAGTCTTACATCTTTCAGGAAGGATTGGATTAGAGAGGAAGAAGAATTCATTCATTTTTCAGGAAGGAATGTATTAGCAAGGTAGAGGAATTTTTTCATCTTTCAGGAAGGATTGGATCAGGGAGGTAGAGGAAATGTTTCATCTTTCAGGAAGGATTGGATCAGGGAGGTAGAGGAAATGTTTCATCTTTCAGGAAGGATTGGATTATGGAGGTAGAGAAATGTATTTGTCATTCTGGAAGGACTGTATTAGAGAGGTAGAAGAATTTTTTCATCTCTCAGGAAGGATTGTATCAGAGAGGTAGAGGAAATGGATCAGAGAGGTAGAGGACATGTTTCATCATTCTCAAATGATTGGATCAGGGAGATAGAGGAAATGTTTCATCATTCTGGAATGATTGGATCAGGAAGATAGAGGAAATGTTCGTTCTTTCTGGAAAGACTGGAGGTAGGGGAAGTTAATTCCTAATGTTAATGTAATCAGGTATTTCACAGAGAGAATGTTTCATAATTAAACTATTCAAGCAACTTGCCTTATAACTTATTATGTTTCAGTCCCATTTTCATGAATTTTAATTTGAATTGTCAATTACCTTTCATTACAGACATGGTTCATTGTACACACAAACAAAAGAAAAGGAAAAAAAGCAAAGCAAACCTTTGCCTAGTAATATACCTGTACCTTCAATATGCTAGTGACTGTTGGCTCAGCTCGCAATATCAAACTTGCACTTGGCTGGGTGGTGGATGATTCACATGATCTCTGCTTTAGACTTTCATTTGACCTGACAAAAATTATTCTTTGGGTAAAATAATCCAAGATATCCCAATGCACACAATATTCATATTAATTTCAGTTTGCAGATAAAAGATGGTACCAGTTGTAAAATCAACAGTAGTCATAGCTCTATTATCCAATATTTGTCAGGCCTGGATTGATGGAATGTGTGAAAAATGAATGGATAGATAGCAGGAGAACTATTAACTGGGTGGTGTAGATGATTGCAAGGGACTAATATTACAGGACTCCATTAACAAACTATAGGTAAGTTGAGAAAAGACAAAGTTAGGTCATAAATTTAGGTTAACTTATTGAACTCAAGATATATCTTAAACAACATTTTGTAGAATGTCATTTCAACTAGATCACAAAAGATGATCTGATTAGAACATTTGTTTTGTACTGAATAACAAAAAGTAAACAATTTTAAATTTTAAAAAAAAAGAATCACTAGCAAAAACATTACAAGGTCAACTTCATATTGTTTCTGAGTTGGGATTCTGATATAGACTTAAAAACTGTCTACTAGTGAATGTGTGTGTGTGTGTGTGTGCTATCTTGTACATGTGATTTGGATTTTTAAAGCACTATTAAAATTTCTAAGTCATATTGCTATGATGTCTGCAGTGTGACAGTTTATAATGATGTCTTGCACTGTGGCATCATGCTGCAGACATGTAGATAACCCAGTCACATTATCCTGACACCAGACCGACCAATCCTAACACTAACCTCTTAATGCTTAGTGACAAGTGAGGCAGCTGCTTGTACCATTTTATAAATCTTCGTTGTGACTCTTCCATGGATCAAGACAGATGCACTAATTATTAGGCCACCATGGCCGTGGTCTCATAGTTAAAACAATTAAGCCACTAACAGGAGTAATCTACAGTCTTAATTTTGTCTAAATTTAAGAAAGGAATTTTAATATTTATTCAATGATTATTTCATAGATGACTGATGACAGGGATCTGTTTTCTAAATTTTACTATTTGGTGATAAATGTTGATTGAGTGTATTACATGAAAATGCACAGCAATCTATCTGTGCTTTGCAATTGTTGAAACAGTAAATACATAATATTATTCATGAAGTTAAATGCTCTACTATTTTACCAATGATCAGCCAAGCAGTCAGTCTGATCTGGGTGAACTGTCAGGTTTCCTTGCATTTTGCATCATCCAAAAAATAATTAAACATTCAAAAGCATGAAAAGTAGGTACTTGTGAAATGTTTTTAAATAGTGAATGGCTCTGCTACCCATTCCTTGCATGTATATCGAGAGCTCATTATCACTGTAATATTGACAGTAGTTGCTCTGACCTGTATGTCAAGTAGTGGTGAGTAGTTCTCAGCAAGAGGAATGAATCCATTAGGTGTCTTTTATTCAAGGTGCTAACTGTAAGCCACTGTAACCTACTTTTGACATCGAATTATACCCCAACACGTTCAACAGGCTCCCAAGTGGCCAAGTGGTCTAAAGTGCTCACCATTACAGATCACTGCCATCTCACCTCTGCGTGGGTTTGAGTCTTGGGTTCAGCCAATGTTGGTAAGTGAGAAAGCTTGCAAGTAGCTTCTCATGGGTCAGTGGTTCTTTCCCTGGTTTTCCAGGGTTCTTCCTCCACCATTTATACTGGCCGCCATATATAGCCTATATTGTGCTGAAAATGGTATTAAACCCTGTAACAACAACAACTTGTTCAACAAAGTCTGACAATAAGGCCAACTGCAAAGCTTGATGTCTTTGGCTAGACCAAATATTGACAAATTGAAATCTAATAGCCTGGCAAATATGCACAACAACTATGTTCCTGCAATCCAACTGATGAAAGCTTCATCCATTACACCAAGGAAAAGTTCATAGTCAAACAGGGGCCATTAAACAATTAAAATTCTCAAAGTCAAATGGGTATCCTTACACAAGCAAATTTTGTCATAGTCAAACAGGGGACATGACAAAATCAAAGCCTGTCAAAGTCAAACGGGGGACATTACACATTCAAATTTTGTTAGAAAATGATGAAAAATCAACCCTAATGAAGGATTTCTCAAAATAAACTTATACAATTTCAACTTCAGCCAATTACATTCAAAAACGTTTCAGAGCTGAAACAAAATATGAGATCAAAGATGGACAAAATATATTTTTATATGAAGACACATGGCGTAGCATTTACATACTATGTAAGTGTGTTCTGTTGCTCACCTTCTTTGCAGAAGTCGATTCTGCTGAACTTCACTGAGCAGATTCAACTTTTTACATTCTGTCAGAAGGAACATCAAGCAATCACAACTGAAAAGATGTATATAAAAAAAATTATCTCAGGTTTTACAAATCAGTTCTATAGACATGTATAACAGATAGATTCTACAGACATAAATTACAGATAGGTATTGCAGACTAGTAATACAGACATGTATTAGAGACTGATATTACAGACAAATTACAGAAAGTTCTACAGTCAGGTATTACATACATGAATAAAAGACAAGTATTACAGATATGTATTAGAGACAAGATTTACAGATATGCATTAGAGACAAGTATTACAGATATGTATTAGAGACAAGTATTACAGATATGTATTAGAGACAAGTATTACAGATATGTATTAGAGACAAGATTTACAGATATGCATTAGAGACAAGTATTACAGATATGTATTAGAGACAAGATTTACAGATATGCATTAGAGACAAGTATTACAGATATGTATTAGAGACAAGTATTACAGATATGTATTAGAGACAAGTACTACAGATATGTATTAGAGACAAGATTTACAGATATGTATTAGAGACAAGTATTACAGAGATGTATTAGAGACAAGTATTACAGATATGTATTAGAGACAAGTATTACAGATATGTATTAGAGACAAGTATTACAGATATGTATTAGAGACAAGTATTACAGATATGTATTTGAGACAAGATTTACAAATATGCATTAGAGACAAGTATTACAGAGATGTATGAGAGACAAATATTACAGATATGTATTAGAGACTGGTATTACAGATATGTATTAGAGACTGGTATTACAGATATATATTAGAGACTGGTATTACAGATATGTATTAGATACAAGTATAACAGAGACTGAAATTACAGACATAAATTACCAACAGGTATTACTGACAGGTTTTACAGATGTGCATTACAGACATGTATTAGAGACAGGTTTTACAGATGTGTACAACAGATATGTATTAGAGACAGGTTTTACAGATGTGCATTACAGATATGTATTAAAGACAGGTTTTACAGATGTGTACATCAGACATGTATTAGAGACAGGTTTTACTGAAGTGTACATCAGCCGTTTTACAGATGTGTGTAACAGACATGTATTTGAGATAGGTTTTACAGATGTGTACAACATATATGTATTAGAGACAGGTTTTACAGAAGTGCAATACAGACATGTATTAGAGACAGGTTTTACAGATGTGCATTACAGATATGTATTAGAGACAGGTTTTACAGATGTGTACAACATATATGTATTAGAGACAAGTTTTACAGAAGTGCAATACAGACATGTATTAGAGATAGGTTTTACAGATGTGTACAACATATATGTATTAGAGACAGGTTTTACAGATGTGTACAACATATATGTATTAGAGACAAGTTTTACAGATGTGTATAACAGACATGTATTAGAAACAGGTTTTACAGATGTGTACATCAGACATGTATTAAACAATAGGTTGTGTAAATGTGTTTAACAGACATGTAGTAGAGACAGGTTTTACAGATGTGTACAACAGACATGTATTAGAGACAGGTTTTACAGATGTGTATAACAGACATGTAGAAGAGACATGTAGTAGAGACAGGTTTTAAAAATGTGTTTAAGTGACATGTGCTAGAGACAGGTTTTACAGATGTGTATAACAGACATTAGAGACAGGTTTTACAGACGTGTATTACAGACATGTATTAAAGATTTGAACTGTTATCAGAAAAACATCAAAATGTGTCACTAAAATCTGAGTCAAGCATACCGTTAATATTTGAAAATAATTGCAGCTGCATCATTGATAAATGAAGGGAAGATTACCACTGGTCACAACATAATCATGTGATAAGACCTGATTGCATTCTTTGCTGTATAAACTGTAAAGAGAACTACTTCATACTAACTTCTATAAACATAGTCACATGCAAAGTAATGAACGTAAACATTGAACAGGAAGGCATACACACTGCATGCCTTTAAAATCAAATAAAAACAGTCTGTTTATATTTTATTTGAAAATTTAATAAATTGATTTGATAGAATCAAATAACACATCTATGCTATTTTTCTGAATATAAATTCTTTCTTTTGACTAGATTTGAAAAAGAAAAGCTGGGAAACTCAAAATCTGTCCAGAACATTCAGGCTTTAGCACTTTTACTGCAGCTTGTTAAAGATGATTTTATAACTATAGGTAAATGGATTTAGGGACTGCTAGGAGGCAGCTTCACAAATTAATATTATAACAACTGGATTCACAGTTCTACAATGTGTGACGCTGACCATGATAGTTAAGTTATCAGGTGAGTGGGCGATCATAACTGTCTGTGTTGATGTGTTGTACTGTTTGACTATTGGGGATCATCACTATATCAATTTAGATAGTCTAAATTTCATTTGTAAGTAGCCCCTGTAGGTAGCCTAAACTGTTAATCAACATGAAAAAAGATTTAAATTTCATTTGTAAGTAGCCACTATAGGTAACCTAAATGGTTAATCAACATGAAAAAAAGATTTAAATTTCTTTTGTAAGTAACCCCTGTAGGTAACCTATACTGTTAATCAACATGAAAAAAAAAAGATTTAAATTGTGAAAATTGGTTACATTAACATTTTGGCCAAGTCACAATGAACTCATGATAGCATCAAATCCAAAAGTGTTTCACATGACAAACAAGACAAAACATCCATTGCTCTGAACATCAAACTTCTACTCAGATCACATATGCCAATTTTGATAAAAGAGCAAGACCAGGATGTGGAATGTTCAAAACCTTAGTTCACCTAGCATTAACAGAATGTTTTGTATGTTACTGACGTATTGCAGATGGAGAATACCATTCCACTAATAGCGATGTAGCAGATGCCCCAACAAGAATTCAAATGCTTAAATATGCTCTAAAACTGATAGGAAATATCTTTAAAGAAAACAAAATAACAATTAAAAAAATTAACAAAATAATTGCATCTAGATGTGTTTAACATTTTTTCTGAGTTTATTTATTCGGGCATTACTTGCTGTATGATTTGGCAACTGATAGTATATACCAGGATAAACTCAGAAAAAAAAACCCATTAAACTGTCATATAATGGCCATTAATACATCATAAGAGCTGTTTTCATGATAAATGTTATATTGATAATCATATAGCATGCGTCTCTCCACAAATATTATGAGATAACACTGTTTTAAAATTTAAAGTATTATATCATATTGAATAAAACAAAGAAAACAGGCAATATGAATTTTCATTAACTACTGCTCCTCATTGCTACTAATGAAGAAACTACACAACATTTCAAGAAACTTGATGACCTGGCCTGCATCTGTGCAATGATGACCTGAATCACAAAACTTTTGTTTGTTTTTGTTTTTATGGTTTAACGCCATTTTTCAGCACAATATAGGCTATACGTGGCAGCCAGTATTAATTGGTGGAGGACCCACGAGAAGCTACTGGCAAGCTTTCTCACATAACTACATTTGCCGAATCTTAGACTCGAACACACGCAGACAGAGGTGAGATGGCAGTGGTCCGTAACAGACAGCGCTTTAGACCACTCGGCCACTCGGGGCCCCCACAAAACTTTAACATTAATACTGCCATCAGTGATGTGATATTTAGGTCTAGCAATAATTACCAACTTTCATGGGTGGGATAAGAAAGCTGGCGGATGAGACACAAATCTTTGCATTAGTTGACAACAGGTACCAAATTCAGATCCACTGGAATGCAAAATGTATGCACCACCAGTACACTATACAAGCCTTAAGCTAATGACAAAATATGAAACAGGAGTCTCAGCTCTTGACATAGCAAATAATAAATATAGCAAACAGTGATATATCATCATTCATTATAAATACTTCAATTAATTTCAGTTGTAAATCTTTGTAGATGACATCTAATGCTGACTGATACTAACTTTAGTTTGACATCTGTGAGGTCCAACATGGGGACATAATTCAGCAGCATATCAAAGCCCTGTTCTAGTTCTGCAAAAAAGTCCTGGCCTGGGGACTGCTGGCAAATTTTGTGAAGGATCTGAGGAAGCTGCAAATAAAAGGAAAATGAAAAATTAGTCCCATTATCATGATCTCCCCATAACAGCAATTCAACTAAATCCAACAAAATTATTAATTTCCAAAGAGTCATTTCTTCCTAAAAGTCTAATTTCATGTAACCTGTAACTTCACTTAATTAGTTCAACTTGTTCTGTTCCATAGGGTGGCTACTTAAATCATTATTGTTCATCAGTATAGAAGTTGAACTGCCTAATTTACACAAGGTTTATTCATCAAGTCAGTATGGAGGTTGAACTGCCTAATTTACACAAGGTTTATTCATCAAGTCAGTATGGAGGTTGAACTGCCTAATTTACATAAAATCTATCCACCAAGTCAGTATGGAGGTTGAACTACCTAATTTACATGGGATTTATCCATCAAGCCAGTATGGAGGTTGAACTGCCTAATTTACACAAGGTTTATTCATCAAGTCAGTATGGAGGTTGAACTGCCTAATTTACACAAGGTTTATTCATCAAGTCAGTATGGAGGTTGAACTGCCTAATTTACACGAGATTTATCTGTAAAGCCAGTATGGAAGTTGAACTGCCTAATTCACACAGGGTTTATTCATCAAGTCAGTATGGAGGTTGAACTGTCTAATTTACACAGGGTTTATCCGTAAAGCCCATATGGAGGTTGATCTGTCTAAATTACACAGGATTTATGCACCAAGTCAGTATGGAGGTTGATCTGCCTAATTTACATAAAATCTATCCAACAAGTCAGTATGGAGGTTGAACTACCTAATTTACACGAGATTTATCTGTAAAGTCAGTATGGAGGTTGAACTGCCTAATTCACACGAGATTTATCCATCAAGCCAGTAAAGAGGTTAAATTGCCTAATTTACACAGGATTTATTCAAAAAGTTTTTAATTTGTTAACTTTTTGTACAAGAAACATTTTCTTGAAGTGGGAAATTTGTTGTCCATGCTAGATGAATATTGTGTATAATTTATTTCAGCATGCTGGGGATTAAATGGATGGTTGCACTGCAACCAAATCCAACCATTAGTTTTCTTCATTGCACATAATTTTAATATTATCATGCTGGAAATTGTAATAATAACTGTACTATTTTACATTTTTTCTTCAAAATAAACAACAAACAACAGACATTAGTTGTCAAAAGAAAACACTTGATTTGCATTAGTTGCTTAAATAAATATTAGCATTTCAAGTTCTGTCTTAAACTTTAACACCCGAGATATAAAAAATATCATTAGGCACAGATAAAATTTCAAAACTGGATGTACAAGAGAGAAACCTTCACAAACAAGTTTCGGGACCCAGGGTCAATATTTGGAAGACTACAAAGAGAGCATACTGGTACAACATACTGGTACAAGCCCTTTGCAACTAAGGAACATATTTGTATGGTCACAATATTTATAATGTCATCTTTTCATAAATAAGTAACAAACATCCACTCACACAAGTATTCAATGCTAAATAAAACATAATAATATATGTATTTAATAGAATACAGAAGGGCAGCTAGACAGGGCAAAGGGGAGGGCAGCTAGACAGCGCAAAGGGGAGGGCAGCTAGACCGGGCAAAGGGGAGGGCAGTTAGACAGGGCAAAGGGGAGGGCATATATGGCAAATGATGTGTAGCAGTGCCCCATTATTTATATTAATAGTAGTTTGCTCTAATCTCCCTTTATATTGGTAGAACCAAAATAGAAATTACATGCCTGCTTTAAAGAATGACATATTCCCATCTATATTATCAAATATGTTTCAATTGTAATATAAAATTTTTCAACTGCAGGATACAGAGCCCATGTTAACAAATGGTGGACATGCTGTCATATTGAGTCAATGACTAGATTAAACAAGGCAGTTGCTTTGATCATGCAATTTAAATAACGATTTACTTCATATTTATTTGCTATATTCATTCTCTCAGTCATATAAATGATAGGTATTGGTGTAAATGATTGGGATGGGTGTAACTGAAAGTGTGGGTGTAACTGATATGTATTGGAGTAAATGATAGGGATGGGTGTAATTGAAAGGTGTGGGTGTAACTGACAGGTATGCGTGTAAATGATAGGTATAGGTGTAAATGATAGGGATGGGTGTAAATAATAGGTATGGGTGTAACTGATATGTATTGGAGTAAATGATAGGGATGGGTGTAACTGAAAGGTGTGGGTGTAACTGATAGGTATGTGTGTAAATGATAGGTATTGGCGTAAATCATAGAGATGGGTGTAAATAATAGGTATGGGTCTAAATGATAGGGATGGGTGTAAATGATATGTATGCATGTAAATGATAGGTATTGGAGTAAATGATAGGGATGGGTGTAACTGACAGGTATGCATGTAAATAATAAGTATAGGTGTAAATGATAGAGATAGGTGTAAATGATAGGTATGGGTGTAAATTATAGAGATGGGTATAAATTATAGGTATGGGTGTAAATGATAGGTATTGGTATAAATTATAGGTATGGGTGTAAATGATAGGTATTGGTATAAATTATAGGTATGGGTGTAAATGATAGGTATTGGTATAAATCATAGGTATGGGTGTAAATGATAGGTATTGGTATAAATCATAGGTATGGGTGTAAATGATAGGTATAGGTGTAACTGACAGTTATGGGTGTAACTGAAAAATATAGGTGTAAATGATAGGTATGGGTGTAAATGATAGGGATGGGTGTAATGAAAGGTATTGGTGTAAATGATAGGGGTAACTGATAGATATGGGTGTAAATTATCGTAATTTATATGGCAGTACCATATATGCCTGTACCTTGAGAAGTATAAGCATAATTATTGCTATTAAATAGATAATAATAAAAATGACCAAAATAACTTTTTATTGCCTTATTTTTGTTTTAGTTTTTAATGTCCAAAAAAGACCTAATCCATATAAGCATAATTTGTGTAATTTGGTGGGAAAAAACACAATGATTACACCAAACACATAATGGTTGGCATATATGTAGTACTGTGCATCTTAATTGAACTTGTCATGAAATGTGTTAGGATTTGATGTCAAACAGAATCACTGCAAAGAAAATTATCAGTTGTTATACTTTAAATAATGAACAAATGAAACCAAGAAAATAAACTAACACAATGTGAAAATTGTGACAAATAAAATGATTGAAGAAAGATATTTGAATACAAACATGTGGCAAGTGTTGGAGGCAGAAATGCACAATCAGAAAATTAAACATATTTCTTAAGAACTGAAAAACTCTTGTCCTTTTACTGTTTGAAGAAATCTTGAGACAAATATTAGATTCTTTTACCATAATTATGCTGCTACCGTATAAAATAAACTTGTAATTCTGTCAGTCAGCATGCCTGCACAGACATTCTAAGCTTATTGTAAATATGATAAAACTGTGTTTTCATTCCTCACTGATAATGTGAAACACAAAGCACTGTTCTTACCTTGAGGAATGTAAAGGCTGCCCATTTCAGTTCCTCCTGCCCTCCACTATAATCCTTACAATCCACCAGCCCCATGTAGCAGGCCCTGAACAGCTCACAGTAGATATAGCTTCGACTCAACTTCTGAACAAACGAAAAGACAAAGTAAAACCTCCAAGTATGACCATAGTAAAATATATGCTTCAAAATTGTAACCACATTTGTTAAGTTCCATTTACATTGTACAAAATCAAAACTTGTCTGAGACTATATCAATTATGATAGAATACTCAAATTGTTAACATCCAAAACTGTTCATATTAAATTAATTGTCAAAATGAAGAAAAAAAAATGGTGGTGGTGGGTTTCCACTAAACTCGTTTTCAAAGCAATGGATATTATGGTAATAAGGAACCTTTTAATCACATTTTACAAAAATACAGTAAGATTTTATAAAATCTTTAGCAAGGATATGTTTAACATATAGAGGAGTCTTGTCATTCCAGACACCTTTGTTCCAGTGAATATGTCCAGAGTTTCAGGACAAATGAATCATACACATTTTTATTTTACGATGGCATCATACCATATACATATACATGCTAGTGGTAAATGTACTGATATCTCGCTGTTAAATGCTCTATGGTAAACTAATGCAATGCAGTCATTTTTATAAGTCATATTTTACAGCTGTTATAGCTGCTAATCAGCTGATAATTGATATCCCCATTTTATTATGAAATGAAGTCCTATACTGTCCTCAGCATAAATCAGTATACTGTATTTGTACAGCCATCAATAAACTCGGATAGTTACATACAATTGGTAAGCAACAAAGAGGCTTAATGACACTTATTTATTAACACTGTCGAAAAGCATGAACGATTGGATCCCAGTGTTTATTTAATTATTAACACACCTGTTGGCGACTAAATCAGACATTGTTTATACAATCACAGGTTACAATATGGCCACTTAATTTTTCCCCACATATGATCATGTGATCAACTGATAACTTTTAACATACCACTAGAATTTAACCAGAGCTTGATACATTGAGATACCTCCAAATATGCATAGGTGATTATGTATTATCTGACTGACTGTATTTTAGTATATGATTTTTTTTTCAAATTTTCTTATTTTTCGACTAATTACTTTCAGATTATTGAGCCAAGTTTTATAGTAATTTTACACTCTGGTCTCCCGATTTTTAATTTTGGATCTGCAATGTGAATATCTTGATTAATGGAGCAAATTAACATTTTTGAATTATGTTCCAGTTAAATTATGCGAAGATAGCAAGGTTTCATGATAAACAAAGTCTGGATTAATGAGGCTCCTCTGTGCCAACTTTTGAAGAAAAAATCACCAGAACATGAATAAAAGAAATAAAACATCAAAAGTAAGGAAGGTATCAAGACAAGAATATTTTCCTAACTTTGACAGAAACACACAAATGCTAATAGTAATTTTCTTTTGAAAAATAGTTCATTCAGTAAAGAGATCTACAACTTTCCTGAATCTGATTTTGCTCAGACAACTGTTTGCTTCAAAAGGACATGTTAGTCTAAAAGTTGTGTTAACTTCAGACTATTTTATGTTAGTCATAAAATGACTTGCATAAAATAGAATCATGTTAAATACTAGTAAATATTCAATTTATTAATAAATTTCTGTAATTCATTCTTTTATGTAAACAACTTAAACTATTTTATTTGAATGATTTGTGATATGTTGTTACACCTGTGTTTGTTTATATGTTGTTACATCATTTATAGGTTTTACCACATATTATGACATTTTAGAATCATACAGGTTTTCATTTCCAAATAATACGGTTTTTAGTTAATTGTTTCATTGACAAGATGCATCTTGTACAGCACAGTCAGTTTTAATGTAATGAAACTGTCTAAAATTTCAATGTCTGACTAAATTTGCCAAAAATGTTATGGCTGCAAAAGATTTCATATTATCAAAGAAAATAATGTCACATATGGATAAGTGGTCTGAAGTTTTTGTGGAACTCATTTCATTGCCATAAATTCCACCTCAGGACATTTAATAACACATTTTGAACAAAACACATTAACAAATTAACTTGCCAATAATCTCTCAATTACAAAAAGCTGATCTACAAAAGGCTGAACATCATTGGTTGGATTAAGAACTGCTTCCATGACAGCCATCGTGTTGACAGTGGGACACAGAGGCAGATGCGGCAGCTCAAAAACTGGCTCACTGGGAAGTGTCAGTTCTTGGATCCTTTAATACAAACAAGGTCTACAATATTTTTATTTCTCTTTCAATATTAAATAAATTTCACAAAAGTTAAAATTGACAAAATCATAAATTAGCATAATCCTAAGGTAAGATTTGACATTTTTTAAAAAAAAAAAACTGTTTTGCCACCCTTCCCCTACCTATTCTGATCAGATCAGTCTGCTTCATGTACCGCTTCTATGTGTTTGGAAAGAGCCCAAACAAGACAGTGGTTTCAACATTAGAGTGACAACAGACTCGGTCTTGTATAAAACCTGAGCCAAAGGTGATCAAGATGGTGGTTCAAAAAGTACTTGGTTCAGTTCCTTATCCAAACATAAGACCAATCTCATCCAACAAAATTCTGATCAATCATATGATATTTCAGCACTTCTGATGCTAACACAAGCAAATGAAGTTTTGTTATATCTTGAGTTGCATTTGATGTTCTCCTAAAATATTATGATAGGGTAATACTTTTGAAGAAAGGAAGGCGATTCTGACCAACATTTGCCTGCCATGGTTTAGAATCATGCAAGGAACGCCATGTATCATGAACACAGTATAACTACAGAATATTTGGCTTTAAGACAAAATCTTTACAATGGTGTTACCCTTTCAAAATTAATTCATTAGCGTAAAAGAGATAGGTCACTGTAACAAATATGTCCCTATGGTGATTCTGACAGTCTGAGCAAATGTCATACAGTGTGTACAGGAAGAATTTCTTTTTAACAATAATGATTAACCAAGAATAACTGAAGTGACATTGATCTTAAAAAGGTCACTGTGGCTTTTTCTCTAAAGAAATGATTCAAAATGATACAAGTTACTCTTGAGGTCAATAAAATTAAAGCTGGAAGTGATGACACTGACAACCTTACAATGTAAATCAAATTGGAGAAAACACTAATAGAATACATGATCCTGGGGTATAGTATAAGTTCTACAGTACTTCATATGGGTCAAAATATGCATGACCCTGAAGTATAGTAGAAGTTCTACAGTACTTCATACAGGTCAAAAAATGCATGACCCTGAGGTATAGTACAAGTTCTTTAGTGCATTGCACTGGCGAGCTAATAAAATTTAGAAAATATTATGTATTTAATGCTGTTACAAAAGTTCTACCTTGATAATGCCTTGAGTGTATTGCCCACATTCTGTCTGGTCATCTTGGGGAGAGCATCATTAGGTATTTGACTTGCTGTTCCACGCACATTGACTTCTGTCTGCTCCAGGTCACGATACGTATCTGTGGAAATATGAACGACATCTTCAACATTTTCTGCACACAATTCTCAAAACATCTGCCAGAATTGGAAAACAATCTGGTATATTTTACATTTATCATCTGCTAAAAAGTTGCCTCTAAAACTTGACTGTGTCAGCAAACCCACTGCTAACTATTAAATCAAGTTCTACAAGTTGAGATTATGTTTTGATTTAGTGTTTGATCTAGCATAGTCATTATACAGGTTTTTATTGATTTTAAAATATAATCTTGCGTTATTCCATAGCATTCAAATTTCTATGGAGTCCATAATGGGTATTCTTAGGGTAACCAAGGGTGCATAGCTGTAATAATCTCACTTTATTTTTCTGCTATCCAAAAAAAAGCCAAATTATATGGTCACTTGCTGAATCAAACAGTTTTGTAACACAAAACATCCTGCCTACCCGAGGTTTAGGAAAATATAAGCAAACAAAAAACTTGAATTGAACCCTTTTATTCTCAGCAGCAATAGGTTTTTTACTTCATTACATGGATAATTAGGTATTCTGACTGAGGAGCACTACCACCACCTTCGGGCATTCGTCTGGTATGGTCACCCATCCAATGACATTGTTTACTCCGAGTTATCCGATTTCACTCACCTTACATTATACACTGATCTGAGCTGTCTAAATGTGCATCCTTTAAGTCAGAAGAACGTGTTGTGAAATTAATGGGAAATAAGTACAGTACAAACAATTTCTAACTTTTTTTTTTAAAATCACTGATCATCAATTTATTTGAATTTTTTTATATAATACAGTCAAGAAAACTGACATGATTTCAAATGATAAAATAGTGCTAAAATTACCTATATCTTCAGATCTGGCAATGTATAGAAGACCTCTCACTGTGGCACTCTCTAGTGTTTTTTGTACAGCATTCCCTGCAGCATCCAACACACTGACATACTCTTGCTGAAGATGCTCATGAATCTTCTGGAGGGATTTCAACATACACAACAACAACCAGTGAATTAGGGATTGAAGGTTGCGTGAAAGTGTGATCCCATTGTCTAATCCACTAGTGAAACTGAAAAAACAAAAATTAATTGACATTACATGAACCATACCATATCATTAGATCACAATGTCAAAATTTTATATCACTTCTGATAAACCCATTATTTTCAGAGTACAAGCATATAATACTGCCACAGGATCTGACATTTAATATTATGATGTCAGATAATCCAGTAAGAAACATAAAATTGTATATATCTTAATATGGGGAATTGTAAAAAATCATTAGAAATATTGAAAGTGAGGAGTTCTAATATAAAAAAACAGCTGCTTCACTAACTTAATGTCTGTACCACGTTTTAGCTTCATTAATCTAATGTTTTATCAACTCTAATGTGTGTATCAACTCTAACATGTGTACCAAGTTTCACAGAGATGTCTTACACAGTTTTGCACCAGAAACAAAAGTATGAATAATGAAAAAAATGGATGAAAATTTTTTTTAATACTGAAACTAAAGAAATGTCAACAGCAATAGACACATCTCCACTGCAAGTCTCATGTTTATAAAATTTCATATAGACAAAAGACTTCTACTATTAGACTAATATGTTTATCAAATATAGTTAATGTTTTTACAATGGTTCCCCTCTTGTACAGCCACCCCTTCTGCACTGAGAAAATGGCCTTATAAGATGGGTGGCCTTTCCAGAGCGAGACTAAATATTTTATTACATAAATGTAATGTATTTAGTGAGACAGCTACATACTTTAAAGAATTTGATATTTTCTTTAATATCTTTATTTAAAAGTACCATTAATTATTAAGCGGTTCTTCTTGTCTACGGAACAGACTCATTTCAATGGAACATACATTAATAGTTCTTATTCTTGACATAAGCGTGAAACGACTGGGGTATTGTTGTCATGCACAGTGCATAACTATTCCAACATGTCATCAATTAATATATTATTTATTTATTTCTTATTTAATTAAGCAGGCAAAACATTTGTAGAGTATATGAAATGTCTTCTTGCTAAAGGAAGTGATACATGTAGTTACATGATTTATTGGGTCTTTGGCTGGTACACTGTTAGGTTCAAGTTTAATTTCTGTGTGCATGTGTTAATCCACAAAGACTATATTAAGCATATGCTGAAAATGGCAATTAGGTCAAGTCGAAGTTTCTTTTGCAAAATCTTTTGCTTTTTCGAAAATCAAATCACGATCTATGGATAAAAAGGTAGAATGTGCAATGCGGGTTTCATTTAACCAGTTTGCTGTGGCTTCCGCCATGTTTTCAAATTTAGCAGTCTTCTGCTTCTTCCTTCAACTTAGTCTTTCTATTTAGACTCAGCAACTTTCATCCATCCTGACAGAGTGTTATGGTTAAGAGAAAAATGTTCACAGACATCTTTGCAACTTCTTTAACAGCCAGATATTTAGTTTCCAGTGACTGTAAATTTGATCTGAGTTTTACACTGCTGTTGGTAGTCATCATAAATATAAATAAAGTTAAAAACGAAACTTTAACAGCACAATAAACTTGTTTTAATCACCGATCGCTTTGGAAAATTCAATAATAGATCTAATTTAATTGCTTTAAGTTGCCATAAGAGGCTAACTTTATAGGAGCAAACAAAAGCCTGTTTTTTTTTTTTTTTTATATCTTCTGACCACAACATTAAAGCCTGGCAAGATCAACTAACTGTTAAATAAAATCTAAGATGGAATTGATCGCTTGCCAACATAAATAATTATGAAGGAAAATTAAAGCCTGGTGGCAAGATCAACAAATTGTTGAACAAAATATGGGATGGAACTGGCAGCTGGTTGACATAAATAATTAGGCAGAAAAATTAAAGCCCGGTGGCAAGATCAACTAATTGTTGAACAAAGCATGGGTCAGAACTGGATGCTTGTCCACATAAATGATTAGAAAACAAAGGATTTGTTCAAGCTGGGTCCAAGGGCTTCAGTCCACATGTATGTTTCTTATTTTATCTCGACGTCGACAAAAGCAGGAAAACTTTGGTAGTAATAGTAGACCAAGGGACTGGGACTTTGCTTGTTGAAACAGGCAGTTTGTCAACATGAATGATGTCGATATAAGTGTGTAGGTCTGTATATACATATATTCTGCTATTATTATTTACGTAGGTTTGATCATAGATCCCATGAAATATTTTTGGACACTAACAACATTTTAAAAAACTTCATGCTGAGATGATAGGAGCTAAGTGCCTGCAGCGATCAGTGTATGTCTCAAACCTGAGACTTTTGGATTATGACCAATCTCTCCCATTTGGTCACATTTTATTTTATGATTACTAATTTATTTCCCTTAACTTAAGCTTCTGTCTGATTAAAACTATTTATACTATGATATTTCATATCATTAAATCTTTTTGTTTATATGTATTATTACAATAAAGCCATCAGGGTCACTCCTTGGTTTATGTTTTAGAGTCTTAAAAGAAACACACCAAGTATATTCTTGTAAACCTACATGTTTTCATGAGACTGTTTTTTAACATCAATAGTAAATGATTTGAATGGGACTTTCTTTTCTATCATTAGTACATATTTTTTGCCAGACTGATTTATATCAATAGTAAATATTTTTCATCAGGCTATAAAATCACACTACTGGTTAGAAAAAACTGTTTGGCAGTCTGGGACAGGTTGAAAATATTGCTTGGCAACTAAATTTAATTACAAAGGATTTTATATAAATATGAATGAAAAATACAAAGTATGTTTTATTGCAGGAAATTCTTGTTTTTGGACAAGTAAATTTATATTTAATGGCATATTAGTACCATGAAACTGATGGTGTTCAATTTGTGTCTGATTAATAAAACTAGACCATCGAGGACACTCGTAAGATTTTCATAATTAAATAAGCTTGTAATTAACTTACTGTACTACCCAGTCTTATCTGGATCAATGCAATGATGTAGTCCACCTTGTTTTTGACTTGGGAAAACCTGAATCCAATTTTTAAAAACTGTTAATGCTGTATTCACCATCAAAAAAATAATACCTATGTCTAACGCTGCTTTCAATGGTGAGAAAAAACTACTAAATTTTGAAATCTTACCTTAGATTGGATGCAAAATCCTGGGCCAAATCCAACAATCCAAGAAGACAATATGGTCGTGAATAATCATCAAAATTGATGAAGAAACGAAATGCTGCACTCGGAGGGATAACCTTGAATGTAAAATTTTTTAACAAAAGAATGAAATAACAATGAAGACTGATTCAAAGGCAATTATATGACATGTCATTTTATCTGATTTTTGGTGGATTATAAAGAATAAAATAATATATATTAGGATGAATCCTTTTAAGCTACACATGGAATGACAAAGAAAGCATTTATTTGGCAAAGAAAAATACCTCTTTTGGAGTTATGTATCCCATAATGGACCTCTTTGGAAGCCATATCTCACATAAGATACCTCTTTTGGAGTTATGTATCTCATAATGGACCTCTTTGGAAGCCATATCTCACATAAGGTACCTCTTTTGGAGTTATGTATCCCATAATGGACCTCTTTGGAAGCCATGTCTCACAAAAGATACCTCTTCTGGAGTTATGTATCCCATAATGGACCTCTTTGGAAGCTGTGTCTCACAAAAGATACCTCTTCTGGAGGCATGCATCACATAATGGACCTCTTTGGAAGTCATGTCTCACAAAAGATACCTCTTCTGGAGGCATGCATCACATAAGATTCCAGTTAAATCTTACTCATACATGCACTGCTGGTTGTAACTTCAATCAGGTAGAGTAATACAGAACTTGAGCAGGCAGCTTCAAGTTCTCCAGAGCTAAAATCTGCTGGTTTCCTATATCTAAATGATTTTTGCAAGCTGTGTGCTTGTACACATCGATCTGCTAGATGCCCACAGGAGATCATACTGTTTTTTTTTTTACAATTTATCTGTTATAGATATCAATATAATTATATAATACATGTATGACAGGTAAATTGGAACAAACTATATGAGTCTCTGCGCACATTCCCAATTCTAAAATTTGCAGTACAATACTGTCTGAAAAGCATAATGTACATTGATGTTTGATGGCTTAATGCTAGGCCAAATTTTGGCATTCTCCAATCCATATTTAACTATCTGTGGAATACATATCTTTTTCCGAGGAGGTGAAAACATTTGAACTGTTGTGTAGCTTAATGATGAAATGGTTTTTAATTCATAAGATGAAACATCAAATGATTAATGATTAGAGGTGTCAGCGTATGCATGGAAAAATATGAACTCAAGCAAATTACAATGCATGTTTATCTTCCAATACCTGTAAAATTCATAGACTCAAAAAAGATGCCATCATTTTGTGTTTGTTATGAGTATGTACATTCACCATTTTTTTAAAAAAACAATTCAGTTGTGTTTCCATTAGGAGTATTTGTAAAACTACTGTTTTAAATATTGATTATATACCTGACAATGCTTGCAACAGTGCCTGTAACAACTGAATTTAGTTTTACTGACATCAAGACTAGCAATACAGGACCGTTGAGAGTACAAGTGACCAATGCTGCTATTTTGACTTGAACCTAATGGGATACATTTTATTGTATTCATGATTTAAGCTGATTCAGAATTCGAGAACTTGAGTTGTAAAATTCACACTAAAAATTGTGAGGCTTGGCAGGTCTGAAACTATTTACCCTGTAGACATTAATGCCCATTTTTATCAATTATATTTACAGATGGCAAACATGGGTGTTGGATAAGTACACCTGGAAGCGAGCAATAAACTCATTGTTTGAACTTATCAGCTAGATATCAAATACAAAGGTTATTTATCACAAAGCAAGCCAACCCTGGAGAGTGACTTTGGATTCTTTAAAGTGTGCTGATTTCTTTTTAAATTTTCATATATAAAAAGTTAGCCAAGAAAGGGAAGCCAACATTGGTTTCATCTTAACTGGTAGTAACGAAAATTTGGAAAAAAAACTGAAACAATGGAAGTTCTTTAAAGCAACACAATCTATCGCTTTGTGTAGGGATAAAAAAAAAAACTGGAAATAAAGCCATCAATTTAATTTGTGGAAGCCAGTAGACAAAACTATGATTTCACTGACTGGAACTTCTGTGTACTTCGATGTGATGCTGATAAAAAAAACATTAGCTTTAGTCCTTGCAGTTTCAGCAGGAGGAAATGTGTTGCCTCCAATAATAATTTTTCAGTGTGAGGGAGGAAATTTGTTGCCTCCAATAATAATTTCTCACATTGTGAGGGATGAAATGTGTTGCCTCCAATAATAATTTCTCACATTGTGAGGGAGGAAATGTGTTGCCTCCAATAATAATTTTTCACAGTGTGAGGGAGCTAAAAATTATTCATGCTTCATAAGAATGTATCATGTGCAGTAGAAACGTTAACAAGGATAAGCTGCAGTGAATTAGAGTTCTATTTAATTACAGTTTAATATTTTTAAAGTAAAACTTAAGTTTCAGTGTATTTTCTGACATGTAATTTTTAAATGATATAAAAAGGTGTCACACAACTTAAAACTAAAAAAATGTCTTTGAACGTACAATGTAAAACAAAAATTATTTAAAAGTTAATGTATGGAGTCCAAACAAATATGGTGTCCTAATATAGATGGTGAATACAGAAATTTAAATATCAGATGGCTTGAGTGATTTGATGTGAAAATAATTTACATAATATGAGCTGGAAGTATTACAAACTTACAAAATATCACATGGCTTGAGCGCATTGATGTGATACTAATTTACATAATATCAGATGGAAGAACTGTGGGCGTGGAAAGATCTAATCGATTAACATAAACTCCAGATATTTTGCTATTCATTATATTTTTATTATATAGTACTCGTAACTAATCTTTATCATTATACTTGACATCATCTTTTGCAAATTTTAAAATTTTTAATATTTTCTGCAGAATTACCCAGTTATTTCCTCTTATGATATTTATTTTTATTATTTAGTCCTAAATTTAAAAAAACATGAACCTTTTTGGTATTATCCTGAAAGCAAACTAGCAATACCTGCAGGTAGGTAAGATCATTTTTCACTGTGATCTTAAGTCACATGGTCAGAATACACAGTGTATATACACATACAACACAAAAAAATTTTCTTCTTGATGATAAAAGTATTGCTTAAAAAAATATTAAATGCATATATGCAGATTGAGAAATATAGACCATAGTTCATAATTTTGAACCAAAACATGCATACACACACACACACACACTTCTTCCTTTGTTCCCATCTCTCCCTGTTTGGCAGCTCTCATTTCTCCTTAATATGTCCGAAAAGAAAAGTCACTTCAACCTAAAACAGCGCGAACCTTGTACATGGCTCATCTTTGGGAAACATCTTCCTCTGGTCCTTAACTTTACAATTTATTCAGTGTGTGAAATTACCAGTCACCTTTTTGCTGGATCTGTGATACACCAAAAGAGTACTGATTTTTCATATTAGTAAATGTTCTAAATGTCTCAAAAGAACATTCATGTACAAGTCTTTTATTAGACATGTTGTAAATCATGTTCTAGTCACTTGGGGTGACATCAGTAAAACATATAAATTATGCTTTTTTCAGTTGATATCATGAACATCTCTTGACACCAAGTATTCACACTTCTCAATCTCGAGAGTAAAAACTAGAAATCAATATTTAACATGAAAAACAATCATTCTACATAAGATACTAAGATGCCGTGTCACTTTTTAATTCTAAATATAATCAGCAATAGACACAGCTTTGAGTGTTACATAAATAGGTCTGAGTCATTGATTATTATCACTACAGAAATGAGAAAACAACAATATTAGGATGGAGATTCTTATTTCTGTCTCGACTTGTTTTTATGGGAGTGTGCAGGGTTATACAAAACATTTGTCTTAAAGCATGCATTTAAAAAAGAGGGTCCACTGATATTAGTGGAAACACATCCAAGGGAACATGCTATATCAGTTTCAATCATTTACCTAAATACAAGTTGCTTCAGTTCATACAAAAATCTAACCTGAAAGGTCAATGGATCTGTACCTTGCTACTTATTTTAGTAAAGACCAAGGAGGGATTTAAAATACTCAAAACAACAAAAGAAAGATTTGATTTCGCTTCATTTTTGTCTTACCTGTGAGAAAACTGCCTGTTTAACATATGAAAGGATTAGTTGATTTGGATGTGTCCCAACAAGTGCTTGCTGTAGCAGAATATCTGAAAAGTAAAAAATATAGAAATGCATCTTCATCTAAAATCTATTTAACAATAGATTTGCAGAAGAGTCTCACCTGAATGGCTTTAAGAACAAGTAACATGATCTTAAAAGAAATACCACCATGACTAATAGATAGGACTCCCAAGTGGTCTAAACGGACATCTGTTACGGATCACTGCCATCACAGCTGACTGAGTGGGTTCAACTCTCAGATTCTGCCAATGTGGATATTTGAGAAAGCTTGCCAGTAATGTCGTTAAACACTACAACAACTACCACTAAAGGATAAAAAAAATGAAGAATCCAGCAACAACATAATCTCCTAAACTTTTTTAGCCATGAAGAATACAGCAGCAAAATGTTACTCAGGTGTAGCAGCTTATGGGGAACCAGGATATTCAGTAAAAACTACACTGCAAGAAAGATATACTGAAGTAAAACTTGCAGCTATGGGTATCTAAACACAAGTAGGACTATATTCTAATTTTAACTTGAAACATACCAGCCAGTTCCTTTGTGTCCCCTGATTGACTAAAGCTTGATAGCACTCTTTTCAGTTGTATACCCCATTGGATGTCACTCCACCGTTCCCGCCAGGCTCTCATCAGCAGTGCCTTCACTTTGGTGATGAGTGGGCTTTGTTGTCGAGAGGATGTGTCATCCATGACTTGCTATTTAATTTGAGACTGACAAAACAGAAGCCAGAAGCTAAGTAAGCAGTAGAATTTTCCAAACAGTCACTGCATTTATCCTGAAATAAAATACTGATATTTCATAATCTAGCAACAAAAAGGGCTGAAATATGGAATTTTCTGACTAGGTTTGGCTTCTATTCAACTGTAGCCATTACCCATTACTGACTAGTTTGTTGTTTCATATACACTCGTTTGTTCTAAGATATTGTTTTCAAAATTAAGTTTGATTTATTGGTATAAGATGAATTTCTGCATCTTATGTTGGTAACAAAAAGTGATAAGTACGTAAACTTGCCAATCCCCAAATAGGTCATATTTATTATTGTAAAGAATAACACACTAAAACTTTTAAGTGTTAATGACAATTCTGGTGATTGATAGCACCAACAGAGAAGTACTTTCCAATAAATAATGCACAAAAAGAATTCACATGAATTCAAGATAAGACCTTCCTTGTTTAATGTTGAGCATTGAAACCATCTGACATTCTTCAATGATAAAAACACTTTTAAATTAGCTGCTATGGTGGGCACATTTGATGTCAGAGTGGCACCATTTTCATTTAAAACAACATATACATCATTAGAAGTCTTTTGGTCAAAACTCCTATCATAAATAATGATCATCCATTCAGGATTTTAAACACAGCAATCAAGGCAGCCATATCCAATGTATGATCCAACACTTAGGAACAACTAGGAAATCTACTATTGTAAACCCATTCTAAATTTCTGATATAACAATTTATTTGGGAGTAAAGATTAAAAAATATTTTCCAGAGAGCTGCAGCCATATTGAGGGTTAGTCTTTTTTTCATTTATGACCAAGTAGATTCCATAAGAATTCTTCTTCTGATTCTTCTTTTAGCCCATGCTAAAATGACCTTCCCTTACAGCAGAGTAGCTAATAAAACAAAAGATACAAGATGGCCACATAATGGTTTTCAGATCAGCACCATTTTACTTTAAGACCAACAAAAAATGAAGTCTTTTAGTAAACAAGCATGATAAAAAAAAGAATATTTAAAGCAAGTTTTGAACCAAAAAATAATTTACATTTTAACTTATTAATTACCTTGTAATCAATATATTTGTACATATCAGAGATTCAATGATGTTCTGGTTCTAAGTATGCCTCTGGCAGTTTGTTGTTGAATTTCAAAGATTGTTCTGATGCACAGCACCTCTTTTATGGCAATTCAGTATTAATAACTTGTGAGATTTCTTTGACAGGCACTCATCTCTAACGATTAACAACCTAAAGGATTTCTTTAAAAGAGTGATTATATTCAGAAAATCTAGTAATCATAGAAGACCTTTATGATATGCTGTCTACATTATAATTACAGGAGACTCAATACATACTGTTTTAGATTTTGGCCCAGAGTGACCTAAAGCACTCACTGTTATGGATCACTACCATCTCACCTGTCTTGCATAGCTTTGCGTCTCGAATTCAGCCAATGTCGGTATGTGAGAAAACCTGCCAGTGGCTTCTCATGGGTCCCTGTGGTTCTTTCCAGGGTTTTTCCTAGTTCTTGCTCCAAAATTTATACTGGCTGCCATGTATAGCCTATCTTGTGCTGAAAAATGGTGTTAAACTCTCCAATAGCAATAAAAGAGCCACCAACTCTCCAGACTCACAACTAGTGAAAAGAGGGATAAAAATTACTGAATTTTTAACAGAGTTACAAATTATATGACACAAATTATTTCAAAAGTCATGCTCAGTACCTCATTATATGAAATACCCCAAATCAATGCTAATTACATGTACAAATCATCTGCAGCCAAACTTACTAATATACAAAATTCATGCTATTTCTCATAATATGATGCTGTGGCAGGCTTCCTCAATTGGGCTATTGTACAGTTCAGGTCTGCTGTTTTATTTTGGTGACTAAAATTGTTGCAAATTTTCAGCACCTAAGGAGGCACTAAAGATTGTCTTATTTTTCTGAACAATAGAAAAACTCTTTCACTGTCACTGTTGCTGATCTCAAACTGAGAAAAGGTAGGTTGTATTCAACAATAAAACTCACAAAAATATTTCAACTGTACTGTAGCTTAATTACGAAACGGTATTAATCCAGAGGATGAAATGTAGAATGATTAACAATAATTGGTGTCAGTGCATGCTCAGCAAAATATGAACTCAAGCAAATTAAAATATAAGCTAATCTTTCAATATCTCAATACTTTCCACACTCTTAACTTAGTGTTTGTTTAAAAAAAATTACATTTGCTACAAGTATGTACATGTGCCACTTACAAAAAACAAATCAGTTGAATCTACCATTGCAAGGTGTTAATCATGGCGGAAGCAACTGTAGTAAACATTGCATAGCTTATTTAATAGAAAATGGGCTGCACTCATTTGACACTATTCTACCTGCTTGATCTTGTCTTTACTGTTCCTGATGCATAGTATAGTTTCATAAGCTTATTATATGCCTCTTCTTCTATATGAATAAACAATTTGACGTCTTACAATATTTCAGCTTTTTAAAAAAAAAAAAATATATCAACCTATCTTTTCAAAATAAAAATGTTGGTGAGATAGAAATTCGAAGTTATTGAATTTTGTATTCTAATGGTGTTTTAATATGTTTCTTATGGAAGTTGAATTAGTGCCGCGAATCCTGTTAATTGAACACTTTTCCACCCACCCCTATCCATATTGTTGAACCTGTGTGCCGTTCTGATCGTTTGAAACGATTTTTTATATCTGATTTGTATAAAAATGCGTTGAATTTAAATTAAACTGATTAGTAATAATTCTTTATCTTTTAAGGTTCCCTAAATTTCATGTGAAAATTGATGCAATTTACCGCTTACTTCCACCGAACGAGTTGCTTTACTTAATCCAGCTGAAAAGACGCTTTGCTTGATTTGGTAAGCATTGTATTCGTCTAAAGCACAGAGATGACGAAGTCTGCTACAGCTGAACTGATATCATGCGTAATCTGTAGTTTAGCACTCAAGATAGCAATGCAGAACGGCAACACAGTATTCGACAATGCTGTGATGTCAATAAATTTTTGTTATATATATTTTTTAACTCAAGAGTAAAATGAAGGATTTGTATAGAATAAATGTTCTGCGAATGTTCTATAATGTAAAAAGTACAACGGGAATAAGACGTTTTAGGAATAAAGTACGGCGAAATCTCGACAACATTGAAAAACAGTATCTGTATTTGAAACGAACACAGGGAGTGCAAGCGTGTCAACAACACTCCGATCGATTCGACTTTTCTCACGCGTCTTTTATCCAGAGGCGTAGCTTGGGGAGGGTGGACAGATGTCCCTGGGCGCCAGACCAGTGGAGGCGCCAAAATGGGCTTTGAAATAGGTTGTATGTGGAATTTTTGCTGCAAATATGCATTAGTTTCTTCTTCTCTTTAATAACCGTTGACGTTACATTGGGTGATGGTGATTTTATTGATGAAAATAATGGGTTTCAGAGTTGAGGGGGGCATAAAAACGAATCTTGTCATCCGGGCTCCAAACGAGGTATATTACTGGACAAAAAATGTCTCAGAACGGATCGCACAGAACATGGACGTATTCGGCTACCGACGTATTCCACCACACAAAGGCACAGACTGCTGACGTATTCAACCACACAATGGCGACTCCGGTCAAAATGGTATTATCTCGATATTGGGTAGCATGGTGATGGATTTATCTGCTAATTAGTAAATAATGCTTCCGTGCACTGCTATCCATAATTTAGGAGAGTCGCTGCACAATTTCGAGCTAAGTGACTCGATCGCTTGCTGATTGCTCCCAGGAATCAGGATTTATGTTGAATGCATTCAATGCAGCTTTCAGATTGTATTTGAAGCGTTTCTTTTGACCTCCATGAGATCGCTGTCCTTGCTGTAGCTCGTCATAGAAGAGTCTCTTAGGCAACCGGTGGTCTGACATGCGTACAACACGTCCAGCCCAGCTTAACTGGAACTGCATCAGGAAAGTGTGATGCTGTAGAGACCTGCTTGGGTGAATACCTCAGTGTTTGGAACCTTGTCTTGCCACTTGATGTTGTAGATTTTCTTGATGTTGTAGATTTTCCTGCGAAATTATGGTGTAAAGCTCGTTTAGCTTCCTAGCGCGGTGTTGGTATAGCGTCCACGTTTCGCATGTAGTGTGGGGAGCACAACTGTCCTGTAGACCTTTAGTATGGTCTGGATGCTGATGCCTCTTCTATTCCAGACATTGACATAAGTTGCGCTGGCTCTGGCAATGCGAAGGTTCACCTCGCATCAATATTGACTGTGATGTTGGGCTTAACATAGCGCTTTCCAGAGGCCGGCTGATGAAGGACTTCAGTCTTCTTGGTACTGATGATGAGACCAAAGCTTGTGCAGGAGCTGGATAACTTATAAACGTTGCATAGCAGGTCAGCTTCTGAGCCAGCATTAAGAGCGCAGTCATCAGCAAATACGAAATCCCTGCTGACGTCTGTCATGACCTATGGCCTTGGTTTTCGTTTGAAGCCTCCTGGGATTGAATAGTTTTCTATATATACGGTACCTGATGCTAACTCCCAACCTCTCCATCTGTAAAGCAACTAGTTAGCATGGCGGAAAGCAACAGACTAAACAGTGTCGGTGCCAGAACACAACCATGCTTAACGCCATTGGTTACTGGGAATGGCTCAGATATATCTCCATTGTCCTGGACTCGTGACTACAGGCCATCGTGGAAATACTGCACCCACGGATATACATTTTCTTGGGCTTTCATACTTGACCATTACCTTCCACAAGCCTTCTCTGCTGACATTATCAAGGCCTTTGTAAAGTCGACAATGATGGAGGAAAGGTCGGTGTTTTGCTCTTGACATTTCCCTTGTAGCTACCTCTCAGCAAACATCATGTTGATGGTCCCACGTTCCACACTCGCTTTCTGGAAAAAGTCCATGGTTAAGGTGTGTAGTGAGGCGGTTCATTAGGATTCTGGCGAGTATCTCTTCTGCAGTTGAGAGTAAGGATATACCACGGTGGTTGTCGCAGGCCTGGCGGTTCTCTTTTCGTATATACAGGTGGATTATGGAAGTGTCTTTGAATTCATGCGGGAATGGCTCTTGCTGTCACATCAGTAAAACAATTGGTGGGGTGTTGCCAAAGCGACGAGTTTAGGCTCTAACGGTAAATCAGAAAGTGAAAACAACATTTAAATGGCAAAAGAACATACAGTTCTAAGAATTAAATCCAAAATTAATCTACGAATTAAATAACAAATGTCCCAATAATGAAATGTTCTAATAGATTCAAGTTTTATTCTTGTTGGAAAATCATAAGACAACACAGCGGTGTTGGAAATCCAAATAGTACTTTGACAAACTCTGTCCAAGAATTTTGTCGAAAAAAGGTTCATAGTCAGGTGACATGCTTTATAATATATATCTTTACTGTGACCTATATCCAGTGAAATTGCATTTTATTTCATCGGTTAGAATCACTGGTTTCATAATTTTCTAAATGAACTTTATGAAATTTGAGTGCATACTTGAAGTGTAAAAATATGCGACTGATGCACAAGTATTTTACTAACTGATGCTGAATAACATATCAGCATTTAATAATACTAATTTTAAGGGGCCCCGAGTGGCCGGGTGGTCTAAAGCACTCTCCGTTACGGATCACTGCCATCTCACCTCTTGTCTACGTCGGTTCGAGTCTCAGATGCGGCCAATGTGAGATAGCTTCTCGTGGGTCGGTGGTTCTTTCCGGGGGTTTTCCCGGGTTCTTCCTCCACTATTAATACTGAACGCCATCTGTAGCCTATCATATGCTGCAAAATGGCGTTAAACCCTACAACAAAAACAACAACAACTAATTTTAAAACAATTTCAGGGAAGGAGAGTCGTGCAGTCATTAAGCAGCACTACTGCATTCCTTTGTCGACATGTGTTCCAAAAAGAAACATGGCTTCCATGCACCAACTTCTGATGCTTGCAAATGAAACAAACTAAGAGCAAGAAAACAAAGCCCAAATAAATTCCAGGACCTTACCTTTAAGTAATTAAAATTTTCAACACAATGCACATTAGAAAGAAAGCTACACTCAAAGTCTGGCATTAATATTAGTCTTACCATGCCTTTTGAGCCAGGGGATGTGATGGAATTTAGTAATTAACTCAAAGTGGTTAACCATTATGAAGCCTGTTTACAAAGTAGGGATGACTATGTTCAAACACCCTACCCAGAACCTGAAATTCCCAATTTACACAACATTGACTGTATCTATGATGACAAGGTCAACTTGCAGAGTGATGAGTGCATGAAATATTTTAAGGACTACTTTGCATCTCTTGAAATGGAAGAATGTGAGAGAATTCAAGACATTACTAAATGTAAAAAAGCTGATGTCAGCACGTATTGACAGAATAACAAGCTCAAAATTTGGACGTGTAAATTTAAACACAGTACTGTACTTCGTCTAATTGTACTGTAAGGGAAGTCATGGGATATATTCAGTCTGACAGTGACAGTGTAAGACGGGGTTGAGCACATGAACCAGCAGCAAAACGACTATACCAGATTAAATCCAAGGTAATCCACACTGACATTACTGTAACAGAGAGTTGCTTATAGGTGAATGAGGTTTGGTGACCCGTAAACACTGCGAGGAATCATTAGAGCTATTAGAAGTGAAATTTCCATTTAAATTTCGAGATATGACACCAATGGAAGCAGCCAAAGACCCATCTTGTTTCTGCAAGGTGATTGGTGCTGAACGTAACCTTAAACAAGGTCATGATTATTATTATCAAGTTCAAGGTCAGATGGGAGTTCGTGACCAAAACTGGTGTGATTTTGTGATCTAGACCCTTAGAGGATATCATCGTTCAAAGATTTTGGATCTTGATGCTTGAAAAACTTAATTCATTTTAGTTTAAAGCAATTATACCAGATCGGTTCAATAAACGCATCAAGAATGGCTTGTCCTTATATAATCCTTGAACTTCCGGAAAGACGGCCGCCATCGCTTAACTGCTTGAAGTAGGCTCTTCGTTTTTTGTGCTACTTTCCATGATATTTGTGCTTGTTGTCTTTCTTTGTCTACATTATTGTGTTGCATCATGCATTGGCTGTTCATTTCGTATGTATTTCTTCATCTCCTTGTTTTGGAAACGAGAACAAATAGAATTTTTCTCAGCAGTTTTGTTTCACTCTTACCACGCCATTTGTTTTTCAATAAACCACCATCAAGTGATCGCCAGTGAACATGCTTACAAGATGATGGACCCTCATTAATTGCATTAAATGACCACACATTGGTTCTTGATACTACATTGTGCTAAAGACTAAACGAACTGGGACTACATTAATCATTGCTTAAATGTAAACGGAAGCGAAAAAAAGAAACGTTGTTTCAAAGCTGGCCGCCGTAGAACAGGAAGAAGAATTCCAGTTATCTCCCTTTCGTCCGTAACGGATACTTTAAAATTCCGGCCATTAATTTTGATAATCTGGTTCAAATTCATCTTAAATCGTCAACCGTTATGTCAGCTGTGCCAGGGATACCACTACGTATTGCATTATTCAATGATCAATCAGGAAGATCACCGGAAAAGTGCACAGAAATAGTTAATTTTATCAACGACCAGGATATCGACGTCTTCTTCCTGACAGAAACTTGGCTAAAAACATTAGGCGATGAACCCAAGTGTGCGGATGTAACACCCACCGATTACTCCATCAAGTCGTTGCCCCGCAACTCTCGCGGAGGTGGAATTGCTGTCATCACAAAGAATTCCATGATAAAATGTCTTAAGTACAACACAGTCTTCAATTTCTGACACACACCGTTTGAACTAATGCAAACAACACTCACACTACATCAAAGGTCAGTTTTTCTGCCTCTACCGCCATCCTCCTAGAAGAAAAAACAAGCTGACTGAATCTCTCTTTTTGGAGCAGTTTCCGAATCTTCTGAAGTATGACAATTCGATAGGTGGCAACCTAATTATTCTTGGAGATTTCAACTTTTACTTTGACTGTCCTGGAAACCCATACACGTCAAAACTCCTAGATTCCATTCATGTTTTCATTCTTAAACAGTCAGTTAACCAACCCACCCATAAACTTGGTCACATTGTAAACTGGTTTCTTTATAGACCTGATGATAATATTCTGCAATCCACCCTTGTATTCCAGGTCCTTGCATCAGATCACCTCTGCATTATATGCCATCTGGACGTATCAGCCCCAAAACCCTCCACCTTTATTTGCTACTAAGACAAACTTCCGTATGATAAAAAGAACCAAATTCATGCTTGACATTCAAGGAAACCTAACAACTTACATCATACAACAGAACAACTCGATAATTGCCTGCGTTCATTGCTTGAAAAACATGCCCCAGCCATCAAATGCAGAGTATCAATAAAAAAAAAATAAAAGTGTTCTCCATAGTATAGCAGTGTTAGGGACCAGCTTCGCACTGCTAAATGACATCGCCGAAAAGCAGAGAGGCTTTGGCTTTCCACCAGACTCACTATTCACAAACAAATATATGAAGCCGCTAAATAGAACGTCACAAACATAGTCCATTTAGCAAAATTATCCCACTAAAGTACTAAGATCACGGAGAATTCCAGCTGCAAAGAGCTCCTTGAGATAACTAACAAACTAATGTTAAGGAACAAATCTACACCACTTCCAACTACCGTCTCTCCAGTAAACCTTCTGGACCTGTTTGCAAATTTCTTCCGTGACAAAGTACAATTCATTAGAGATTCGCTTGTAAAGACAATTTCAATTGACTTGTCACCATACAGTTATGAACCAGAATTTCAGCGACAACAATCAGGAGCATTTGAACCTGTCTCTGTGGTTTTAGTACGGACACTCGTGATGAAGAGTGCACCAAAGTCACGTGAACTTGATTCAATTCCAACATCACTGCTGCTTGAGTGCATAGACCCAATATTGCCTTCACTAACTGAAGTTATTAATATCTCTCTCTCTCATGGGGGGAATTCCCATCATTTTTTCAAAACTGCCATCGTAAAGCCTCTGCTGAAGAAACCAACCCTCAGCCATAACGATTTAAAGAACTACCACCCAGTTTCTTATCTCCTATTCATATAAAAAAAATCTTAGAAAACGTTGTTCTAACCCAATTTGTATCTCATTTGAATTCAAACAGCCTTTTTAGCAATGTACAGTCTGCATATCGCCCTTGTCACAATACTGAAACTAATCTTCTGAAAGTATTTAATAACATTATCTCTGCTTTGGATAGTGGAAAGATTACAGTCCTTACCCTCCTTGATTTGTCTGGAGCATTTGACACAATAGACCATGACATATTACTTCACCGTCTCCAGCAATTATTTGGCATTCACAATACAGCCTTACCGTGGTTCAAGTCCTACTTAGTCAAGAAGACACAAATTGTATCTGCAAATGGAATAAACTCTAGCCCAGTTGATCTATGTTGTGGTATTCCACAGGGGGTCTTTTCTTGGACATGTTCTCTTCATTCTATACACTCAGTCGTTCTAAATCATCACCCAGTGTCTCACCAATTGTACGCTGATGACACCCAACTATACAAGTCTAGCCACCCAACTGAAGTTGATGCTACCATCCAAGGAGTAGAGAGGTGCATTTCTGATGTGAAATCATGGATGACATGTAACAAACTGCAGATGATTGATGATAAAACTAAGGACATTCTGATCATAACAAACATTCAAAAGACTTTCTAATTCACATCCTTTACCTCAAGTAATAAATATCAGCAACACCAACATTAAATTTACACAGTCAATACGAAACATACGTATTATTCTGGACAGTGCTCTCACATTGCACCAAGATGTCATGAACATATGCAAGGCAGCATATCTTGAGCTGAGACACAACTCCATTCGCAAATATTTTTAGTTGATGACACTAAAAAACTTCTGTGTTCATTAGTACTTTCAAGACTGTACTATTCTAACTCAATTATGTCTGGTTCGTCTCAATATCTACTCCAGAAACTTCAGAAAGTTCAAAACACATATGCTCTGATACCACGATCAGAGCACATCTCCCCACTGCTCTGTACCCTACACTGGCTATCCATTCGATCCAGAATCAAAAACAAAATTTGTTCTCTGTGCAACGTTTCAGTGACGGACTCCAGTCCGGCATACCTTTTCGGCCTCACCCATGTCTACACACCAGCAAGATACTTGCTTTCCTCTTCTGACAATCATTGCTTAGCAATTGCTGTTGAGTTTAGGAAATATAGAAACTTCATTTTAATACAGTTTATACCATATTTGTACTTTGATGACATTGTTCACAAGTGAATGTCACAACCTGTCTGAAACTATATTTACTTTATGCTTTAACTTCGCCAATTTCGCTGACGAATTGTTTGCAGAAACCCACAACATCTTGAACTTTCCCATCCAGAAGATTTAATACATTATTGACGAACACCTTCGTCACAGATTTATTTGTGCTCGTGTTGCTTACGTATTTTTCCATGCTGAAAGATTCAAAAATATCTCTGTTAACATCCTCCATTCTTAACACTCTAATGAAACTCATGCTAAGCCAGCAGCACGATTTATTTATATCGGTTCGCAAAGTCACGCAATTTCTCGAGAAAAAGCGCAACAACTCGGGATTCCGAATTGTTGCAAGATTTCAAGTTGGAGCCCAACACCAACATATTCCTACCATTCACCAGCTAATAATTTATCGCCTGAGCTTCGGACCGGAAGAGTTTCAAGCAATATATATTCAGTATACTTAGACAAAAGAAATGCAGATGCCATATTGAATTCATTTACAATATGGAGAACAATTACTCGTAAGATATTATTTTGCTGGAAACGTAATATTAATTTCAGATCGAAGATATATGTTGTAATCCTAGTAGCTTCATAATTTCGTTTGGAACCCATTTTCGGATTATTCTCTGATGCAAGGGGTTTGATTTATTCAGAATGATAGAATACATGAAAGAAAAATGTTTTCTGCATAATTTCATTGTGCAGAATTCTAAATGATATATGATATTATTATGATATAGTTTCAAATAAATTTATAGAGAACATTCAATTATTATATTAGTCTTCTGTCATTGTTTTAAAATTCTTGAAGTCGCGTTATTTCAAGCTGGAATTTGTGTGTTTCAGACATCATGTTATGTATAAATGGTTTGTCAACATTCAGCTTAAAGAATTATAGCCCTTTTCTGTATTCCATGTGCATCTGAAGCTGTCATGTTTTTTTAAGAAACCAAGCACCTCACTCCCGTCCCGAACATTTTCTCATTATATACCATATTCTTGAGTCATACTCAATTTGAAATTAAATATTACTTTTAAAATGGAATGTGCTCTGCATTATTTTAACGTGCAGAATGAAAATATTATTTAATATTTTTTAAATATCTTTTGAAATTGATATAAGGAAGTATTCAAACACAGGCACCATCTACCATTTTTAATAGTTGTCATTGCTCTCTTTTTATTAATTTTAACCACCTGTTATTTTATGCTGAAAATTACCTTTTTTATATATGGTATATATAGAAATAGTTTATGAATATTCGACTTAAGAATTAATACACTTTTATATGTTCCATGTACACTTGAAACCATTCTGTGATTACCAGAAATGCCAAAATACACTAATAAAACAAAATGCACATTGAAATATGCATATTTTGTACTGTAATACTCATGAAAATAAGTATTATGATTTATATTTTTATGAATTTTTTAAAAAGAATATTTTCATTTTTCTATTTATAGCTCCATTTGTGTAATGAAGTCACTTGGTCAAACTTGATTGGACAGCTTTTACTTCATTTTGTTAGATCTTTATATTCTTTTTAACACATAAGCTCATGATATTTTCACAGAAAATATGAATATACACATGCTGGATTCAACCGCTCCGGTGGCCTAGTGGTTAGAGTGTCCGCCCCGGAAGCGGGAGGTCGTCGGTTCGATCCCCGGTCGAGTCATACCAAAGACTTACAAAAATGGTACTAACAGCTGCCTTGCTTAACGCTCAGCATTAAGAGGTTAGTGTTAGGACTGGTCGGCCTGGTGTCAGGATAATCTGACTGGGTGAGACATCATGCTACATGTCTGCGGCATGATGTCTCAATGCTAGACATCACTATAAACTGCCTCACTGCAGACATCGTAGCGATATGACTGAAAAATTGTTAAAGCTACGTTAAAAATCCTAATCAAACAAACAAACAAACATTCTGGATTCAGACATTCATAATCTTATATATCATTTATCATACTTGTCCAACATATGCTTCCTCATTAGTAGACAATATTCACCCCATTTGACCTGGACAATGGGCAAAATGGCTGCTTCTATATGCGACTACCAAAACTGACCAACTTGAACAAATCACGCTGAAGCAAAATCAAGTTATAAATTAAAATGTAGATGCTAACAGAAAGCCTAATTTGCATCCTGTTTATGCACATGTTTTTTTATAACAGTATCTTGAAATTCAATGAATTTATTTTGGCTTGCAAACATAGTCTGGTAATACATAATACAGATATGGATGCTGATAATGTCATTCAGGAACTATCTTTAGAGTAAAATCAAGTATGACTGAGTGATGTCATCAGATGAATTGCACCAGAAGTGGTAAAAAGTAAATAAATTGAATAAAAATCACTTAAATCAAATTTTTTTTTGCTTATTAATATCATTTAAATAATTTCAAGTCATAATATTGAGGTGCACACCAACATATACACAAGTAAATAACTGCATGTCATTGTATTTAAGTGTTTGGCATATTTCAGTACTTCTAGTAATCTGCCATTCTATACCTTTTTATGAGACAATACACAGACATGATTGCATGGAATATCATATTCTTTGAGTCATACAGAATTTGAAATGATACTTTACTCTTAAAACCAATATTATTCATTATTCATTACAGTGTTGTTGTACATATATACATTGATCTGAAATCACAATTTAGTGAATAAGACTGGCCATTTTAAAATGTAGCTGGTAAATTTTCATATCTTTATAATAGAATCATTGACCAAAATATAAACTCTGACCATTATTTTGATCAATATTTGATCTTGAAGTAGAGGAAAGTGTTAAAATGTCTAATTAAAGAGAAAGGAACTGGCTTTCCCATAAAATATTTATGATTGTATTTTTCTTTAATATAGACATGATATAGATTTACTTTTCTACGTACTCATATTGATTTCTTCTTGCAAATTATGTAAAATGGTTTAACATTTTACCTCTTTGCCTAAATGAAATGGGGCAAATTTTAATATGAACACCAGTGATTCTTGATAATAATGTTACTTGGAGTAGTGACCTGACTGATAATCTCTCAATGATTCTTTATGACTAGGGGTGCACAACCCTTGGGATTGATACAGCCTGTGATTGCGTTCTGTCCAACCCACAGGGCAAACACAAAAATCTGGCCCGCAAGCAGTAATTATATTAAAGAAATTAGTGTTTATGGTTCTTGATTGGTCTTAGAAAATGCAATCTGGCCCTTGGTTAAAACAGGTTGTGCACCCCTGTCATAGACACATGTATTCAGTCTAACCTTGAGCATGCATAACATGCTAAAGTGTTACCAATTTTTTTATAATAAATTTAGAATAATCACTGATATTAGACTTGCTGAATCAGACTCCTTGGTATAAATGGCTTCTTTTTCATGAAATTTACTTTCTTTGTATCTGAATGCAATTTTTGTTTATTTTTTGTCATTTTTTGTACATTTTTACTTAGCCATGTGCTAGTAAATTTCCATTCTTGCTGTGATAGATGACCTTTAATAAATACATAATTCTATGGTTTTACACAAATATTCACACACATTTCACCAATGTTCTAATAAAATGAGCTCCATAGTATTTAAAAGGAGGCATAGGTCATGTTCACATTCTTTTGGTTTTTATTAATTTTTACTAATTAAGTTGTCGTTTATTTCTGTCAAATATAGTATGGGAGATTACCAATGTCATATATGTCTGATGTGAACAGTTGACCTTTCAAACACTCATTCATGTAATGTTAACAGTTTACACATGAAAGCTGAGAATGTACCAGATTTAATTAAGATCACCAGAATCTTCTGTTGAAAGATCTAGTTGTTACTGGTTGGTTCTAACTAGGGGTTACTGGTCAATCATAGTTATGGGAAAAATAGGCATATGAAATAGTTGTTAAAAATTAAAGATTCTGTTGGGGGAGGGCTGGGGTCATTCAGACCACTGATGCAGAGACCAGCTGTTGGAAAATACATGCAGCAATAATGCTTGTCTCCTTGTTCATGAATATATAACTTAGGTCAGGTCATTTCCAGCACAAAGGGTATTCTCAAGTGCAGCTTATATTATTCCATCATCAGTTGCTTATCAGCTATTATCTCATTATCAGCAGCAGCATCATCATCAATCCTTTAACCCAAGAGGTCATTGGGGCACCACAGTTGACTTTGCACTAATTCTCTCTATCTTTCCCTGTTCTCTACCGCCCTTAGAGAACCTCCTAATCCAATGCCTGTCCACTCCTTAATGTTTTCTTCTCACCTCATTATCTGTCTGCCTCTTCTTCTGCATCATTGCACTGTGCCTTGCAAGATTGTTCTTGCCAGTCAATATGATCTTGAGAGATGACCATACCACTTCAGTTTGTATTTTTTTTTACAGTGGTAAAGAGGGTTTTATATGATCTGCTATTATCTAGAAAGTAACATGTTACTAGCAGGACTTCCGAAATGTCTAGTTTTGAGGATAGTTATGTCTGATATAATGTGTGCACAATAATAAAGTCTTCATTTGTAAAAATATGTGGAAACGACCGGAAGGTTATATAAAACCAGCTAATTTTATCTCAATATTGCAGTTGGGATTGGATTTTCCTCCCCACCCACCCACTAGTAATATTGATCTGTTGGTTAATTCTGACCACCCAGAAATACTAATGAGCAACGCTGAACATTCACCACAAAAAATGAAGAGAAAATTACTTAGATGGAAAATAACAATTGTTAAACCTGAATTCTTGCTTTGTTAAGAACTCAAAGAAATTGTTTTCAAACTTTATTTTCCTTTCCTTATCAGTTCCTTCTCTCGTTGTAAGAGTTCAATAATTTTGACTGCATTTTAAATGAATTAAGGCCTGATTATCAACAAATGGGTTATTAAACTTTAAAAAAAATAAGGAGATGGAGAGGGTAGTTCATTAATATGTTTGTTCTGTTGGTTAGAATTACCCAAGTTTGTATGTAATTACCCATGTGTGGATGAAATTACCTATGCATGAATGGAATTAGCCATTTGGTGGTCAGAATTAGGCATTCGGTTTAATTGGATAAAAGTAACCTTTTATTTGATAAATAAATTATACTTCCATGTGACATTAATAGTCAAAATATTTATTGCTGAGGTTCTCTCATCAGCCTGACATACTTGTATAAAATTAAACATCAGATATGTATACTTGTAAAGGAATGTGCATCCCCAGGTGGTTGGAATTTGACCATTTTACCTTCGAAACCTTTTCTAAACTATAGAACTAAGAAGTGTCATATGCATTTGATACAAATGAAAATCAAAAGTTGACAAAGAAAATAAAATTATTTCATTTTAAAGTACAATATGCAGAAATATGGAAGTGATTTAGTCCCAAGTTATCATGGTATTTTTATGGCTTTATATTATTTGTATCGATTTAATTGATATAAATAATGTGATTGAAACGTATGCCAGATATTTCTAGCATGTTGGAAATAATGGTGTGTGTTCACAGTAAAAACACTTGTCTATCAGAGTATCATAATTAAGCATACTTGGAATTAGTCTTTGTTACTGAGCCATGTGATGCATTTGGAAAGTCATGATAAATGCAGGGCTCAACATTAACAGTGGTCAAAGTGAAACGGGTAAGAAAATTACAGGAGTTACTCATGAAAATAAAAAGAGGAAATCTTTTTAGATTATGCGATAAAGTAAATTTATATTCATTGCTATTTTGCCATTTGTATATTCAGGGTTCTTCATAATAGTTTGAAAGTGAAGTCGAGGACTCCATCCTTGGAAAGATTTGTAATCCCAGTCCTAAAACCAGGAGTCCCAATAATGAGACCTTTGTTTCCTTGCAATAGTATCAATGTATTGTTGTGTTACCAATGTAAAATCATATTGCTAATGCATATTTATTGTAAAATATTTAATATTATTATATTTATCATAAAATTCGAAGACATTTGCAAATAGTGATCATTGTCATTGTGATTGTATAGCTATAACAAATCTAAGTGTCTTTACCTTGTCATGCACTTTGCATGCCACTAGAAGGAATCATGGAATAGATTAAAGTTACAATTTTGTGATAGGGTGGAAAGTAAAAAATTTGTGACAGGGTGGATCAAATCCAATAGCTCGATATCAGGACAATTAATGTTTTATATTCTACAAATAAGTCCTACAAGCAACATTTTTGTAGTTTTATAACTTTTCATGTCCATGGCACAATCTGAATTGATGAATTCAGTGTATGATATTCATTCACACCATGTGATTTTACAAAAACTGATAACTCACAATAGTGTGAGTGCTTGACTGATTACTAAGCTTAGTGACCAGTTATCAAATATATCAGAACTTTTAAAACAAAACAAATCTGGGATGATGTAATTTGCAGTATTTTAAGTGACCATGTGTTTATGTTTGGATTTTTGATAGGATATTTTTGGACTTGGGTTTAAACTAACAATATTATAGGTTCTTTTAAAATTTCACTTGTATTATAAGGAAGTAAATTATTTGTTAGTTTGTACTTAACTTTTTGGTTTCTATCTTTTCTGTTTCTGAGTTTCAGACATTAGAATGATAACATTGTTTCATCCGGTTTGAGAAGAAGTGAGGGAATGTCTAAATTCCAGTTGTTGTTGTTGTATTGGTTAACGCCTCTTTTTAGCACAAGGTGGAGGAAGAACACGGGTAAACCCCCAGAAAGAACATCGACCCACCAGAAGCTACTGGCAAGCTTTCTCACATACCCACATTGGCTGAATCGGAGACTTGAACCCATGCAGACAGAGGTGAGATGGCAGTGATCCATAACAGGGAGTGCTTTAGGCCACTATGGGTCCCCAAGTTACACTAATTTCATTCCATTCATTTAGATGGAAGTACATATGCTACTGTATTGGAGGAAGAAACAGTGTACTGGTACATAAGATATAAGATACTCTGACCATAAAATCTTTAACCTTTTGAAGAAATCAATCTTTTTTTTAAAAAAAGTATTTCTTTTCTTTTATCTTTTATCTTTGGATCGAAATGTATACATCTCATCAAATCGAAACAAGAGAATGAAGTTTTGTTATGGGGAAAATGTATGTGGGACATGAGAATATTCTGAAAACGTTTCTCCTGGACAAGTGGGTAAAAAAAATTGATCAAACCTGTGCGGAGGGCCTTGTGCTAGTATATTTTGGATACTAGACAAATATGGGCACTGATTTAATGATTTAATTTGGCCTGAGGATAAGAACAGTACATTAGTGTAGCAGTCTGCTTAATTAAACAAATTTAATTAACTCATGTATCCTTGTTTATTCTTTCAGGACAGTGGAAGTTGGGGTAGGGGAAACCTGCATGGAATACAGTGATGCTGCATTTGTGGATGCAGGACATGATCTTTGTGAGGAGTTGTCAGAGCCAGGGGTTGTGACTTTGAGGACCCTCTCAGGGGTAAACCTTGACCCGTACCCTTTGAATTCTGTTGACTCGGGAGAAATAAATACAGTTTCAAAAGAAGAACAGATAATAGCACAAGAACGAATATCAATTGGAGTAAACAATAATGAACCTAATCTAGCAGTAGTGGATGAAAACAGTGTGATGAACAGAATGAGCTGTAAGACAGACCCTTTTGACCCAGGTAATGTTCCTGATGATGACAACAAAAACACTCCTCCATATTATTTTAGTTTAGTTTAAAAATAGCAGCTACTTTAAATGCTACTTATATTTATAAGGTTTTAAGAAGTGGCTTAAAATAAAGATGAAATGATCATTTTATAACTCTGGTATATCATATATCTTGAACAGATTAACCTGTGATTTCTTTTGTACACCAACTTGTGTTATAGATGTACCTATGATAGAACCTTTTTGTTGGTTTTGCAAAACAAATTCTGTAAATTTATCCCAGTTTGAGATTTTACCCAATCTTGCTTTAGATACTAAAGACAATAGTGATGATGTGTCTAAAGCCGAGATAATTGAAAGGATGCAAAACCATGCTTTAGATTCAAAATTTAACATGTACAGAACCTTTCAGTTTTTAGAAAGAAAAGAGTTGAGATATTAATTCATTCTTTATGTCGGTAGCTGTTCAATTGGTCTTCCCAACAGGTCTTCCCTGTAGATATGTTGTGTTCATTGAACTTGGTCAAAGTGTTTCTTGCATTAACGATTCCAGACAGTAGTCTATTTTTATTAAATCCCCTTAAAATGAAGCTTAATATTTTATGTTTATCTGCCTGTGGCTCTTAATTTCAATAGTTCAAATAACAAATCGAGTTACCAAACGTTGTGCATGGCTCACACTTGAGGTAAGGAAGAATGCTGTTAATATCAGTCTAGGTCATGATCACTGTTTGAAAGAAGAAAACATTTCTCTACCATCTACAATTATGTGTTTTTGTGGATGTCTTGATGTTGTTTATTGGACAAGTCAGATTTCAAGGTCTGAGGTTAAGGTCAGTGTACTGAATAAATTGTATTTTGTGTAATGGAGGTCTTTAAGATTAAAGTAAAGTTTTCAAACTTTTCAGTTGAAAATAGTTTTCCATTGCAGCATCAGTCTTCAATCATACTTCTGAAGTTAAAAATGCATATTTTGCACCTTGATAATAGCAGTACATTATATTTTGTAACACCTTATTGAAAATAGGTCCAACATAGGGGGAAAAATGTTGGCTGTCTTATTGAAAAGGTCTTGTTGTGGTTGGCAGCTCTGCTGTTGCTTGACAAAATGGCAATTTAAATAATAAACCATGTTATGTTATGGCTTGATACAAGTACAAGTTAAATAATACACTGTTATGGCTTGATACAAGTGACAAGTTAAAAAAAAAACGCTGTTATGGCTTGATACTGTTATGGCTTGATACAAATGACAAGTTAAATAATACACTGTTATGGCTTGATACAAGTATAACTTATATAATACACTGTTATAGCTTGATACAAGTGACAAGTTAAATAATACTGTTATGGCTTGATACAAGTGACAAGTTAAATAATACGCTGTTATGGCTTGATACAAGTGACAAGTTAAATAATACACTGTTATGGCTTGATACAAGTACAAGTTAAATAATGCGCTGTTATGGCTTGATACAAGTATAACTTAAATAATACACTGTTATGGCTTGATACAAGTGACAAGTTAAATAATACTGTTATGGCTTGATACAAGTGACAAGTTAAATAATACACTATTATGGCTTGATACAAGTGACAAGTTAAATAATATGCTGTTATGGCTTGATACAAGTACAAGTTAAATAATATGCTGTTATGGCTTGATACAAGTATAACTTAAATAATACACTGTTATGGCTTGATACAAGTACAAGTTAAATAATACTGTTATGGCTTGATACAAGTGACAAGTTAAATAATACACTGTTATGGCTTGATACAAGTGACAAGTTAAATAATATGCTGTTATGGCTTGATACAAGTACAAGTTAAATAATACTGTTATGGCTTGATACAAGTACAAGTTAAATAATACTGTTATGGCTTGATACAAGTACAAGTTAAATAATACGCTGTTATGGCTTGATACAAGTACAAGTTAAATAATACTGTTATGGCTTGATACAAGTACAAATTAAATAATATGCTGTTATGGCTTGATACAAGTACAAGTTAAATAATATGCTGTTATGGCTTGATACAAGTACAAGTTAAATAATACTGTTATGGCTTGATACAAGTATAACTTAAATAATACACTGTTATGGCTTGATACAAGTACAAGTTAAATAATACTGTTATGGCTTGATACAAGTGACAAGTTAAATAATACACTGTTATGGCTTGATACAAGTGACAAGTTAAATAATATGCTGTTATGGCTTGATACAAGTTTAACTTAAATAATACACTGTTATGGCTTGATACAAGTGACAAGTTAAATAATACGCTGTTATGGCTTGATACAAGTATAACTTAAATAATACACTGTTATGGCTTGATACAAGTGACAAGTTAAATAATACACTGTTATGGCTTGATACAAGTACAAGTTAAATAATATGCTGTTATGGCTTGATACAAGTGACAAGTTAAATAATACACTGTTATGGCTTGATACAAGTACAAGTTAAATAATACGCTGTTATGGCTTGATACAAGTGACAAGTTAAATAATACACTGTTATGGCTTGATACAAGTACAAGTTAAATAATACTGTTATGGCTTGATACAAGTATAACTTAAATAATACTGTTATGGCTTGATACAAGTATAACTTAAATAACACTGTTATGGCTTGATACAAGTACAAGTTCAATAATATGCTGTTATGGCTTGATACAAGTGACAAGTTAAATAATACTGTTATGGCTTGATACAAGTATAACTTAAATAATACACTGTTATGGCTTGATACAAGTGACAAGTTAAATAATACGCTGTTATGGCTTGATACAAGTACAAGTTCAATAATATGCTGTTATGGCTTGATACAAGTGACAAGTTAAATAATACTGTTATGGCTTGATACAAGTATAACTTAAATAATACACTGTTATGGCTTGATACAAGTGACAAGTTAAATAATACGCTGTTATGGCTTGATACAAGTACAAGTTCAATAATATGCTGTTATGGCTTGATACAAGTGACAAGTTAAATAATACTGTTATGGCTTGATACAAGTATAACTTAAATAATACACTGTTATGGCTTGATACAAGTACAAGTTCAATAATACGCTGTTATGGCTTGATACAAGTACAAGTTAAATAATACTGTTATGGCTTGATACAAGTGACAAGTTCAATAATACGCTGTTATGGCTTGATACAAGTACAAGTTAAATAATATGCTGTTATGGCTTGATACAAGTACAAGTTCAATAATACGCTGTTATGGCTTGATACAAGTGCAAGTTCAATAGTACGCTGTTATGGCTTGATACAAGTGCAAGTTCAATAATACGCTGTTATGGCTTGATACAAGTACAAGTTCAATAATACGCTGTTATGGCTTGATACAAGTACAAGTTAAATAATACGCTGTTATGGCTTGATACCAGTGACAAGTTCAATAATACACTGTTATGGCTTGATACAAGTGACAAGTTAAATAATACGCTGTTATGGCTTGATACAAGTACAAGTTAAATAATACACTGTTATGGCTTGATACAAGTGACAAGTTAAATAATACGCTGTTATGGCTTGATACAAGTACAAGTTAAATAATACACTGTTATGGCTTGATACAAGTACAAGTTCAATAATACACTGTTATGGCTTGATACAAGTGACAAGTTAAATAATACGCTGTTATGGCTTGATACAAGTACAAGTTAAATAATACTGTTATGGCTTGATACAAGTACAAGTTAAATAATACACTTATGGCTTGATACAAGTACAAGTTAAATAATACGCTGTTATGGCTTGATACAAGTACAAGTTAAATAATGCGCTGTTATGGCTTGATACAAGTGACAAGTTAAATAATACGCTGTTATGGTTTGATACGAGTGACAAGTTAAATAATACGCTCTTATGGTTTGATACGAGTGACAAGTTAAATAATACACTGTTATGGCTTGATACAAGTACAAGTTCAATAATACGCTGTTATGGCTTGATACAAGTGACAAGTTAAATAATACGCTGTTATGGCTTGATACAAGTGACAAGTTAAATAATACACTGTTATGGCTTGATACAAGTACAAGTTCAATAATACGCTGTTATGGCTTGATACAAGTACAAGTTCAATAATACTGTTATGGCTTGATACAAGTGACAAGTTCAATAATACGCTGTTATGGCTTGATACAAGTACAAGTTAAATAATACGCTGTTATGGCTTGATACAAGTGACAAGTTAAATAATACACTGTTATGGCTTGATACAAGTACAAGTTAAATAATACGCTGTTATGGCTTGATACAAGTGACAAGTTAAATAATACACTGTTATGGCTTGATACAAGTACAAGTTAAATAATACTGTTATGGCTTGATACAAGTATAACTTAAATAATACTGTTATGGCTTGATACAAGTATAACTTAAATAACACTGTTTTGGCTTGATACAAGTACAAGTTCAATAATATGCTGTTATGGCTTGATACAAGTACAAGTTCAATAATACTGTTATGGCTTGATACAAGTGACAAGTTAAATAATACTGTTATGGCTTGATACAAGTGCAAGTTCAATAATACGCTGTTATGGCTTGATACAAGTGCAAGTTCAATAATATGCTGTTATGGCTTGATACAAGTGACAAGTTAAATAATACACTGTTATGGCTTGATACAAGTGCAAGTTCAATAATACGCTGTTATGGCTTGATACAAGTGCAAGTTCAATAATATGCTGTTATGGCTTGATACAAGTGACAAGTTAAATAATACGCTGTTATGGCTTGATACAAGTGCAAGTTCAATAATACGCTGTTATGGCTTGATACAAGTGCAAGTTCAATAATATGCTGTTATGGCTTGATACAAGTGACAAGTTAAATAATACACTGTTATGGCTTGATACAAGTACAAGTTCAATAATACGCTGTTATGGCTTGATACAAGTGCAAGTTCAATAATACGCTGTTATGGCTTGATACAAGTGCAAGTTAAATAATACGCTGTTATGGCTTGATACAAGTGACAAGTTAGATAATACTGTTATGGCTTGATACAAGTACAAGTTCAATAATACGCCGTTATGGCTTGATACAAGTGCAAGTTCAATAATACGCTGTTATGGCTTGATACAAGTACAAGTTAAATAATACACTGTTATGGCTTGATACAAGTACAAGTTAAATAATACTGTTATGGCTTGATACAAGTACAAGTTCAATAATATGCTGTTATGGCTTGATACAAGTATAACTTAAATAATACTGTTATGGCTTGATACAAGTACAAGTTAAATAATACTGTTATGGCTTGATACAAGTATAACTTAAATAATACTGTTATGGCTTGATACAAGTAGAAGTTCAATAATATGCTGATATGGCTTGATACAAGTGACAAGTTAGATAATACTGTTATGGCTTGATACAAGTACAAGTTAAATAATACTGTTATGGCTTGATACAAGTATAACTTAAATAATACTGTTATGGCTTGATACAAGTATAACTTAAATAATACTGTTATGGCTTGATACAAGTAGAAGTTAAATAATACACTGTTATGGCTTGATACAAGTGACAAGTTAGATAATACTGTTATGGCTTGATACAAGTGACAAGTTAAATAATACTGTTATGGCTTGATACAAGTGCAAGTTCAATAATACGCTGTTATGGCTTGATACAAGTGCAAGTTCAATAATACGCTGTTATGGCTTGATACAAGTACAAGTTAAATAATACACTGTTATGGCTTGATACAAGTACAAGTTAAATAATACTGTTATGGCTTGATACAAGTATAACTTAAATAATACTGTTATGGCTTGATACAAGTATAACTTAAATAAAACTGTTATGGCTTGATACAAGTACAAGTTCAATAATATGCTGTTATGGCTTGATACAAGTGACAAGTTAAATAATACGCTGTTATGGCTTGATACAAGTACAAGTTCAATAATATGCTGTTATGGCTTGATACAAGTGACAAGTTAAATAATACTGTTATGGCTTGATACAAGTGACAAGTTAAATAATACGCTGTTATGGCTTGACACAAGTACAAGTTAAATAATACGCTGTTATGGCTTGATACAAGTACAAGTTCAATAATACGCTGTTATGGCTTGATACAAGTGCAAGTTCAATAATACGCTGTTATGGCTTGATACAAGTGCAAGTTCAATAATACGCTGTTATGGCTTGATACAAGTACAAGTTCAATAATATGCTGTTATGGCTTGATACAAGTACAAGTTCAATAATACACTGTTATGGCTTGATACAAGTACAAGTTCAATAATACACTGTTATGGCTTGATACAAGTGACAAGTTAAATAATACGCTGTTATGGCTTGATACAAGTACAAGTTAAATAATACTGTTATGGCTTGATACAAGTACAAGTTAAATAATACACTGTTATGGCTTGATACAAGTACAAGTTAAATAATACGCTGTTATGGCTTGATACAAGTACAAGTTAAATAATATACTGTTATGGCTTGATACAAGTGACAAGTTAAATAATACGCTGTTATGGTTTGATACGAGTGACAAGTTAAATAATACGCTGTTATGGTTTGATATGAGTGACAAGTTAAATAATACACTGTTATGGCTTGATACAAGTACAAGTTCAATAATACGCTGTTATGGCTTGATACAAGTGACAAGTTAAATAATACGCTGTTATGGCTTGATACAAGTGACAAGTTAAATAATACACTGTTATGGCTTGATACAAGTACAAGTTCAATAATACGCTGTTATGGCTTGATACAAGTACAAGTTCAATAATACTGTTATGGCTTGATACAAGTGACAAGTTCAATAATACGCTGTTATGGCTTGATACAAGTGACAAGTTAAATAATACTGTTATGGCTTGATACAAGTGACAAGTTCAATAATACTGTTATGGCTTGATACAAGTAGAAGTTCAATAATATGCTGATATGGCTTGATACAAGTACAAGTTCAATAATATGCTGTTATGGCTTGATACAAGTATAACTTAAATAATACGCTGTTATGGCTTGATACTGTTATGGCTTGGTACAAGTGAAAAGTTAAATAATACTGTTATGGCTTGATACAAGTACAAGTTAAATAATACTGTTATGGCTTGATACAAGTATAACTTAAATAATACACTGTTATGGCTTGATACAAGTGACAAGTTAAATAATACACTGTTATGGCTTGATACAAGTGACAAGTTAAATAATACTGTTATGGCTTGATACAAGTGACAAGTTAAATAATACTGTTATGGCTTGATACAAGTATAACTTAAATAATACACTGTTATGGCTTGATACAAGTGACAAGTTAAATAATACGCTGTTATGGCTTGATACAAGTACAAGTTCAATAATATGCTGTTATGGCTTGATACAAGTGACAAGTTAAATAATACTGTTATGGCTTGATACAAGTATAACTTAAATAATACACTGTTATGGCTTGATACAAGTACAAGTTCAATAATACGCTGTTATGGCTTGATACAAGTACAAGTTAAATAATACTGTTATGGCTTGATACAAGTGACAAGTTCAATAATACGCTGTTATGGCTTGATACAAGTACAAGTTAAATAATACGCTGTTATGGCTTGATACAAGTACAAGTTCAATAATACGCTGTTATGGCTTGATACAAGTGCAAGTTCAATAGTACGCTGTTATGGCTTGATACAAGTGCAAGTTCAATAATACGCTGTTATGGCTTGATACAAGTACAAGTTCAATAATACGCTGTTATGGCTTGATACAAGTACAAGTTAAATAATACGCTGTTATGGCTTGATACAAGTGACAAGTTCAATAATACACTGTTATGGCTTGATACAAGTGACAAGTTAAATAATACGCTGTTATGGCTTGATACAAGTACAAGTTAAATAATACACTGTTATGGCTTGATACAAGTGACAAGTTAAATAATACGCTGTTATGGCTTGATACAAGTACAAGTTAAATAATACTGTTATGGCTTGATACAAGTACAAGTTAAATAATACACTGTTATGGCTTGATACAAGTGACAAGTTAAATAATACACTGTTATGGCTTGATACAAGTACAAGTTCAATAATACACTGTTATGGCTTGATACAAGTGACAAGTTAAATAATACGCTGTTATGGCTTGATACAAGTACAAGTTAAATAATACTGTTATGGCTTGATACAAGTACAAGTTAAATAATACACTGTTATGGCTTGATACAAGTACAAGTTAAATAATACGCTGTTATGGCTTGATACAAGTGACAAGTTAAATAATACACTGTTATGGCTTGATACAAGTGACAAGTTAAATAATACTGTTATGGCTTGATACAAGTGACAAGTTAAATAATACTGTTATGGCTTGATACAAGTACAAGTTAAATAATACGCTGTTATGGCTTGATACAAGTGACAAGTTAAATAATATGCTGTTATGGCTTGATACAAGTACAAGTTCAATAATACGCTGTTATGGCTTGATACAAGTGACAAGTTAAATAATACTGTTATGGCTTGATACAAGTACATGTTAAATAATACGCTGTTATGGCTTGATACAAGTACAAGTTAAATAATATGCTGTTATGGCTTGAGACAAGTACAAGTTCAATAATATGCTGTTATGGCTTGATACAAGTGACTAAGTTAAGTATTACACAATAATATGCTGTACAAGCCAGTCCAGGCAAATTATTCCCTCCTATTAATAATGGAGTGCTTGGTCTAAGTCTGATTCCTTAGTCAAAGCCAAAAGGCAGAATACCTTCCTCATTTTCTTTAAACTCCATTAAAGTAACACAGGTGCTAAATGGGCTCTGTTTTTGCTGGAAGAGGATGTCTCGTCATTTGATAGGGCAAATTTTACCACTTCCTTTCACCAGATTTGTGTCCAAAGACTCTGGACTAAGATTCTCATTCTGGGTCTTACTCTTCTTCATATCTTCTATTACATCTTTATTTCCAATTCTGTTGTTAAAATGTGTTGGCTGTTGTAAACTAATTTTAACTATGTAAAACAATTCTGCTGCTATTGCAACATTCCTTCCCCTGTCTCTACTCTGATGTTCTGTAGTCAGAACAAGGTATTCTCTATGTTTTCTATGAGTAAGGAATCAGATTGGGATCATGTTCTTTTCTCTTTTATATACACACCTCCAAAACTATATGATAACACGTGTTTGAGATTACATTAAATTATTACAATAACTGAGTTACACAGAGAGGTTGCTTGGAGATGTTGTTTGGTTTTATGTTACAGTGTGGCATAAAATATACTGTGACATGAAAAATGATGGTATCATCACATCTTAGAATAACTTGGTTACACAGTGAGGTTGGTTTGTGATGTTGCTTGATTTTATGTTACAGTATGATGTCTTAGAATAACTTTGTTACACAATGAGGTTGCATGGAGATGTTGCTTGGTTTTATGTTACAGTGTGACTAAAATATACTGTGACATGGAAAATGATTGTATCATCACATCTTAGAATAACTTTGTTACAGACTGAGTTTGCATGGTGATGTTTCCTGATTTTATGTTACAGTATGCTGTAAAAAAATATAGTGACATGATATAATTATGGTATTGTCATATTATCTTGCAATGATTAAGTTTATTTATAGCAGTTTTCTCATAGTAATGTTTTTGTTGTTGTTGTTGTCAAACCAGCATCAAATGAGAAATTTTGGTCAGAAATATATTCTTGTATGTGGTACCGTATTTTCTGGCCTATAGGTCGATGCTGAGTATAAGTCGAATTGACCAATTTTGTAAATTTTCCATCCTTCGTCCATATATAAGTCGATTTGGAGTATAAGACGAGGCCAGGTCAATAACTTGGCTTTGTATTTTATACTACCGGTAGTAACTTCCGGTTGCATGAATATTGATGGTATCGTCGTATGATATTCCATATTACCGGCAATATCCATTGCAACAAGAGCTATGATCATTCCTTCCAGTCAGCGCCGGATTAAGCACCGTGGAGGCCCATAGGCAGTCAAACTTTTGGGGCCCCAGACCCACGGTCACGGTTTCATGGGGGCCCCTGATGGGGCCCATAAAAGTCGCGGGGCCCATAGGCAGTTGCCTACTCTGCCTAATGGGTAATCCGGGACTGCTTCCAGTTGAAAGTTTAAACCTACGGTAATTTATTTGATAAACTTTGTCAAATACAATTGCGGTACTTTATTCAGAGAACCATGCATTGGTACATACACGTATCTAATTTATATATACATGTATAATCTATTGCATGAAAAGAGTATCAACACCGTGTACTCACCAGCGAATCTTGTAACATACATTGAATCCATAATACAAATATTTCCATCAAAAATATCCACACACGGATGTAAAATATTCAATAATTTTGTCACAGATCATTATGTGACTGAATTCAATGGAAAAAAATAACAAAAATTACGTAACGGGTGTACGTAATGAATGATGAAATTGTACATGTTCGTAGATTAAAAATGGAAGCTAAAGTGTATTCTTATAATAACTACATGTAAATCTCAGGATCTTTCTGTCTCTGAATTCAGTCATTGTAAATTTCAGCACATTTTCCCACCCAAGCTGCTAGTCAAAGTTCTTTGAACTTGCCACCCAGCTGTTGCGTCATGTTCTTTTGATGTACTCTAATAAATACAGCAGGCAGAACTGGCTGTATTTTAACCACTGAATTATGTCACTGTAAATATCAGCACAACTAAAATGATAAAGTACCGTAGAAACATATGCTTTGGGGGATTCAGTAGAATGCATGATCTACATTATTTTATAAATAATCATAGAACGCTCGAGTTAATATGGATTACATCCCTTTGTAGGATCAATTGGATCAATAAAAAAAAGCTATGCCGGTAATTGCTCACGTGTGTCCAACATTATACTGGAAAATCAAATATTAATGGACCAGTTATTTCATATCTTTTTTTTTTAGGAACAAACAATATGCTTTGAATTAGTACAGTACACTATAGGGTATAGACCGTAAGTGTGCTATGCGGCCCGGTGAAGTTTTTACCGGTAATTGTTTTCTTTCATGTTTGAGAAATAAGAAAAAAACACACAGAATGCAAAATAAATAATGACAAAACTTACAAATATAAATGCAGTCATATTATTTTATGACAATTTATTAACATAGTAATTTAACATGAATTTGTACTTCTATGTGACCTGTTTTCGATTATGCCGATTATAGAGCAATATCAATAGCATATTGGATACTGTAATCCATATATAAGTCGATGCAATTTCAATGACAAAATCCATATATAAGTCGATTCGGAGTATAAGACGAAGACCAAACTTTCAAGTCAAAAAGTCTCGACTTATACGCCGGAAAATACGGTACATTGTAAGTATTGTGCAAAAATTATCATATAACCCCCAGTGACATTTTTGGTAAGAGTTAATTCCTAAAGAATTTGTGTCATTGTAAAGAAATAATAAATAAATGAAAAATGAATGCTTGTGAGTGGGAGGTAGCTTTATCACATACCCACATTAGCCGAGCCTGAGACTCGAACCCATACAGACAGAGGTGAGATGGCACTGATCTGTAATGGACAGCGCTTTAGACCACTCTGCCACTCGGGGCCCCGTGAGTGGGAGATAACTGCATGAGTTGACAGTTGAATATTCTCTTATGAAATCAAATTTACCATAGAACACATTGGTTTCCATAGGCTTATGTCAGAACCAGAATAGTATGTTATAATTTAAGTGGTCCTAATGAGAATTACTGTATTAAATGCTGAGTTAAATTATCTAATATTAGATTTTCTTCTTAGTTATGTGATTTGTTATAGATTGTGGTTTAACTGAAGGTACAGATGAGACTGGGCAAGGTACAGGTGTAAAAGAAGATGAAACAGAGGTAAAAGGAGATGAAACAGCGGCCAATATAGACTCATCGGAAGAATATCATCTGTACAACATCAGTCAGGAGGGTGTTGAGCTGGATAGAACAGAGAATAATGAGAATAAAGATGAGGTTTGTAAAGTAGTCACATCTCCTTTCATTGTGTTCTTTTTTTCATATATGGACCAGCTAAATAATTTTTGGAGTTGGTGGGTGGATGTCTTTCCAAACAGAATTCTATTTTACTTATACCTTAAGATAATTTTTATCATCTACAATGGATATAATAGTTTTTCTGCTTTATGTTTGAGAAGAAATATATTTTCATCCAGTTTGTGATGCAGAAAGTTTGTTAAAAAAAATTCCAGTATGTAAAAATCATTTTGGAAAATATTTTGTTAAATGCCAAAATATTTGTTGTGTATAGTTTTAGGAACTCAATTCCAGATACCTAATACATAAGGATGTCTTTATTCTTGGACATCAGCTGAATATAGCTTTTAACAAGTTTGTGCTGCTCAATATATTTTCAATGATAGCCTTGTGGCTGTAGATTGTACCATCACTTGGATCTATAATGGCCGTGTGGCTATAGATTGTATCATCACTTGGATCAATAATGGCCGTGTGGCTATAGATTGTATCATCACTTGGATCAATAATGGCCGTGTGGCTATAGATTGTACCATCACTTGGATCTATAATGGCCGTGTGGCTATAGATTGTATCATCACTTGGATCAATAATGGCCGTGTGGCTATAGATTGTATCATCACTTGGATCTATAATGGCCGTGTGGCTATAGATTGTATCATCACTTGGATCAATAATGGCCGTGTGGCTATAGATTGTATCATCACTTGGATCAATAATGGCCGTGTGGCTATAGATTGTACCATCACTTGGATCTATAATGGCCGTGTGGCTATAGATTGTATCATCACTTGGATCAATAATGGCCGTGTGGCTATAGATTGTATCATCACTTGGATCTATAATGGCCGTGTGGCTATAGATTGTATCATCACTTGGATCAATAATGGCCGTGTGGCTATAGATTGTATCATCACTTGGATCTATAATGGCCGTGTGGCTATAGATTGTATCATCACTTGGATCAATAATGGCCGTGTGGCTATAGATTGTATCATCACTTGGATCAATAATGGCCGTGTGGCTATAGATTGTATCATCACTTGGATCTATAATGGCCGTGTGGCTATAGATTGTATCATCACTTGGATCAATAATGGCCGTGTGGCTATAGATTGTATCATCACTTGGATCAATAATGGCCGTGTGGCTATAGATTGTATCATCACTTGGATCTATAATGGCCGTGTGGCTATAGATTGTATCATCACTTGGATCAATAATGGCCGTGGTCAGTTCATATCTCCCTGCTGCTCTGTACCCTACACTGCTATCCATTTGATCCAGAATCAAACACAAAATTTATTCTCTGTGCTTGTTCACTGAGGAACTCCAGTCCAACATACCTATCTTGCCTCACCCATGTGTACACACCAGCAAGATACTTACACCCCTCTTCTGACAATCATATACTCATTATTCCCAGTATGAAAGCAAAGTCATGTGGACAACGTTCTTTTGCAAACCAGGGCCCAGTAATGTGGAATGAATTGCCCACTGAAATTAGACACAAAGAGACAGTGAATCAGGGAAAAAGACTTGTTCTGGGATCATTAAAGACATCTCCATGTGAAAGCCTTCTCGCGGAAGCAAATGAACCACTTCTATCACATCATAGAGAAATGCTTTCTGCACAGTATACTCGCAAACTAAGGTCAAATCCTCTGAACCCTGCATTTTCATCTGTTTTTCAAAACAAATACAAAACCTTATATGAAAACAAACCAAATGCCATACCTTCATTTGGCATCAGAATATCATCCAGCCTTACTACAGATCAGAAAACATTTGTCCCGGAAACACTACCCTGGCTTCATAAACAACTAAAAGTACTTTTTGCATTACACGATGGGAAAAAAGCTGAGACAAACCCCTCCATCTTCATGAACTCCACCGAATTTAGAAACTACAGTAGAATTTATACTGATGGATCAAAGGATGAAGAAAAGGCTGCTGCAGCCTTTGTTAGTGGCAAACATGTAACAAAGTTCGTTTGCCAAATGATGCGTCCATTTTTCAGCTGAAATCAGAGCAATAGACCTTGCCCTGAAATGTATCGAACAGAAACGTATTTTAAACAGCATTTTCTTCTGTGACTCACTATCAGTACTTCAGTCACTACACAATACAAAACTGGAGAACCCATTGTTAATCAATCTCCTCGTCAAAAATACTGAGCTTAGTACCTCCTACAATATAGTGTAATGTTGGTTACCAAGCTATATTGATATTATAGGTAAAGAAGAAGCAGATCATGCTGCTAAAATGGCTCTATCCCAGGAACCATCTGATTTTAAAATACCGTTTACTGACTTTAAACCTCATATCAAAGTGTACCTATGCCAGAAGTGGCAGGTATCTTGGAATAATGCAGGGAATAACAAACTTAATGCCATCAACCCAAACCAACCCAAGGAGAATGGACTCCTTCCTACAGAACCATCCGTAGGGAGGAGGTAGTCATTTCAAGAATCCGAATTGGTCATATGTATATAACCCGTTCCCACATACTAAAACGTGAAGTTCCACCAGAGTGCAGTACTTGCAATGAGCCATTCACAGTTAAGCACGTCATGACAGAATGTTTCGACCTGCAGTCTACGTGTGATAAGTAATATATGTGCATGACATGAAGGAACTTTTTGATACTATACACATCACTTGCATTTTAGATATCCTTAAGGAAGTAAACCTTTATTTTAAACTATAACTTGTATGCCTTCATCAAGGGCATTTTTATCTAGTGTAAATACCACCACTTATTTTCAACATCTTTTCATCTGTCCTTATTCACATACACCATTGATATGTCCCGATGATTGGGAAAACTTCATATTGTACTGTTACTAAAATCTTACCATTTTATGTTGAACTATTTGGTTTTTGATATCGCTGGTCAATGTTAAATCTTTTAGTATTTTCAAACATGTATACATACAGCCTTTTGTATAGCGCTAAATAGCCTATAAGTGCTGGTGTTCTGTTTAAAAACAAACAAACAAAGATTAATATGTACATGCTTTTTTTGTGTGAATTATACTATACTGCCTATCTGGGTATGCATGCCTGAATGTGTAGGTATGTAGTTAAATGTAACTCCCACCTCTCCATCTAAGATTTAGAGTCTCAACTTTGGATTTGATTTGGGGAGTGGTCTGAAGATATTCACAACAGTTTTGGAATTCAGATCTATCGTGACCGCTCCAGTGACCTTGTGGTTAGAGCGTTCGCAGCAGAAGCGGGAGGTCGCGGGTTTCGATCCCCGGCTGAGTCATACCAAAGACTTACAAAAATGGTACTAACAGCTGCCTCGCTTGACGCTCAGCATTAAGAGGTTAGTGTTAGGACTGGTCGGCCTGGTGTCAGGATAATGTGATTGGGTGGGACATCATGCTACATGTCTGGAGCATGATGCCTCAGTGCTAGACATCACTATAAACTGCCTCACAGCAGACATTGTAGTGATATGACTGAAAAATTGTTAAAGCTACGTTTTTTTCCTACAAAAGTTGTACCATGAAGGAAACAGATAATTAAGGTGGACACACAATGGCATTTGCTAAGTTTACATTGTGGTGGTAAGTAATACAAATGACAGAATATACATGGTGATCGTATTTCATTATTTTCAACAAGGTATAAGTATTTTTCACATTCTGTGAGACTTTTATAATTCTTTTAATTCATTAAAGGGTTGATTAATTTTTCCTATGTGCTGTTATTGCTAATTACAAATCCAATAACCGTTGTCAAAATTACATAAGAAATAAATTTACACCTCCAATATAATGTAGTACCCACACAAAACTGAGCCCATATTTACAGAGTATCTGTGTAATATAGGTTGCCCAAGCTATTCTATTTCTTTCATACAGTGCTTTTAAGTCATGTACCATTTCCTTTGTAATTCCAAAACAGTTTCAGAAAAAATACACAAGTCATCAGTTTAAAGTAACAGAATTACATTTTGCAATTCATCAACAAAAAGATTCAAGTTCTACCACTTTCATTCATTTTATTATTGATAAACAATTTTTAAAACAAGGAGATAAAAGGATAGGATTTGACACACAACATTGTCTCACTCCAGGATTAAAAAATATTCACTTACTAGCTAATCTAGAGAAATATTTACATTTGATCTAAAACCTGTTTAATTTTAAAATACCCAGCATCCTACCATGGAAACCATTTAAAAATAATTCATACCACAGCCTCTTTCTACACTGATCATATGCCTTATTAAAATCAACATATAAGCTACATATTTTTTTTTTTCAAAAGTTTTTTTCTACTTTAAATTAACCTGTCTGGAATCCTGCCAGTTCTTCAGGTATCTTATAGCTGGTGGCTCAAGTACTATGTTAAATTATAGTATAATCTATCACAAAGATCTAGTGAAGTTATTTTGCTATAATTGTTTACATCACAGGAGGAGACAGTTTTCTTTTTAGGTGGTACACTTAAACCCTTTTTCCATCTATCAGTAAATGTACCATTGATGAAAATGGTATTAGAGAGAGGTTTTATATAACATACTTTATCTTGTGATTTGCTACTTTGAGGCAAATTTAATGCTTTCAATTCTGTACTCGAGATGTTTTTGATATGAAAATCTGATTTGTTTCATCATAATTAGTGATACTCCAAGCTTTATGGTGAAACACGAAAATATTGATCTGTGTCAAAGGTTCTTTATCTAGGGTGCAATGTTTAAACCACTAGAAATATCTGGATCAATCTAAAATCAACATAGACCCTTATCTGTTATCACATAATGTACCAGTAGATTAGGGTTTATGTTCCTTGTTCTACTGATTACACCTAATAAACTTAAAAGACCCAAATTGGCCAGTGCATTATGCAACAGTAGATCTGGGTCTATGCATTGGCATTAGAGCAACTTGTTAGCATGTATAAATGTTAGATGTTTACAGCAGTCATCATAAAATACCTAATTAAGGTATATGGTGGCCACCCAAGGAAGAACTGTATAGATTTGACCTAAGTGCATGTACTTGTGGTATCATTTGTTTTTTAATGTATTGATGAACACACTGTTTTGACCTAAATATAGTTACTGATGTGTCATTTGACTTTTGATGTAATGATGAACACACTATTTTGAGCTTTCAATAAATAAAAACTGAATGAATTTTTTTTTTGCAGGTGTTTTCTAATGTTATTGTTACACTTTCCCAACAAATTCTAACCATGATATCTGACAACAAGGAAGCTATTTTGTCTGAAATTCTTCATAATTGCACAGATCGACTTGTAGTACTTAGTGATATCGACAATGGAAATTTGTCTGTGTCCGGATCTTTTCGGGGAATTTTAAATTTACACAAGGAACTTTCGTATCTTTTGCACAATAGACCTGAGCTAGACAATGAAGATAAAGAACATTTACATGTGAAAACTAATGAAGTTGAAGACAAAGGGGTGACTTGTGATATAATTGGCTTCACAGTTACATCTAGTGGACGAGAGATTAAAAAGCCCAGAAGATTACAGACTTCTTATGTTAGTTTTGATGACTCTTTGGATCAAACATTTGAGGAAGAAATCGAACAGAAAAGACAAAGGAACCGGCGTGGTCGAAGAAAGTTATTACGACCGAAAAAATTAAATGCTAGAAAAGATCACAAATTCCTCTCAGAGTTTTTACATGCAAATGATCAGAAAGATAAAGTTCAACTGATGGCAGATGGGGGAAACAAAGTTCAGGAAATTGACAAAACTGGGTATAAGATAGACAATGAACAATCAGTAGTGGACAGTGCAGAAAGGCCAGTGCAGCGTGTGCTTAAATTCAAGCAAGGTGGAAGCACAGAAGAAACAGGAGATAAGGAGGATGAAAATGCCTATGGTCAAGAAATTCTCTCAGATCCTAAACATAATTCTTTAAACAGTTTGAAATACGAAATTCAAGATGGCCTGAAAGAATTTACAGCATCTCAGATTGAAAAAAGAAAATATGAAGAGGCTATGCCTTACAAATATTTTTGCAAAATGTGCTCTTTCAAAACGAAACGTGAAAGCCACCTACAAAAACATATCACCTTACATGAAGGAAATCCACAAATATTCAAATGTAGAGACTGTGATTTTAAAACTATGAGGTACAGCACATTGACCAGACATTCCATTATGCATAGTTCTGTTCTTTATGCATGTTCCGAGTGCACCTACGAATCAAATTTAATTAAACAACTCTCAAGACACATGAAGTTAAAGCATAATATTTCTATATCGAATGAGGCGTTGGAGAGAAGATCAGTCTCTCATGAAAAATCTCATATATCAATGAACATTCAGTGTACTCAGTGTGATTTTGCTGCCGACAGTATTGAAGCATTTCGAAAACATGTCAGCTCTGAACACAAGTCGAACTTTACGTGCCCATATTGCGATTATTCCACAAGAAATCCAGGTATTTTTACTAGACATTTACAAACAAGACACACTGAAAATGGCTCAGATCATAAACAAACATTCCAGTGTGAAAAATGTTCATACAAGACGATGAGGAAAGAACATTTTGTTCGGCACAAAAGTGATGTCCACTCAGAAATAAGGCCACACTTGTGTGACCTGTGTGGTATGGCATTCAAAAGAAGAGATGCTCTCACTGCCCACAAGATCACACATTTGGACAAGTCCCAGAGAATGTATCCAGTTATTTGCCCACATTGCAAGAAAGGTTTTAAGTCCAAGGTGAGAAATTATTAGGATGGATCCTCATTATAAATACCCTTTGTATTACACTGTCTACCTTCCCATCTCTTAAACTGCTAGATGAAATTCACCAAATTTGATACATTGGTTTCCCCATGTGTTGACCATCTGTGGGAGGTTAAAGTTTTTGGGATACTTCCCTGGGGTCACTGGGGAGGGTCAGAGTCTCAGTAAACAAAAATTTAAATTACTGTGACATTTTTAAAAATAAATTAAAAATATTTATTTTCGACCAAATATAATACATGTAGAAGCAATTGTAGCTTATGATTAGGGGTACAACTCCTGTGTCAGTTCAGGGTAGGGGAGGGGCTACAGGTAATAAAAAGCATGCCACAGCAATCCCATGAGGTTGGCATGTTTAATTTCATCATTTCAACTTATCAGTAACTTGCTTCACTTTATTTTTGTTATTCTCTGAAAGTAACCTGTTTTAATAGGGTTACACAGGAAGAAAAAAAATCAAAATAAATGTACTGTTAAAAGTGCTGCGTCTAAGTTGTATAAATTTGTACGATGTCCCTTGAAAATTCTGTACTGATTGGAGTACATTACACACGATCCATTCTCGTCATAAACACTGTGAATATATGCTACCGTTATTTGTTTGCAGTGTACCTCTACTTTTGTGCAGTAACGTATCCATACAATATGGTGACTTACCTCTGTGTGTGTGTATGTATACATATATAGATGTGTTTGTGCGTGTCTTCATATATATATTGATAAAATGATTATCAAAAAAACTTAATTGTTAGTCAACATCATGGTAAATGATTGTGTCTATACTTATTTTTGTATTTCTAAAGACTATAACAGATATGTCAGATTCATAACATCATTTAGATTAGCATTATGAACAGTATGTTTAACTTAATTAATTTACAGTATTAAAGTAAGATGCTCAAATTATGTATAGAAGAACGATCTTCAGCTATAAAGACAAATTACTTTCTTCATATGTTAACAAGGACAAAACTTAATGATAATTGGATGCTATTTTTGTGGTAAGTTTTTATTTCATGTTCAATTTAAAGCTTAGGTCATACTGATATTTGTCACAGAAGATGAGGGAATTTTAAGGATATATGCTTCTTCAAAAAGAAAAGAACATCAATGTTTGATGTCGATAGAAGGAAAAATTGACTGTCTCATCTGGGAATATTGTTTCCAACCAATATCTTTGTGTATTTCAGGCCCACCTAAATGAGCATTTAGCAGTGCACTCATCAAATAGATCCTTTCTGTGCCACATATGTGGGGCTGCATTCAAAACACGTGCTGTGCAGAAAAAGCACCTGCAAACCATCCATATGAACCCGAGGTCATACCCATGTCCTTCCTGTCAGAAACGGTTCAACACTAAATATGCCCTGAAACGACATCAACGTACTCATGAAATAGATCTTGATACAGCCGTCAAATTTACAGAAATGTCAGAAGGCCTACAACAAAACCTAGAGCAGAACTTGCAAGAGGAATTTCAGCAAAATATGCAGACAAATATTCACACCATCTCACAGGAACAGTTATCACAGTTGACCGTTCAGACAATACAAACGGCCGATGGACAGCAGGAAACTTTTGTATCCATCAATGATGCTGCCTATGATCAAGGAGAAGGAATTCAGCAGACATTTATCACTGGCAATGAGACCACTACGGCTCTTCTTTATCTAACTAATATGCAGCCAACAGATATTGTCAACATATAATCTTAAGGATGTTTATTGTGAGCATTGCTATCTTTGATAATATTGATGCATGCAAGTTAAGAATGTTTTATCAAGTTAGATTATGATAAGCATCAGCAGTCTTACTAGGATTTTAAAACTGCTGTATATACTTGCTTATAAGCCCATTCACATATAAGCCGACACCTCCCCCCAACTTTATTGGTAAAACTGTTATTAAGTGCATGATCCGCGTATAAGCCAACCCATAATTTCTAGACTACCGGTACATCACAAGATGTACAAAGTGAGTTCTGAACACGTTTATTTAGGCAAATCACATTATTAAATTAAATGAAAGTAAGAAAGCTAATTTATATGTTGAAATAAAAACAATTCTAAAGTTTTAAGTCTTATTGGAGATTTAATTAATCCTCATTCTAAAATCATGAATTATAAAAGTTTAATCACATTTAGAATCCTTCAAAATTGGGCTCTGTATCAGACTTGACAAACAGTTCACGAAACTTGGCTTCTGTTACAGGCGTGCTTTCATCATATATGTTGTCATTCTCAAGTATTGTGACAGTTTATAACTTTGAACAGAAACCACGTCCACTACCATATTTCATTAAACAGTACATCTGAGAGTCGGCATGTATTAGTAAAATCATTGGCATTGTGCAACAAAACAAACCTATTATCCCCGAGTCATTTACTACAGATTAAGCATATGGTAGCTATTGTACTATGCTCTACTGCTAACAAACCACTTTGCTTACAAACAACTAAACAACAGTAATATATAAACTGTGGCTGCTGATTACTTATAAAACACCTGTCAAAGAAATCCCACAAATTATATTGTTTTACAATTATTCTTGCTGACTCGTATATTGCACTGTTATTTACCCTTCCTAAGCGTGCGCGCAACAAGCCCCTATGGAGCCTCTCGCTATTGTTCCTTTAAGACTATCATACATGTATTCCTACTCTCAATCAAAATGTTTGTCATATACTTCAGTATTGTAATTCTTTTATTTTTTTTTATGTAGATTCTTTTTATTATTACACTGAAATAAGCTAGCATGCATTTGTATTGTAGCATGCAACCCGGTCTTGATCTTACACAGGACTGACTAAAACAGTCTATTCCTAATTAATTTAAGCCACATAGAGCTTTACCGTTACTCCAAAAACTAGGTGTGGGAGGAAACCAGCCCAGCTGATGACAGATAGAAGAGAGCGGGCTCTGAAACCGAGATTGAATTACCAAACAGGACCGATAAGCGCGTCCAAATAAACCTGCAAACCAATGAGGAATGGTTAACACAGAAGGGATTAACATAAGGACACATACGCGTGATTCATACTAAATACCACAGGGGAGAACTTGCAGTAAATGACCAGGCAATAGAGCAATAAATACAAAATAATTGGCACACACAGCAAAGATACCTTGCTACAAATTACCCACGCCTCTGAATAAGTGTGTCCTCACACTAAAACTGCTATGTATTTAGATTTTTCTTATAAAACTGCAAAATATATCCGACATGACTAGATACCATAAACGAAAAAAAATCGTTGCGATTAAAGTTCTTTCCATTTTTAGCATAAGTAAGTTCTATTATATAATTCGAGAGTTCTAAATGCACAGTCACACACCGTACATACAGCCGAATATTACAGGTAAGCCCTATTTTAGCTTAATGACCTTTACTGGCAGCACTTTTAACTTTTTAAATCTCCACAACTGAAGTAAATAGTCTCATACGAATTTTGGAATTAAAGTTTCTCTCTAAAATGCATATTCCTTCCACCAGCTCGGGCGTCACCTTTGGCGTCCACTCTGGGTCGTTGGTAACGGGTGTTCCGACGCGGTACTTTTCATAGGGTACGGCCAAGGTATATTCTTAATTCTGGATAGATTATTGTAGCCAGCATCGTCATGCTCATCGATATCATCATCACTTTGATGCATATCCTCATTGTCATCGTTATCTCGGACTTTACAGGATTTCATTCTGTCCACATGAATCACTTGCGGTTTGCCCCTATATCCACACTTTACGTGGTATGTCACATCGCTGAGCCGTTTAACGACTTGAAACTGTCCCTTCCACCAGACTGCAGTTTACTTGACAGTCCTGCTTTTCTCTGAGGAGTGTAAACCCAAACCGAATCACCTGGTTTGAACTGTTCCCATTTCAATCGACTGTCGTAGAATCTCTTCTGGCGTAACATACTTTGGTTAAGGTGGTTCCTTGCAAATTGATGAGCTAAACGCATGGTCTCCGAAAGGTTTTCAACCCAGTCATTTCGAGAATATGTATCTGGTGACCGTCCAAATTGAACATTGAGTGGAACGGTCACTTCCCTACCCAGCATCAAAAAGTTTGGAGTGAAATTCGTAGACTCTTGGACAGCTGCGCGATACGCCATTGTCAAATATGGCAAGTGTTCATCCCAGTTATCCTGATGTTGATTTACATATGCAGAAAGCATCACAGCAAGCGTTCTGTTGAACCTTTCAACCATTCCATCACTCTGTGGGTGGTAAGCAGTTGTCCTGGTCTTTTTGATACCCAGTAATCTGCACATTTCTTGGAAAATTTCAGATTCGAATTGTGTCCCTTTATCAGAATGAATTTGACGCGGCACGCCAAATCTGCATATTATTTCTTCAACAAGTACACTAGCTACAGCTATGGCATCCTGATTAAGCAGTGCAAACGCCTCTGTCCATTTAGTAAGATTACTAGAATATATTTATTCCCAATCGAAGTTTCTGGCAACGGTCCCATAATATCCAATAATATTCTATCCATTGGGCTTCCTGACTTGTAGAGTTGCATCGGGGCTCTTCCCTTCTTGCCTGGGGACTTTTTCTTGCACATGTTTCACATGTACTACACCAGTCCCTAACATCATGTTGTAGTCCAACCCAATAATATCCTTGTCTGATTTTATTAAGGGTTTTCGAAATCCCTAGGTGACCTTCCGTTTTGCTATCATGAGAAAGCTTCAATACACTTTTCCTGAGTTCATAGGGGACAATGGCTTGATGACGTCCCGCTTTACTATCGCATGTTTGGTATCTCCGGCACAATAATCCATTGTGCAACTCAAGTCAGTCCCATTGAGCCCATAAACTCTTAACTTCATTGCTTTGGCCTGATACTTCATTCCAGCACGGTCTTACGCCACCAGTCACCCACTGCCTAACTATGGATAGGTCATTATCGGCGTGCTGAGATTCCTTCAGCTTTGACACCGAATCAGCCGATGGATGCGTACTGTTATTATGATTTTTGGAACATAAAGTGCTCACAGCAACTGTTTTTTGTGCGTTTTGTTTTTCTTTGTTTCCCATGTTTTCAACATTCATTTGTCTCCCGCATTGTCGGCATGGCTTTCTTGATAATGCATCAGCATTTCTATGACGCAAACCCGGTCGATGTTGGATTTCAAAGTCATACTGAGCCAGCATCTCCAGCCATCTGGCCAGTTGACCTTCTGGGTCCTTTAACATCATTAACCAACGCAATGCACTGTGGTCAGTCCGAATGAGAAATCTTTTCCCATACAAGTATGGCTTGAAATGTTTCACAAAGTACACTACAGCAAGTAATTCTTTCCGTGTCACACAATAGGATCGCTCTGATTTTGACAGTGTCCTACTTCCATATGCCACGACGTTTTCGCGACCTTGGTGAACTTGGGAAATTACTGCACCTATTCCATTTTCACTAACATCAGTATCCAAAATGAATTGTTTTGTTATGTCAGGGTAAGCGAGTATTGGTGCTGTTGTTAACTTAGCTTTTAGCATTTCAAACGCTTCTCCGCACTCCTTAGTCCATTTAAACGCCCTCCCTGACTGTCAATTTATGTAGACAACTAGCTATTGACGAAAAGTCTTTCATGAATCTCCTATAGTAGGAACAAAGCCCCAGGAAGCTGCGAAGCTCTTTCACATTCGCTGGTGTAGGCCAAGACTTCACTGCCTCGATTTTTTTAGAGTCGGTTTTAATTCTCTCTTCGGACACAAATCGTTCTTCTGGTTCCACGATCCCGGTCGAACCGTACGAGTGACTATTCCCTACCGTTTGTAATTTACATGGAACGTTCATTTCGTGCCTTGCAGGGATCGTCATTATCTCTGATAACACAACTCTAGCGCATTCCATCGAAATTGATTAAATCACCTCATATGATAAAACGGCGTCCCCTATCTTCAAACTGTGATTCACAAAATCAATCTCGCTTCCTACTTTTTCGAAGAAATCCAATCCTAACTCTCCTTCTACTGTCAAACTGATCTTTGCAACGATAACGCAGTGCTCTTGACGTTTTCCCCCGAATGACAAGGTAAATTTTCCTTTTCCAACTACTTCTAGCGGTTTCCCATCTGCACATAGAACATTCCCAGTAACCTCATATAACCGAGGTCAATCTTCTGGTGCCATCCTCTCATAGATACCTTTTGCTATCATAGTAACCGTAGCACCTGTGTCTATTAGGAATTTTACGCCTGTTCCATGTACAGATCCCTGGAGGTACATCCCCGCATCCATTATCATTGCTTATCCAGTTATATTCCTAGGCCTGGAATCACGGTTCCACCCCTGGCCCTTGGGGTGGGCCCATCCTAGTTTTCCGACAGTTTGGGCTTACTTTTTGGACAGACTCTTTTGAAATGCCCTATTTCTCCGCACTTGTAACAAATAGGTCTTCCCTTCGTTCCGTTTTTCTTGCAGATTTTGCCGTCAAATCCTTTAGTAGTGTCTTGAGTTCCGCAACTTCTCTCTTAAGTTCCTGAATATCACTTAACCCTGCTTCAGACGTTGTCATGGTTCGTGCATACCTCTCTAAATCCTTTCGCTGAAACTCTGCTGTATTAAAGGCTTAGAGTTCTACTCCAACCTGAATTGCTACATCAAAGGTTTTAGGGCGTGCCTGTTGTATTCTTGACCTAAGTTCACTGTCCGTTAAAGAATCGATAAATTGCTCCTTCGACAGTGTTTCGAGTAATTCTTCTGGCGCCTTGGGATATGCTTGGGAAGCGAGTCAGCGTACCGCTTGTCCCAATTCTGGGAGTGTTTCATGTTCCCTTCTTTTGCGGCTTTTTAGCTGTACTCTGTAAATTTCCGTTTGGTTCTTTGGCGTGAACTTTCTTTCTAGCGAATGCATGAGCTTGTCGTAATCCGGAGTTCCAGATCCCAGTAGCTGTTGAGCCTGACCCCTGAGACTCACTGCTAGATAAAGCCCTTTCTCTTCTTGAGTCCATTTATTTATGCCGGCACACGTACTAAAATGCGCTTGAAAGTCCATTAGTGGTGTGGTACCGTCGAATGTTTGTGGCGTTACAAGTGGTCGTTTCAGCTTATTTTGTTCTGAAAATTCTAATCTTCTTTGAGGAGCATGATTTCTTTCTCGGGGTCTCGATGCTGTCATTTGATGTTCGATTCTAAGAGTCCTTCGCGTATTTTCTTCTATTTCACATTCCAGTTGCTGAATTTCACGATTAATTCTTTCTTGTGCATCCATCATTGACGAGACTGTCTGTGATTGCGCCATTTTAATTTATTCATACGATTTTCCAGAGTTTGCAGCTACTTAACGAAAAACAAATAATCTCACCGCTGCCACCAAAATGTGTAGCATGCAACCCGGTCTTGATCTTACACAGGACTGACTAAAACAGTCTATTCCTAATTAATTTAAGCCACATAGAGCTTTACCATTACTCCAAAAACTAGGTATGGGAGGAAACCAGCCCAGCTGATGACAGATAGAAGAGAGCAGGCTCTGAAACCGAGATTGAATTACCAAACAGGACCGATAAGCGCACCCAAATAAACCTGCAAACCAATGAGGAATGGTTAACACAGAAGGGACTAACATAAGGACACATATGCGTGATTCATACTAAATACCACAGGGGAGAACTTGCAGTAAATGACCAGGCAATAGAGTAATAAATACAAAATAATTGGCACACACGGCAAAGATACCTTGCTACAGTATGATACCATAGAGTTTGATGATTACTGATTAGCTGAGGGTTAAATACTTGACTGGAGATTATTAATATAGCGGTTCTTTTGGAAAATACATGTACCACCATGTGTCAGATAACACATATGGCTGCATTTCCTGGTGGATGGACATGTCAAATAGACATCAAGTACATTAAAACATGTTTTTCATTCATTATTCTACCACTTAAGTTAGAAAAAAAATATTTCTTTCACTTCATGACAGACAAATCTTATGAGCCATTTGGCATCATTAGGCATATGATCTCATCCTCGGCGATCAACAGAAACAATAAATACTGGAAATTGAGGGAAAAAAGCATTCAAAATTTCAGACTTGGACCTTGGCCCGCAGATAAGCCGACCCCCCCCCTTCTTCCACGCCTTATTTTTTCCCTAATTTTTTCAGCTTATATGCAAGTATATATGGTAGGAGATCAGGACTACTCTTTTGGGAAAAACATGACTCCCGCTAGCAAAAGTTGCAGTCCCCTACCAGAAGCAAATTGGGCATTCCTGAAATGGCTATATTTCCAGATGAATAGAATCAGCGGTTGCCATTGAGTTTAATTTTCTAACATCTTTACTGCACTGGCATGTATCCCATGAATGTCCATTAGTGTGAGAGTGAATTATGTCAGGCCAAGGAAAGGTCTTTCTCCAAGCACTAAGTTAGTCATCACACAAAGTGTTCCACATGAAATGTGATTTCTAGTAACTTCTAGCACTCTGTTGAATTTCATTACAATCTTTGTCAATTTGCCATTTAACCCCAAAATTCAAATCCAAATTTGCAAACAGCATTTTGTCTAACTCTCAACATGTCTTAATTTTGAGGTAACATGCACTATTTAGTTGGCTACACTTGGAAATGAAAACAATAATGAAAACTAAAGTTGTTCATTTGATGTACTTTTATACACATGTACATCAATTGGTCATTCTGCCTCTGACATCAATCATTGTTAATATCAGCACATTTTCTCATCACTCTGCGGCTAGTCAAATCTTTTAATTTTCTGCCAAGCTTGTGGGTAATGTTCTTCAGATGTACTCTTACAATGACAACATGTACATCTGGGGGTCTTTCAGCCACCAAATTTTCTGATTGTAAATATCAGTCCAGTTAAAATAATCAATTGATCAACACATTTTCCCACTCAACAGGTGGTTGAAGCAGTACTAGCAAGCCCTTGAATATGCCATTCCACATTTTGGTGTGTATGGACTACTCCTGTATAAGTGATTTTATGCATTCCAGATAAAAAAAATTGTGTCCAAATACACGTGATTAAGCATTTGCGAGACATCTGAGCATGTTATATGTAATAAGATTGTTATGCAAATATTGTGCTGAGTGACAGTGTTGACGAATAAAGTGAGGTATTTTGATAAGTAATGTCAGGGACATCACAAAGTCCAGCTACCCATGGTCATAACAAAGTTTTATTTATTATTTATTTTTGTATTAATAATTTAAATTGTTTGAAATAGTAAGAGTCATAATGAGAAATGCAGATAGGGAAATTGCACTGTTCATGTTAAGCCAAATATAAGTTGCAAAAAGCATTAATTATGACTTGAAGGTTCCTGCACGGTCTGCAGTGTACTGTTTGCCAGAACATGAGAGTAAGTTATAGCCACAGTGCCAAGCCCAGATGTTATTGCACACATAAAAAATATGGAACATACTTGTCCTTTATCATGTGAGTTGAAGAACTTCCCTGAAAGAGACTCAGAGATGTTCATAGTGATACTTCACAAATATATATTTTTTAACTTGAATATCCAACTTGATGTTAAAAAAGTAGGCATTAAAAAAACATTGAATGATGTTTCAGTCAGTAGTGAAATATGTTAATTTCTGTTGAGCCCACATTATAGAAGTCTGCTGTTGATCCCACATAATAGCAGTTTGCTGTGGAGACCACATTATAGCAGTCTGCTGTGGAGTCAACATTATAGTAATCTGCTGCTGAGCCCACATTAACGCAGTCTGCTGTTGAGCCAACATTATAGAAGTCTGCTATTGAGCCCACATTATAGCAGTCTGCTGTTGAGCCCATGTTGTAGCAGTCTGCTGTTGAGCCCATGCTGTTGAGCCTACGTTATAGCAGTCTGCTGTTGAGCCAACATTATAGAAGTCTGCTGTTAAGCCCATGTTATAGCACTCTGCTGTTGAGCCAACATTATAGAAGTCTGCTGTTGAGCCCACATTATAGCACTCTGCTGTTGAGCCAACATTATAGAAGTCTGCTGTTGAGCCCACATTATAGCACTCTGCTGTTGAGCCAACATTATAGTAATCTGCTGCTGAGCCCACATTAACGCAGTCTGCTGTTGAGCCAACATTATAGAAGTCTGCTATTGAGCCCACATTATAGCAGTCTGCTGTTGAGCCCACGTTGTAGCAGTCTGCTGTTGAGCCCATGCTGTTGAGCCTACGTTATAGCAGTCTGCTGTTGAGCCAACATTATAGAAGTCTGCTGTTAAGCCCATGTTATAGCACTCTGCTGTTGAGCCAACATTATAGAAGTCTGCTGTTGAGCCCACATTATAGCACTCTGCTGTTGAGCCAACATTATAGAAGTCTGCTGTTGAGCCCACATTATAGCAGTCTGCTGTTGAGCCCACATTATAGCAGTCTGCTGTTGAGTCCACGTTATAGCAGTCTGCTGTTGAGTCCACGTTATAGCAGTCTGCTGTTGAGCCAACATTATAGAAGTCTGCTGTTGAGCCCACATTATAGCAGTCTGCTGTTGAGTCAACATTATAGAAGTCTGCTGTTGAGCCCACATTATAGCAGTCTGCTGTTGAGTCAACATTATAGAAGTCTGCTGTTGAGCCCACATTATAGCAGTCTGCTGTTGAGCCCACATTATAGCAGTCTGCTGTTGAGTCCACGTTATAGCAGTCTGCTGTTGAGTCCACGTTATAGCAGTCTGCTGTTGAGCCAACATTATAGAAGTCTGCTGTTGAGCCCACATTATAGCAGTCTGCTGTTGAGCCCACATTATAGCAGTCTGCTGTTGAGCCCACATTATAGCAGTCTGCTGTTGAGTCCACGTTATAGCAGTCTGCTGTTGAGCCCACATTATAGCTGTCTGCTGTTGAGTCCACGTTATAGCAGTCTGCTGTTGAGCCCACATTATAGCAGTCTGCTGTTGAGCCCACATTATAGCAGTCTGCTGTTGAGCCCACGTTATAGCAGTCTGCTGTTGAGCCTACGTTATAGCTGTCTGCTGTTGGGCCCACGTTATAGCTGTCCGCTGTTGGGCCTACATTATAGCAGTCATTTTCACAATGACTTTCTTGGTGCTATTGTCATCAGCATCATGTAATGTTTTTGATATTTATTTGCTTATACATCCTAGTCCCCATGATAGATTTTCATTAATGGCAATTCATTCTATGTCATGCTCACTCACCCATATGACTGTTATCAAGGTCTCTATCACAGAAAATTTGTGTAAAAGTTTTGATTAAACTTTATATCTACCTAAATTTTCTAAACTCTTTGGATTTTCATTACGCTTAATAACTGGATATCTGAGATAATGTATTTGATCACATGCTTGTTTTCATGTTGGACAAAATACTATTTTCTCCTTAAAAGTATGAACAATAATGTGTAAATAAAAAGTGTATTTAGAGATTGCGCTGTGCTTTGCCATTGTCTGAAAGATTTTCTGGGGAGTTTGTTATTGACAACAAAATATACCATCTGGCAATTTTTTGTAACAACATTGTTAGCTGTTTAAACTTGAATACACAATCTTGTCAAGTTAGGTGGCGCTCTACAGTTTCGTACTTTGCATAGGGTTAGAATTTTAAAGAAAAAAATTTTTCTGAGATTTCTTCACTGCTTATACTGGCAATATAATAAAGACTTTGTATATCTTAGGTGTTGGGAGAAGAACTTTCAATTCCCTTTATTTTGATGTATGATTGATGGGTGTACTTTAGGTTCTAGAGTATACAGCTTGGGCTAACATAAGATGTGCTAATGTAAACAAACTGCTAGCTCCGCATGGTCATTTTCACTCCCTGGACTTCAGAGGTAAATTGTAGAAAAATGGTACGATAACTTTTTTTACTTTTCTGATATTTTGTAATTTGTTCATTGCACTTTCAGAAGCTGCTATTGCCTACTTCAGCAAAATTCGTTTTCCCTAGTTTAATATCTGCTAAAGTTAGTGTACTTTTGATTAATTCTGGCTAATTTTTCAAGCACATGGGAGCATCCATTTTGTTATACCATGCGCTTAGATCATTTACAATTTCCACAAGTGCAGTATCCAAAGAAATATCAGCCACATTACTTCAAAGTAGCATTGAGATATGCCAACATTATCTCCATTGTGCATGTTACAAATGCAAACAACTTCACCTCACATACGTCACTATCTGAAAAGTACATATTAACTGGTGAGCGCCCCCATAAAGAGCATTCGGGTGTATACCCATGGAGTTATATTTATTGCTGTTTGTATTAATATTGGCTCATTTAGTTCAAATTCACTGCAGTTTAGAACTTAAATGTCTTTACATTCCAAATTCTGCTTTAATTAAGCGGCCGCAGGTGGGCTTGAGAAGAGTTATGTCCCTTGCTATTGTACACAATACGACATAGACTAGTGGCAATTAGAAACCTCTGTGTGTCATTGTTTTTAAAAATGTTTCATTAATTTGACATTTCTCAAGGAAGATGCTATCAGTTCTTCATTGAACTGGTAATAATTTGGATATTTTTCCCTGTTTTTTCATTGTCAAATTAAACTATTAACAAAATTTATTTTCTTGGTATTAAATAATTTTGTATTGACATATAAAAAAAATTCTATAGTATCATATAGTCATGGTTTATTAAGCTAAGTCAGAAATATTTCAAACTAAATTAACAGTTCAAGATATAATGACATATAAAAGAGCTTCAACTCAACATACACAAGTCTGCAGCAAGTGTCACATTTGGACAGGCTCACATGAACAACATGGTTATGGAATAATTTATGTAACCTTTCGTGGGAAAAGAAAGATTGCTTTGGCTCACCGACTAAGGTTCTATGTTGAAACTCTGGTAAATTCACTACCATATCAGTGTGACGTATCACATAGATGCCATACAAAAACATGATCATTTATCACTTGAACCAAAAAAAGAGAAAATTTGGATTGAAAATCATGTAAAGCCTATGGTGAATGCCAAGTCAATATGGGCTAGGGGGAGTGGTGTATACTGTGATAGTCAGGTACATTTAATAATTGTTACATGCATTCATTTAAAGGATTTAAAGTGTATGGATGTTCATTGGGTACAAAATTGTTTATTGAATTAGCAAACATTGAATTTTGTACAAGTTTTCTGTTGCTTTTTTGTTTGCATTTGATGTAGCATATGTACTTGTACTGAAGACTTGATTTCCTCTCCCTGTCTTTTACTGTTCTCTGATCTCATTCTGCTATGAGCTGAAATACTGGATCAGACTGAGTAGAACAATTCCATGAGACTTGGTCAGTGGGAGTGTAAAGTTTCCTGTACCATACTCAGAGCTATGAGGGAATGAATGACATAATGCATCAAAATGTCTGCTCCATACTGATATTTTAGGTGCATAGGTAAAAATGATATTGTGCAAGCTCTCGCACTTATTTGTGTTTAGAAAGTGTGAAATTTTACTTAGCTTGACATCTAAGACAAAATTTCTTAGTAAATATTCAAGCTTTTTAATATAAGAAAGATTTAAATGCTTCCCATATGGCAGAAATTTTGAGTAATAGGATGCTAAATGGGCAAGTCAGTCACTCCAACTTTGGCCTTGTAGCAAGAAAGTGCCAACATCGCATTTAAATTTCCTGTGCCTGGGCCTCACTTTCTATGTCCTTGGCACTTTTCTGGACAGGCAGCCTATTCTGCTTCCTGCAGATTTCAGTTTGTACATTTAACTGTTAAAAAGGCACACAGTCCTTGAGTTTTGCTTTTATACATCGGTGGATTATATCGCTTGCAATTTCCAGCTCAGTCATACATTATGCACAATGTTCCCAATATCCTAGTTAGTTTTGGTATGTTCATAATTACATTTCCATTGATGTTGACAACACGCTGCAACATGTGACCCAACAATTAAGTTTTCTTCATTTCTTTCTTTCTCCAATTCAGGGCAAAGCTTGGGTGCACTTTATTTGGGCCACAGGAAGATAGTGATTCTTCATATACATCAATTCTTGGGCGCTTTATTTGTGGATATGTAGAACCAGATTGCAACCTGAATAGGTTGGTCACTCTTGGATACTCGTAATCCATAGTCCTATGGTTGACTGTGTTGTATGAACTCTTGTGGACAAATAGCTATTTTCTTAGCTCTTCCTTTAGCCATGTTTTCTTAGATAGTGGCTAATGTGGGTTGATGTAGTATTAGTGACATCATGGTTACCAGTTGTTCCTGGTTGTGATGTATCTTAGACAGTATGTAACATCATAATCAGGCTGGGGCTTGAAATTGTTGGGAAACACACCTACCCCCTTTTTTGGCATACATGTCTGCATGTTTTGGTTTTATAATTAATTTTACCATATAAAGCAGTCAACATATTTGATTTTCATTGTAATCAATTATGTATGTAATCATCAATCACATTCCTGGTCCATGGAATGGTCTCACCAGGAGTTAATTCCCCTTGACTTTTCATTTCAATTCTTTGACATACAAGCATTAGTGCAGATTCAAATTAGATTACTAGTGCCGGGGAAAAAAGTAATTATTTACAAACAAAATGTATATTTATGTCTACTGTTATGAATTTATAGCATCAAGGACTTTTTTTCTTAATCCAATGCTGGACAATTTTTGCACTATTACCTCAAACTTTATGGAATTTTTCTCACTTGATTTACATATATACATGACCCAAGTATAGTTTGCAACTTTAGAAATGATCTAAATACATTATTTGATGTTTGGATTGAAAAATAAAACAAATACTTCATATGCATTTATTATTGAATGTCTTTCTTTAATGTCAAAATAATAGCATTTCCCAGTGACGTTAAAATACAGTTTTGACGTCATGAAGCTACATTTAAGTTACTTCAGAGGGGTATAGTAAATTAACTATGTGTTTGTAATTTTGGAAGTAAATACCATGTATGATATATCAATGTGTTTGAAATTGACTGCAGAATATGACAAGTTTTTCAATAAGTTGAAAACACATCTTCAGTGGTTCTTTAAGGTGGCGCTCTACAGTTTTGTACTTTGCATAGGGTTAGAATTTTAAAGAAAAAAAAATTTCTGAGATTTCTTCACTGCTTATACTGGCAATATAATAAAGACTTTGTATATCTTAGGTGTTGGGAGAAGAACTTTCAATTCCCTTTATTTTGATGTATGATTGATGGGTGTACTTTAGGTTCTAGAGTATACAGCTTGGGCTAACATAAGATGTGCTAATGTAAACAAACTGCTAGTTCCGCATGGTCATTTTCACTCCCTGGACTTCAGAGGTAAATTGTAGAAAAATGGTACGATAACTTTTTTTACTTTTCTGATATTTTGTAATTTGTTCATTGCACTTTCAGAAGCTGCTATTGCCTACTTCAGCAAAATTCGTTTTCCCTAGTTTAATATCTGCTAAAGTTAGTGTACTTTTGATTAATTCTGGCTAATTTTTCAAGCACATGGGAGCATCCATTTTGTTATACCATGCGCTTAGATCATTTACAATTTCCACAAGTGCAGTATCCAAAGAAATATCAGCCACATTACTTCAAAGTAGCATTGAGATATGCCAACATTATCTCCATTGTGCATGTTACAAATGCAAACAACTTCACCTCACATACGTCACTATCTGAAAAGTACATATTAACTGGTGAGCGCCCCCTTAACTGAATATGGGTTATCTTGCACAGATGTTAAGATGTCGCCAATTTAAAGACATGTACATGTAGCATGTAAACTATAGTTGTGTGCAACTGGCGACAATATTATAGTGAATTATTTAGTGTTCCTAAGATACAGATCAAGCGAGGGTCACACTGTAATTATTACTAGGTGACAATTATTTAAGCACATGGATAAATATTTGGTCTCACATCATTCAGTTGAGTGCATAAACAAAACATTACATAAGTCTAGCTTTTGTTATTGCAGGAGTATAAATCAATCATGATAAAAAGTCCAGCTTTCATTATTGCTGATGCAGTTTTAAAAAAAAGGTCTTTTAGCATTCCTAGGCCAGAAGGAGGGAAACTTGAAGTTCCCACTTATGAATCTTTTTCAAAGATGTGACATAAAGGTTTGGTATTATGGAAATAATAATTACCTCTGGCTTGGGCATAAGCATCGACATTTTTGATAATCATAATTATCAGCTTATAGCTTTAATGTTTAAACACGGATTAAAACAAGAATGTTCTTTATTTGTAAAAACAAAACATAACACATTTTACAGAAAATAACCAATATTAGTTTTCCTTTTCTTTAACGACTTTATTTGTTATATTGTCATTTTTGTGTGCAAGCTTCAATAAAATTAGAAAAGCTCATATATACACATATACATATACATATTGTAACGTGCCAAGGGGTCAAGGTCAAATAAAATGGAATAGATGGACAACTCACGTCTTTTTCAGTTACTAGATCTCCAGTGAATTGCAGTGTCAATAAATGGTGTGTTCACCACAATGGTCCTATTTAGATAATAAACACACAAAAGAAAACAAATATAAATAGTCAAAACAGTTTATTATATGACTTCCAGGATTGTAAGTGTTTGCTCACAAACTTAAGGGCTCAAAATGCTGAAATATAATATTTACTAATTTTCAGAACATTTGTTTTGATAAAGCTTATTAAAACACAATTTTCAGTGGTATATTGCATGTAAAAGTCAGCATCAATGTTCCCTTTGTCCCAAATTAATCTTGTACACACACAACAACAACAATAACAAAAATAAGTTAGTATGTATCAAAATGTGTTTGTATGACGTACCGAAGTGGTAAGGATATTTGTGCATCCAATCAATGTTCGGAACCAGACCCGGGTTTGTGTTTATAGTACAATGGTAAATGTGTTAGAGGCACAGTCTGGAACCGGATGTTAAGTGTGTCGCATTCTCGACTGAGACACAGTTTGTCGTTTTGAGCGACACAGTCTTGCGCAACCGGATGTCAATAGTGTGCGCTTGAATTGAATGCGACAATGTGTGTCGTTTTGTGACAACAAAGTGTGTCGTTGTGTCGGGTATATTATTTCGCCATCGAAACGACACAATCACTACAAATTGGATGGGAATTTTATATCTCAGAATGATACATGTAATTGAGTAGGAACTTCGATAGTGCCAATCCGAATAATAAATTTCCAATGGATAGCAGACAGTCTAATCACTTTATGGGGACTTTCATTTAATATAACAAGTTAATAAACGTGAAACAATATCAGAGAAACATTATAGTAGTCATTATGAGTACTAAATTTAATATGTCGGTAGTAAGTAGTCTACCTTGCTATTAATGCTTGAAATTATCAGATGGGATGACTAGAAACTTTTGTTCTGTTTGTTTGATCTTGAGACCTTTACTGGAGTCCAGCAGAACCAGAACTGCCAAAACGGCGGATCTCACCCCTATTTATAGGTTTTGGGAACACACTCGGGAAATTCACGACAATGTTTTCACGAAAATGACTATATATGGAAGAATTCGGAAAGATTAACTTGAGCGCCTCCTAGTGGAAAGCCGAGCGCCCAATATACACAGTAGTAAACATGGCGCCCGATTTCAAACGACAAAGATAACAATTATTTCACAATAAATAATACAAAGATTCACATTGATGATGTACAGTTTCATCATGATGGCGATACTTATGAACTTACATGAGTATTACCTTAATTCTGGAGAGAAAAATGGATACAATTACCTATTTCTCTCTCAACATAGACGGTAAGTAATAACAATTTACAATCATATCATGTACACTCTGGGCTTCAAAAAAATCTTTACCCAGATGATTAATATTTAAACAAATAATTTTTATATGATTAACATATTATATCAGATTACCTTTGTTTTGTACAATGGTTATATATCAAAAACTATTACCACAGTTACTATTATTTGCATTGGAAACAGGCAAAACTTCACAACATGAAGGGAATGTAAACAATAAAAGAAGATTATAAATTCCCTCAAACATTAATTAAATTTACAATTGCACTTTATAAAATTATAAGTTGACAGGTAGTCAGGATTGTTTCAATATAACCAAACATTTTATACAAAAGACAATGACAACTGTTGTAGCAACAGACAGGGTGAGCAGCGGACCTTATAATAGAAGTGTCTATTTGCTAAACTAAGATCATTTCTTATAAAAATAGAAGAAAAAAAATAACGTGAATAACAATACACCGAAGACTCTAACTAGCTGAGAGAGTCACTTTTGGGTTAGTTAATTTTGTTACTGATCTTTTGTCATGTTTTTTTTTATTATGCATGAAATATTTACCTTTTGAAACCTTATTGAGGTCACACCCTCTCTGCTGCTGTGGATTAGATCATTATTATACATCATAAAATGGATAATGAAGTGTATACAACTAGATTAGTTCGAGAGCGACTAGAAGCAATTTAGAAATTTCTACCAGTCTGTGACTATGTCAGGAAAAAAAATTACAAGTGCATCAAGAGTCACAGGTGGAATTTGCAGAGTGTTCAGAACAGTCATTTAGATCTGTTACAAAAGTTATTGAAGGAGTTAAAAATGCCATTTAGGAGGATCTTCTTCCAGTATCAAAACAAACCGCTGAGCAAATTTCAAGAAGAGCAAAAAGAACTAAACAAGCAAAATTTATTTTATGAGATCTTCCAACTGAGATACGTGTAGCTCAACTTGAAGAGGTTGTGGGAGAACTGAAAAAGAAAGAGGAATTAGCTTTACAGAGAAATTTAGTGAAAACGGCACACAAACAATAAAAAATATGTTAATAAAACAACAAGAATATAATTGAGTTTTGTACATTTGCTGCTTCAAATTATCTTAAAATAAATAAATTTTTAAAACCTAAACATGTTAAGGGTGTATGCCGTGAAATGTGGATCAATTGGGTGTTTAAAATAAACCAGGATATTAATCAGACAAGATTATCTTTATAGCAGATTTACAACAGAAAATGAAAGACAAACATAAACAAGAACAGAAGGAAAAGGAAAAACAACAACAACAGAAAAACAAATGACATAAAACTTCCAAGCAAGACTCTTCCTATCAACATCCTCCACCTATCCAACAAAGGGAAGAAACGAATGAATTTCACAACGCATCTGAAACTAGTGCTAATGGTAGTGGTATTCCAAGCACTACTTGGGGAAGTGGTCTTATTGTCTGTCCTAATAACATTCTTTCTGACACAGCATGATTAGAAGTTCTCATAGGAGGAAAATGAGCTGGAATTAACTCACCAGAAATAATTAATGAAGCCGCTGATATTTGTCGACGATTATTTCAAGATGGATATTGGCATTTACTGGGAACATATTGATGACCTCGTTGATGGTTCACAGTGACTAGTTGTCTGATTAGATATATAGACAACAAATAAGATGATCATATATCAACATCACCATGGACCTATAATGGTCAGAGGAACAAATTCATGATTACCAGTCTATAAAGCAACGTATGGTGATGGTCTTGGTAATGTTATTAAAGGGTTATTTGCAAGATTGGCTCCCAAAATAGCTTCAATCGCAAAACAATTATCAATGAAAGCTAATAGTGAAAAAAAAACAGGTGCTATTGGTAATATTGCCAGAAAGGGATTTTCTGCATCCAAGGATAGACTAGCACGATTAATACGACGAATACCACCAACAGTAAAATTACTGTCTATTGAAATTATGCCTGCGAATGTCAGTAAAATAATAAACCGAGCAGCGGATCAAAAACTAGCAGCCTTGATGAATCAAGAAACAGAAAAAAGTATAAATACTAGCTTTACCTGATATAGACTTCGTAGGCGACATTGATTTAGATCAAGAAATATATAATATAATGTTTAAACGTGTATCTGACCCAGCATTCGCCATAGATTTACCGGTTCTCAAAGATTAATCTATACAGATTATCAATTTTATTCTTATGATGCAAGACAGCCAAATAAATGAGGCAGAATTGAACTACAACTTCAGGATACAAGTAGATATTTTCTACCCGATGAAGTAGGTGAAATTATAAAAACATGATACAGAATGGGGGGGGGGGGAGTGCTGTCAAAGTTAGTTTTGTTAAGAATGGGATTATGGCACTGTTTGATAGTGCTATATATATGATTGATGGAAGAAACATTGAATTAATTCAAAAATATGATGTTGCTACAATGATAATTGGTCTAGCAAAATATTCTGATTATACAAGTTCAGCTGGTCTGACAATGATGTTTCACAAAGATGGCTCCAGTTTCTTAAAGTACAAACACCACAGGATAATGCAGCTGATCCACAACCAGTTGGAATGAGTAGGCCTGTTGCTGTTTTTTTCAATATTACAAAACTACAAGAACAATTACAAGACATAAATTCATGGATGTTAGGATACGCAATGACGATATATTCGTCATAAGGATTAACTATTTCTGATAAGTTGTTTCGATTATTGATATCATATCGAGTAGTCAAATTTAGTCTATCTTGCAGTATAATGAATCAGAAACATACATCGGCTGCGGAGGGTTACTGTAAATTTTACTGACACCACTGGCGATATTATTGATAATGATATAGTAATAAAGCAACTCGCTTGTTATAAACACAGTGACAAAAATAATCGCTATTTTGATATTGATGCTGAATTTATCAACAAGATGAAACAAAGAATAATCGTTGTGTGAGCTGGAACACAATAATGTGTTGGCAATATTCAAATAACGACCTAAGACAATTTACCGTTGATAGGAAAGATAGTAGTCTTGGTCATACACGTAAAAATACGAGGTTGACCTGTCTTGAAAGTAATAGACGTAGAGGTGCTATCTAATGGATCGTGATGGTAATTGTGTATCCTTGGGTATTACTTGTTATTGTTCACGTACAAATCCTCGATGAAGAGCAGTTTGATCTAATCTATGGATTGCAGGTCTACCCGTAGATCTAACCACGCTGGAAATCGTATGTGTAGTAACACTCCAAATAGGATTAATCGCTCTTTTTTATACCAGTTCACCGGGCTCATACAAGTATCTTACGATAACATTACCTAATACTGGCTGTGCTGAAAATTCACGTCGTTGTATTGGTACATAATGTGTTGCTAATGCATTATTGTTTCATGTTGGTTGTTCGAATAATTTCATTATTGCATTTATCACACATGGTAATCTTGCAACCCATTCTCGAGATCTCGTATCCTGAATTAATTCCTTCGCATACTGATATCAAAATAACCGTTCAGCAAGAGTTCGATTACATCGCTGAACAATTGCCTAAGCACGATGAATTGAGGTATATTCTCGTCTAAATTTTAACATTATGTTTTTGTTTTCATAAGAGATGATACTACACCAAGACATTCCTTGCCAGGATCAACCTGTAGTAGTTGTGGCCATCGTAGATCAGATCCTCGTTGATAAATTCGTTCAAAAGCTAATACAACTTCTGTTGCTGTCTTCATTGATAACGACTCTGCTTCTTCATATCTGCTTGCGACATCAACGACAGTATTGTATGTTATTGGACGTCTGCCAATTTTGATAGTATCATGTGGTAAGAATAAAATATCCGCCTGATGAACTTCATTAGGAACGCTGACATCGAAAGGTGAATTCGTATAGGCGGTGGTATATAAATTTGTTATATTGCCTGTCGTGCTAACCACGCTGCAGCAACATAACGTTTGACACATGCCGCATCATCGAATTTATGAATTGCAGACCTTCCCTTCCAGTATCCTCTTGGGCTATAATAAATCGATTTTATACTATTAATAATAAGTCGATTGATTACCAGCCGCTAATGCAATTTTACCTTTCATCGCGGATCTCACCAACCAATTTTCTAATGATTCTTTGAAAGATTTAGTTTTTATGGACTTTAACTCGTGAATTAATGTTACATCTGCAATATGCATATGCTGCAAATTGTTACGTTTAGAAGCTACATTTAGAAGTTTCATTTATCGGCTATTCATCGGGTCTTGGTTGATCCTGATTATCAAGTCTGGTTCCATGACCACAATAATTATATCCTGGAAGGTGTTCTTTTCCTGGGTACTTAACCCATGGAGTTCTAGGCAATATTCCTAAATTTGCTGCAGTATCACCTCCTCGTTTGTTTGTTTATATTTATTGAATTATCAAGGGAAATAAATTTAAATTTCTTTGTACCACATTGTTCACACTTACCTGTAAGTGCTGATCTATTATTTGTTCTTGTAATATTTGTTAATGTATCTGTAAGGGAACGCGCCCTGCATTTAACTCAATATAGATCCATAATATATATTATGTTTATATAATATGGATGGTATTTATTTTTCAGCGACAAGAAAAAGAGAACCGGTAAAACATCATGCAGCGCTACCAAATTCTATCAGAATGATTATCACAGATCTATCTGGAAGTGATAAAACGCAGCCTAGTTAATTTACTAATGACATGGTTTAAATGAAATAAACTACATTTGGTTGTTTTACTTTCGGATTGACAAATGGACGCTTCTGTTATGATGTATATTCACCTTTGCTGCTGCTATTGTACTATTTCAGATGTTTCCATGGTAGCAGATTGACAATATATGTTTATGTATGTAGTATAGTTCATAATGAACATGTCTATGAAACATCACTGAATTTGAGTATAGATCACGTTACAAAAATGTATGCATCAGTCAGAAAGCATAAATAAGACATATATCAATGATAATACTTGTTTGATTCATATTGTATTAGCAACACATACTTGTCACTAAATAATTCACTACAGTATTGACACCAGTAGCACGTGGCTATAATTGTTAATCATGATATGTGTACATGTACTTAAACTGGTCTAGTTTTGGGACAGCTATAGACAGCTATGATCCTGCTGAGGCTACCAAAGCGGAAGGCATTTCATAGGAAAATGAAAACTTGTGATAAATTAAAAAATAACTTGACGGCCAGATATGTATGGTTTCAAAACATTAGAAATATAATTTGCTTTTCACGCCGCCATTAATAATGATCATAGGTATAACTGTTTTTCCTGCAAAGTCGTAAAGAATGATCAGTGCTTCAAAGTTAATCGGTAGTTTTGAAGTTTCAGCAAAAGAAAGTTTCTAGGAAACTTAAAAAAAAATATGTTTGGTTGATTGTACTCATTCTCGTTATTGCATTGAAAGTTTAGTCTGATAGATGACTGAGTGGATTAAAAGCATACAGCACTCAGGACATATGTCAGCATTTATGACATAACGATGCACTGTTTAGATGGTTTGTTAACATGAACAAAGATTCATTTATGTAGCAATAGACAGGTTCCAGTGCATTTTATATCCTAGTTTGCAACTTCATTTCACGATTTATTTGGATTTCTCCACTACAAACCCAATATACAAGGTGAAACAGCCAAACATTTTCAAAATAGTATATTTTGTCGCCAGTAAGAGAAACACAATCAAAATGTGCGACATTCATAAAGCCAAGCGCAATTCCTGAATAAACATTTTACAATTTATTTATCGTAAGTTTTAGAAGAAAATAATGTACGAGAAAAATACAGGTATGTGACCCTTTTTTCAGGAGCCACACCACAATCGTCTTATATTAGAATTCATAATTATAATATACTTTTTACACATATAGTTTCATAAATTTACGAAAGAAATGTTTTCATGAATGAGAAAATTACATGTGTTTGAAATTTCGGGAGCCATGCAACAATCTTGTTATATCCGAATTCATGTTATAACGGAGCTTGCTCTTAAAGGGTCACACTGTAATAATGTAGACCTAGTATAGTACTTAATCTGTAGTATCTATAAACACTTTACAAGATTTAATAACACTTACAAAAAATGCACAACAACAGGATTACAAAAACAAACGCAACAAAATTACAAAACAAAGGAACACGCTAACAGTGGTTAACATTATCGAGTATTTAAGTCTGTTCTTGTTGTCAAAATAGATGAGTTTTAAGAGCACTCTTGAATAAGATCACAGTGTCTTTGTGTCCAAGATCTAAGATAGATAAATTCATTCCACGTCATTGTGGTGTTTGGTACATAAAAGAATGTCGGTATGAATTTGTTTTAACAGTGAAACAATGACAGTGTGAAAATCAGAGGGGGTTCATACATTTATAGATGAAGTGTATGAGTGGATGAGGCCAGACTTGTTTTATTGGGAGCAAATCAACAAAAATGTAGCATAGTGAATATATTTTGTAATTCATTCTGGATTAAATGGGTAGCCAGTGAAGGTTACAGAGCAAGAAGAGGTGTGCTTAGTTGACATTTTAAAAAAAAATATTTTAAAGATTATCTGAGCAGTTGTGTTTTTAACTGTTTTTAATTTCTACAGTAGATATGAGACGAACCAGACAGGGAATTACAAAAGTCCAGTCCTGAAAGTACCAAGGAATACAGTGTTTTAGTGGCATCAACTAATAGCAAATTGCATGGATATGATGAGTCTCAGATACATATATGCAGCCTTGTATATCTTCATTACATGTTGGTGTAATGAGATCGTACTGTCGAGTGTGAGACCTATATTTCTTATTGACTTTATAAATTTAATGTTGGATTTGCTGATACTTATTGTTTGTTGCATATATTATTATTTAGAATGTCTCTGTGTGGTTATCTGGATGGTTTTAGTTTTATCAGTATTTATCTGCAGCTTGTTACATGTCATTAATGATTTAGCATGAGAAATCTACCTCTCGACACCTTGGATGGTAGCCTCAACCAGATGTGAATATTTGAGTGTCATCAGGATACAATCGATGAGACACGGGATGTTGATCTGTGATACTTGTGAGCAGTTGAGGGTATAGACTGAATTTTTGACCTTTGTGAATGATCTGGGAATTCTTACTTTAAATCATTGTATAGTTATCATCCCATTTCACCTTGAAATCAGCAATATGCATCAAAAAGATGTTTGACAAACCAATTTGTAGAGACAATACATTCGGCACAACTCTGAATTAAATCGCATCATTGCTGTTGCTACGTCATGAAAGCCGGCAATTCCCAAATACTTGTAAATATTATGATTAAAACATAGCTGATCAGTTAAAATTTAAATAACTAGCTTTCGATAGTAAATGCACTTTCGTGTCTGTGCATGTAATTGCAAGACTGAAATGATTTATCTGTAAGAAAAGGGATTGATAGATGAAAGAATTTTGCAAACCTAAGTGTACCTATTATTCGCTCAATATCTGTAGTTAGTTCAATTTGGAATTCTATCAAGTGTCAGATCAAACAAGTGGATATATACAACTATTGGCCCTACAGTTCACAAATGTTGCATATTTACAAATTTTGTGCGGTGCATTTTCACCATATCTTAGTCTCTTAGTATGGTCATTGTGACCTATTTATACACGATAGCCATCATGGAAAATGGTGCTTCCAGTGCTCCAACTTTTAATTAAAACGGTGGCATTTTCAAATATTAATTGACAAGTGAAATTTTATGACACCTGTATATATGGCTTAGGCCACCCCACCCCAAATGAATCATGAATAGGATAGTTTTGCACACAACAGTGAGATGGATTTGTCTGCCTTGTGATACATTTAGTTTAAGCATCCTAACAGAGATTATCACCAGAATTTCATTTTCAACATTTACGAATAAAAGGTGTTACATAATATCAGTTTACTTATAGACTACATTGAACAAGCATTGGAGATGGCATGCACATAGTGGGGGAAAAAGGAAATAAGAAGCATATTTATGTTAAAAAAAACTTTAAAGGAAGTTATAGTGAGTCACAAGAAGACATTTGTTTCTTCTGAATTCTAACTTTAGTTTTATAGTCATATCTTGTCCAAATATTATCGATTGAAATAATAACAAACATTTTGATTGGGGTTTCAAAGTCAATGTCACACAGGTTGGAGAACCAAAATGGCATCTGTACAATAACTTTGCAGAACACATACCTTACGGATACTTTGTGGTCTGAGCATGGTGCTAGTAAAAAACCTCTTGATAATAAGGCTAAAGTGTCAAAGATCAAGGTTAATTATTAGACTAATAATAGTTTAAATAGCAAGAAAATAAATTTAATTAGAAATCGCATACCTCCACGAAAAGAAAGGCTTACTGTTCTAGTTTCTGCATAAAATGTATATGTAAGTCAAAACCTCCAAAGTCAAGATCAGAGTACTGCAATAAAGGAACTCTAATACTATGTAACGTGTTCTGGTTAGTCATCCTTCAATTCGCTTCTTGACAGGTGTTTCCTTTAGGTAGTGAAAGAACCTATTGCTTGATTTTTACATGGGTGTCCAGTATCGTTAAATGTATCATTGTTATAAATTAAGTTTATAAAATTATACTTGAAGTAATGCTCTTTAAAGTACTGTAAATTTGATTTAAACTGAGCTAACGGTTGTTATGTTGTCTTATTGTAGAGTTTGAAGAAGCAATAAACAATTCTCATGAGGTTGGAAGTATCATAGTCCATCAGATCGACGAAGTATTGGATATTGATTGCTGTTTCTTGCAGACCATCTGGCTGGTTCATGGCCAATAATCATGACTTTAGTTACCCTTCATCCAAAACTAGTATCCGATAGAGAAGAGAAAAAAAAAGCCGGACATTTTTTACCATCACTTTACATGTCCGAAGCACGTAGACTGCATAAACCAATTAAGAAAAAGCCCAGCTTAGAGCCCATGCAAAAATATCCTTGGGGCAGTTTATCTAGTTGATTATCATGGAATTAATTAAAACGTAAGGCGTTCAGAGATAATCAACCACCATTTCTCAGATTACTTAATTGTCTGAGAATAGCCAGGAAGATGATGTGACATATACTTTTATTACTGATGGGACAGTGTCTTGTAAGTCTGTTTTACCACATTGCAAGGTCGACCGACTAGTTTTTGTTTAATATAAATCCTTTTAAAAAGCATATATATAATGTGTTTGTTTGTTTAGGATTGTTAACGTAGCTTTAACAATCTTTCAGTCATATCGCTACGATGCCTGCAGTGAGGCAGTATATAATGATGTCTAGCACTGGGGCATCATGCCACATACATGTAGCATGATGTCCTATTCAGTCACATTATCCTGACACCAGACCGACCAGTCTTAAAACTAGCCTCTTAATACTGAGCACCAAGCGAGGCAGCTGTTAGTACCATTTTTGTAAGTCTTTGGTATGACTCGGCCGGGGATCGAAACCACGACCTTCCGCTTCCGCGGCGGACCCTCTAACCACTAGGCCACTGGAGCGGTTATATATTATGTGTTATTAGAAATAAGATGAACATGACTAGTACACATGTCCGTGATGTATGGGTAATTTAATTACACTTTAGTCCTACATGTAAGACCTAGACGATGATATTTACCTTCTGGCACGTTCATTGGTGTGTGTGTGTGTGTGTGTGTGTGTGTGCTGAATTTGCATGTGCTATAAAATTGATGTAGCCTATATACAGACATTAACAAGTCCGTCATGTTTTACCCCACCCCCACCCCACCTGAAAATAAATCGAAATGACGGCCTTGTGTTGTGGGCGTCAGGGTCTTACAGCCTCATTAACGGCGATCTGCAGTGTTTTCATGTCGACTAACAACGTTACGAAAGTCAAAGTTTTGTGAATATTTCATACATCGGGCGACGAAAATAACGACGCTTGTCTACATATTAAAGTCATAATGTTTTAATCAGACTTTGATGTCTTTTCTATGATTAATTCAAATTCTCACAAAAGAAATTGACCTATTTTCAAGTTTCGCAGGCCTTCATTTCAGTTAGCTGGAAATCAATAAAAGCCGGGAATGCTGAAATCGGGTTAAGTGTAAATATTTCTCTTTAACGAAATGAATAAAAAAAATTTAGTATGCATATTGCAACCGTAATCAGCGTTAGTTTCGTTCAAGAAACACATTCCCAACATAAACCAGTTTGAACTTACTTCGGCATCCTGGACTACCATTGCATTTCAACAAATTTAGATGAATGTCAATGGAACATTAAAATGCTTCCATTTTCCACTGTCAGATTTTGATTCCACCAGGATAAAAATAGCACAATCCACAAATTTAATTACATATAAATTTGTGTAAGAGTGTTGATATGGGCTGCCAAGTGTGAGATATTCCTGAAACTTTTTACTACTCATTCCTATGTTAACTGACATCGGAACACTATACAAGCTCTTTATTTGGATAGTAATACATAACACAGAAACAAAAATAACACGTGCTATGTCTAACATTTTTGGGTTACACTTCACTTTGGTTAGGGTAACCAGTTTCGGAAACAATTGGCTTTTATCGCGCTGTCACTGATATGGAAAAGTACTAGTTACCGTCAGTCCGGATGGAGAGTAGATTGTCGTCGGCATTTGTAAGAAAAGAGAGAAGATAAAAAAGGAAAAAATAGAAAGAAAAAAACCCACAAGGAAATAAAATGGGCGTGAGGAGACCTGTTTGGAGTTCTAAAAAAATGAGTATATTCTTGAGACATTTTGAGCATGAAACTCAAGCCCGAGTTAAATTAAGAAATAACTCCAACTCCCCATCTCCGTAAATTATAAGATACGAACACCTACAAAATCAAACACACATGCGAGCTTGATTTTATTAAACTAGTATAACATGATTGTACAAGCATGATAGTCCATCATCGAAGTTCTAGCCGCCAAGTGAAACTTCGCAGTAAAATATCTGTGGGCACTTATATTGGCCAGCGAAAGTAATGGAAATTTTGATAGCGTTCGTTTTGGCAAGTATATTAAATGCTTGAAGATTTTTTTTGGAAAAACTGTATTGTGTGATTTTCACTGAAATTAGCAGAAATAATACGCAACGTCGTCCTTTTAGTTACACTTTAATTTGTGTAGCCAGTTACGGAGACAGTTTGTGTGTATCAAAAATGTACACGATTTTAGCTTTTCATTGAGGATCTGAGCATCTCTTTCAGAAATTTAGAACTTTATTTACCACGTTAAAGAAATATTATTGCAATATTTCCTGCAAACACTAAAACCATGGAGACACATTTTTCTTTTGTTTTTTTATATACTTAAAATAATAAACTTGTATGCCTACCTTTCAAGTAATACCATTGTCAAAGATTCGAATTATGAAAACAACTTTATATGTGCAATCTCTAACTTTTAAAATGTGGACTACGGCCTATTTGAGCTTCAATTACATTTACATACTTCAATTTCATCTAACGACTACGCAGAGCAACCGACGCTTTTCTATTGGAGAAGCTTAGAACGCAGTTTACGTCACAATTTGAGGATTATTTTTTTCGACTCTTTGGTTCCCTCTCAGGCTTAGTTAGAGACTAAAACATAGTTTTGGTTTCACGTTCAGTCATCTGCTGTTTGCATTCTTATTTTAAATTTGATAACATTTTGCCGAAAGTGGTCGTGTTTTACGTGAATTTTATGAACTGTATCCAAATTCGTTAGTACTTTAATTGTCTCTGATTTTACTGACTACTGTTGTCAGAAGCCGCCTTTGTCTATGATCTTGCATCTCGAATTCCTAGAGCCATAAAAGAGAAGAATCCTTTCAAATATCTTTAGGAAATGTTGCAGCAGTTATTGAGTCGGCATCTGACAGTCTCCTCTCCACCGATTGGGCGAGTTCGAGAATAAGCCATCAAAGGAAACCTTTCAAAATTGCTTAATTTGCAATATTAGATAAACCTCATTTTACGCTCTCTCAGTTTGGCTCGTCTGTCGAAGGAAATTACGTTTGTTGAAGTGTGAAACGTAAATTGAGAGATAAAGGTGAATCTTAGAGATGAATCCATGCCCACCATCGAGTACACCAATTCGCCCAGAAAAATCAAACACCCTCCAGGGATTCTTCGCTGCACCTATAGGGCGCCCCATTCAGGACACCTGTGGCTACTATGGATCAATTAGACCTCAGGGAGGACACGGAACCGAGGACCAAAGTGGGAGAATAAATAGCAATTTGACTAATGAATTTAACAGCCGTTTTCAAGGTATGTCGCCTCATATTACGTCTATTGTAGGATAATTTCCAATTGATTGAATAAAGCAGCAGACTGTAATAATCTTTATCAAATAATGGCTTATTGTGTTATAAACCGCACTGCTTTATAACAGAGTATCCAATGAAGACTACTCTAGCATCCTTTGGTATAATAAGAGTGGGATGTGGACGTTTGACACAAAGGTTGGCTATAGCATCGATGACATATTTACATAAAACATACTAGGTTTATTTTGGTTGACAAATAGAATAATATTATAATTGAAGGTACTTTCTGCATTTGTTTAATAAATAAAATAGCAAATCGTATAACCACTGTCAAAACTTAAAACTGGTTTTGTTTAGATCGTTTCACATTGAACAAGTGAACCCTTTTTAAGATGAAGTATTTGGCTGGTTTGTAGAATAAATATTGAAGGCAGTTCGGCCCGACCGTATAAACGAACTAGGGGGTCGTCTCGGGCACCAGGCTTTAAGGGTCGCCAAATTAGACAGAATGGACTTTTGTCGGTTATGGGACGCCAGAGACATAGCTCGCCTGAGGTTCCAAAATTCAGCGATTGAATGTCTTACAAATAGGTTGAACAATTGAAAATATTAGTTTTGTGGCAATTGGAATAAATCAGGCGAGTCTAATTGTTATAAATTCTGCATTATCCCGAGGAGAAAAATCGCCTTTGATATATGGTTTTGTGCTGATTTTGTCTCGATTTCACTGGTTAAGTACATAAATTTAGATAGCTCATACTGCTGCAAGGTTGTCCTCCACTCAGGTAAATATATGACCAACCTATACAAACGGTTAAAAAATATGAAGAGATAGTCGCTCAATACAAAGGTCATTTTTCTCTGTCAATTGTATCAAATATTTAACTGGTACTTCATGTGTAACTAAAATATAGATCAATGAACAAACTAACTGATTTTATAATAAATATATATGCACCATCTACAACACACACACACACACACACACACACACACACACACACACACACGTATACATACATACACGTGTATAAATATATATATTTAAATAAATATATAAATTTATATATATATATATATATATATATATATATATATATATATAATTAGAGATAAACAGTTTTATTTTTACTTTTAATATGTATGATGCAAATTAATTAATATATATATATATATATATATATATATATATATATATATATATATATATATATATATATATATTACATTAATGAAGGTCAAGCTAAAAGATATAGAAGAATTATTTCGGATGACACTGTTTTTAAATCATCTTTGATAGAGTTAGGTCGGCATTTTCTAAATAGAAATTACCCTATTGATATCATTAATGCTGCTTTCCAAAAAGTATCTTCTCTTACACAACTTGAATCTTTACAATGTAAAATCAAAAATACAAATAAGGATATCATTCCATTTATTATTGAATATAACCCAAGTTTACCTAATATAGGTAAGATTATCAATACATATTGGGATTTGTTAAAATTATCAGGTAAAGAAAATGTTAAATTGCTACACGAAAGCAAGCCCATGCTTGCTTATAAAAGGACAAAAAATCTTAAAGATTTCCTAATTAATTCTAAATTAGAAAAAACATCGTACAAAAAAGGATCAGCAACTAGATGTAATAGACCTAGATGTTCGCACTGTTCTCTTATTAATGAAAGTACTTCTTTCAGTAGTAGTAATGCAAAAGAAACGTTTAATATGCATTGTGATACTAACTGTGCAACTACAAACGTTATTTATTTGATCACATGCAAAATATGTGACGTCCAATATATTGGACAAACTAGTCAACAAATATCTAAACGTATGAACCAAAATAGATCAGACGTAAAAAATTATATCGATAAATCTTTTTCATCTCATGTTGCCGTACACTTTAACAATAGTTCTCATACTTTGCAAGATTTTTCCTTTCAACCTATTGTTATAGCTGAATCTGAAATGGAGCGTTTGCTAAAAGAAACCTACTGGATTCACCGTCTTAATACAGTATATCCAAAAGGTCTAAATTCCAAAGCACTTTACGACCTTCATTAATGTAATATATATATATATATATATAATATATATATATATATATATATATATATATATATATATATATATATATATATATATATATATATATATATATATATATATATATATATACATACATATATATATACATATATATATAATGTATATATATAATGTATATATATATATATATATATCTATATTTTTAAATATATATTTATATACATTAATTAATTTGCATCATACATATTAAAAGTAAAAGTTAATTTGCATACATATTAAAAGTAAAAATAAAACTGTTTATCTCTATTTATTCATAAATTTTACACATTTTTATCAATAGATATACAAGTATCTTGAAGATCCAGTTTTATATCTTTCTATGTATTAAACATTAGTAATATGTGAAATATATATATATATATATATATATATATATATATATATATATATATATATATATATATATATATATATATATATATATTTCCATGTCCATGTTATTTATTAAAGAATAAGAAAAGTAGGTTACAAATATACAAACGTAAGCTATGACGTCATATTGTTTACTCAGAAACATGATATATTTAATGACGTAAGCAATCATAACAAATTCAGTTTGAATTCAGTTTGATAAAGCATTAAAGCGAAACCGGTCACAACATTAATACGTGTTGGTGTTGTTTATTTTATATTTTAATATTTTATATATATATATATATATATATATATATATATATATATATATATATATATATATATATATATATATATATATATATATATATGTATATATATATAATGAAAACACTTACAAACTCATAAACCATTGCAAAGATGCATCTTGGCAACAATAATAGTATGGCAGGAGGGTCTCCATTACCGGTCTGGGTAGGTGATTTAGCGTAAAATGTATTGTGTTTACTTCAGAGCATTCTTAATGGAGTGTTGCATCGTAATAATTTGATACTTTGTGGCAGATTCACACACAGACACACACACACACACACACACACACACACACACTAAAACGCTCAAAAAATATAAGCCTTCCATGTATTGTGTTTACTTCAGAGCATTCTTAATGGTGTGTTGCATCGTAATAATTTGATACTTTGTGGCAGATTCACACACACACACACACACACACACACACACACACACTAAAACGCTCAAAAAATATAAGCCTTCCATCGATGGCTACTCACATCAAAATTCAAAAGATCATACGCCTTCCAGCGATGAATACACATATGCAAATATGGAAACTCTCAAAGATCGTAGGTTTCCATCGTAGATTAATAAAACTGAATAGTGCAAAGTAAATTTCGTGAGTTGTTAACGTCATTGCTTATAAATAAATAGTTAATATGTGTATTTCTCGGCAATTTAATTTTGCTGAAGTCAATTTGTTTTAGCAGGTTGCTAAAATAATATAAGGTGGCTTACTGTACTATCGTCCATGACTACAATGCTACGTAATTGATTTAAACTTTGCTTAATTACTCCGTTTAAAGAGAATATTGAAATGTGATATCGTGATATCACATCACTGAAAACGTTTTGTGACATAATGCGCTTTTAACGAAAAGTCTTATTGGAACCACTCTCTGAGAGAGAGAGAGAGAGAGAGAGAGAGAGAGAGAGAGAGAGAGAGAGAGAGAGAGAGAGAGAGAGAGAGAGAGAGAGAGAGAGATCATTATAATTATGTAGAGTACTGATAATAATTTCACGATTTCCACAAGTTAGATCATTGACAGTGTTCATTATACATAAAGCCACACCAGATTTAATACATTTATTTATATAAAGTATTTTCAAATGCCTTCAGTCTGCATCTCGAAATACTATTTACATTTATGAAGTTGAAATATAAATGCTGGAGAAGATTTTGTTTTAAGTGATGAGATTTTCTATTCATGTGTGTATTTTCCAGATATATCTATAAATATTTACTAACACATATAGTATGTATGTATGTATGTATGTATGTATGTATGTATGTATGTATGTATGTATGTATGTATGTATGTATGTATGTATGTATGTATGTATGTACTGTCCGTCATTTTGCCCATTACCTATATATCTGTCTCTTACAGGTTTTGACGGAGAGTCAAAAGGACACCCGATCAAGGAAGAGCTCTCGCAAAGCCAATCTGGAACGTCATCTTTTGACTCGGCTTTCCGTTTTAATGAAAATAACATAGCTAATAAAGATTCTAGTAACGGTAAGGACTATTATTTGTTGAGACGCAATATGTTTGCATTCGTTATTTTGTTTTAATGATTGACTTTTTTATATTGATTACAGCATTACAGCTTTAAGGTCAATAATGATATCTGCAATTTTCATCACCCTCCAGTGTAGAAAATGAGAAGGAAAGTTATGACAAATATAAACAGTACAACCATTTTACGTGAACACTTCGCAATCAAGTTATACATAAAATGCACACCGAAAAAACAAGTCACCTTAACGGAAGCTAGAGGGTTTCTGAAGAAATCCATTTAACCTTCACAATTAATGGTATGAACATCAAAGTATTTTAAAGCAAGTAACAATACAGCAAGAATGATTTCCGTATTTGCTTCCTATTATGTATTTTTTTATATAATTTAGAACATTAATAAACTCAAACTTTGCACAGCTTAAATGAGCTACAAATCTGGCGTTATCTCAAAATAGCTTGATGTTGATATTTGAAATGTCTCTTCTGCTTTACAACACAATGGTTTAAGTTCCACTGTACTTTCTTGCAGCATTGCCTGAATATATTGTACGTCAAATATTAGCGCATGGAGAAACATTCGTGTGTGTAATGCTTGGAATGATGCTACGTATCTTTAGGTTATTACGGTTGTACTTGTTGTTTGAGTTGTACCCAGAGACAAATTTCAACCTGCCCACCAACTATGATTTGCTACGAGTCGATAAGTAAACATTTTTTTGTTGTGAATGAATGTTGCAGTTATTATTAATACGGTCTTGTACTCGATAAATGGTCATATAGCAGTATAGAGATTATGTAATTGGCTAATTTAATATGCCTTGATTACTCACAAGTAACTGCCATGATAGCCATTTTTAACGTCCGTGATCAGCCAGTCCCGACGTGATAGAATGACTTCCATATCTCGCAATAGCCACTTTTTAAAACGAAATAATCTTATATCCCTATCCCGACATCCATTCACTTAGTCTACCCACGAACTTTGAGGCACCGTTAGTAACTGTACGTTTTTTTATATCACAAAATCCCACGCCAAAGCGTTTGAATAATATGTCATTAGACAAATTGGTTTTAGTGTAGACATTGAATCTGATGTATAATATGTTGTACTGTTAACTAACTGGTTTTAGTGTAGACACTGGTTATTATGTATACTATTTTGTTATGTTAACAACTGGTTTAGTTTAGACGTTACTCACAATGTAGTAAGAGAAAAAAAAAATCCTTTTGACATTCACAATCCAAATGTAAAATACATTACATAAATTTTTAAAAATTCGCAATGAAAATAATAGTTGGAAGAGTTGTGTAAAACACTGACCCACAAACCATTTTATGACGCATGCTAAATGACTGCAAAACACTGACACACAAACCATTTTATGACGTATGCTAAATGACTGCAAAACACTGACTCACAAACCATTTTATGACGTATGCTAAATGACTGCAAAACACTGACCCGCAAACCATTTTATGACGTATGCTAAATGACTGCAAAACACTGACCCGCAAACCATTTTATGACGTATGCTAAATGACTGCAAAACACTGACCCACAAACCATTTTATGACGTATGCTAAATGACTGCAAAACACTGACCCACAAACCATTTTATGACGTATGCTAAATGACTGCAAAACACTGACCCACAAACCATTTTATGACGTATGCTAAATGACTGCAAAACACTGACCCACAAACCATTTTATGACGTATGCTAAATGACTGCAAAACACTGACCCACAAACCATTTTATGACGTATGCTAAATGACTGCAAAACACTGACTCACAAACCATTTTATGACGTATGCTAAATGACTGCAAAACACTGACCCGCAAACCATTTTATGACGTATGCTAAATGACTGCAAAACACTGACCCGCAAACCATTTTATGACGTATGCTAAATGACTGCAAAACACTGACCCACAAACCATTTTATGACGTATGCTAAATGACTGCAAAACACTGACCCACAAACCATTTTATGACGTATGCTAAATGACTGCAAAACACTGACCCACAAACCATTTTATGACGTATGCTAAATGACTGCAAAACACTGACCCACAAACCATTTTATGACGTATGCTAAATGACTGCAAAACACTGACCCACAAACCATTTTATGACGTATGCTAAATGACTGCAAAACACTGACTCACAAACCATTTTATGACGTATGCTAAATGACTGCAAAACACTGACCCGCAAACCATTTTATGACGTATGCTAAATGACTGCAAAACATTGTATGATGCGCAAACCATTATACGAAGTAGCTAAATGACTTACGAAAAGTGTCAGCTGCAAAAGTGTCAGCTTGTTAGGGACTTAATACATGTACACTTTGTACTAGAAATATTGCAAAGTTAAGATAGTTATACAAATTTTATAACTTCATTGATCTGATTTAATTGCATAGGTGGCTCACACATTATTGGTATTTTCCTGTCCATTAGTAATAACTGGACCAGATTTGAATTATGCACGGAATCACGATGTTGCGGACTGTATGACATCTTTGGGCGTTATGGTACCTCTCTTTTATTGCCACAGCTCGGATAACTCCAAAATGGCGGAGATGTGAAACTAATTTCTAATACCTCCACTTGTGCCATTGCACACCATTAACACACATAACTGGCTATTCGGGTTGAATGTGTGTTGGGTCTAGTCCCACTCACCCAGGGTCCTCCATTCAGGTCGATGGTTACTTAATAGCAGCCCCGACCTGACGACCAAATTAAATAGTACTCCTTGAGTACATAAATGCCTGGGGGAAGCGGCACCATTCCTCGCCCCCAGGAGAAATTAAATATCCAGCTTTGCTGGAAACTTAAAACAGTGATACATGCCCCATGTGGGCGATACAGCACTATAATTCAACTTCATCATGATCAGCTGCAACGACTCAGTGGCGTGTACTAAATGAACTGTAAAATACGGTCTCAGCTCTCTGACTACTTTATCTCAGTTTTAAACATACTGATGTTGTAGCGCTATATATCCTGCATTGAAAATGAAACGCGTCTCGTTAAAGCAGAGGTTATTTCCTTCTCCGTGTTTGATATCTATCTGGCGGCTTATCCCTGGCAAATGTTCCATTTCCTTTAGAGCGGGGTTGTAATTTAATTGTACAAGCCCCGAGGTCGATATTGGGGACTATATAGGTCTTCTACAGATGGAAATTGATCAATTTAGAACTAGTAGGTCTTCCCTAATTTCCAACGTGAAAATTTGATCTAATAGGATAGGATGTGATTTAAAGTCCCCCACAAACTCCTTTGCGCTAGGTTCTTTGTTACATCGCCTGTTTTCATTATCAACAGCAGCTGATGAAATATTAGAGTGAGAACCAGCATGTGCAACACGGTGAAAAATGGTATTATCAAATTTTTCAGGTTCCAAGATCAAAACTAAAGAAAGAAAGAAAGACAAAAACCCAAACAAATTATTACAACATAATTATGCTTTGAAACGTGCAAACATATACACATATATACAAATGGATGAACAATACGTTGAAAAAATTTGCCAAAAATGTTTTCGAAGAAGAAATTGTTGTATCACTCACCATTAAATATATGATTTACCATTAAATATATAATTTACCATTAAATATATAATTTGCCGTTAAACGTATAATTTATTATATATTTTAACATTACATAATATAATTTACCATTAAATATATAATTTACCATTAAATATATAATTTACCATTAAATATATAATTTACCATTAAGTATATAATTTACCATTAAATATATAATTTACCATTAAATATATAATTTACCATTAAATATATAATTTGCCGTTAAACGTATAATTTATCATATATTTTAACATTACATAATATAATTTACCATTAAATATATAATTTACCATTAAATATATAATCTACCATTAAATAATTTACCATTAAATATATAATTTACCATATAGTTTACCCTTTTGAAACTTCAGTTTTATTTCATTTTCATTCCCATCATGCCGATCAATCTAAACATTCCAACATACCATTTGATCTAACGATTACTGATTATATTTCGAAGGGAGCCTATATATCTCATGATATAGCAGACAAATAGACAGAAAAACAAATAGGCTGAAAATAAATAGACAGAAATTCAAATAGGCAGGGAAAGAATCAGCAATAGAACTAGCTGCCTGGATGATCTGGTTGGTTGCTGGTGGTAGGGAGGGGAGATAGGAATTACTTACCAGGTAATATCCAGAATAACATGACACAAAAAACAACAAAAGACAAACAAATGTTAGCCCAAGCCAGTAATATCTGACAACCAATATTATCTATTTGTAATAAGCTAATTAACAATTATTAAATCACAGCATTTGAAACTGTCTATTAAAAAGTATCTTCGCTGTATGGGCCTTCTCAAAAATGTTTTAAGAAGGTGTCACGTGTGTATCACGTACGCCATTTGATTATATGAATACTATCCCAAGTGCCAGGTAACGAACACTAGCTTCGAATACCACTTAAAAAGATCACCAGACGACACAATTTTGTGAATGGCGGCTTTAATTTGAATGTTATGGCTGAGCCCATTTTCGCATATGTTAACCTAGATTTAACAACACTCAATAAGCGATAATAGCAGTATTGCTCAGTTAGACCATGCAGTAAATATAAAGATTGGATATTACTATTTAAGAAATAAATAAATAAATAAATAAACAAACAAACAAACAAACAAACAAACAAACAAATAAATAAATAAATAAATAAATAAATAAATAAATACTTAAGAGCATGACATTACTATTAAAAATGAAGCTTTATTTCTAAGGAAACATGAACAGATGATTATTATAAATACATTCATTATGGGAAAGATACAGATAGCTTTCTTCTCTTTCAGGAGATCAGCAAAGCAAACGAAAGCAGAGACGTTATAGAACAACCTTCACTAGTTTTCAGCTGGACGAGCTTGAGCGTGCATTCCAGAAAACGCACTACCCTGATGTCTTCTACAGGGAAGAATTGGCTATGAAAATAGACTTAACGGAAGCCAGGGTACAGGTAAGGATAGGGATATAGTAAATTTGCTTTATTACGTGCCTGTTTATACATAAATTCGGATACTCTTTATGACAAGTACAAAGCAAACAGCGCGATGTCCACCGAATGTGAAACAGATTTTTACTTCAACAAGTTGGAGTAGAAACATAGAATATTGAAAACATAACTTTCAAAACAAAGTATTAAATCGGAAATATAACAGAAACTACAAGGAGCGAATATTACTCACAAGACATTGTCAAGAAAGCAAGAAAAGACGGTGGCTACACAAGGAGATAAAGTTGGAAAAATTCTTCAAGATAAAGATAAAAGAAACACGATGGATCGTTTCTAGTGTGTTCTTACAAGGAAGGAACTAAAAAATTGGACAAAGCAAATACTCAGAAAGACAGGAAACCATCAACATCTACAGTCATGATAGCTCTGAAAGTTATAAGGCCAAACTACATGAACCAAACATACTCTATAAACAAAAATGGCTACCAATGATATGTACTAGACCCAGAGGGAAACAGTCCATTATTCCTTATGACAAATTAACATCACATGAGAAAAGATTACAATAAAAGAACCCGTACGAATCCTGAGAAAAAAAACAAACAAACAAACAGCTGCATCTATCAGGCTTATCAAAGGAAATACCTTTAGAAGTTACAGTTAAAATCTTTGAAGGAAAATAAATTGACTATAAGTATTAACGTAAAGACTGGCAACCATTCCACAAACCAATATATACAATGTGATAAAAAGTTTAGAAATAGAAAGAACCAAACTCAGGGGAATGAAGAGAAAAAACAACAGAAGCAAATTCAGAAACAAAAAGAAGATAAGGAAGAGCAAACGTCAACAAGAAGAACAACAATAAAGAGAAGGAGAGAAACAGAATCGGAAGAAACCAAGATGAAACAAATACGAATGAGCAACACACCAGAAAACACACTACCATGACAGAAGAACAAAAAATATAACAAGAATTAGACAGAAGACAAAGAAGTCAAGAAGAATATAGAATGATGGATATATATATATATATATATATATATATATATATATATATATATATATATATATATATATATATATATAATAATAATAATAATAATAATAATAATAATAATAATAATAATACATGTAATGATAATAATAATAATAAAAACACTTACAAACTCATAAACCATTGCACACATGCATCTTGGCAACAATAATAGTATGGCAGGAGGGCCTCCATTACCGGTCTGCAAAAATCAAACAGGAGAGATTCACCCTTCAAAGATACCTACCTACCTACCTATCTGCCTACCTACCTACCTACCTACCTACCTACATACATACATACATACATACATACATACATACATACATACATACATACATACATCTCTTTAAACAGGAATATATTTTTAGCATTGAAAATAAATATTCCCTATGGTCCCTTAAAGATTAATATGTATACTCTCAGACTTAAAGATTGATATACATACTCACAGACTTATGCGATATACATATCTTTCTGGATTTTAGGATGCTAATAAATGACGATATATATCAGATTCCGAGATTTTGGACTTCAGGGTGCTAGTAAATGACGATATATGATATATTCTGAGTTTGTATTTTTAAATGACAGTAGAGGTCACGTTCTGAATTGTTTGTCTTTGGTTGATCAGTTTTGAAGAAGCGAGAATGTAGATCTAAATAGATCTGGAACGTCACAAGAAAAAGTTATGCAATTTATAAAAAAAATCTGTGCACATAATAATCTTAAGTCGATCATTGTGTTGCGGAAATGTGCTTGCTAGCTGGCTTAAAGACGCACGGTGGTCAGAACACCTTCTAGAAGTTTCGGATATGATTCCATGTCCGGCGACGCATTCTATTTCCGTTTGCATTGGTGGAGGCTAATGGATTGCACAAAGTAGTCCTATCATACTACAAAGAAACAATAAATTTTAAAAAATCCCAACACGATATGACTTTAGTTTCGGTATTGAGGTGACATATAATCGAGAAACGAGGACATGTGTTACAGTCGTAAATGTGGTACTCCAACAAGGCCTTCCATTAGAGTTAGAGAGTGAGTTGCAAAAGTAGGATGAGGGGTTGGGCTGGGGATCCTACCCGAACGGTTTAATCAGGGTTTTGTTTTAATTGGCCGGGTGTAAAGTAAAAGTACCCAGGTAAATCACCCGGCACCAGACTGACAAGGAGAGCCCTGACTCCATTCTCTGAAAGCAAGGAAATTATATCAAAGGACCAGTCAATGGATTCCTGTTCTGTAGTTAAGTACCAATTTACAGTTAGTGGGGTACAGTCGAGCCGATGACTTCTCCCTGTGGCAATTGTCCTAACAACAAACAATAAAAAGAACAGTTGGATCAATAGTTATAACTGGTAGCAAGCAATAATTTGGTTTTAGCTTACATGTGTGGTTTGGTTTTACTTTTCAGGTGTGGTTTCAAAACAGACGAGCAAAGTGGAGAAAACACCAGAAGCAGTTGGAGAAGAGAAATGAAGCTCAAGGTAATATATGTTCGTATATGACTTATTCCAAGGCAATATATCTGCCTCCTTAAATTCCATTACAATTAGGCCAGAAGTGTGTGTGTGTGTGTTTACACGAACTGTGCATGTTTTATTACACATGTTTAAGAATAAATGCATTGTTTACAGACTTCCTTGATATTATTTGGAACCGTTATTAGAACGTTTGCAATGGATGTATCTAATCAAAGTCCTTGCCGCTTATGAAATCTGCCATAAAACTGAGGGTTTTATACAAATTTTAAACATTTCTACATGTTGGTATTTTGTTTATAATAAGCGTTTTCAGCGCATGATTTTATTCATCTAGCTGTGAAAATAATAACTCCCGATTGTTTCGCTCTCATTTTTAAGAGGGTTAGGGTGGTGCACCCCACCCCAATCTTGCCTCTTTTTAGATTCAAGAAATAGCCTGTTTGTTTTGACGAAAATCTTATATACATATAAAATATTTTAATAATTATTTCAAATAATTTCGAGTTTATTTTTTTTATTCGAAGACACATATTATTGTTATAAAATGATCCGTAACTACTGAACCTGTCATGGTGTATATATTTCCAATTTCTTAATTCCAAATGTCAACCTTATCAAATAGCATACAATGTTTATCGCAATGATGAAAAACATCGATATCTTTTAATATTATAATTTGTTTTTGATGGTTTAAAGCTTGGCAATTATAAGACATATAACTCATCGATAATGTTTTTTTTTTAAAACAATATACTGAATACACCAAGACATGCTGTAATATTTTTTAGTTTATGTTGATGCAAACTTTTGTAGATATTTTAGCAGTGTATTCTTTCGTGGTCAGTGTGACACGTAACCATTAACAATGGCGTATGGGTTAGATTCCCAATCATTTTGGTAGTTTGCAATGACTAACTTCTCGTTTGGGGGCATCGCTTAATTTTAAGTAGAGTTCGTTCGTTGACGGGATGACAATGTGTTTACATAAGGTCATGCAGTAGAAAATGACAACCCTAGGACAAGCCAGAGACGAAATGTTTGTGAATTGTGGGGGACATTTGAAACAATTGTCATAAAAATATATTTTCCAGAATATGTATTAATAAAGGTGGTCTAGAAATAGTTATTCTGACTTCAATGGGAGTATTATAAAATTTGGTGATTTGAGAAAGTAATTCTTATTGGCTATGCTGAACGAGAGTGTGCGTGCGTTTCCAGATAAAACTCAAAGTTTCATTTGATCTCCCTTGCGAAATTATTCTAAGTTTTTGAGTGGTGCGACAAGTTGTTCTCCTTAGATTGTTCAAATGATGTGTGTTTGGAATCTGAGGACACGAAAAGAGAGATTATATTGCATAGTCAAAGCTAGTCTCAGTAAAGCACAAGTAAAATTTGCTCAATACCTATAGTGCACAGTGAAAAAGAGCACAGGCGACACTCAAGACAATTGATGAGCCGAAGAGGCTACTGAGAGAGAGAGAGAGAGAGAGAGAGAGAGAGAGAGAGAGAGAGAGAGAGAGAGAGAGAGAGAGAGAGAGAGAGAGAGAGAGAGAGAGAAGAAGAAGAAGAAGAAGAAGAAGAAGAAGAAGTATGTAAATGCCAACTTATCACCAACAATGATTTGGAAAGAACCGGTAGCAGCCAGGTAATGCTGACATGCTTACAATTTGAGTTCGATCAGGCACTCGAATATATGACAAAGTTTGTTTTATCTGTGAAGCAGAACTACTAATTAAATTTTGCTTGAAGTTCTTTTTACCTCTGTTTCTAAAAGGAAATTAATCATTCACATATCGATTTTATTTTGTTTATGTAACTGATTAAATTGTTTTATTGTATGCCCATTTTTTACTCAGTTAATTTTACATTGTCAGAATCATACACACTCAGTGGTAGGCGGTTTACATTTTGGTTGATTAAATTGAACTAATGTGTATGTTTCGTTGACTGCCACATACCAGCTGCTTCGCCACATTCCGCGTTAACTAGCTTGATACAGTGTTTTGGATTGACGCTAGTGAGAGACGCCAGATTTCCTAACTTTGCTAGGTTCCTACAAATAGCATGCAAGTGACAAGGCATAAATGTGTCTTTTAGATGGTCATAAAAATGGCAAAAAGTATGCTTACAGTTTTACATCCTGAATTTCCTTAAAATGTGCTTACTTAGTGCTGCAAATCCGAATTACACGAGCCATTTCATGGGTTCTGAAGCTTGATTACGTATTTAGAAATTGTACCGTAATTGTGACCATATTCCACGTGCAACGACAATTTTACATCCTCTTTACGGCACTAAAAATGAAATGAACATTATATTCATTAGCGTCTTTTCAATTGAAAGACTTCATATTTTTCCCACCTTATGATTTCAAACATTCAATGACAAAACCGAAACACACATGCAGATGTCAACATACCGCTGAAATCCGACGTAATTCATGTGGGATTGGCACATACAAATCCAGTTCATAATCATGAAATTTCGTAGATTCGACAAAAATATCAAAAATCTATTAATTTAAAATCAAATGGAAAAGTCGCTGCAATGCGCATTCATTCACAATATGAATCTAAATTTCAATTTTAAGTAGACCAAACCACCATTTTCTTTAGCAAGTGATGTCTAGCGCGCGACTAGGTCCATATTTATCTGGGCGGAGTTATGTGCACATCAACAATGTTGATGATGCTGTGTAATGATGAATCTGACTTGTGTATTTATATTGAAATACTGCATACATTAAGTTTCTTTGTTTCGTGTAGTGCGTTTTTGTTCACATAATTAAGCCCTTGGTAGAATAAGAAAATGAGCAAATAATAAACACGCCACTGCATTTGTATAGGAAAATATGAACTCGTTTTGTCGGATGGATATGCTGTAATCACAAAGTCGTGCAGTATTTCCATCTGAAAAATATCGTCACATTTTCTCATACAAATACAGTAACCTATACATATTTTACATACTGGGTCACGTGTTTTTCAATTTTGTATCTTTGCTCTGATCTGTCACTCCAACCATTAATTTTATGTTTATGTTAGTAACTACTCGACACGTTTGGGCAATAACACCGTCGTCCATCATCATCTAGATCTCGATAAGAAATGCACAAGAAGGAGTCTCACATTATCCCACCTCTGACGCCAATACATAACTTAAATATCCTGAATATACAAGACAAACGAATTTTAATTCACCTCTGACAACCATGACAATACTTTTTACAACAGACCTTAATAAAGACAATGCTAAGATATATTACCCAGTCGTGACGTTTGGCACGTGCGATAATTTATGTCAACACATTCAATGACGATAACGAAAATAAAAATGGCCACTGATGCGTGATTCGAACGTTTGAAGCCGTTTTCAATTGAATTAAATAACTCTGTCGTTTTCGATTCTATCGTAATGCATGACTTAATATTAATACTGCTATTGCAAGGCAATGGAAAAACACGTGTGAACGTCGTAACAGGGATTGACGCAGTGTCATCATTATGGCGGGAATCTATGGTTTTAAAATCTACAGGTGACTATACATATTGCCGTCTGAAATATGAAATCAATTTGTTTCATATATAGTGTTATTAGATAAAGTAGCATAAAAACAGCGACACTGTAAACTGTTTGGAAGGTTACCACGTCTTTCAATCTATCATATACCTAGCGACATTTTGATGTATACCACCACTGCCACAGCAATGCATATCTGATTGTAAAAATGACACCTGAAGATAACCGCCAACTTTGATATCTCGCTCAATTTACATTTGATCTGCAATGATGTTAGTGCAGAATGGGAATATTTTCTCCAGTAAGTAGGAGAAAAATGTAAAGAATTCTTTACTTGTAGTGATGTCGCGCGAAGTTCATCATGTAAAAGGTAGCAGGCGACAGGTGTCACAATGTACGGAAAAAGTCAGACCAAAGAACCACCGAGCCTCCATACAGCCTGGTTAACTTGATTTATTTGGGTTTTGAATCTTTGATGCAAGGGATGATCTCGTCAACGTGCAATTGTATTAATGTGTAGGCCTAAATGTAATGTACGACATTTAGATGACCCTTTGGCCAAATCAGCCAGAGGGCAGTGACATATTGAGAAGGAGAGCGAGTCTCGACGAGTGTGTATGTACATAGAATGTACATAGTAGATAGTGGCTTTGCTCTATAGAAGTAATCACGTTATGCTCCTATATTACCCATTACCCAGATAGTAAAACTACTATCTGGATATTTTAAATTTACACATATGGGTGTTTTAGAGGCTCAGAAATAAAGTTGTAGTTGTTGGAGTATAAAGAATGTTTTCATGTGCTTTAAGATGGATGTAAAATGTAATATTTAAAAAAAAATATTTTTCAAGAAATTAGGAGATTTTAATATTTTTTTATGTTTCAACAATATATATATATATATATATATATATATATATATATATATATATATATATATATATATATATATATATATATATATATATATGAAACTTAAAAAAAATATTTGTCAAACAATTTAAAAAACATTTTTAGAAATTAGTTATAAAAACATTTTTACAATTTGTGTTAAAGTTTCATAATACTGCAATACGAGAATTTTTAAAAACGTTTTGTGTTTCCCAATTTGAAAAAAAATGTTTTTCTCTTCAGAATTTTGTTTCATATAATATTTGTTTAGAAAAAGAGATTCATTAACACATGTTATTAATATTTCCCTTGGTTTTTTAAAATACTTTTTGATTAGTGATTTTTAAAAAAAAATTATTGATGTATATATGTTATATAAATATTATGATAGTCTGGTCTTAAATTTTTATAAACATATTAACTGAACAATTATAATAATAATTATATAGTTTGCTTTCTTCAGTGTTTTGCATATTTTCTTATTTATAATTTTAAATGTCTATCATTCAGAGGGTGCAATGGTCTCTTGTTTTCTTGTTATAAACACACAATGATTTATTTTGGTGTAAGGAATTGTTGTCAATCTCAATTTCGCGAACAAAATTCAGTTTTACCACATTTTCTCGAGTCACGATTTCCCTTACACTTAGTCATATACTGATTGTAAGAGAGGGTGAAGGTTTAAGACAGGCGACAGTCACTCAGTGATGGACACAAATTTCATCTAAATATGCATAGCCAATGGAAAGGTACCACAAACTTTATAAGCTAAATGCTTATAAAGATTAAACATTTTGATAAAAATAATACATGTTCATGCTCAAGAAACTAGAAACTCCAAACATTATTTCCTTTCGCATTCTATTTTCATTACCTTATAACGATGTACAGGTTAAGAAAGAAGATTTTTATTCATGAACAGTTTACCTGACTATTTTAATTAGGATGAACTTATTTTGTATGCTACCTGTCAGTGATTTTAATTCAACAAAATAAAGGTCATTTCAGGCTGATTCATTTTATCAGATGGATGCCTTACCTTGGTTACCATGCCATTTGTTTTGCAATGTTATCTTCAGTTCTTATCACGAAGACGTCCGAGTGTCAGAATGGAGATGACTGACAATCACTTCCACCATATTGTACTTACAACAGATGCAGAACTAATGCCATTTCCATATGCACTCCTTTCTGTAATTGGGAAAGAAAATTATTGACAACACCTCCCTCTTTTCTGCATTTTAAGAGAAGGTGAGTCTGACTACAACTCGGTCACATTAAAATATGTCCCCCCCCCCCGCCGATTCTTTGTTAACTGTTATTTCATCCCATCATTCTCAGTCACTAATTGTATCAGTATAAAAAGAGACATTCCAAAGGTTGTTCCCCATGCATTACTTTCTACGAAATAGTCACGTTTGCATGACGAAGCAACAGAGAAGCTTCATACACAAGTGGTTTATAAATGGTCGGGAATGTATTAAAACCATCCATGAGTAACAAGTCTGAAGTGTCTTCTTGATGTTGATCTGTTATCAATAGCTGAACATGCTGAGAGGATAAAATAATTGGTATGGGATTTGGTGAAATGAGGACAGATTTTAAACTGTGAGCTAGCAACCTTGTTTTAATTTGTAGAAGACGAGTCCGGGAATTCAATATGTAGTTGTTTAAAAAAAAAAACATTACTTTGACTTAGTGTATATGCCTGCAACACCCGTCTCAGATAAATTATGATAAGAATATAAAGGAAAGCAAATAAACATTGTTCACTGGTGCTCAAGATAAAAGTAACTTGTATAGGGTAAGTGATTTATTTGTTTATTATTGGTATAATTTGTGTACATGTATACTATAATTCAGGAATTTGTAATGCCCAGTTAGATGGCTAAGTGAAATGTTATTGCATGCTAGCTGGCCTTAATTGACCAGATGATGTATAATAACGATACTGACTCTTTGAAGTGTTGGGTCATTTAAGGACAATCCAATCTTGTGCACGTCAAGTGCAGGCATGATTCATTACAGAGGTGGTATTTCTTTAAAAGTGAAGACATAATCTAACTACGCTATCGGATACAATAGGTGCATTGGTAATGAAATGTCAGCACAGATAGGCAAAATTAATGACATGCCAGTTACAATTAAGCGTCTTTACTGTAGTCTACCTCTTATTTCCCAAGCGTGTCATACGAGAGCTATATTTAGTGCGAGAAGCAGTCTCCCTTTTTATTTATTTAAATTTCTCTTTTAATTCGGTCCCAATCATTTGTCTTAAACCTTCATTCTACGAGAGAGAGAGAGAGAGAGAGAGAGAGAGAGAGAGAGAGAGAGAGAGAGAGAGAGAGAGAGAGAGAGATTTATCTGCATAAAACAGCAAGCACATGTCATATATAATAGTGTTACAAGTGGGAGAGAAGCACTTTTATGTTTCTCTCCAGTCTGTTTTATTTATCTCTCTGTCACATTCAAATTTCTTTCTTAAATCAAATTTAATTGCCCAAATGCTGAACAGAAATTTTAGAGTAGCAGTAATTGTTTGTTAATGTAATTGTTTGTTAATCGTCTACTACCGTATACACTGGTCTAAGGATCCACTTGGTAATTACAGTCTTGGTTCCAATGCATTGTATAAATAATGTATTACATGGTAATTGTATATCTCACAGCGTTATCAGATACTACTACTACTACTACTACAAAACTTGAAATGTCCATACACAATATTTGAGAATAATATTAGTAACAATCATGATTTGTCAGTATAATAGTATTAGCGAATAATAATAACAATCATGATTTGTCAGTACAGTAGTATTAGCGAATAATAATAGCAAACATGATTTGTCTGTACAGTAGTATTAGCGAATAATAATAACAATCATGATTTGTCAGTACAGTAGTATTAGCGAATAATAATAGCAAACATGATTTGTCAGTATAGTAGTATTAGCGAATAATAATAACAATCATGATTTGTCAGTACAGTAGTATTAGCGAATAATAATAACAAACATGATTTGTCAGTATAGTAGTATTAGCGAATAATAATAACAATCATGATTTGTCAGTACAGTAGTATTAGCGAATAATAATAACAAACATGATTTGTCAGTATAGTAGTATTAGCGAATAATAATAACAATCATGATTTATTAGCACAGCACTATGGAATAACAATAACAACCATTATTTATCAATACACAAAAGATTACGTGAATGTGTTTTGAAGTAGGTACATTTGCTACTTGTACTGCATACAGGACTATATAATTATGTGTATCCAAGATTTTACAGGTACATAACTTATGCTCCATTGCTCTTATTGTCTCCATTGTCATTATTCGTATCCAGATACATTATTATGGTCACCATTAGACCTACACAGTGATATTGGTTTTATTATAGCCATCATTGGTCATATATAGTGACATTGGTTTTATTATTGTCATCATCAATTCTACACAGTGACATAGGTTTTATTATGGTCATTATTAATCCTAAACAGTGACATTGGTTTTATTATGGTCATTATTAATCCTACACAGTGACATAGGTTTTATTATGGTCATTATTAATCCTACACAGTGACATTGGTTTTTGTTTTCGTCATCATTAATTCCACACAGTGACATTGGATTTATTATGGTCATTAATAATCCTGCACAGTGACATTGGTTTTATTATGGTCATTATTAATCATACATAGTGAAATTTGATTTGTTTATGGTTATTATTAATCCTACACAGTGATTATGGTTTTATTATGGTCATCGTTAATCCCACACAGTGACATTGGCTTTATTATGGTCATTATTAATCCTACACAGTGACATTGACTTTATTATGGTCATCATTAATTATACACAGCAACATTGGTTTTATTATGGTCATTATTAATCCTACACAGTGACATAGGTTTTATTATGGTCATTATTAATCCTACACAGTGACATTGGTTTTTGTTTTCGTCATCATTAATTCCACACAGTGACATTGGATTTATTATGGTCATTAATAATCCTGCACAGTGACATTGGTTTTATTATGGTCATTATTAATCATACATAGTGAAATTTGATTTGTTTATGGTTATTATTAATCCTACACAGTGATTATGGTTTTATTATGGTCATCGTTAATCCCACACAGTGACATTGGCTTTATTATGGTCATTATTAATCCTACACAGTGACATTGACTTTATTATGGTCATCATTAATTATACACAGCAACATTGGTTTTATTATGGTCATCATTAATCCTACACAGTGATATTGGTTTTATTATGGTCATTACAAATCCTACATAGTGATTATGGTTTTCTTATGGTCATTTTTAATCCTACACAGTGATTATGATTTTCTTATGGTCATTATTAATCCTACACAGTGATTATGGTTTTCTTATGGTCATTATTAATCCTACACAGTGATATTGCTTTTATTATGGTCATTTTTAATCCTACACAGTGATATTGGTTTTCTTATGGTCATTACAAATCCTACACAGTGATTATGGTTTTCTTATGGTCATTATTAATCCTACACAGTGATGTTGGTTTTCTTATGGTCATTATTAATCCTACACAGTGACATTGGTTTTATTATGGTCATCATTAATCCTACACAGTGATATTGGTTTTCTTATGGTCATTACAAATCCTACACAGTGATTATGGTTTTCTTATGGTCATTTTTAATCCTACACAGTGACATTGGTTTTATTATGGTCATCATTAATTCTACACAGCAACATTGGTTTTATTATGGTCATTATTAATCCAACACAGAGACTTTTATTTATTATGCTCATTATTAATTCTACAGAGTGACATTGGTATTATTATGGTAAATATTAATCCTAAACAGCGATATTGATTTTATTATGGTCTTTTTTAATCCTAAACAGTGATATTTTCTTTTATTATGGTCATTATTAATCCTACACAGTGATATTGGTTTTAGTATGGTCATTAATCATCCTAAACAGTGATATTGATTTTATCATGGTCATCATTGATCATATATAGTGACATTGGGTTTTGGTTATGGTCATCCTTAATCCTACACAGTGATATTGATTTTTTATTATGGTCATCATTAATTCTACACAGTGACATTGGTTTTATTAGGGTCATCCTTTATCATACATAGTGACAATGATTTTTATTATGGTCATCATTAATTCTACACGCTGACATTGGTTTTATTATGGTCATTATTAATCCTTCACAGTGATATTGGTTTCATTATGGTCATTATTAATCCTACACAGTGATATTGCTTTTATTATGGTCATTACTAATCCTACACAGTGATTATGGTTTTCTTATGGTCATTATTAATCCTACACAGTGATATTGCTTTTATTATGGTCACTACTAATCCTACACAGTGATTATGGTTTTCTTATGGTCATTATTAATCCTACACAGTGATATTGGTTTTATTATGGAAATCATTACTTATACACAGTGACATTGGTTTTATTATGGTCATCATTAATTCTACACGCTGACATTGGTTTTATTATGGTCATTATTAATCCTACACAGTGACATAGATTTTATTATAGTCATTATTAATTCTACACAGTGACATTGGTTTTATTATGGTCATTATTAATCCTACACAGTGACATTGGTTTTATTATGTTCAGTATTAATCCTGCACAGTGTTATTGATTTTATTATGGTCATTATTAATCATGCACAGTGATTATGGTTTTATTATGGTCATGATTAATCCTATTCGGGAACTTTTTAGTTCATTATATGCCAGGCTGGACCTAATATTGGATACGTTTGAAGAGAGACCAGAGGAAAACCGTTATCACTATCCACATATCTAATGATGTTATTTTCATAAGAAATTCTAATTAAAGAAAATTATCGAATAAGAAGCGTATTTCACTGTCTTATACGAACTTTGGCATCCTTATGCAGTCTTGCACTGTTTTGTGCCATCTGTTTGATTCTGTATTAGAACCTTTACAATATGATCTGATGATACAATGAAATGTTGTATATCATATTACTATATACTTGATAATAGAGCACATTTTATATAGTATAATACTTCAATCCATGATACAGTAAATTTAATATATCACATTAATATACACAGTAACACAGTACGAAATATTACCAGAATGCAACGTACGATGTCGTTGTTTTTATTGTAGTGTTTAACGCCATTTTTCAGTACATGGTGGCCAGTATTAATGGTGGAGGAAGAACCCGGGAAAATCCCCGGAATAAAACACCGACCCACGTGAACTACTGGCCAGCTTTCTCACATATTCACATTAGCCGGATCTGAGACTCGAACCCACGCAGACAGAGGTGAGATGACAGTGATCCGTAACGGAGAGCGCTTTAGACCGCACGACCACTCAGGGCCCCTAACGTACGGTGTCAGTCACATTTTTACTGTGGAATTTAGCTGATTTTTAACTGTGAGCTAGCAACCTTAGCAATGGTGCTTGATGTTACCTTAACAGTCTTTGAAGTATGGTATTAGTTTCTTATTATAACATCAGCATACACGTTTTCAATAGTACATTGCAGCTTTATGTATTAAAATGACCATGGACATTTAGTATCACTGCTATATAAGCTGCAATACTACTACTACTACTACTACTACTACTACTACTACTACTACTACTACTACTACTACTAACAAACTAATAATGTGTGATTTGGATTTTTAACATAGTTTTCACAATTTTCAGTCATATCGCTACGATGTATGCAGTTAGTTTCTAGTGATGTGTAGCACTGGGTCATGCATGTAGCATCGTGTTCCACCCAAGCCACTGGCAAGGCAGCTGTTTGTACCATTTTTTTTATAAGTCTTTGACATGATTCGGCCGGCGATAGAAACCTGGTCCTCTCACATCAGATGGCAGACGCTCTAACCACTAGGCCGCCGAGCGGTAACAATAATAATAATTATACTACTACTACTACTACTACTACTACTACTACTACTACTACTACTACATAGTCTAATCAACCAAAGGTTAACAAACTGAACATTTAACTCTCGCTGAAGTGTATATAATCAGCTATTGATCAGAACTGAAGTGCATATAATAAGCCATTGATTCGGGTTGAAGTGTATATACTCATTCATTGATTATGGTTGATGTGTATATAATCAGCCTATGATTCGGGTTGAAGTGTATATCATTATCAATTGATTCGGGTTGAAGTGTATATACTCATCCATTGATTATGGTTGAAGTGTATATAATGAGCCTGTTATTCGGGTTGATGTGTATATAATCAGCCTATGATTCGAGTTGAAGTGTATATCATTATCCATTGATTCGGGTTGAAGTGTATATAATCAGCCATTAATTAGAGTTGATGTGTATATAAGCAGCGGGGCCCTGAGTGGCCGAGTGGTCGAAAGCAATCTTAGATACGGATCACTGCCATCTCACCTCTGTCTGCGTGGGTTCGAGTCTCGGATTCACATATGTGAGTATGTGAGAAAGCTCACTGGTAGCTTCTCGTGGGTCGTTTGTTCTTTCCGGGCTTTTCCGGTTTCTTCCTCCATCAATAATACTGACTGCCATGTATAGCCTATCTTGTGCTGAAAAATGGCGTTAAACCCTACAATAACAACATATATAATCAGCCATTGATTAGGGTTGAAGTGTATATAGTCATCCATTGATTAGGGTTGATGTGTATATAGTCATCCATTGATTAGGGTTGATGTGTATATAGTCATCCATTGATTAGGGTTGATGTGTATATAGTCATCCATTGATTAGGGTTGATGTGTATATAGTCATCCATTGATTAGGGTTGAAGTGTATATAGTCATCCATTGATTAGGGTTGATGTGTATATAGTCATCCATTGATTAGGGTTGAAGTGTATATAGTCATGAATTGATTAGGGTTGAAGTGTATATAGTCATCCATTGATTAGGGTTGATGTGTATATAGTCATCCATTGATTAGGGTTGATGTGTATATAGTCATCCATTGATTAGGGTTGATGTGTATATAGTCATCCATTGATTAGGGTTGATGTGTATATAGTCATCCATTGATTAGGGTTGATGTGTATATAGTCATCCATTGATTAGGGTTGAAGTGTATGTAGTCATCCATTGATTAGGGTTGATGTGTATATAGTCATCCATTGATTAGGGTTGATGTGTATATAGTCATCCATTGATTAGGGTTGAAGTGTATATAGTCATCCATTGATTAGGGTTTAATTAGGCAGTTTTAATCTTCTCCACTGGAATAAATGTCACGTTTTTTGTTCCACTCAATACAAGAAAATGTCATATAAGGAAAGAAATATGCTATATTTAAAGAAAATAAAACTCGTTAAAGAAATTAAAAATCTGTAACAAAAACACTTGAAATATATATATCGCCAAAATTTTTAATTAAATTAGAACTTCTTTTGAAAATATATAAAGAACTGTAAAATTAGTTATAGGATAACTACTGTTTTAGTAGTTATAAATAATATTTCATAAGTAAAGTGAAAACATTTTATTGTTAGGAGTGGAGAATCCAGGAGTATCAATTCTTAAATGGATCTACGGGTGAAATAACTCGTTATATCAACTAAAAAGAGGAGATTTTCTACTTATATTATATTTTGCTTAGGCAAAGTTCGTTGATTTGCATGTATCCCCCAATCCTATGCCAGTATGATAAATGGATTACTAAACTGATAGAAAGAATTTCCGAAATTTACAATAATTTTAAGACAGCGAGTCTTAGAATGGATATTTTATACCTCAAATTATGTATTTTTTCGTTCTTCAGATTAGTGACCGTTTGCATAAGTAAATGAAGATATATTTTGTTCCGATAACACAATTCTTGCGAATATTGAAACAAAGAATATTATTGGATTGGGGGTACTGTAGAAATAGCACAGATCATTGATCCGACAGACTGCAGAATATAACATCTTTAGTCAAAATTATTTTGTGACTGTGACTTCACTTGTAAGCATTTTGATTCATCAGTTTGTTTAATTCTGCTTTTAAACTGGAATTGTATGTTGCCATGGTAAGCATTCCTGTTAAATCCGGCAACAGATGCTGTACCAAAATTTCCGTTGTTACTGAATGTAGATTTGCACCCAGCGCTCGTAAATTCCGATTTGCAATGAACACTCCTTAATGAAGATTGGCTCGTTACGTCATGTGTATAGCCCATCATGCGCAGAAACATCGCATCCCCAATCAAGAACAATACTAATTAATAAAACTATGGGCATTGGTCAATTTATATCGTGGGGTGGGGTGGGGTGGGGTGATATTCTATACCATGTAATCCTCCTTATAGGCAAGCGTGGTTTAAATATTAACTTATAGGAGTAAATACTCTCTCTCTCTCTCTCTCTCTCTCTCTCTCTCTCTCTCTCTCTCTCTCTCTCTCTCTCGTGTTGACAGTAGAAACTAACGATCACTAGTAGACCATTTTTCATTATTGTTTTCTTTATTATTTTATTAATATTTTTCTTTCTCCTTGTATTATGTCTTTGGTTTTATTTAAGTTTTTTAAAATTTAATTTGGATGATAGATATTTTACTTTGGACGGGTGGTAGATCTATTGATTTTTCAGCATTAATTCCAGCAGTGAGCGACACGATTATGTCAGTCTCCGGTGATAGATTTATTACGTAGTCAGTGTTTGACGTTTTCTTCGCTATTCCTATTTAGCCTTAGCCGGAAGTAGTGCATCAAATTAGATTACGTATTGACCTGATAAGGATGAGATGGATATTTGTTTTACTTAACTATAATACCGATGTATTAACGTTCAATTAATGGGAAAGTTTTTTGAATATATGATAAGCATTTTTATAAAGCAGTAAAACTCAAATTTCTTACCAATCGGAATATCTTTGATTTTTTCCTATCCCAGTATAATAATTCAGGCTCTCTGAACGAGATTTTAACCGGTATCGTGTCGCAGCTTTAGGTGGCGCTCTGCAGTTTTGTATTTTGTATAGGGTTTCGAGTTTTAAAGAAAATAAAAAAACATTCTCCGGTTTTCCTCACCGGTTACACAGGCTAATAAAAAAAGACCTTGTATTTATTTTGGTGTGTGATTGATGTGTATGATATGTGTTATAGAATATAAAGCTTGGCCTTTCTTCAGGCATGCACTTTTCAAAAATACGCTGCTAGTTCCGCTGGGTCATTTTCGTTTACTGGACTTCGGAGGTAAATGGTAAAAAGAGCGTAAACTGGCTTTTACATTTTATGTATTTGTTAATGCATTCATTGCACTTTCAGATGCTTGCATTGTCGAGTCTAGAAAGGTTTGTTTCCTTCTTTTAATAGCTGCTTAAGAAAGCGTAATTTAGACTATTTCAGGTTGATTTGTAATGTTGTTTTAGTTACTTGTGCTTAGGTCATGTATAATTTTCACAAGTACAATATCCAAAGAAATTTTATCCACAGTACCTGAAAGTAGCATAGGGGTATTCTAACATTTTCGCCATTACGCATGCTCCAAATGTAAACAACTTCACCATACGTCCGTCACTCTCTCAGAAGATCATGAGTGCTAACATAAAGAACACATAGGTATTATTATTATATGATTTTACTTTATTTGTATTTCCAAAACATTAAAGTCGCAAGCATCAAAACAGTCTTTTTGATAATTCTCATGCATTTGCTATGATACATTTTGCATCCTAACCTTCTTCTCGTTTCTTGCTATGAGGAGAAGGAATTACGTATAAGTATGTTAAGAAATGTCTTTGCCAATTACTTGGAAGTTCAGAAATAGATTTGCCCATGAGAGAGAGAGAGAGAGAGAGAGAGAGAGAGAGAGAGAGAGAGAGAGAGAGAGAGAGAGAGAGAGAGAGAGATCTTCATCTTGGGGAATATGGTGATGCGGAGGTACGGAACGATGGAGTGAGAGAGACTCTTCTGATTTTGAGCGAGCTACTGATTATGTGCAAACCTGTACTTAATTTATACGCAGTCTTGAATAAAAATCACACTGCCAAATATGGACATTCGTCAAGAGGCTAGTTCGCACATATCGAATCAGCGAAAGGCTCTCATCTCTTGCCTGCTGAATCGCACGTGCCTGTGTTGTTCATTAGACAGACAATTTTGCCACAACAGCTACTTACTGATTCAGAAGGAATTTTTCGAAATTCATTAGTTCAACAACCTCCACAACTTACCGAGTGTAATTTTTGCTGACTTCTGGATACAAGAAAAATGTATAGTGCATTCGCTCATAAGGGCGCAATATTTGTTAAAATATTCTATTGTTGTAATAGAAAAATAAATGAAATTAATCTCAATATATTTTAGTAGAAATTACTTTCAAGATAATTTAATGAAAAATTACTGTTAATGCAATTTAGAGAAAATTTCAATATGACTACTTTTACTGAAAAATTCAGCTATAATGTATTTACGCCCAGAATATTATTTATTAGTGTAAATGTACCATACTAGTCCAGACCCTACACACCCCGTTGTAAATTGTCCTATTTTAAAAATTGATATTGCATTTTATCAACATGGCAGCCAATGTTGTGCTGAAAGACAGAACATAGAACTTTGTTTAAATTTTTCCTTCCATATAAATACATGTTAAGTTTGAAAGGGGAACGGACAGTTAATGTTCACGAAGGTCAAAGGTCAAATATTAAAATATTTGATTATTGTTCTGTCATTAGAATATGGAAGAAAGAGATTTTGATTTGTTATAATTCATTTCTTGATTTCGTTACTAATGAATGAGAGGAAACATTTTACTATGAATTTCCTTCACTTAAATTTAAGTTTTAAATTTAAGTTGACTTAACAACCATATTGGCACAATATATCATGATAAGAAATCAAATTTTCCCGTAATTAAGATCGTTGCACACAATACTTCCTCAAGGCACACTCTGTGAGCACGAGCAAATTAAACAAAGTTACTGTATTGACATGCACAACATCAACGTCAATACACCATTTTATTCAGAACATCATACATGATAATATGAAAATAAGAAACATATTTGCACACATTTTCACATTTGTTTTATCTTAGCCAGTATGACGGTGCCAAAGTTGGGACTGGTCATTGGCTCTGTCATTGGATGGTATTTTCGCAGTTGGATGGATTTATTATTTGTATCGTGTGCAGTCTGTATATGAAAAAAACATGTCGCAGACCGCGAATAACGTAGGTGCGACATAACACTACAGACAACATCAATTTGCCATTCGGTCATTCCTAATATCGTCGAACACTGTAGCAAGATCTGTGTTTTTCACTTTGATTAACTTATCATTTAAATACAATTGTGGAAATTGTATAATATTTAATACAATATACACAATTATAGTGTTTAAATATGTTACCTTTATCTTACAAGAAAAATACTTCTCCACAGTTTTGGCGGGCAAGGTTGAGGGATGTTCTGATGGTCTCCGTGGAGTCGACTTAAACTTTGCAACGTGTTAGTGCTATCGAAAAGATTCAAGACTGGTCAGAAATTTGTTTCTGCGCGCTGCTTTCCAGTTTGTACCGAATAGTTCGAAGCATTCCACTGCAAATAATAGGATCACTTGTGCAGCTTCCTATCACTTTCTTCCGAGTCCTATTTCCAAATGATGGCTTTTAAATGTTATCATCTTGTACCGCGTTGCTCACGGCGTTGCTGTATGGATGAATGCCTGGATATGTGTGGCAAACTAGTGATAATAGAAACTTCAAGTATCTGTTTTTGAGATCCTACACAACTTCAAACTGTAAGATGTGAACGATAAGAACGGCGACGAAGGCTTAAAATGGCAATATGATATTGGAGGGATCGATATGAAAAGAGGACATAAAGCGTATACTATTTTATGATAAAATCATGTAAAAGAAGAATTTTAAATTATGTGACTAAAGAATTTGCATAATGTAGAATTAGGATCTTTGGGTACCCTATTGCAGCCATCAATAACTGAAGTCTCCATTACCAGGAGTAGTAATATGGGGCACTATAACATCAATGGGAAATCCAGTCAAAAAGGGCTTGGGGCACTATAGCCTCAAGATTTATAGCCTCAAGGGAAAATCCAGTCAAAAAGGGCTTGGGGCAAACATAGTGCGGCACTCTAGCCTCAATGTGAATTGAACATAGTGCGGCACTCTAGCCTCAAGAGAAATTGAATATAGTGGGACTATCTAGCCTCAAAGGAAATTGAACATGGGGAATATTATTTGTATTTGGGACTATCTAGCGACAAGCGAAATGGAGGCAAAGAAAGCAAATATCTTTTCGAGGTATATGAGTGGCCCTGAAAACAAACCATACAATCTCCTATCAAAACAGAAGGGAAGGAAAATAAAATCACACAATCTCCTATACACACAGAAGGAAAGGAAAACAAAACAAGGATAATTAAGAACACCATCCATTCTATGTGAAATATGTTCATTGTTTTCATTCATTCATCAATTTAGTAAAAAGGTAGTGTGATATTTATTGTCGACTGACTTCTTAACATATCTCAAATTTAAGGGATGTCCAGTGTTTCTCAACACACGCTACAAACAATGTTCCCAAGTTTTAACAAATCTAAGTCGAAGGGGGAAAAAGCAGCACCAGAATGTGCTTTGTTCTATCGACAGTCTAAGCTGTGTGTTTTGATTTGAAATTCAAAGTTAACCATATGCAGGGTCATAAAGTGCAATGTCACTCGCGTCAATCATTGTTACATTGTTACAATTCTTCCCAACGTGTGTTTTGGTTCTGGTATTTTTATTTCAAAGTTAGCCATAAGCAGGGTTATACAGTGCAAGATCACTCGCGTCATTCTTGAAATAGTCTTTTATTTGTTTCCTTTCTAAAAAACGGTAGATCTCATGCTTAAAAAAATTTCCGTGACACATTGCAGTGCCAAAATTAAAGATCTTGCACTGTATAACCCTGCTTATGGCTAACTTTGAAATAAAAATACCAGAACCAAAACACACGTTGGGAAGAATTGTAACAATGTAACAATGATTGACGCGAGTGACATTGCACTTTATGACCCTGCCTATGGTTAACTTTGAGTTTCAAATCAAAACACACAGCTTAGACTGTCGATAGAACAAAGCACATTCTGGTGCTGCTTTTTTTCCCCCTTCGACTTAGATTTGTTAAAACTTGGGAACATTGTTTGGAGCGTGTGTTGAGAAACACAGGACATCCCTTAAATTTGAGATATGTTAAGAAGTCAGTCGACAATAAATATCACACTACCTTTTTACGAAATTGATGAATGAATCAAAACAATGAACATATTTCACATAGAATGTCTGGTGTTCTTATGGTGTCCTTGTTTTGTTTTCTTTCCTTCTGTGTGTATAGGAGATTGTGTGATTTTATTTTTCTTCTCTTCTGTTTTGGTAGGAGATTGTGTGGCTTGTTTTCAGGGCCACTCATATACCTCGAAAAGATATTTGCTTTCTTTGCCTCCATTTCCTTTGTCGCTAGATAGTCCCAAATACAAATAATATTTCCCATGTTCAATTTCTCTTGAGGTTAGAATGCCGCACTATGTTCATTTCCTCTTGAGGCTAGAGTGCCGCACTATGTTCAATTCCTCTTGAGGCTAGAGTTCCGCACTATGTTTGAGGCTATAGTGCCCCAAGCCCTTTTTGACTGGATTTTCCCTTGAGGCTATAAATCTTGAGGCTATAGTGCCCCAAGCCCTTTTTGACTGATATTCCATTGAGGCTATATAGTGCCCCATATTACTACTACCAGGTACATAGCCTATTCGTCAATAATCAGCAGTTTCGGTCATCAGGTATACAATGCAGCTATCAATAATCGGCGGACCGCTCCGTTGGCCAGATAGTTAGAACGTTCGTCTCAGATGCAAGAGGTCGTGGATTCGATCCTCGGTCGAGTCATACCAAAGGCTTATAAAAATGGTACTAACAGCTGCCTCGCTTGGCGCTCAGCACTAAGAGGCTAGTGTTAGGACTAGTCGGCCTGTGTCAGGATAATGTGACTGGGTGGAACATCATACTACATGTCTGCAGCATGATGCCACAGTGCTAGACATCACTATACTTGTCACACTGTAGCCATCGTAGCGACATGACTGAAACATTGTTAAAGCTACGTTAAAAATCATAAACATACATACACCCACCCACCCACCCACACTAATCTGCAGTTTCGGTCATTCGATAAACATATACATCAATAATCTGCGGTCTCGATCATCAGATATACCTCTATTTCATCCGGATAATTCACATAATTTTTCAAAACTGCCATTGTAAAGCCTCTGCTGAAGAAACCAACACTTTACTATAACGATTTAAAGAACTATCGCCAAGTTTGTAATCTCCCGTTTATAGTAAGAAATGTTGGAAAAAGTTGTTCTCAACTTGTATTTCGCTTAAGAACAGGCAGTGTTCTGTGTGAAAAGTACTCGAAACATCAACAAGACATCTATTGTGTGCTCATAGATTGGAAAAAGTCTTTTGACAAAGTGTGGTATGAAGCATTGTGGGAATGATGAAGTACAACATGGATCAAAAGTTGACCAATACCGTCAAGCAACTGTACACCAAGACTACCAGTGCAGTAATTGTTCTAGATTCTGTGGGGGACTGGTTCGAGACAACAGTTGGAGTACTTCAAGGCTGTCTCCTGTTACCCACGCTTTTCAGTATCTACATCGAGCGCATCATGAGGGAAGCCCTGGAAAACCACTGTGGGACAGTCAGCATTGGATCATCACCAGCCTATGCTTTGCACATTGATGGGCGGGTAAGCAGTAAAGTTGAGTTTGCTACCTTAGTGAAGCACTTGGATGAAAAATCTTCCAGATTTGACATGGAGATAAGTGCCGAGAAGATAAAGCTGTTGACAAATAGTGACAAACGAATATTAACCAAGATTAAAGGCAGAGGTCAGGAACTGGAAACAATAGGCCAGTTCAGATATCTTGGTTCCATAATCACCGACAATGGATCAAGAGCAGAAAGTTTGTCACGAGCAGCACAAACAACGGCAGCTATGTTAAAGCTAAGATCCATCTGGAGGGACAAAAATATGTCTGAAAACTGAAATTAGATTAATAGTCATCTCAATCGTTTTGTATTCATGTGAGGCCTTCACCTTCACAGCAGATTTACAACGAATAATCCAGGCACATTAAATGAGATGCTACATAACCATCCTTGGCATCTCTTACATGGACCACATCACAAATAAAGAAGTGCGTAATCCCATCAGGCACAAAGTAGGCCATTATAAAAACGCCCTCACCACTGTCAAAAAGAAAGCTGAAATGGTATGGTCTTGTCACTAAAGCCAACAGTCTATCCACAACAGTACTGCAGGGCAATGTCCAGGGTGGCAGAAGAGAGGTAGACAGAGAAAAAAATGTACTGACAAACTCACAGAATGGACCAGGAAAGGTTTGGCGTAGACAAAGGCATTGACATATGATCGAGTCAAGTGGAGGGAACTGGTGAGATTTTCAGCAGCACAGTGCCTCAACGATCACACTTGTACCTCATCTGAATACAAGTCTTTTTAGCAATTCACAGTCCGCATATCACCCTTGCCAAAGTAATAAATGACATTCTCTCTGCATGGGATGGCGGAAAGATTACAGTCTTCACCCTCCTTGATCTGTCTGCAGCATTGGACACAACATACCATGATATATTACTTCACCGACCAGTCCTAACACTAATCTCTTAATTTTGAGCGCCAAGCGAGGCAGCTGTAAGTACCATTTTTGTAAGTTTTTGGTATGACTCGGCCGGGGTTCAAACCCACGACTTCCCGCTCCCGCGGCGGACTCTCTAACCACTAGGCCACACGAGTGGTTAGTAGAGAGGTGCATTTCTGATGTGAAATCATGGATGACATACAACAAACTTCAGATGAATGATCATAAACTGAGGCCATTCTGGTCAGAATACAAAGACTTTATTTTTCACATCCTTTACATCAAACATTAAATATCAGCAATACCAACCTTAAATTCACACTCAGTACGAAACTTAGGTATTATTCTGGACAGTATTATCACATTGCACCCACATGTCATGAACATATGCAAGGCTGCATATCTTGAGCTGAGATGCAACCGCTCTATTCGCAAATATATTTCAGTTGATGCTACTAAGTCGCTTGTGTGTTCATTAGTACTTTCAACACTGGACTATTGTAACTCAATTCTGTCTGGTTTGCGTAAATATCTACTCCAGAAACTTCAAAATGTTCAAAAGACAGCTGCTCGGATCATCCTTATAGTTCCACGATTGGAGCATACCTCTGCTCTGAACTCTACACTGGCTATCCATTCGATTCAGAATCAAACACAAAATGTGTTCTCTATGCTACGTTTCTCTGGCTGATTCCAGTCCAGCATACCTATCTGACCTCACCCACGTGTATACACAAGCAATATACTTACGCTCCTCTTCTGACAATCGTATACTCATTATTCCCTCTATGAAAAAGAATTCATATGGACAATGTTCTTTTGCATGTCAGGGACCAGCAACGTGAAACGACTTGTCCATTAAAATTAGACACCAAGACAAAGTGATGAATTTCTAGAGTGCTCTTAAGTAGTTAATTTATTTTATTTTTGTTATTATTATTATTATTATTATTATTATTATTATTATTATTATTATTATTCACAGCAACACAGATGCCAAGGCAAATTTCTACCAATAGTCCGAGCGTTACCAGTATTGCACCTTTGTCGACGATGTCTGCTTTTAGCAATGTCCCTCTTTCTGGCATGTATCTCCATGGCAACTTGGGGGTTGAATGGCCGCAGTCATTTGGGGGATCCCATTCGACACAAATGACGTCATATTTTACTGGCGAAGATAAAAGTGATGACAGGCGAGTCAAACGTAAGTTGGCGTGAAATATTAATAGAGGTAACCGTACGTTAAATTTTCTGTCATTTGGGTAGAGAAACGTACGCTTTTAAAACACATTTATGAGAAGTTTACAAGAAAAGTTTCAAAACCAGTTTTTAAAGTAGTGAATATAACCATCCTTTATTAAAATTCCGAAGTTTACGGGTTCCTTTTACTTATTGAAAGAGGCAAAATCGTTATATTTCCGATCTTTGCAGAACTGGGACCTACAAAATTTGAATCTAAAATTGAGCATAACTTCTAGCGCCGTAGCAATGAAAAAGATTTCGCTAATGTTACGTACTTATTCTTTAAAACAGTAACACACAAAAAGTGAAAACAACCAAGCTTTTAAAAACAATTTCCCTGTAAAAAGATTGTAAAATAGAAGAACGAACTCGCAGTTTTAAGAATCAAAACCAAAAAGATCCAAGAATAATACACGAATTAAATTTCCAAATTCCATGGAATTAACTGTTCTAATTTATTGAACTTTAAGTCCTAATGGAAAATCCAATATGGAAGATGATGACGTATTCTGTAGTCTGTACTGTGTTTACAGGCCCATTTAGAAGCAGAAGATATAACACTCCGCTGATGGAATTCCAAATAAAATTGTGAACAACTATCTTTGTTCCTGAATTATATATGAACACATGAAATATTTCCAGAGAAACGAATTAATCTTTTAAAATCGAAATGATCTGAAGAAAAATTACCATGAACTCGAAAACTGGCTACAATAAAAGAAAATGACTTGACATCAGTTGTAAAAGCCCAAAACTGAGACATTTTTATCATAGAATCTGTATTAAACTACAACTACTGCGTAAAAAATAGGCCCATGTGTGAGTCACGTGATCAAGTTCAAGAACATTGTTGAAATAAGTTAGTTTTTTTAAAACCTGCTTTAATAAAGAATTGAACAATAAATGTTTACCTCTTAAATCAAGTATTCCGATCGTGACCGTGACAGCAACCAATCATTTAAAAATTTTAAAATAAAAATAGAACTTGCATTGTTTACGTGACTGCTACTATTTTTGAATCACGGTCAGGATGTTGCTCAACATTAGGTGTTTACTACGACACGGTCAGGTCGAACATCATTCTGCAAATTGTCAGTTCCCTAGTAAACAAAATTACATTATTTTGACAAATAATGAAATTGAAATTAAAAAGATTTTAAAAAACTTACAAAAATTAAATTAAACAAAAAATCATATGTAGTAAATTAGATGTACATAACACTACGACTTACAGTCAGACTATCAGCTACAAACGCCTTTTTCTAAGAAATAAAGGTATAATGAAGTAAATATTGCTTCTTTAATATGCAGAATATAATCTTTTCACGGATGTATTAAGACTCTAAAGAATGTCTTTTTTTGGAGTATTGAGTCCAAGAGCATCTGTTTATGTTGCTTTTTTCTTTTGTGATGAGGCTTTCACTACAATTAGGACTTTGCGTTCATAATCCGAGCTATTCGCAGGAAGATCAACTAACAAATGAGTCATGAAAGGTCATTAACTATCATTCATAGTTGCAACATCTATAAACATGTTGCATAATGTAATACCTCTACAGCGAGAACAAATCCTGCCTGGCTTGTATTGAATACCGGGCTCTTCTTTCTCAGATGTCAAAGTAAAACAAAATCATATGACTTAATGGGCATGGTGTTGAAGACGAAACAAACGATCACAAGAATATCCATAGTCACCAAGAATGTATAATATGCTGTTATTTTAGGAATCTATCAATCTAGAACGAATGGTAATTGCTTTACAAGCTGCGGCTGGAGTTTGGTTTCTGGAAAAAAACGTCATAATTATTTGAATAACAATAAATGATAAATTGTCAAAGATGTGATACAATTTCTATGAAAATATAGCTGCGATTTTACTCAGTCTTTTGAGAATAAAATCCCGTATTCACGACACGTTTTGAGCATATCACCAAACATCCCAAAAGCAACTCGAATATAATTTATTTTGCAATAAAAGCTGCCATTAGCATAATTGTATTGTTTGAATAGCTGCCATGAGAATAATGTTATTGTTTTTGAATATTTGCCATGAGAATAATTTTATTGTCTTTGAATAGCTGCCATGAGAATAATTGTATCATTTGAATCGTTGCCATGGGTATAATTTTACTGTTTGAATAGTTGCCATGATAACAATTCTATTATTTGAATCGTTGCCATGGGTATAATTTTATTGTTTTTGAATAGTTGCCATCAGAATAATTGTATTATTTGAATCGTTGCCATGGGTATAATTTTACTGTTTGAATAGTTGCCATGATAATTATTCTATTATTTGAATCGTTGCCATGGGTATAAGTTTATTGTTTTTGAATAGTTGCCATGAGAATAATTCTATTATTTGAATCGTTGCCATGGGTATAAAATAATGTTACTGTTTGAATAGTTGCCATCATAATAATTGTATTATATGAATCGTTGCCATGGGTATAATTTTTTTTTAGGGTTTAACGCCATTTTTAAGCACACAATAGGCTATACATGGCGGCCAGTATTATTGGTGGAGGAAGAACCCGGGAAACCCCCCGGAAAGAACCAGCGACCCACGAGAAGCTACTGGCAAGGTTTCTCACATAACTACATAAGCCGAATCTTAGACTCGAACCCACGCAGACAGAGGTGAGACGGCAGTGATCCGTAACGGACAGCGCTTTAGACCACTCGGCCACTCTGGACCCCTTATTGTTTTTGTTTCTGAATAGTTGCCATGGGTATAATTTTATTGTTTGAATAGTTGCCATGAGAATAATTGTATTATTTGAATCGTTGCCATGCATATAATTGTATTATTTGAATCGTTGCCATGACTCCCACGAGTATTAATTTATTGTCTGTATCGTTGCCATGAATATAATTGTATTATTTGAATCGTTACCATGAGAGTAATTTTATTGTTTGAATAGTTGCCATGGGTTTTATTTTATTGTTTGAATAGTTGCCATGAATATTAATTTATTGTTTGAATAGCTGCCACGAGTACACTGTAATTGTATTATTTGAATCGTTGCCATGAGAATAGTTTTATTGTTGTAATAGTTGCCATGGGTATAATGTTCTTGTTTTAATATTTGTCATCAGTATAAATTTATTCCTAAATATGTTGCCACGACTATAACTCTTTTATTATAAAAGTTTTGATGTGTATAATTTTATTTTTATAAAGGTTTCCAGGAGCACTGTTTGATTCTTTGAATAGTTGCCATGAGTATAATTATATTTCATTAAATGTTCCCAAATATTAAAGACTTTAAACCTAAGAACTTTTCAATGTTTGGTTCGTGGTAGAAAACCAGATATTTCGAATCAGGGTCTCTCTTGGTATATTTTATAGCGTATATGTTCATATTCGCACTTTAAGGCTATATGGTGTATTTATGTGCATTGGAATATCGCATCATAGACAGAACGGTGGCAGACTTCTACGTATCGTCTATACTCGCTTACATGTACAGTCAAACGGCAAGCAACTAAGATCCTGATCTGCCGTACCATACTGTGCTTGCAGATCTGGGTCTATAGTATTTGTTCATCTATGTACTCCTAACAAAGTGCACAGATCCAGATCTGCCAGCTCCTTATTCGACGACATAGCTAGGTCTGTGCATTTTGCAATTGGACTAGACTTATACGCGAGTACGTATAGTTATATTATTCAAATTCCTTTATATATTGTATTATGATAACAACACATTGTCTAAAACAGACAGCTAATCTAAACTGCTGCTCCCATGTGCTCTAGAAATTAATCTGAACTAGTAATTGAATTAATTTCATTGCGTCAGAGTAGACAGTACTAAAGTCTGACAGAGCAATAAATTAATTATAGCATGTACAAGGTTTTCATTTATGAGTGTTTACATGTTTACTTGCGTATTCACACGTTGAGTTCAAATATCGGGCTGTATGTTTGTGTGGACATGTTCACATTTGTGTCAATAATGATATTTTTTTATTTCTCTGCTCGAGGATAATTGATAATTATTTTTCTTTTCTTCAGCCACAAACACGTCTTTTGAGGGTCTCCACAATTCACAGGAAACGACTTTCCACGATATCAATGGCATGGAAGTAAGATCTAGCATTGCAGCTTTACGCATGCGCGCCAGAGAACATTCTCACCACCTGGGCATGCAGTACTAAACACTATTATTGCCTATCACATTGTAATTATTATCAAATGAAATCGATCATAACTTGGAACAACAGATTTTCAGTTTTCCCACAATTTTAGCTCAAGGCGCATCCTAGAAATAAAATAATACTTACGAAATGGTCAATAACAGCAATTGAAAAGGGAGATTTTGTTTGTTGCTGAACGATAACGTACAAATACGATTTCGAATGAGATTTTAAATCAGTTAGTTATGAACGGCATATACCGTGTCAAGTTGAAGAGTTTGTGGAATGCATTCATTATGTTGTAATATTATTTTCCTGTCAGTAGAAGTAGCACATAAAGTGCATAGTCCCTGTAAACATCATATAGATTTGAGAAATCGTGCAATGAATAAATGACTATGGTTTCATTTCTCTTTTATTTTCTATGCATGTTGTAACGAGCCATTCCATCCATCCATGAATCAGTCCACAGATGTGTTGTCGTTAACTCTAGTAATATCATAGATTTTTGCGCTTTCGTTATATTCATTGATCTTTTATGTCTGTTTTGTAAAGGGTAGCTAAATATCTAAACATTTAAATGTTCACATCCACATTGAAACACCTGTGGGGAAACGTTTGAAAAGAAGTTGCTTTTTAGTGTGTTCTGCAAAACCCCTCACCCCGCCTCCCTTATTAAAAGACAAGGAAACAAATACCCCTCCCGCTTCCCGAAGAAAAAAACAACAGCAAGTTACAACAGCAATAACAAGAGCGAAAGAAAAACCCATAAACACGGAATCTATCGATTTCTTTTAAAATATAAAGTAAGCAAAACTAATGTGCCGTACAGTGTATTCACACTTTGACAGTTCAAGATAAATAAATTGCAACAGTACAATGACGATTCTATCATCGCGAGTTATTTCCCTTGAATAAGTAACTTTTTTATTTTTTTTTTACAATAGATTTACTCTAACCTCTACATACAATATAGCATAAAGAGGCGTTAAAAATAAAAACAACTCCTCATGTCTGAATACGAAATCTCGTCTTTTACTATATTTCTTCGAAATTCAAAGCTCATGCCACGTTACACATTTTCATATCAAAGGTTATGACAGACAATGCGTGTGCCGAACATACGTATTTTTTGAAATAGCATAAACTGATTGCTAACTCTTACGACTGTTCAGCACATTATAGAATATATATGGCGGCCAGTTTATTTCGCGGAAAAGAAATCCGCAAAATCCCAGGGAAGAATCACCTACCGACTAAAAGATTCTGGCAAGCTTTCTCACAAACCCACATTGACCGAGCCTTCTGACAAAACCCACATTGACCGAGTCAGAGACTCAAATGCACTTTAACAGGTGAGATGGGAGTGGTCGGTAAAGGCGAGCGTCTTAGACCACTCGGTACCCCCCCCCCCCCCAGTACTGAAACTGAATGGTTTGCTGTGAGATATATACAGTGTAAATTACCCTAAACATGTTAATGATATATATTTAAAAAGTAGAGTAATACTGTAGATCTTGTCATAAAAATGATAGGAAAACCCAATCAGAAGATACCTAAAGCTCATCTGCAACCTATTCCTGCATTTGATGAATCATTTAGTAGAATTATGGTAGATTGTGTTGGTCCCGTACCTAACACCAAGTCCGGTAACCAATACCTTTTGACCATTATGTGTGCGTCAGCAAGGTTTCCAGAGGCAATACCTTTGAGGAATATAAAATATAAAACAATAGTAAAAGTTTTGATACAATTTGTTTTACTCAGTTTGGTTTTCCCAAAAATCTGTCCAATCAAGGCTCAAACTTTATGTCTGCAATTTTGCAGCAGGCTGTGTATGAATTAGGCATTCAATAATTCCAATCATCTGCCTGTCACCTGTAAGGGTCAAGGGGCATTACAAAGATTTCATCAGACTTTGAAAATATGATTTGATCATGTTATTTATATATGGTAAAGATTGGGATTAAGGCATCCATTTACTATTGCTTGCTGTTAGGGAATCAGTAAATACACATCTAGATTGTAGTTCTTTTGGAAACATTGTTGTGGAGCATTGTAGTTATTGAAAGAAAAAAACGTCTTTCTAAAGAAGATACTGAAAATAATCTGTTTTGTTTATGTTTCCAAATTTAAGTAAAGGCTGCCAAACGCTTATCAGGTCGCAAGAGCAAATCTGCAATCTTCTCTATCGAAGATGAAGTCAAGATATGATAAAAACTCAAAGGAAAGGAGTTTTCATTCCGGTGATAAGAGTCCTGGCTCTCTTGCTCGTTCCATAAAATCCTCTTCAGGCAAAGTATTATGGTCCCTGCACAGTTGACGGAAAAGGAGATGAAAAAAAAAACAAAAACAATTTTGTCACATAGACATGCCAAAGGAGTAAATTGAAAGATATGTACAGGTTAAACAAGTAATTAATGTAGTTGTTCCTGTCCCACTTCAAGAATATTTAAATGAAGGAACATCATCCGATTCTACTGATATTGGAGTAAAAAAAATCTTATAGATTCAGAAATTATGAATGATCTGGCCCAGACTCCTTTCCATTTGCAGAGCAAGAAAGAAATGAACTCAAAAAGTTATTAATTGAATATGAACACTTATTTCTAGGACAAACAGACTTTTCCATGGCGATGAAATTCTAAATTCCAAACCTGTGAAACAACACCCGTACACTACGAACCCTCTAAAACAGGAATATTTGAAAAATGAAATTCAGTATTTGCTGGAGAACGATTTCATAGAGTCCAGTAAAAGTGATTGGAGTTCACCATGAATACTTGTTCCGAAACAAAATAAAACATTCCGTATGTGCACTGATTATAGAAAGGAGAAGACCGTGACAAAGACAGATTCATTTCCATTACCAAGAAACGATGACTGTATTGATAAGATCTGAGCGCTAATACCCGAATGACTTCAATTTTAATACGGCACGATTCTAAAGATTTGAACAAGTTTGACTTTGTTTTTGTTTCTAATTAATTACAAACGTCATGTGATTGTGATATTAAACACGTGTTCAGTGTAAAATTTTTAAAAATCATTTATGAAGACAACCTTACATCCAAGTATGTAGCGCTTTACTTGTCTACACATATACTGGGTACATGATGGCTCGAAATGACTGTTATAAGTCAAACTGTTACAAGGCAAAAAATGACTGTTATAAGGCAAAAAAATGACTATTATTAGGCAAAAAATGACTGTTATAAGGCAAAAAATGACTATTATAAGGCAAAAAATGACTATTATAAGGCAAAACAAATGACTGTTATAAGTCAAAAAATGACTGTTATAAGTCAAAAAATGACTATTATAAGGCAAAAAATGACTGTTATAAGGCAAAAAATGACTATTATAAGGCAACAAATGACTGTTATAAGGCAAAACAAATGACTGTTATAAGTCAAAAAATGACTATTATAAGGCAACAAATGACTGTTATAAGGCAAAACAAATGACTGTTATAAGGCAAGAAATGACTATTATAAGGCAACAAATGACTGTTATAAGGCAAAAAATGACTGGTATGAATCATCAGAGCTTATGTTGTTGATTTCGCAGTTTATTTCTGTAATAAAAAAGTATTATCTACTGCTGTGACATAACCGATTTCTCATCTGCGCTGGACATACCTCGTTGATAGCAATAGTTTACAAAATCTTATCATTTGTATAGAGACAACAAGTCTATATAGCGTTCAAAATCCTGGAAAGGAGGTCATCGTTCCCCGATTTTTTTATGTGAAATGTTTTATTATACGAAGCATTTTAATGCAATAATCGCGGTGTTATAATTTGAGTATAGAGATTATATTTAACATATTAATTTTACAAAATCCTGAAACCTGAAATTCTAAGATGCAATCTTGGTGTTTTTTTAAAAGCACTAGACAAAAAAGTATTAAAATTAGAGTCAATGACTGACACATTAACGACCCCATCCCTAGATAAATAAAAATGGCAAGTATAAAAGCTACAGATGTCGTGTAGGATGGTCAAATATTTTTGATAGCAATTTTCAAAAAATAAATCGTGAAAAATAAATTATGCTGAACCAAATTTTTCTTGAAACAGACCGATTATAAGTTGCAGTCTCACTAGGCGTTGTTGCTATTGTTGATGTTGTTGTTGTTAATAGGATATTCATGGCGGCCAGCATAACTGGTGGTCCTATATCTACGTTGGCCGTGCCCAAGACTCGGACCTAGGCGGACACAGGTGAAATGGTAGTGATTGATAAAGGCTAGCCTTTAGACCATTCAAGTCACCCTGGGCCCCAGAAATTTAATTACACTACCATTATTGCATAGATAAACAATGTTAGCCACTGTCAACAAATTCTGGCTAGGAGGATACAATGATCCAGGTTTTGTATGTAACGTTTTTATTTAAGTCCTTTCTATACAATTTTTTTACTGCCGAGAAAGGTCAGATGAACAAATATATATATAGGATATCAGATCTAGCTCTGGTAAACAACATGCTTCCATTTTTTAGTTCTAGTTTGACGACACTATATAAATGGAAGTGCAATTAGAGCCAATACACAATTCCATTGTTTTAGTTCTCAATAAATCATGGAAAGTAGGTCACAGTGAACAACGTTTGGTGCCCAGCACATGCGCATCCCACTCGGTAGGTTAAACTGGGTTCATAGAAATTTCTCTATGTTACATTAACGTTAAGGGCAGGCCATCATAAGGATAGATATGATCTTGTAAAGAAATGTTAAGGTCCCAAAGAAAACTAGATATTTTTGTTCTGATTTGTAGACAATAAGAACTTATTATGTTCATTATATTAGTTGAAAAGAACATTATTTTCAGTTTTAAATCAAATGAAAATCGAAAGCCCCTCCCTAGCCACCAATTACATTTACTGTAGATTTTTTTTAAAAAACAAAACAAATTCTGTTATTGATAAAATATTTTAAAACAAAACTATTCTGTTACTGATAAAGTTTGACCTCAACTGCCATAGTAGTATTATAATGATGAATTACGTTATCGCATGGTTGATAAGAAAGATAAATGGCTGCGATGGAGTCAATAAAAAAAGTAAAATTGACTAAAACATGTCACATGGAATATTTCCCGAATGTTTGAAAACATTAAATAAAGTGGTTATTCGGAATGATTTCAAAATATTGATTCTAACTTAGCTATGATTAATGCCAAGGGAAAAACATTTGTTTTGTAAATCACGTCATGATAAATATTTACCACAATTCTATGATTAAAATTTTACCAGTGTATCTTTTAGATATGAAAAATATTTTACTACCTAACTGATGTGGAAATTGAATCGATGCTTTTGAAACCATTCAAATAAAACTTGTCTAAGTGTACCGTATGCAGTGTTCTGACAGACGCATTCTGACCGGCAGCGAGTTTACATGTGATGTAGGCGTAGAAGAGAACTTGAGAGACCACAATATAGTAGAACGAAATAAATCATTCCACACTCTATTTTATTGAAATAATTATAAAATAAAGGTACAAAATAGTATTTAGTGTTGTAGATTGATCGAGCAAAGCTAGATATTATTTAACAAGTTTTATAAAGTTAATATTAAATCATTAAATATTTGAAACTTTCATTTCAGTGAAAATTGTTTAGATAGAAAGAAGAATAAAAATTTCGTTCATTTTCAGTGAGATGATGTACCTTTCATTTGCCGTGCGTAAAAATAGTTTGAAAAAGAGTTGAACGTCTAAAAGTAGATGATAATTTTCTTTTACAAATTATGAATCATAAAACAAGTTCCATTCCGAAAAAGGGGCCCAGAGTGGCCGGGTGGTCTAAAGCGATCTCCGGTACGAATCAATACCGTAACCGCTTTCTGCGTGGGTTCGAATCTTAGACTCGGCTAATATGGGTATGTGAGAAAGCTTGTAAGTACCTTCTCATGGGTCGGTGGTTCTTTCCGGGAGTTTTTCTGGTTTCTTTATCCACCATTAATACTGGCCGCCATGTATATTATATCTTGTGCTGAAAAATGGCGTTAAAGCATACAACAATAACCATTCCAAATACAAAGAACATTTTACACGGACAGAATGTCCAATGAGTGCGATGTCACATTGTTGGAGACAGTATCGGTTAGATTGCAGTAGGCGATTCATATGTAACTTATGTGTCACTTTCACAATGAAACATCGTTGTTGGAGGAAGTTCTGTCAGCTGGGAGACTGGTATATGTGCACAAATCCCGCTATCCCCATATCCTCTAACAACTGAACAATACTGTTAGTTTCACTTGTTATTTATTTATTATTTATTATTATTTTTTTGATGGTGGTTGGGGGGGGGGGGGAGAATTTACGTTTTTTTTATTCTATAGCATTATATGCTATACATAGCGTAATGAGCCCATGTGGGAGTAAATTATTCATATTTAGAAAAATATAACCGTTTATCATTCGAGAATTCCATTAGTTTAGCCAGTTTACAAAACGGCCGCCAAAATATTTTGTGGTATGAATATAATAGAGAAAGTATCACAAGCAGGGGCAAATAAATTTTACCCATGATCATAGCCTATCAGTAAAAAGAGTACTGCCTCAGAATTCCATGGGCTTATTTTGGTAAATCAGAATCACATAAAATTGTTATGTTAATGTGTTTAGCATACAACATATTAAACTGCACACACTATATGTAAAAGTCTACAATGTACAAATTATGTGACAATACTTAAAATCACACCATGACATACTATGTATTTATGCTCAGTTCAGTCGTAAAAAAAATAGATTAAGCTTTCTCTTTAAACAAATTTGTACATTTATTATTATTTATAATTTGTCAAAAGCTAAATAAGTGCAATTTTTTAAATAATATATTCGGGTAAAAGAGTAATAAATTATATGGCGTTTTCACTGATGAATATTGTAGTCTCGCCCGAAGTGTACTTGTACATGAGCTCCGCCCACAGTACCACGCTATTTTCTATAAATATTACACAGTACCATGCTTTAATCTATAAATATTACACAGTACCAGACTGTTTTCTATAAATATTACACAGTACCATGCTTTAATCTATAAATATTACACAGTACCACGCTGTTTTCTATAAATATTACACAGCACCAGGCTTTCATCTATAAATATTACACATTACCACGCTGTTTTCTCAAAGTATTACACAGCGCCAGGCTTTAATCTATAAATATATTACACACTACCAGGCTTTAATCTATAAATATTACACAGTACCACGCTGTTTTCTATAAATGTTACACAGTACCACGTTGGTTTATATAAATATTACACAGCACCAGGCTTTAATCTATAAACATTACACAGTACCATGCTTTTTTCTATAAATATTACACAGTACTACACATGCATAAACAACTCAGAACAGCAACAATAAAAAAGCGAAACATTCGTAACATAATCATTTCTTTTGATGCGAATTTTAGGCATCTAACTGTACGTAAAACGTAGCCCCACTCTGATTTGAACATCAAAAGGTGCATTCAACTACCGCATCTTCATGCAGTGTGTTTTCTATAAAATCCGAATGTCCTTTTTGCTCCAATTGTTCATAGGTGTAAAATCTTTGGCAGAGAGAGAGAGAGAGAGAGAGAGAGAGAGAGAGAGAGAGAGAGAGATTAATTTGATGTTATTAGGATTGATAGAACAGTCGTGTAAACTAGGATTTTGTTAGTAGTAAACACGTTACCTTTCCCCAATGATATATGCATACAAACATCAAAATGTGGGGAAAGAAACAAAATCATCTGATCATGTTCAGCTATCATAATTAATGCCTACGTTTGTTGTTTACAGTGCGGCAATATGTGGCTTTGGGACTGACAATATCTGTTTTCACTAGTGAAGAAGTGAAGAGTCTGTTATGAAAAATTATAGAATAGCAAATTCGGGAACACGACCAGCATCAACATTTGCTATATACAAACCGAGTTGGTAGACTCGATGTCCCAATGGATTTCGCAAAAGTATCGATATTATTTATGCGATGTGCTGACTCACTGCTGGACTACAATCTTAATTGTTTATCTTATATACAAGGGAAAGGAAAGATCTTGTTTTAGATTACGTTTTACCGGTGTTTTAGCACAAGATAGACTATACATTTAACTGGGAGAAAGAACCCGTCAATAAACCAAGTAAAATCCACCAACTCACTGGAATCTGCTGGTGAGGTATCCGCATAAGGCTGAGACCAAAACTCACGCCCACACGGACAGGTGAAATGGCAGTGATCTGTAATGGCGAGCGCTTTATATCACTTGGTCACCAGGGCAGAGGCGTAGCGAGGGGGGGGGGGGGGGGGCGGGGATACATATGTCCTCGGGCGCCAAGGTACATGGGCGCCAAAATGAGGCTTGCAACGTTACATTATAATAAGAAAACAAGCGTAATAAATCTGTCACAAGATCGCTGGGGCGCCAATTTTATAGTTTGTCCCCGGGCGCAAAATATCATCGCTACGCCTCTGCACCAGGGACCCCATCATGATTCGATTCCAGACCTTGTTTGATTCCAGCCCTTACTCGATTCCAGTCCTTACACTATTCCAGCCATTACTCGATTCCAGCCCTTCCACTATTCCAGCCATTACTCGATTCCAGCCATTACTCGATTCTAGCCATTACTCGATCCCAGCCATTACTCGATTCCAGCCATTACTCGATCCCAGCCATTACTCGATTTCAGCCATTACTCGATTCCAGCCATTACTCGATTCTAGCCATTACTCGATCCCAGCCATTACTAGATCCCAGCCATTACTCGATTCCAGCCATTACTCGATTCCAGCCATTACTCGATCCCATCCATTACTCGATTCCAGCCATTACTCGATTCAGGCCATTACTCGATTTCATACCATGCTCAAAAGTACTTTTACCAATCCGAAGGCTGCATTTGCACATTGCGAGTAAAAGTCCCATGTCTGGGTAAGCAGCAGAGAGGGTGAATCCTACAACGTTTTTAGACAAAATTTGATTGAAATCCTAAAACGAGCCGTCCTATAATCTCATTTCAACCAAAAAAAGGGCGAATCCTACAACGTTTTCAGACAAAAAAAATTGATTGAATCCTTAAAACGATCCGTAGGATTTCGTTGAAATCTACGAAATCTCATTTTAACTAAAAAAATGAAAACGAAGATTTTTACGATTTTTTAATCAATTTTGGTCGCAACTTGTTGTCATCACCCTCTCTGCTGCTATGGGTTAATAATTATTTTACGATTTCAACCGAATATTTGATCCAGTCCGATACGATATCGTGTCCGAGGATCATGCAAATTTATTGTTGCGAATCCGTGCGGAGTCGACTGAGCATGACTAAAGAAATCTCGAAATTGATTGAAGTCCATATCAGAACACCATGTCTGCCATATATTTCTAAGAGTATGAGTATCAACGCCGTTGAATACAGAAAGAATATTGCAATTATCTCTGATGACTTTTGGAACCTGAGTGTAGCGTTGAGTGACATATATCACGTCAGTGTTTTTGTGACGCCCACGGGAAAATATTCTAGCAGGATTTTTTTGTTTATCCAACATTATATCGTCGTATACGACTAAATTGTTAATATCTCCATCAATATCATCAATACTCGGTGCTTCATCGATATCGGTTATAAACTCAATGGCGTTCTCACCGCTAATTTCTGATGCATTCTCGTTAAAATCTTTTAGCACTTCATAACATCGTTGATCATCTACGCTAGGAGCAATTAAATACAACTTATCCCACTTCATCCATCTCATTATTAAATTGAGCAACAATTGCGTTTTACCGGATCCAGATGGCCCGATTATAATCATCCGGATAGAGTTTGGTAGCGCTGCATGATGCTTAATTGGTTCTCTTGTTTTAGTCGCTGAAAAATCAATTATATCCATATTTCTATACATAAATTATGGATCTATATTGTGTGAAGTGCAAAACGCGTACTGGCACAGATGATGTGACGACAGTTACAACTAAAAATAACCGATCAGCGCTTTCTGGTAAATGCATGCAATGTGGTACAAAGAAATTTAGATTTGTGTCTATGAAATCTGATTTAAAAAAAAACGAGGAGGTGATATCGCAGCCAAATTGGCAAAGCTCCCTGGAACCCCATGGGCAAAGTACCCCGGAGAAAAGCACCTTCCAGGATATAGCTACTGTGGACCGGGAACCAGACTTGATATCAGACTCAATAATCAAAATCAACCCAACCCCGGTGAAGAACCAATAAACGCCATTGATAAGGCCTGTCACCTTCATGATGTTGCTTATAAAAGCAGCAATCTGCAACACAGACATCTCGCAGATGTGAAATTAATTCATGCGTTAAATGCTATTCCTGATAAATCCTTCAAAGAAAAATTGGCTTCATTTTTGATAAAATCGGCTATGAAAAGTAAATTGATGTTAGGTGCCGGTAATTAATAATATGGAATCAATTTATTATTCCCCAAGAGGATACTGGAGGGGTAAATCAGCAGTCCATAAACTCGCTAGTGCTGCAAAAGTGAAAAAAACCACTGCGGCTAATTGGTTATCCAAACAAGCACTATGGCAAATTTATCTACCAGCGCCTAAACAAATTCAATTCTCGCATTTTGATGTGACCGCTCCTAATGAAGTTCATCAGGCTGATATATTATTTCTGCCTCATGATCGTGGTTACAAATACGCTTTAACCGTAGTTGATATTGCAAGTCGATACAAAGAAGCAGAACCGTTAAAAACAAAATCAGCCACTGAAGTCGCTTCTGCATTTGAGAGGATTTATCGACGAGGTCCTCTGCACTGGCCAAATCTATTGCAGGTTGATCCTGGCAAGGAATTTCAGGGTGTAGTGTTATCAACAATGAAACATCACAATGTCACAATACGACGAGGGCATACTGCGTTACATCGCGATCAGGCAATTGTAGAACGATTTAATCGGACTCTTGCTGAGCGGTTATTTGGATATCAATACGCAAAAGAATTCATTCAAGAAAAGCGATCGCGTGAATGGGTTAAAAGATTACCATCTGTGATTACTGCACTGAATAACGAGATTACTAGAACAATCAACATGAAACCTATCAACGCGATTAAAAAGAAGTCAATACTTGAAAAACCACAAAAAGATTTCCCTAGAAACGCTAGCGTTTCCCAACCAATTCTTCGTAGTAATGTCATTGTGAGGTACTTATACGAACCAGGAGAGCTTGAAGGGGGTAGAAAAAGGGCTACTGATCCTATTTGGAGTGTTACCGCGCATAAAATATCCGGCATAACACGATCAACTGGTAGACCAGCAATCTATAAACTGGATTCAACTGCTCCTCAGCGGGGTTTTACTCGACAACAACTACAGGTAATTCCCGAGGATACTCAATTACCACCGCATGGTCTTTACTAGCACCGTTGCGTCTATTGCACTCAAGACAAGTCAACATCACATTATTTCTGACATGACCGAGACTGTTATTTTTTCTGTCTACGGTGAATTGGCGAGGATCCTTATCCGAATACTGCCAACGCATTATACAATTGCAACTCGCGCAGTGATTATTCTGTTGTTGTTTCAGCGTAATTATTAATTTAGCATCAATATCAAATTCTCGTTGTTTTTTTTTGTCCTGTTGTTTGTAACCGGAGAGTTTTTTATTAATGATGCTAACATCAATATCACTTATTGTTGTGTCATTATCATCGCCTGACTCTGTCAGGACAATTCTTCGAAGTTGATTTATTTTTCGTACTCTGGATACTGCGAGATAGACTAAATTCGACCATTCGATGTGATTATCCACCATCCAAACAATTGTATCCGATATAGTCAATCCCTGTGAAGAGTGTATTGTTGCTGCGTATCCTAGAGTCCACGGGGATTTATTAGCACGCAATGCATCTTCAACGACATTGATATCAACCAGCACAATATCATTTAATACGAGAATTTGTTTTTCACTCTGTCCTGGAATATCAACTTCAATATTCTGTTTTCGTGTATCCGATGGCCTATAACAAAGGGGTACTGGAAGCGTTGCAAATTTTTCTTTATGCAATTCAAATAACTTCATCTGAAGTGTATCCCTGACTATTTTTCTACTTGCAATTATCAAATCATTTGGTCTCCATGTTTCCCAGAAATCGTTTATTTGAGTTTCTGAAATCACTTCACGCGCTATTTCGCATTGAATTCTATCCGGTTGTAATCTAATTAGTTTCTTAAATTCTCGTAATCGTTCATCAAGTGATCTATAATCAGTGGTGATTTCTTCATAGTAGTCTACAAAACCCTTTAGCCATTCATGTGGAGATGCACCGACAAATGGTGGTGGTTGGCCGTGATCACCGCACATGACGACTTTTGTGTTTTTCTTTAACAACCACTCAAGAAATGTTTGTAATACATCTAATGACACTGTGCATATTTCATCCCAAATTATGATTTCAGGAATGAATTTATCACCCATACGCTCAGGAGTCCATTTGTCACCCTTCCATCGAAAGAAACTATGGTAAGTACAGGCATTTACCCCTCGCTGTATCATCTCTCTGGCGAGTCTGTGAGTCGGTGTTAGCACAATCATGTTAGTAGAAATACAAGTATTTCCACCACGACGAAATAATTCAATTGCACGAGTTGTCTTTCCTGACCCACCACAACCGTTTAAATAAACTGTTTTATATCTACAGATTGGATCAGATACCGGTGGTGCATTAGAAAATTCTGATTGATTTTCAATACGGTTACAACAAAGATATTTATCATCCATGGCAACGTCTGCGGATTCACAATACTCATGTAGCATCTCCTTTTTAAATCGCCAACACCCCCAATTTTCTTCGGGATCTGTGAATTTAGCTACAGCTGATTTGTACTTATTGTGTATATACATCGAATCAGTGGCCACTCTAACCGCGGTATTAGGAAATCTATTTATCATCGAAAATAGATTAATAGAAGCATAGGCTAGCATTGAACTTCTCAAATGTGTGTACTGGGAATTATATCCATCACAGTAGGTAACAACCGTACCCATTTTCTCACCATTGGATAGAAAAGCATCCTTACGGGATACAAGTTTTCCCTGTTTCATTAAATCCGCTACAATAAAATCGTATTCAGCGACATCTATGATCAACCGCGAAGAATATTTTGCGTTGTCGTACCGTCCACCTTGAGTGAATTTACCGATTATTCTTCGTCCGAGATCCTTTGCTTGTTCTTTTTTAATTTCAAATAACTTCATAGACAAATTCATGATTTGTTCTTCATTGAAATCAGGGAATTGTTTTCGCTGTTCGCTGATTATACGATCTAGATCGGGTTGTGGTAGCCAAACTTCTTTCTGAGCTCGATAGCATATAATCGCTTCACCGATGATCAACGATATTAGCATACCACAATCAATCATATATCTCAATAGCACTATTGGCATCCAGGCCTTTTCAGATAGGTGTCTACCGAGCCAAACATAACTACACGGATGTAACCCTGTAGCTAATTCAAATGATATCACACGAGCGAATCCGGTTAAATCAAAATCAGGCAATGGTCCATTAATCGCAACACGAGTCATTTCATGCGTGGGGTGTCCAAATCGTTTGAAGTACTCAGCGCATTCCCCATATCCGAGAAAACTTCCGGGGTAACACGCGGCTATATCAATTGAAATCATACCATCAAGTGAGTATTTCGTATTCCACAGTCCTCCATGACCAAATTCGACGCAACTCAATTTAACATCCTCGAGAAAATCACTTCGTGTTGGACGCCATGAGTTTTTTTCTCTTGCGAAGTGAGCTACCACTGATGGAATAGTAAAACTATCCGTGAGTAGTTTTTCATGGGAATTCTCCGGTGAAAAATCACTAGCGATTTTTCTCATTCTATTATCTAATTCTTCAACGCGATATAATTCACCATTTGGTTTTACAAATTGATCGAATCCTATTTCGGGATCTTCATCACTTCTAAGTAACCACACTGACACAGGATCATCCTTACACAACGCATTAATAGCATCAAATAATCTCTCTTCATAGAAAACATCCCCGACTAATTCCCCGGAAAATTCCGGTGGGATATATTTCACGGTTCGTTCTCGTGGAAATACTGTTACCGCAGGTGTCCACGCGTGTTTGTTATGATCAATAATCTGTATTGGTGCTCCATTTTTGTTATATTTCGGTTCGTATAAAACCTCTCCGGTTATCGTCATAACTGTTATTGGAAATCTTAATGATATTTCTAATTTAGCTATATCAGAAATCTTTGCACCATGCTGTTTCACTGTCAGTTCCCATTCGGTTATTTTCCTACGTCGCAGATCAGTTAGTTTATTTCCTCGGGATGCATTTGTGAAGTGCTCCATTACCCGTGTTGCTACACAATTAAGCCCTGACGAATATTTCATAGGAGCTAGTTTTGCGATATCGGGTTTATCATTTAACGGATATAGCCCATAAACCATTGCTGTTACGGGATAAGATCTTTCGTAGTATGGTTTGTCAATGCCGGTTAGAATTCCTGGTTTGGAATCTCTACTCACAATGACAGCTTTTTTATTCTTGAGGATTGGTTCAAATTTATCCATAATAATCCATTTGCCATCGACTTCAATAATGAATTTGATTCGGAAAAAATACCGTTTTTCCCCAACACGTGAAATTATCACTGCTGCTTTTTCATCATTCATGGTAGCGTCAACAACACCATCAATTCGAAATGTTGACCAACAATAGGATGCTCCATCACGCTTAAATTCATTGAAACAATCTCTGATTTTACTAATCATGGCTTTATCAAGAATTGTATTCTTGGGTGTATTAGAAACTATATCGAGATTGAATTGAGCATCTTTCCAGGATAATTTCTTGGACGCTTTTGAAATCCGAAGGATTTTGGGTTTATCGAGATTAAATTTGTTACGTTTTTTGGGTCTATCGAGATTAAATTTAGGATTGATTTTCAATAATCTCTTAAACTCTTTCATGTTTCCGTCTCTTGGACGTTTGTTACGTTTTTTGGGTCTATCGAGATTAAATTTAGGATTGATTTTCAATAATCTCTTAAACTCTTTCATGTTTCCGTCTCTTGGACGTTTGTTACGTTTTTTGGGTCTATCGAGATTAAATTTAGGATTGATTTTCAATAATCTCTTAAACTCTTTCATGTTTCCGTCTCTTGGACGTTTGTTACGTTTTTTGGGTCTATCGAGATTATATCTAGGATTGATTTTTAATAATCTCTTAAACTCCTTATCAGCATTGAATTCAGCATTTTTCGAAGTCAATCTCTTGAACTCTTTCATGCTATACTAAAAACAAGTGTCTAAATGAAAGATTTATGTATAATGAATCCCTGCAAATGGATCAGTCATTGAATTAGACAAATAGTATAGTATAAGAATGACCCAAGAATTCAGACAGCACCCTGTGAGTACAAATTATGAAGCATCCAGTGATGGTGTTGTAAGAAACCGTAGACTGAAGAACCCAGTTGGGTGGGATAATGGTATGGGGTATTTGTTCTTTACTGTTGGAAAGAAGAAATATTACAATCATCGTTTCGTGTACGAGTGTTTCCATGGATTGATCAAAGATGGTTTTGTTATTGATCATATTGATTCTAATCCGAAGAACAATTCTTTATCAAATCTGCAGGCTGTTACACATAGTGAAAATACCAAACGAGGGGGGACTGGGAAATACTCGAAAAAAGCGAGACCTGTGAAATCTTTGAATACAATAACTAACGAAGAAAAAGTATTTAAATAAATATATGAAGCCGGCAAGTATTTCAATATTTGTAGACCCTCTGTACGATATGTTGCAGAGGGGGTTTGTCGATCGGCTATTTCAAAGGGGACGGGACAAAAAATTCGATTTAGTTATGTCTAATACGTCATATTTTTCATTTAGAAATATATCATTATTATAGAATAATGAATTCTGAAAACATGAATAGCATCATATCCGAGATTTCAAAATTGAAAGGTTGGGATATTGAACTATCAGATGGGTTAAATTCTGATCAAATCATGTCTGATTTTCAGGATATAGAATACGGAGTTAACAACAATAAATACATGCTGCCAAAGAAATATGCACTCATCAAAAGAATTCAGAATTCTATTAAGGACTCTCTCGCATTTTCCAGTGACGTAAGTGTGTTCGCTCCGTTGTATACCATCGTAGAACGAATACGAAAAGAATTGGGGTACGAATACGAATTGAAAAAAGAAGTCAACTCTAAAGTTAGACACCTACGGGCGTTAATTCAAGAAAATGAACAATTTTGATTGACCATTTATCATTATTTGATTGACCGACCATTTATCATTATTTGATTGACCGACCATTAATCATTTTTTTTAGCCGACCCTCAAGGGATGTCAAAAATCGATGGACGATATGTCGGATTGATCAAAAATAGAATGGCGAAACTATCAGTATTATTTTTTTATATATACAATTTTGATAGTTTCGCCATCGATGAACGAAGCTGTCTCACGATGAAATAATACTTCCATGACCATCCGATGGTGTTAGGTCGGGATTGAAAAATTGTTTTACAATTGAAAAATTGTTTCTGATTTCAAATAATGGTCAATGAAGCATTAACAACCCGATTGGCTCGTGAACGATTAGATGCAATTAAGAGATTTGTACCAATTCGTGACTCTGTACGGAATAAACTACAACAACGACAGAGTTTTCAGACTGATTTTGCTGCGGGATCTGAAGAATTGTTTAAACCGGTAACCACAGCAACGAAGGGAGTAGAGCGCGCTATACTGGGAGATGGTCCCGAGACGGGAAAATCTGTTATTGGTGAACTCGAAAAAATAGCAGCGAAAACTGAACAAACAGAACAGGCCGTACAAAAAATAGAATCAAAAAGAACAGTAGATGATTTACGCGTGAGATTTAACGAGGAAGGGTTAGCAGCAATTGATAAGACTGATTCAACAGAAATTCCTGCGCTTGTTGTTACGACTTATGAAAACAGGAAAAATATGTTGAAACCAGAACATCATAAGTTTGTTAGAAGTATAACTCACTGGGCTGATATATTCTATAAGATCAAAACTGAAAAAAGTCAAATTAAGACAGGTAGTGCATCATACATCAAATATATCAATGCGGTGGGTATAGTGTATAAACAATTTGAAGAACTAAAACAACAACAAAAACCGCCAAAATTACAAAGGCGGCGACAGCAACCTGCAAAGAAAATATCTTTTTCACCTAAAAAACAACAAATACCACGTGATGATGATGATGATCCTTTTGGTTATTTACAAAAAGCCGATTTAGACGAAATAGAAAAAATGGATGTAGCAATGGGTTATAGCGGAAGCGGATTGCAAGATTCCAGTGGACCCCAAAGTGGGGTATGTCCTGGTAGTGTTCTCAGTGATATATCACGATTAGAGGTTCTTGTAGGAGGGTTCCGAGCTGGAAATAACTCACCGGAAATAATTAATGAAGCAGCTGATATCTGTAGACGGTTATTTCAGGGTGGTATCATGGATATCAGCACATATCGAGATTTCATTGACGAGTTAGCAAATGGGTATCACAGTGATTAATTGATAAATTGTTTTACAATTGAAAAATTGTTTCTGATTTCAAATAATGATCATACACTACAATCATGATAAACCAACCCCCGTCTACGTAGTTAATTCACGGTTTCCGGTTTATAGAGCATACTACGGAGATGGTTTAGGTAATACCATTTTAGGGTTATTTGCGAGAATGGCTCCAAAAGTGATGCCGTTGGCTAAACAATTAGGAATGAAAGCAATTGATGTTATTCGTGATAAGGGTATTGGTGCTGTTGGAGATCTTGCTGGAAAAGCGTTTTCAACTGCGAAGAATAAATTAACATCATTAGTGAAATCACGGATGAAATCCAAAGGATTTTCAAAACCGTTACCGTCTACAGCGGAAATGCCTGCAAGTGTTAGTAGAATTATAAATAACGCAGTAGATGAAAAATTAGCGTCGATGGTTTTAACCCCCGACCAAAGCAATATTGCAAACATGATAGCAGGAAGTGGCTTTAAAAAACTACGACGATGAAATGGGAAATCGCGATTTAGACTCTGATAAATAGAATAAAATGTTCAAACAGTCACGTGATCCAGCATTTGATATAGACGCCCCAGTTGGCAAGGATGATTCTGTACGCGATTATCAATATTACGCCTATCATGCAATAGACTCAAATAGTCGAGCAAGAATTGATCTTCAAGTCCATGATACCAGTAAATACTTTCTACCCTGTGAAGCGTTTATCGAAGTAGAAGGAGAACTTGTAACAGCTGCTGATACTCCTGCTGTACCAGCACCGTATCCAGCTGGTACTCAAGTCGGTTTTGTCAATAATGGTATCATGGCGCTATTTGAGAGTGCTAGATATCTCATTGATGGAAAAGAAATCGAGTCGATAGATCGCGATGTTGATGTGGCTACAACAATAATCGGGTTAGCGAGATATTCTGATGATTATACAAGATCAGCAGGACCCTCTATGATGTTTGCAAAAGATGGTAAGAATACCGCTGGAGGAAATCCATTTGTTGTAAGACGACCAAAAAAACGTGATAATAGTGATGCTGATGCCGAGGATATGATTATAAACAACGATGCTAATTTCAATCTAGGAGCTGCAACACGAAACTCAATGTTGGGAGTAGGGCGTAAATCATTTTCATGCGCGATTCCACTGCATCATATATTTGGATTCTGTAGAAACGTCAGAAAAGTTATCTATGGAGCGAAGCATACAGTATCGCTTGTACGAAAGAGTGATGATAGTGACGCAATCTGGAGGATTCCAGCAGATGTTGCAAATCCAAATGCTGATGCCGGTAAAGTCAATTTAACAAAAATATCATTGTGGATGCCAGTGTTGACTCCAGCAATCACCGCAGAAGAACGATTACTATCATTTATGGACCAAGGAGGAAAGTCGTTGTTGAGTTGGCTAACCGTGAGTACAGATGTGAAGCAATCAAATATCAACGGGTTATTCACGTGGAATCTAGCATCAAAACAAGGTGTTTCTGCGCCACGTCATATATTTATTGCGTTACAGGATAACTCACGAGTTGGCGATCAACGTTTCAGCCATATGATATTTGATCAATTAGGTGTGAAAGACGTCTCACTGAGAATAAACGGCCAACAGGAACCATCCGAGGATATACAACTTAATTACACAGAAAATCATATCGCACGAGTTTATCATCGTCTGTTGTCATTTATGGCACGCGACCAAAATGTGGATACTGGTTTGCAAATATCACAATACGACTTTAAAAATCTGTATCCGATCTATTACTTCTCACTGGAACATCTCGATTTGATGAGACAATCTGTCGTTGATATACATTTTAGAGCTAATGTGACTCGTGGTGCTATTGCTGATTATAGAGCGGTTGCTGTCATTCTCAGTGATAAATCAATGCTACTTGAAGGTGTTGGAGGAAGAATGAGAGTGGTAGATGCCCCAGTAGAAAATCTTTAAACGATTTTTCCATTAGAATCAATCTATTATGTATAATGTCATATAGTGTTATTAGTGTTGCGTTAACTCCCGGTCAATTAAAAAAATTGCAATCAGAATCGGCTAAGCGATGTGGAACCACAATCACGTTGAAACCCAACCAAATGACTGGTGGTGCAAATAAACTATCGCTGACAACTCGTCAGGTGAAACATTTCAATGATGCACTAGTAGCAAAAAAAGGTGTCCAGATTACTCTTTCTGCGGCTGCTATCAAAAATATGATTAAAACAGGCGGTATATTCCCGTTGTTAGCTGCGATACCAGCATTGATTGCAGCAGCAGCCCCAGCGGTGGCTAAAGCGGCAGCGTTAGGAGCCGTTGGTACTGCAGCAGGAATGGCACTAAAGAAGGCAACTGGGAAAGGATATAAAAAAAAGGGAAAGGGTCTAAGACTACCAGGAACCCCGTATTCGTGGTACAGCGGAAAGGGTCTAAGACTAGGACCGGTTTATTAATTGAGGAACCTATGGTTCCCAAATCTTCGATGGTTCCCATGTCCAATTTTGATTTAATGGATGCTGCTAAAAAACTAGCGATTAAAAACTTCAGAGGTGTCTTTATGAAAGATCAATTACCACATCAACCAAACAGCGTTGAAACCGGAATCATTAATTTAGATAACAGCACCGGACCCGGAACTCACTGGGTTGCATACGCTATTGATCCACGTGGGATTGTCTATTTTGATTCATATGGATTAGCCCCACCAAAAGAGTTTTTGCGTTATATAAAAACCCTTCCAATGAAGACTTGGTATTCTACGCTACCAACACAACAAATGAATGACCCACCAATATGTGGCAGCGAAGTATTAAATGTCCTTGACGCTATTTCTAACTCCTTGAGTAACCCAAGCGGAAAACCACCACATATTGTCGTGAATGAATACACTAGTAATCGCTTTTTAGAGAGAGAAAGAGTTTTACAATAACATGATTGATATTTGGGGGAGATCATTGAAACCCAAACCCGATGGCACTGCACCCCCTGATTCTCTCAAGGATATAAAAAAAACAATCAAAGATGAAATCGCTGAGACGTTGAACTTAACAAGTGTTGACCCGAACGAAATAGTTGTATTTCAGGACAAACAGGGTAAATTGAAATCCAGTGATGTGTCGTTGGATGATATTTTAGTTAAACAACGAAACGCAATCGAAAATACTATCGCGCTTTTTTCCGATCAGGGTAAATTGAAAACTAGTGATGTGTCGTTGGATGATATTTTAGTTAAACAGCGAAACGCAATCGAAAATACTATCGCGTTATTTTCCGATCAGGGTAAACTCAAACCGGGTGTAATCGTTTCGACGATTACAGATCGATTAAAAACTCTCAACGATGAGTTAAACAATTCTCTGTTTGTACTAACAACACTTGAATCTAAAATTGAAGAAAACGGAAAACAGTTTATATCATTTCGTAGAAATATCATTGATAAATTTATTGGAACCCCGTTGGATAAAATTGAAATAAAACTCCCTGATATTAAAAAATCCATCGATGAGACAAAAAACTTCATCGAAGCCGTCAAAGGTGATTTTTCGAGGATGATAACAATCATTGAAAAAACAAAAATTCCTCATGAGAAAACCAACAACGTAGTATATACAATCCAACACGGATCATTTGAGTGGACACCTACAAACAACAAATTAAATATCACTGCAACCGTTAAGGGTATTTATCGATTAACACTAGTGACACCATTGAGTCAATTTAATATTTCATCGTCCAGTTCATCCGGGGTCAATAATACGATTTCAACGATCATCGACAAGAATACAACTGAAAAGTTCACAATCACAGCTACTGATAAAAATTTGATTGGGGTTTCAGTAACCTGGTATGTTGAATTCGTAGCGGATTTAAGTAAATAACTAAATTGAAAGGATTTCACAATTGAAAACGCTAGCTTTTTTAAAATAACAATGATTTCATCAACGCAATGTCGCTATGATCAGGTCAGAGAATTTCAGAATAGACTAAAAACCCTCACTGAGGAGTATCAAATAAAAATAAAAAAATACCGACGAGGAATCACCGCAATTGATGTTATTATGTACTCGGTGTCAAGCATTCTCACTGGCGCCGGAATAATACTTGCATCGGTTACAATGATTGCCCCGGTCGTAGTTCCAATTTGCATTTCTGCGGTGGCTACAATCGGGGGTATATCAACCGGGATAGCAAAAAGGATATCATCATGCAGCCAACGCAAACTGCAGAATTACTTACTTCAATTTCATATTGCATCAACCGCATATTCGCAGTTATCATTGATGATATCGTCGTCACTCGATAATACGATTATATCAGATAGTGAATTCTCAGCGATGGTCAGTATTTTTGATTCCGCGATATCGAAATTAGAGCGACAACATGAATATAATAACAATGACAACATCGATGGAATTAGAAAACACGAACCCAAAAAACAAAATGATCTCAATAATATCAACATTACCAGATTGTGAGTTCTCAGTGATGGTCAGTATTTATGATTCCTCGATACCAAAATTAGAAATACAACATGAGTATAATAACAATGACGACACCGCAGGAATTACTTCAACGAATAGTGGAGAACACGAACCCAGTACAAACAAGCATGATATCAATAACATCAACGAATCCAGAATTCAGTGTGAATTTCCCCTCTCCGGTCCCAGTGAAGGAGATAGCGCTAGCAAAACTACGAGTGTATCACAGTTGGCCTAATATCAGATCAAAATCATTTGGTGGTCAACAACCCAATAATTCACTGGTATTTGCAAATAAGAATAAAGACGACGGTACCCCAGACTGGAACGTCGTTTCGATACCAACAGGGTCATACCAAATCGAACAAATCAATGATGAATTCGCGCGTAGAATAAAATCGATTACTGGAAAAGAATCAAAAATCGCTATAACAGTTCATGAACCGACGCTATCATCCGCAATTGAGATAAGTACAGAAGGATACGTCGTAGATATCTATCAGAGTTCTATTAGAACCGTATTAGGAAGGCCTGAATTACCACCCCGGGAAGAAACCGTTAAATTACCAGAACCACAAAAATCTGATTATATCACAGACAAAATAAAACCTAAAAATCCAATAAGGAGTTATAAAAAATACAACTTATTTATAGAGTTTTTTGGGTTAGGATACGAACTTAGGGCGGAGGGTGGACCATTGCAAGAATATAATTTTGTTAACGAACCTGAAATCATTAAAAATTTCACAGCAATGAATAATGATTTATCGCTGTTGTTAATATCTCTTAAATCCGGCTCTCTCAACCGAGATGAATTTATCAGCGTCGTAGAAACATGCAATAAAATTATCGACGATATGGAAGTATTTAATTCACAAATTATTCGAGTGATATTAGATGATAAAAACCCCACATCGAGAACACAATTTGCAAATCAATATAAAATCCGCGTTGAAAATATCCCAAAATTTAAACTACCAGGATATAACGTACCAGAACTAAAAAAACTTCTCAGTGATGCCATCGATGTTGGTTTTAAAATAATTCATGATGCATGGAAAAAAACAGCATCACCGGAAATAAAAATCCTCAAACACAATAATGACCCAGACGGTGGCGGTAGGCATATCGCTCCGTTCAACGTAAATATATCCTCAGTGATTGCACTCAATTTAGTATGTGATGTTATTGAAGGAAGCTATCAAATTAATCTCGAACGATCAAATCAAGCTCAGCAAGGATATATTCTGTATTCATTTGCACCAACAGCTCCTCCAGGATTCCTAATTATTGAAAACCCAATTAATCCTGTCTACATGCGATGCCATAATAATTCATTAACCAGAATTAATTTCAAACTCACCGACCAGTCAAATAATCTGATTGATTTACAAGAAGAGGTGTTAGTGATTAGTTTGTTTGTGAGATCATAAATGATTTTCGTCCTAAAGACTTCCATCATAAAGACTGGTTAAAATCATTTATTATTTTTTGTTAACCCATAGCAGCAGAGAGGGTGATGACAACAAGTTGCGACCAAAATTGATTAAAAAATCGTAAAAATCTTCGTTTTCATTTTTTTAGTTAAAATGAGATTTCGTAGATTTCAACGAAATCCTACGGATCGTTTTAAGGATTCAATCAATTTTTTTTGTCTGAAAACGTTGTAGGATTTGCCCTTTTTTTGGTTGAAATGAGATTATAGGACGGCTCGTTTTAGGATTTCAATCAAATTTTGTCTAAAAACGTTGTAGGATTCACCCTCTCTGCTGCTGGGTATGTGAGAAAGTTTGCCAGTATCTTTCCGTGTGCCGGTGGTTCCTCTCTGGATTTTACTAGGTTTTATTCTCCACCAAATATTGTGCTGCTAATTTTAGCCTATCTTGTACTAAAACATTGTGGTATCAGAACAGAAGTCTGAGAGATTTTTCACTTTCCATCGTTCACGATATGTTAACCCGATATCACTAACCTAATTAAAGAGAAAGGTGAGGTAAAAACATTTTTCGTTACAATACAGAAATGACAAGCTGACAAAAGTTAGTCGCAGACCATTATAATACTGACAAAATAATCTGCGTGCTTTCGAAGGGGCATATTTTTTTTTATCAGTGAATACTAAAGAATAGGCCACAAATGATCCTTTTTGTTCTCGGAATAATCACTATAATTTGTTGTGACTCAAGAGTATTTCTCTGAATGATCACCAGAAATTGTTGTGACTCAAGAGTATTTCTCTGAATGATCACCAGAAATTGTTGTGATTCAAGAGTATATGTGGATGAAACTTTACTATTTATTTTAGAATAACAGCTTTTCTAAATATAATTACTGAATTGTAGTTTTATGCTGATAATCAGAAAGAGATAATGCATAAAAGAATGAATCCCTGGGTTAATAACACAGTTATCGTATACAGCAAATGCTAAGAGGTCTGACTGGTTGCCGATAAATATCGTAGAAGTGAAACCAATGTTGACGCTAAATCGATTATCGCAGTTTGTATGGAAAGATTGCATGGTTAAAAGATAAAGACAAGTATGTTAATATTCAGGCCCTAATTTAGAATTTATCTCAATTTGTAAGGCATAAATGGAGAACGATTTGATTAGTTACTGTTGTATGAAGGAACTTGTGCCAGTACATTGTTTACTACTAGATATGTTTACATAGCAAACAGGGCAACATTAAAAAAGGAAAGATACGTTTTTATTTATTAGGGATCATATAAAATACAAATTTATATTTTTTGCAATAGTTTTCTATTCTACAAAATCAAGTAAGGTATTATTACTCTTTTGTAAGAAAATATATAGAAAATAAATAGAAAATATATATCAATGAATGTGATTTGCCTTAGAACGGATTTAAAAAAAAATTGAATCTATGAAACTGTACGTTTATCTCGTGAGAATACAAATAGATCTTTCTGGTTCTCCATTGAATATTTCAAATTGACTTTTAGAAAAAAAGGCACCTTGCATGATAATATATATATATATATATATATATATATATATATATATATATATATATATATATATATATATATATATATATATATATATATATATATAAGAAAAAATTGCATCCAAAGAAATTTCAGCCACAGTACATGATAGTTACATTAAGGTATCCAGTATTTTCCCCATTGTGCATGTAGCAAATACAACAAACTTGATCTTACACCTGTCACTCTCTGAGAATTGCATATCTGTTGAGCGCCCTCTAGTTGGATTTAGCGATGTTAGTTTTCATTGTGAATAGTCTTGATGAATATTTGAAGTATAAATGACTTTTGAGAACACGACTAGTTTCCTAATGTGATATACAGGATCCCAGCTGGTATATCCGAAGTCCCAAAGGATATGTCAACAGTGTTGCTTTTGTTTGGTTACGACATTCTAATTGACTGGTTTTTATAACATTTTCCTCAAAGATGCTTTTGGTGAAAGCTTCATTTTATAAAATACATTCGATACCGTAATTATGTATTCTAACAACACGCTTGATTTGGTACACTTCCTTGTGTCGGATTCTCTTTGGACGAAATCGATCGTAGATGATAGTTCTTTTCCGGCAAGTCAAACAATGCTGATAGGAGTGAAAAGATGCTTTTCCCACTTTCATTGTTACATTTTCTGTCTGCTTTGATTTCCAAGGAAACTGCATCAGATAGGCCTGTCAATTGATTCTGAAATGATGCAGACGATGCCTTAAAGCTAGATTAGCTTTCGTTTTAACAGCAATATCTCTGTTTTTATATGTTTATGTATGTTATTATGTTTGTGTCTGTCTGTCTATTTATTGTTCATCTGTATATATATATATATATATATATATATATATATATATATATATATATATATATATATATATATATAGTCTAAATGTTGGCGGGAACAACAATTTACTAATTCAAGATAAATAAATAAATAAAACGTTTCTGGTGGCACAAAACAGTGCTCTTTTCTTCCAGCTGTGAGTACGAAACTCCATTTTTGAATTTGTATGAATGATTTCAATCTTGTCCATGCATGCATTTAAATCGCAGGTTGAAATAGGTGTTTGAGGGTTTTATCCACCACATAACACTAAACATATATTGTCCTGACTGACAGATTCTATCAGCAAGTTGACTCTTGGAAAAAACATTTTGCGCTCGGGACCATTAAATGAAGACCTCTTCATTAACATCAGAGGGATGATTAGGCCTTGGTTTTGTTTTGTAAGTTGTTTTTCGGCAAAACAATTAACTCATTAGGGTTACAGTCTGCTTTTCTCTAGATGGATCTCTCTCTCTCTCTCTCTCTCTCTCTCTCTCTCTCTCTCTCTCTCTCTCTCTCTCTCTTATATATATATAAGAAACTGTCAGTTCGCGTGTGTAGGCCAATGTGTATACAGTTGAGAACATAATGAGGTAAATAAGAAACTGTCAGTTCATGTGTGTAGGCCAGTGCGGATACAGTTGACAAAATAAAGAGAAAAAGAAGGTGAATAACAAAAGAAAAGAAGAAAAACGCGAGCTTAAAAGTTTACAGTTCTTCGTTTTAGAGCCGTTGAAGAAGAGATTACCAATAATTATGAGAAATGTAATTGCTGTTTAGATCTGTTCATAACCCATGGAAGACTATGCATGTAAGTGAATTATCGTGTCTTTTCGATCACATCACACATTCGTGAACACATCGTTTTGACCAAAGAATATGACCAAAAGATTTAATAATGGTTGTAAAGAGCCAATCATATTAGAAGAAACAAGCTGTTTGAGCTGGCAAATGAACTCTAATATCCACTTTACTGGCATGGATGGATGGACCAATCTCATTGAAAAGCCACTTTTGCAGAAAGAGGATATGTTTGTCAGTCGATTTTTTGCAGAAAAATACACTTTACAATAGCATGTAATAAAACAAAGTAATTGCAAACTGACAAACAAACAACTAAATTAAAACACACACATATATATATATATATATATATATATATATATATATATATATATATATATATATATATATATATATATATATATATATATATATATATAAAATCAGATATGCGTAACAATATCACCTGGTGAAGATTTCTTAACACCTATTATATCGTAAAATCTTATTCCGGGACACGTGAATACATTACCACTTCGATTTTCAATACATGTCCCAGAATACGTCTGCTTAAAATGTAAATGTTTAAGCTACATCCCTGTTCAAATCTTGATCATATGACTTTCTCCTTGGGGGTATTCTCATCTATTTGAAATAATTACTGACTCTTGAAACCATATAGTTACACGTTCTAATGCAAAGGTTTTGATAAGTCTTGTTGTATATAAAAGAAATCATTTGGTCTTCACCCCAATACTACAAAAATGTCATTAATGTGGCTAAGTCCATGTTAAAAAATTATAGAAGAAAGATTGTTTCAACTGGAAATAAAGATGTTTCTTGCTTTGGGTAATTGAAGGAATTTAAAACTAACATTACTGAAGTACTTTGCTTGGAGTGGTTGAAAAGGAGAAATGCAATTTCATTTCAGTACGTCATGCTATTTTAAAGATGCGTCTGAAAGTCAGAGAACTAGAAATATCTTAAAATCACTCTCAAGCTTCCTGAATGATTCTGTTTTCTTCATTGATGGATTGTTTTCAAGTCTCTCAGTTATAATACCGACCTAAATAAATTGTGCTATTTAATACGCCCTCATCCGATCAGAAGCTTTATTCAAGAATAACTGTTTTTCTTAAGAATTAGATTCTCTGTCCCAGCCAATGTAATATCTAAGCTTTGAAGAAACACCACCTCTGCTGCAAATGTATTCTAATCTTTTTCAACTCTTTATTTGTAAAGATATGCCTGACAAAGATCTGGTCAGTTGTCCTGCACCATTTCCGTGTGCGAACGACTATGGCGTGTTATCTCTTCACAGTATTGAGTTTAGGCTGGATATTGCTGGAATACCTGGAGTCTGTGTGTCTTTGTTTACTGTCATCTCATATATTTTGATCAACAGGTATTTGTCCTAATGCATTATGGCAATAGAGTTATATAGAAGTAACAAGCCATGCACTTCTGGGTTTCCTAAGAGTGTTAAACTTGTGGAATTGTCATCTGGGAATTGTAGGAGTTTTCAGTAGCAAAATATCAGGGAATCATGGATCGAAACGACAGCGTGGTGTACATTCTGTTATTCTCGGTAAAACATTCAGAAAAGTCATCCAACTATATTCAGTAATATCCATATGTGATATCCATGTTCACTTTAAAAAGTTCATACACTTTGGTCAATTCTGTAGCTGGGACATTCGTGGCAGGCAGGTAGCCAGTGGCAACATATAAGACATTAACTAGGTCTTTATTATTAATGCTAAACCCTAACCATCCGCGTATTTTCTGATTCACTTTGTCTGCCTGCCCTTCAACTAGTCACACCAGGTTTTTTGTTCCAAGCATGCCTCATTAGATGAAATTTAAGAAACGAAATAACTCTATTGCCAGTATGCATTTAGCAACGGTTCTTGAACTTTTCTTTACAATTTGTAAATCATCCCACAAATGGATTTTGTTTGCAATAGCATTCATGGCTATAAAGTACATGATGTATGTTTAATAATACTTTCATTATATGGCCTGTAAATAATAGGATGATGGTCTATATGGTCTATATCAGATCGTACTGTCACATTTATCGTTTTGTGGTTAAATTACGTGTGGCATATTTTAGTCAATACACACTTTATACAATATTGTACTGCATCCTGCCCACGTTCTTTTACTAAGTCTGTTTGCATCAACAACATCCCTTAAATGACTGATTTTCTGTGGCTGCGGTTTCCTTATAGGGAGTTAAGTTATTTCTTAAAAATGGCTTCCTGTCAAAAACAATCTCTAATCTGATGCATTTCTGAAGTAATATATTAATACACTGGTGACCTGATTCTCTTCTATGTCTGAAATATTTGTCTTTTCACTTTTTTAGCAACTGCGATATACATATCAAGATTTATCCATGGTTCTTATCGTGTCAAAGGAATTTTCTCACAAAGGAATTAAGTATATAATTTGATCAAGACATTTACGATATTAAACCTTTACGGGTTTTGATAAAATCAAACAGTAATACTTTTTAGCATACATTCCCTCATACACTGCCTTGTTTGAATAAATTCTGGAAACTTCAGTTTAGGGTAAGGCCCAGTATGTTTTACATTCAAGTTTTACCTCTCAATTTTTTTAGTTTTATTTTGTTATAACACAGGTTTACTAACTGTTTGGTGAATGATTCAAGCTGAAAATATTTGTACACAAAAATCAATACTCTCATTAGAAGCGAATTTTTAAAAGAAGGAAATGACGAATTTAATGACGACGATGACAAGAATAAGTCTCCATAATCTCTGAATTTAACACAACAAATTTCTTCAGCTGACATAGAATGGAACACAAATGTATAATTGTCACCGTATTCGAAATCAGACATGATTTTAGAACTGAGATAGTGTATGAAATCAGACTGAAATTTAGGCTGTCGGTATACTTGGGATTATGTATCATATCAGACTTGATTTTATGTTTGGGATAGGGTATGAAATCAGACACGGTTTTAGGACATTTACTTCTTTTATTGTAAATTATGATGGCAGTGTTTCCTAATTGCTAATCACGTATAAGCAGATCTCCAAAGTACAATGCACAGAGAATGGGACATTCTTATCTAATGAAAATGTAAGTTAATTGCATCCCTGGGCTACTGGTACAACTATTGTATCCCAGGGCTAATATAATAATTACTGCTAAAGTGAAACCTATCATAATGTTGATAAATAGTCATATTGTATGGTAATAGGTTGTTGATTAAATGATATGAAGAAAAGAAAAGCACACAATTTATTTTCAGAACTAATTTCTGCCTTAAAGTGACAATTTGCTTTCAATTAGCAATGTATAATTTAGTAAATTTGAACTAACGCGCTTTTGGATAAAGGACAACGCTGTGTTTTAAGCCAATGGTTCACTGCCATATTTTGAGTTATATCTTAATAAAAGGATGATGTAAAAAAGGGAATAAGTTTGTTGCTGGGAGGTCGAAATTCAGATGCTAGATTAGTCAACTCTTCAATGGTGAATAATCAGACGTTATTTGTTTTGAGTGTGTGTGTGTGTGTGTGTGTGTGTCCGCAAGAGCTCGTTTTATAATCTAGGCATCAGGAAGAAGTGTAACACTAAGATTATTTCTAATCTAGGCATCAAGAATAAGTGTAAACACTAAGAGTATTTATGGTCTAGGCATCAGAAAAAAGTTTAAACTCTAAGACTATTTATCAACAAGGCATCTTGAAGAAGTGTAAACTCTAAGAGTATTTATAATCTAGGCATCAAGAAAAAGTGTAAACTCTAAGAGTATTTATAATCTAGACATCAGGAAAAAGTGTAAACTCTAAGAGTATTTATCATCAAGGCATCTTGAAGAAGTGTAAACTCTAAGAGTATTTCTAGACATCAGGAAAAAGTGTAAACTCTAAGAGTATTTATCATCAACGCATCTTGAAGAAGTGCAAACTCTAAGAGTATTTATAACCTAGACATCAGGAAAAAGTGTAAACTCTAAGAGTATTTATAATCAAAACATCAGGAAGAAGTGTAAACTCTAAGAGTATTTATAATCAAAGTATCAGGAAGAAGCTTTAAGACTAAGAAAGTTTATAATATAGGTATCAGGAAAACGTGTAAACACTTAGAATATTTATAATCTAGGCATTAGGAGCAAGAGTAAAGACTAAGAAAGTTTATAATAGAGGTATCAGGAAGAAGTGTACACACAAAGAGTATTTAAAATCAAGGCATCAGGAAAAAGTGTAAATACTAAGAATATTTAAAATCAAGGCATCAGGAAAAAGTGTGAAAAGTAAGAAATTTTTTAATCGTTTACATAAGGTAAAATTAAGCATGTAATTTTATGAAAGGTAACATAACAATTGACATTTGACGAAAGGGTATAAAGTAAGCATCGGATTTGATGAAAAAAATAGAAAGCATGGCCTTTGATGAAAGATAAAATCTAGTATTATCTTTAAATGAAAGATAAAATCTAGTATTGTCTTTGATGAAAGATAAAATCTAGTATTGTCTTTGATGAAAGATAAAATCTAGTATTGTCTTTGATGAAAGATAAAATCTAGTATTCTTTTTGATGATAGATAAAATCTAGTATTATCTTTGATGAAAGATAAAATCTAGTATTGTCTTTGATGAAAGATAAAATCTAGTATTGTCTTTGATGAAAGATAAAATCTAGTATTGTCTTTGATGAAAGATAACATTTAGTATTGTCTTTGATGAAAGATAAAATCTAATATTATCTTTGATGAAAGATAAAATCTAGTATTATCTTTGATGAAAGGTTAACAGAAGCCTGGCACTCGATGAAACGTATAGTACTGCAGTCTTGATTAAAGGTAAAAGCATGCACGACCTTTGAAAGGTAAAATTAAGCGTGGAATTTATGACATGTAAAAGTAAACACGGCCTTCGATGAAAGATAAAAATCATTGTTGTTTTTTACGAAATGTAAAAGTAAACATGGCCTTCGATAAAAGATAAAATCATTGTTGTTTTTATGAAATGTAAAAGTAAACATGGCCTTCGATAAAAGATAAAATCATTATTGTTTTTTACGAAATGTAAAAGTAAACATGGCCTTCGATAAAAGATAAAATCATTATTGTTTTTTATGAAATGTAAAAGTAAACATGGTCTTCGATGAAAGATAAAAATCATTATTGTTTTTATGAAATGTAAGAGTAGACATGGCCTTGGATGAAAGATAAAAATCATTATTGGTTTTTATGAAAGGTAAAATAAGCCTGGTCAATTGATAAAAGGTAAAAGCTAATATTGTCTGTAATGAAATGAAAAGTAAAAGAAAGAACGACATTTCATGAAAGGTAAAATTAAACATGGCATTTTAGGAAGGTAAAAACAAGTGTTGATTTTGATGAATGGTAAACGAAAGAATGGCATTTGGTGAAAGGTACAATAAGATGGCATTTGATGGAATTTGAAAGAATGAAAGCAAAGCCTTTTGACAAACGTTAGATAAAAGCATGGGATTTGATGAAAGCCAAAAGCAAGTATTGTCTTTGATTTGATGAACGCTAAAGGAAAGCATGGCATTTGATATAAGGTAAAAATAAGCATGTAATTTGATGAAAGGTATAAGAAAGCATGGCCTTTCATGAAAGATAAAGGTAAGCATAGCCATTAATAAAAAGCAAACTTAAATATGGATTCTTTCAAAGGTAAACGTAAGTATGGCCTTTGGATTAAAGTTAAAATACATATGACCTTTCATGAAAAAAGAAAAACTGTCTTCGGGTTGGATGTAGAGATGTAAGCAAGCTATGAGCTCTCATAAGTAACTTATTAATAAGCATAAATATGTAATCATTAAAAAAATGCAAGGTAATCAAACAACAAAAGTTAGCAGGTATTTATTCCTTCCCCAATTATGATGCTTGTACCTTTGGAAAATATATTTTTAATTAAACCAGTTTTCATTAAACACAAATAATGCTGTGACAAGTTTTAGATAAGTTTTGAAACAAAATTATGATAATCGACGCAGTATTATGTATATATTTGCAGAAAAAAAATTACTTGCTTTTTGGCGATTTGGAGAAAATTAGAATTAAATGCTAAAATGATGTTGCGGCCCTTTGTGGACAAGATTTATAGGCACAACGAAAATTCCAGTCGAAAAGATCGTGGTCCTATATAGGGACAAGATTTACAGACAATGGGACTTACTATTACTAACCGGATACTATGAATGGAAAAGGTGAGATGACGTCCCGGTACTAGCTAGTTCATTGATTAGCGGGATGCGGATGGCAGGCAAGTTCAGCTAGTTCAGTGAGTGGTGGGAAACTGGTAAGTTCAGCTGCAGCAGCTAGCGGCAGGTAAGTTCAGGTTGTTCACGAAGTGGTGAGTAGCGAGTGCGAGTAAGTTCACCTAGTCTAACGCTTGGCGGGTAGCGGGAGCAGCTTAGTTCATAAATTATACCAACAAAAACGGCTTGGCCGGGCGGGTAAACAAATACAGAAATAAGCAAAGATGCGTATATATGGCAAAGAGAAAGCAAACTTTTTCGAGGTATATGCGTGGCCCTGAAAAGGGTCCTTGGTTTTCTTCTTCTAATTGCTTTTTTTTCGCCATCATACTTTGAGTTTTCTCATCGCTGTTTTCTGTTAGTTCTCCTCATTTTCCTGCGTCTCCGCTACCTCTTGTTTTGAACTTCTCATTATAGTCCTCTCTTTCTATCTTCATTCCACTTTCTCATTCTTTTTTTATCTTCCAGATCTTATTTCTCCTACTTTAGTTCCATAAGCATTTCTTCTTATATTTCATTTGATTTTTCAAGTTGTTGAATTCCTATTCTTGGCGATGAGGACATTCATTATGGTGGTCCTCATCCAGTTTGACCAACCTCTCTTTCAGCATACCAGATTGTCCACAACGTCTTGCACCTTCTTCATTTTGTCAATGACATTACTCGGCATCTTGTTTAATTCAGTGTTGAATGGCGCAAATGACGGAAGTTTGACTTGATATGTATCAAGCATGGACGTGAAGAGAAACATCCCTACACTAACTTTGCATATTGTCTACTGTCCATACAGAAGAAAAGGTCAACTATATTATATGTTATCAAAAAACCTCTGGACTTGAAAGAATGCATTTGCCGAGAGCTTGTCAAAATACAAGTTAAATGCAAAGAAAATTGCATCCGTTACGTCACCGATTTTTTAACCACTATTACATGAATGCGATAAGAGGACGGATTCAGAAGAAAGGGTTCAAGTTGTCAGACATTGTTAAATTGGACGTGGGCGAGAAGGACGGGTTTGTTGTGACTCATTCTTTGTTTCTACAAGATAGATATACTGTAATGTATTCCAGAAGAAGACTTAAAAGATTATCACAATCTTGTACACAATGTAAACTTAGTTGAAGAGGAAACGTTTGAACGGAGTGTGACGTGCACGTTAGTGACAATATCATTTAGATTCTCCACTGGAGTACGATTATCTCTGTGCAGAAAGTACACTTATTACCTTTGATTAAAAAGGAAATAAATAAAGAATACAATGCCACGACCTTTATCTCATGTGATACAACACATTCCGTGGAAGGATTTAATGAAAGTTTTCAAACTGTGGAGGATTACTAATACTTATTACAAACTTATGCGTCCCATCAATTGGGGTCGACGTGTTGTGTCTGTCTTAGTGACTTGCTTTATGAATTTCGTATTACATTTTTGGATAGCAGTCTATGTTTGTATGCGTGCGCGTACGTTGTGCGAATAGCATATATTGTGTATTTATCTTCTTTCTTCTGTGTGGATAGTAAATATTGTGTGTTTTGATAGTAGAAATTGTGTTTTCACCCTTTCTGTCCGTGTGAATAGTATCTATTGAGATTTTGATAGTATATATTAGTTTTGTATGCATTAGCGTATGCTTGTGTGCATAGTAGATATTGGCGATTCTGTTCACTCCTTTCTGTGTGGATAGAATATTTTGGTGTTTTTTTTGTTCCTTCCCGTGTGTGGATAGTAATTTGTGTTTGTTTTGTCTCCTTACCATGTGTGGATAGTAGATTTAGGTTTCTTGATTGTATATAATAGTTTTTACCTTTTTTTTTGTATGTATAGTAGATAACACCATCTACATCTCGTGTCCGAGAGAGGAACAAGAAACACAACGAAGATGGAAACTCAAAAATGTCAACTGAAACAGCTTTAAAAATCAACTAAATCTAATAAACCTGGTGGAAATCCAGAATGAGGATACAAATCAATATTACGACAACCTCACCAAAGTCATAAATGACGCGGTGGAAAAGAGTATTCCACAAACAACAGGCTCTCATTACAAACACACTGCAATTCCCTGGTAAACAGAAAACTGTCGAATTTCCATCCAGGAGAAGAAAACAGCCCTAAACCGTTTTAAACATACAAAAATGGCCTCTGACTTTCTCATATACAAACAACTAGAAACCAACATCAGAGTGGTAATAAATGAGATCATAACAGACTCATGGTGAAGATGCTGCACAACGCCTAATCATCAAACGAATGCTAAAGAAATCTAGGACAAGATAAAAGCTATGTAAGGTAAAACGCCAACAACATCACCGAAAATCCAAGGAACCAGTAACAATATGAATCAGTAGAGAAATTAGCCTTAAACTTCGCTAACTCCAGCAGTAATAACAACCACAAACATGAGTTTCTACAACAAAAAGCAAGATTAATAGAATTTCCCAACATGTTCAAAGATCAAGACAACAGAGATAAGTCGCTGAATGACCCATTTAATCTAGAAGAATGGAGAAAAGCCCTCAGCCAAAAAAGTACATCACCAGGAGAGGATAATCTAGGCTATACAATATACAAACAATTTCCACCCAACATTCAGAGCATTACCTTAGACTTAATAAATCTAATATGGAGAACAGGTCGCATCCCCACACTATGGAAGCGAGCCATAATCATAGCCATCCCCAAACCAAGCAAAGGCCCCACTAATGTAACCTCCTATCGACCTATTTCACTAACAAATAAAATCTGTAAGGTAATGGAAACAATGGTCAACAACAGAAAATTCAACTACTTGCTGTAACCCAAAGTGGATTTAGGAACGAACGCTCCACATACGATCAACTAATTCGTTTGGAAGCCAGCATCAAATTATCATTTATTGCCAGAAGAAAATGAGATAGACACTTAATAGCAATATTTCTAGACCTAGAGAAAGCATTCTACTTAGCCTTGAGCAATGATCGCATATCTAAATTCAATCAATTTGGCATAACAGGGAGAATCCACTGTTGGATAACTAACTTCCTTACGGGAAAATCCTTCAAAACCAGAGTAAGGGAGGCCCTATCTCAAACTTATACACTGGATAATGGAACCCTCCAAGGAAGTGTGATTAGCCCAACCCTATTCATCTTAATGGTCAACAATCTAACCAACTATCTAATACATTGCCCAATTGATCTGTTACAATTTGCAGATGACAGTAGTATCTGGAAAGCAGGGAACCAATAGTCAAGACAACATCATACAAATACAGCGAGGGATAGACATCATCGGCACGTGGGCAAACAACTGGGAATTTAAAATATCCCACACCAAAACAGTCGGCATGCTCTTCTCTCCAAGCAACAAACAACCTAGATACCCCAAGCTATATATACAGAACAAGCCCATCCAGTTAAAAAAAAAGACGTATTTTCTGGGAATGCTCGTAAATGATACAATCAATTGGAAACCACATATAAAACAAACCATTCAAAGATGCCAAAAAGACCTAAATATACTTAAAAACATCAAGAACACTAAATGGGGAGCTGATCTACAAACTATGCTGATGATCTACAAAGCCAAGTTAAACTATGGCTGCTAGATTTATACCTCAGCCAACAAAGAAACACTCAGTCAACTAGACAACATCCAGTATAGAGCACTTAGACTCTGCACCGGTACACTCCCGAGCACGTCCCTGGAAGAACTACAAATACTTGCGTGTGAAACACCACTACAACTGTGAAGGGAAGATTATATACTTAGATACGGCTGTAGAAACTCAATACATCAGGACATGAATCCCACCAGAATAATGATAAGTAAATGTCAAATCACTTTCAACCCAAGATTGGTACCACATCCTCCAGCAGCTAACAAAATGCACACTCTGCAATGAACTCAAGCAAACAGAACTCGAAGCACAACAACTACTTATCTAGGACCCCACACCATGGATAAATAACGGACCTAACATCAACCTAACGGCATGTACAACTGGAGCATAAGCGCGACAACCCTAATGTAACATTAACAAAAGTACAAAACCTCATCAACAACAGCTACGAGGGATATGTAATAATATACAGTGACGGCTCTAAATCTAAAGAATTACACGAAACTGCTGCATCATTAGTAATCCCAGAACACCAGGCTACATATACAACAGGACTACCGGACGAATATTCCATATAAAATGCGGAATTCTGGGAAATCAATCGAGCCCTAAAGTGGATAGTAACACTAAACCAAAGACAGTGTGTCATCATAACAAATTCACTTAGTGTACTTGAAATTATTGAGACTGGCAACACCAAAAGTAGACAAAACCTGCTAGAGGACACTATGCTGACCATCAGACAAGCAGAAAACTCGGAGCAAACCATACACTTTTTATGGGTGGACACATCAACTTACCTGGAAACGAAAATGCAGACCAAGCAGCTAAAACCTGTTAATGAACGCCCAGATAGAGCGCGTACAGTACAGCACTCAGAAATTATATAGTCAAATCAGGGACAAAATTAATATTAAATTACAGCAACAATGTGAAAACTCCACAAAGGATAGACATCTATTTCTACTTCAAAAGTAGGTCACTAGATCTACAACGTATACCAAAACATCTGGCAGCCACATATATTAAAATCATCAACATAATTAGGACAGGCAAAACACTACTAATTGTCAGCTTCATGAAACACATTAATACAGGACCCACGCCAGATAAATGTTCACACTGCCAGGAATCCGAAGCATTGGAACATGTATTCAACATATGCCACAAATATCACCAACAACATGCTCTCCTTCAACAACGACAAAGAAAACTTGGCTGATTTACATCATACCCCCAGATTTTAGATAAAAGACATAACAAAAATCTAAACATTACCTATATAAACATTCTTAGCTATCTAAAATCAATAGACAAAAACAAAAAATATAAATATTAACACTATACAATATATAAAGATAATTAATGGTTAATAAAACCGCTAGCTCAAAAACAGACGCAAACAGTTCAATAAAAATAATTTAAACAAACAAATTTTCCTCCTTTTCTTCTTTTATTAAAAACAACACAAACAAACAAATAAAAAATTAAAAATAAAAAAACAAATGTGTATGTACATGTATATATATATATATATATATATATATATATATATATATATATATATATATATGTTTTTTTAAACAAAAAACAAAAAACAACAAAAAAACAAATTTTCCTTTAATATTATTACCAAATTCAAACACAATATTTAATAAATAATAACACCATATCAAACTAAACAGTAAGATCACGGCATAAAGCTTTTAATAATAAGATAAAAAATAAACTATAGCCTCTAAAAAAACTCTTTCTTCTCATACCATCACAACACTAAAATCGATAAAACCATAAAAATGAACGGGGATATCAAAAACTTCAACTAAAGGTGAAAACATCCCCACCTAATGAACTTACATTTTAAGATCATAAGGTGACCTAAGCCCAGTCATCAGCCCCCCAGTTCCCCTCCCTCCCGCACAATGCGGAAGAAAACAAACACCAGCATAAATTATAGATCCTTAAACACAACGTAAGACTATAAGGTGGCCTAAATCCAGTCATCAGGCACCCCGCACAAGAAGGCGGAACTAAAACAAAACTAAATCAGACAACAGCAAGATGGACCAACATTAATAATACATTACATTAAGTAGTGGCACAACATAGGTTTCCAAATTACAAATGTGCTAAAACATAAGCAACATATACTGACGGCTCAAGAAAACCAGCTCACGAGCCAGACAACTATGGACAATAAAAACGGCTGACTGGGACACCAGGAAATAAAGATGACAAATAACACCAAACACACACCACTCCCGTTTTTTTTGGAGGGGCTATGGATGTACAACTGGTGCTAGGTCTTATACTAGCAACACGAGGGTGAACTCATAACAATAAGACTATGTTGTGCACTGAGATTCTTCACTAAGGCTACCGTTCCCAACCCCAGACACTTCCCCCCCCCCCTTCGTTTCTTTCTTTTTGTATTTTTAAAAATTTATATAAGATGGGTTTTCCTTTGGTTTGAAGACTACATTCGATAAAAGATCTAGCGAAATTTAATCTACCTTGATCATTTCGGCATCGCCATCAAAATGTATACCAGATACAATAAAAAGCATGACATAACCCAAAACAAGGAAACTCGTTTCCCACAGATTGGCAAACTTTATCAAACAACAAATGCACCATGTACAGTAAATTATAAACTCTAACGAAATACTAGTTTTTGAACACATATGACAAAATTCAAACTCTTAGATAAACCGCAAAGGTGGCTAAACCATTATTGGAATTTTGATCATTAACTAGTACAACTGGACTAAATTAGACAACAAGGCTTCTGGAGTTTTAAGACGTAAACAACATCATAGCAGCTTCTGACGTCCATCGCTCCGTCGTGCACTTGCTTCCTTTGCTGCGTCTGGACGTGTTTATCAAGGCGAGATCGCCACTTAACACGGGTGCTGGGGTATCGACGATAACACAGCCTAGTGTTGTCAATGATACTGTTACGTATATTTGATTTAAATTATTTTTTTTTTAATTGTCAGATCCAAATTTGTCATTTTGAGATATCTATTCTAGAACATTCAGGCTGACCTAGACTCAATCTGTAAACACAGGTTGACCTTGCTTGTTAACCTCATTATCTGACCTTGCTTCAGAGTGATAAACAGGCCTTTAAAACAATTGGCTAAATCCAAGGACATCTTTTTATTTTTAGTTCTTGGGGGTGAGAGGTGGATGATTTTTCTTATCTGGATCTTTCCTTGCGTATGTGTTTAAATTATCGTACGTTTGTTCTATAACCTTCTATGACCTTCCAGAAAATCACGTGATCCATTGTTTACGTAAAAAAAAACCAGGTATTTAAATTATTGTTATGGAGAGAACAATTCAGTAGAATTTCTGGGCTTTAAAGTACAAGTTGTGTTTTGAGTTATATCTGGAAAAGAACATGTGTTCATAGATTTTTCATTTGGATTATTATATAAACAAAAACTAACTAAATCACGTGACATCGTCGTCCATATTGGATTACATCGTCAAGATTCGAACCTGGAACTATTAGGACATTTATTTATCAGGACTCTTGCAATTCCCTTAGTGGATTATTTTTGTGAATTCTATATTGGATTATTTTTGGACTTGATTCTCTAAAACCATAAGTTTATTTATGTTCTCTTATAAAACATTTGTACTTAATAAATTGATTGTTCAAGTTTTATAAGCTTGTTAGTTTTCACTCTTTCTGTGTTGCTGCTTATTCGAGCCTAAGCGCGTAACAATACCTACAGCCCCGACCAATTAAATAGCCCGACCATCGGTCATTAACAGGGCTCACAAGCATATAGTGCGTAAGCGACCTAATTTCATGTAACAACAATTCGCGCCATTCAACACTGAATAAACCAAGATGCCGAGTAATATCATTGACAAAATGTTGCAAGACCATGTGGACAATCTGGTATGCTGAAACTGATGTTGATGAGGACCACTATTATCATCGTCCGAAAATGGAATTCAACAACTTGAAAAAAATCAAAGGCAATATTAGGATAAATACTTACAGAAGAAAAATAGGAGAATGAATATATGAAAGGTAAAATAGAAATGAGGTGGAGGTTGATTTTTGGACTCTGATAACAACCTCGTTAGTGTTCTTTGATATTGGATAATGTTGCTATAAATGCGGTATACATAAAATTGTCTTCCAACCTTTGACTGCTACTGTCGCCTGCTTCGCCTACAATTCATTGCTTACACATAAAGATGTAATTTAATCTATCTATCTATCTATCTATCTATCTATCTATCTATCTATCTATCTATCTATCTATCTATCTATCTATCTATCTATCTAACTATCTATTACCTGTTTTCTTCCTTACTGACTTTTAATGAGAGCGTATTAACCATTTGTGTGTGTGTGTGTGTGTGTGTGTGTGAGAGAGAGAGAGAGAGAGAGAGAGAGAGAGAGAGAGAGAGAGAGAGAGAGAATTGACACTTGAACTCAATATGAGATAGTAATAAGAGCCTTTATATATTGAAAATATTCATCAAGTTATTAAATTTAAAATTTGTCCATTACATACGTTCGTATTAGTATCATTTTTCTGTAATTACTAATATAAACCATGTGAGCCAAAATATAAACATTTACAAACCTACAATACTTAGATCTGGTTGTTTGTTGTCTTTGGGTTTATTTGTTGACTCAAAGGAAGAATCGTTATGTGGCGCTTGTAGTCAAATTTTATTTTCTGCATTAATTATTATTATGTATTATCAATTGATATTAATTCCGTACGTTTGGAGACGGTAGTAAGAATGGCCGTATATGTGAGCAGCAATGAAACTAATGGCCTTATAAAATGTATGTTTCAGTTAAAACCATCATTGTCTCTAACACATGTCTACGTAAAGACCTTCTAATTAACACACTCACATACATAAGCACACTTAAAACTAATTAACACACACATGCATACACACAAAACACACATGAACACAGCCAATTACCACAAACACACATATAAGCACACAAAAACAAAACTAATTAACCCACACATGTATAGACACAAAGCGCATTTGAAGACAGCTAATTAACAAAACTCATGCATACACAAATACGGCAATATGTGGATCTCGAAAGTTGTGTTACTATCATAATTGAAATGCGTATTGCCTTATATTACAGTCTGTGAAGTGCCAAATTTTCGGTCAAATCCATTAAATAACAGTTAGTTCTAGCCAGCAGCCATTTGTTAGATTTATGGGACATTTTGCACGGAGAGATATTTTTTCTAATCGGTTCACCCAGTTAACTGTGTTTGCTTAAATTATACTGACCGAAAGTGACCTCCTGGAAGAGTTATTCTCTCACGAACATGTCAAAGTTGATTTGAAACAGACAGCGTGGCATCTTGACACGCTGACAAAAAGTCTTTCAAGGGGAGCGCGAGAAATTATATTGGTTCTGATTGGTCAATGTGGAATAAGGGGTGTGTTCTATACAAGGAAAACTTAGAATATATATATCCACTAGTTAAAAATTTTCTTCAGTCTTCTGAAATTAGCTTTGTGAGAACTCCAGCGTGGAACTAAAAAAAATAAAGACTCCAGAGGTATTTTTTTACAGCAGTGCCTTCGAAAACAACAATAGGCTCGGAAAGTCCGCCGTAAATCCAACGGTGAGAAGCGCACCACAAAAACACGAGATATTTGTTTCAAATCCACACTTATAATGACATAATTGATATAATGTTTCTTCGTTACAGATCTGCATGATTTGTTGATACGTTTGTATGAATAGTTTCAGTTGTTACATTAATCTAGTAATGTGCTTTTGCCGCATGATGCCCCAGTTCTCAGACATCACAATAAACTGCCACACTGCAGACATCGTAGCAAGATGACTGAAACATTGTTAGAGCTACGTGAAAAATCCAAATCACATCACAGTAGATATATATGCATGTTTTCTGAAAAAAACTATTTATTTGACGATAAATAACAATATAAGTATCTGAATAACATTTTGATTTACAACTAGCTTGTTCCGCCCTCAACATATAAGATAGAAGCTACGTCAATATATTTCCAGGTGTACAGCACAGTTGCTTCAAGTTTTGGTTGTGTATAAAATAGTTTAAATTCTAATCATCAATATGTTACGTCATAATTTGAGTCGCATTAAGCATAATTCATTGAAATCACGTTAATTGGCGTGGATTTCATCATTAGATGTCAATCCGGATCTCCATCCAAACATTCAAACGTTTATTACGATGGATCATTAAAATAAAAGCTATTAGCGTGAGGATAATTGATACATATTAGTTATGTTTAATAAATTTGGCAATGCTCCAAAAGCATTGGACGTTCTTGTGCTATTTCCTGGTTAATTACGTTTTTGAGTCATCTCTTGTCTAATGTGGTCATTACTGGCGAAGGGAATCACACGCTGGATGTTCTATATTATCATTGTTAAGGTTGATAGTTCGATGATAGAAAATATCGGATACAAAATGAAGTCAATTAAGAACTAATTTGTGAGAAATAATGACAATATTTGATCATTTTGTCAAGTTACCTCAAGAAACTAGATCAATATCTTTCGGGATAAAAGCAGTTTGGTCTTTTTGGAACACTTCGTATCTTCCTATCAAAAGTGGTATATTTCAAACTGGACGATTTTGAAGTGGGAGAAAATCATATATATATATATATATATATATATATATATATATATATATTAGCTTTGTAGTATATGCACAAAACTACACACCTATTTTGTTCTGAAAAGGCGGTATCAACACTATTAGGGCGTATGGCTGCACTGAAACGTATGAGTGACAGATGTTTATTCTTAAACTCTCTTTATCGATCTTTCATGACAGTGTCGGTTTTCACACTTTACTTTAACTGTTGATGTATGAGATATAAAGACGCGTGATAGGTCATGGGTGTTGGACGTAAATTTCGCTATTCTTCCGTTTAATCAGTTATGTCCAATCCCTTGACATTAAATGGAAAAGAATATTTTAATTATTTTGATGTTTTAAATTTTTTTTGTTTAATATGTTGTATTCTTATGAAAATTTGTATCCGATGCCAGAGCCTTTCCATGGTAGTTTTTTGCATAGTCCACAATGTTCGTGGAAGATGTATTAGACCGAAAGATTCAGTCATATGGTCTGAATACTAGTTGTCTTAGCTGATGGATGAAGCAAATGTACACTTTGAGACAATATTCAAGTCACCAAAGAAGGAGACATGCACTGTATTAAATTCAATAGAAAACTAGATTTCCAGGCAAATGTTGATGGCATGAGGTATGGATAATAACGATTCAAGATGCCAACATGCCAGCTCTAACCGTCATATAATTTTGATGTACAGTAATGATCTGAAAGTTGAGTCCTTGTAGGACAGCTGTTCCGGAAATGGCGAACTGTCACGTAGAACTTCCGACTAATTCAGTTTTATGCTTTTATGCATCCCTAGGCTAATATTGTAATTAGGGGAGGGTGGGGAGAGTTAAAGCCAGTGCTGATGGTGTATGTACGTTTGCAGTTGATCAGGATAGTTTGATAATTGAAAATGTAAAATTAGGGCTATATAAAGAACATGCATCTCAGGTACGATGTTACTTTTCTGTCAATTGCTCGCGTATAAGATGATTTGAATCAATGTATACCGGATTGAAGATCATTTCTTCCCTATGTAGTTCTTTGAATTGCGACGTTGAGGGAAATGTGTTTACGGTGTAGTACCTTTTATTGCCTGGTAGAAGAGATGTATTCCCTGTATTGTAACTTTTATTGCCTTGTTGAAAGGGATTTATTTCCTATGTAGTGCTTTGTATTGAAATATCCACGGCAACTTGGACACAGTTGAAGAGATAGAAAATAGATAAAATACAATATAGTATTGTATACTTAATCTACTATAGGTCCTTGAAATACCAAGCGTGTAAATAATCTAGATCATGAATTTGAACTACATCTTGGATTTATCAGAGAGAGAGAGAGAGAGAGAGAGAGAGAGAGAGAGAGAGAGAGAGAGAGAGAGAGAGAGAGAGATGCTGTGTCATTTTAAATCATGTCAGGTCAGGTTTTAATTAGCCGTTAGTCCTTTTGAATGAAAAGTGATCACGATATATTTTATCGTTTGTCCTTTTCAATGTGGAAAGATCACGCTACAATTAGCCGTTTTGTGTTCTTTTGATTGAACAAAGGCTACATCATAATTAAATGTTTATTTTTGTAACCAAGTGTTAATCTCATGTTAATGTCAGAAAAATGCAAGTATAGATATGGGAGAGCACTTATCTTTCGGTGAAGAAAACTCTCTAGCTTTACATTAGTCTCCATGGGTTTGTGTGGGCAGTATTTGAGGACAGAATTATAATTCAATAGCAGTTTTACTTTACATTCGTCATAATTATATATGATTGTTAACTGGTTTTAAGCTCGAGTTGAAACAATCAAATATAAAACTGAGATCAAACCAATTAAATATTATTTGGATTGGTAGTTTGAAAGAAGTATAATGATGTATCAGTCATACAAAATGGACACAGGGGCAGAGTTTGTGATTAAGTTAGACATCTATCCTAGGCTTAAAGTTTTGTGTATCATAAACATTTACCTGGTGTTCATATTAAAAATGCATTAGTAACGGCTAAATTATGCTAGAGACCTTGCAAGTTCGATGTTACTAGGGCATTGTAAAGATGTTGTTACAAGGAACCTTGCAAAGATTACCTTACTAAGGACCTTATAAATATGATGTTACTAGGGACCTAGCAAGGATGACGTTACTAAGGACCTTATAAATATGATGTTACTAGGGACCTAGCAAGGATGACGTTACTAAGGACCTTATAAATATGATGCTACTAGGGACCTAGCAAGGATGACGCTAAGCAGCAGGGGGGGCTGAGCTTCACTTTTCGTCTCCCCCCATTTTGCAACTTTAAGTCTCCATTCATCAAACTGAGACTTAATAAAAAATCGCTAACCCTCCGTTTCCGATTCTGAGACTTAGTGATTTTAAGTCTCCATTCATCAATCTACCACATTCCAAAAAATCGCTAACTTTAATCTGCGACCTTTATCTATCAACTAAGAATATACTCGATCAAGTCCGATCCGATATCTTGTCCGCGAATCATGTATTGCAATTGTGATAAATCCATGTGGAGTTCGCTGAGCGTTACTGAAGAAGTTTCTAAATTGATTAAAATCCATATCAGAGCACCAAGTTAGCCAAATATTTCTTAACGTGTGTGTATCAACACCATTAAACACACTTAATAAATTACAATTATCGCGAATTACTTTAGGAATTTGTGTATACCGCTGAGTTACATAAATAACATCTGCGTTTTTATGGCGTCCACGTGAGAAAATTCTTGCAGGATTCTTTTGTTTATCAAGCATAACATCATCATACACAATAAGATTATTAACACTTCCATCTAAATCCTCTACAGACGGAGCTTCATCAATATCAGTTATTATATTAACTACATCTTCTCCAGCAATTTCAGACGCTGTTTCATTATATTCTTTTAGTACATTATAACAATGTTGATCATCTACACTTGGTGCAACTAAATACAATTTATCCCATTTTAAATGTTTCATTATCAACGTCAGCAATAATTGAGTTTTACCACTTCCAGATGGTCCAATAATAATCATTCTGATAGAATCTGGTAGCATTGGATGATGTTTAACTGGTTGTTTTTTCTTTGTAGCGCTAAAATCAATCACTTCCATTTATTGATATGCGTTTATTATAGTATTATTATGGATTTATATTGTGTGAAATGTAAGAAACGTACACCAACAATCAACGAAACAACAGTTACTACAAAAAATAATAGATTAGCCGCTTCAGGTAACTGTGAAATTTGTGGTATAAAAAAATTTAGATTTATAAAAAAAAACAGGTAGAGATATCGCCAACCGTTTAAGTAATCTTCCAGGACTTCCTTGGGCTAAGTATCCAGGTGAGAAACACATTCCAGGATATAGTTATTGTGGACCAGGAACCCGATTAGATATCAGACTCAACGAAAATGATCAACCAAATCCAGGTGAAGATCCAATCAACGCCATCGATGAAGCTTGTCGTGTTCATGATATCGCATATCGAAGTAATGATCTTCAACAACGTCATCTCGCAGATGTAAAATTAATTCACGCGATAGATGCAATTCCAGATAAAAAAATTAAAAGAAAAGTTAGCTTCAGTATTGATAAAAACCGCTATGAAGAGTAAAATATTATTCGGTAATTGAAAATCTAAAAGTTTTTAAAAACATTAATGTTTTATACATGGAATCTATTTATTATTCACCTACTGGCTACTGGAAAGGTTACGCAGCAATTAAAAAACTAGCCACCGCCGCATCAGTGAAATATAAAACCGCGAAAGATTGGTTATCCAAACAGGCGTTATGGCAAATTTATCTTCCGGGTCCTAAAAAAATTAATTATTCTCATTTTGATGTTTTTGTACCAAATGAAGTTCATCAAGCCGATATATTATTTCTTCCTCGTGATAACGGTTACAAATATGCATTAACTGTAGTTGATATCGCTAGTAGATATAAACAAGCAATACCGTTAAAAACAAAGTCGTCAAAAGAAGTCTCTGATGCATTTGAAAAGATTTATCGTAAAGGTCCACTAAAATGGCCAAATCTATTACAAGTTGATCCGGGTAAGGAATTTCAAGGTGTTGTTACATCTATGATGAAAGCTCATAACGTAGCTATACGACGAGGACATACTGCAATACACCGCGATCAGGCAATTGTAGAGCGATTTAATAGAACTCTCGCTGAGCGATTATTTGGATATCAATACGCAAAAAAATTTACTCAAGAAACTCGCTCTCGTGAATGGGTTTCAAGGTTACCAAAAGTAGTATCTGCGTTAAATAATGAAATAACTAGAATGATTGGTATCAAACCTAACATCGCAATAAAAAAAGAGTATGTACCTAGCATTAGAAATGCTAGCATTTCCACTAACACTTCCAATTTCCAACCAATTCTTAGTAACGTCACTGTAAGATATTTATATGAGCCAGGTGAACTCGAAGGTGGTGGCGCAAGAGCCACTGATCCTATTTGGAGTATCACTACACATAAAATATCATCGTCGACACGATCTTTTAGTGGAAATGCTAGCATTTCTAGGCCAGCAATTTATAGATTAGATTCGTCCGCACCTCAGCGAGGATTTACACGCGAACAACTACAAGTTATTCCTGATGACACTCAATTACCACCACGAAAAATTAGTTAGAAATGCTAGCATTTCCAGCGTGACGTATATTACACGCGAGACATGTTAATCTCACATTACCAATAATATATCCTAAATTATTATCTATTCTGTCAACGGTAAATTGATAACTATCTCCAGGGTGATACCGCCAGCGCATTAAACAGTTGCAAGTAGCGCAGTGATTATCTTGTTGCGTTTTCAGTGATAAAATTAATTTTGAGTTAATATTAAAATTTCTATTTTTTTTCTTATCTTGTTGTCGATATCCCGATAATTTTTTCTCAACAATGTAAATATCAACATCAGAGCTGTTCGCGTTATCTTCGATGATAACTCTTCTCAATTGATTTATTCGTCTAGATCTAGATACTGCTAAATAAACTAAATTTGACCACTCGATACGATTATCTACGATCCATATAGTTGTATCCTCAAGAGTTAATCCTTGTGATGAGTGTATTGTGGCGGCGTATCCTAGCATCCAAGGTGAATTTTCAGCCCGCAACGCATCTTCAACTACATCAATATCTACATGTACAATTTCGTTTACCACTAATTTTTCAATACGAGAATTACCTGCAATTCCAGGGATATCAACATCAATATTTTGTTGTCGTGTATCAGACGGTCTGTAACATAGTGGTACTTTTTCATTAGGAAACTTCTCTTTATGTATCTAAAATAATCGTCGTTGAATATCATCACGAATTTTTTTTCTACTTGCAAATACTATATCAGTAGGTTTCCAAGATTCCCAAAATTTCTCCTCAGATGTTTCCGAAACAACTTCTCTGAGAACTCTACATTGCTCGTAATCAGATTGCCGTCTTATTCTAGATTTTAAATCTTTTATTTCATCATCTAGCGATCTATGATCATCTGTCATTTCCTCATAGTAATCAACATTAGCTTTCAACCACTCATGTGGAGATTCTCCGCAAAACGGTGGTGGTTGACCGTCATCACCACACATTATAATTTTAATATTTTTCTTTGATAACCAATCTAGAAATTGTTGTAATATTTTTAACGGCACTGTACATATTTCATCCCATAATATCACTGATGGAATAAATTTATTACCCATTCGAGAAGGATCCCATTTATCACCTTTCCATCTATTAAAGCTGTGATAAGTACTAGCAGGAATTCCACGTTTTATTATATCTTTCTTTAGTTTATGAGAATGTGCTAATCCTTTTATACCAAAATCTTTATACAATCCTATAACTCTTTCAGTCTTTCCAGAACCTCCCAATCCATTTAAATAAATTATCTTATGGCGAGTTATCGGATCAAACACAGATGGAGCATTAGAAAACTCAATTTGAATATTTTCAGGATTCTTTCCGCGGTAACTATTAAGTATCTCAACATCTACATGATGATTATAGCAGTGTAATCGCTCTTTCTTAATTCTCCAAGTTCCCCAATTACCGTTTCCACCTAAATACGGTGTAACAGCATCAATATGTTTCTTATGAAAATACATAGAATCCGTGGCAACTCTTACAGCGATATCTGGAAATCTATTTATCATCGAAAATAAATTAATACTTGTGTATGCCAACATAGAAGATCTTAAATGTGAATATTGAGGGCTTTCTCCATCTATGTAAGTTATAACAGTACCGTATTCTTCCCCATTTGATAAAAACGCTTTTCTACTCGTTACAAATCTATTAGTATCAGTAAGATTTTTAATAATAATTTGTTCCTCAATTGGATCAATTACTAATCTAGAGGAGGTTCTAGTGTTATTAAATCTTCCTCCTTGAGTAAACTTCCCAATGATTTTTCGTCCTAAATCCTTTGCTGATTTCTCTCTATCACAATATATTTGTTTAGTAGTTTCCATAATCCGCTCTTCGCTGTATTCTGGAAAATTCTTTTTTACCTTTTCAATCTCTCTATTTAAATCTGGTGTTGGTAACCAAACATCTTTTTGAGATTTATAACTTATTATTGCTTCACTAACCTTCAACATAGTCAACATACCACTATCAAGCATATATCGTAGTAACACTATTGGCATCCACATTTTCTCAGACATATGTTTTCCAAGCCATGAATAACTACAAGGATGTAATCCATCGCGGAATTGACTCGCAATAACTTTAGCAAATCCTGGTAAATCAAAATCAGGTAAATCTCCGTTTATCGCAACGCGTGTCATCTCATGCGTTGGATGTCCGAAACGTTTAAAATATTCGTTACATTCTCCCATCCCTAAAAACCCTCCAGGATAACTGGCGTTCATATCGGCGGAAATTAAATGACCAATATCGTATTTAGTGTTCCACAATCCGCCATGACTATACTCAACACAACTTAATTTCACATCATTAAGAAACATTTTCGGGGTTTTTCGCCAAGAATTCTTTTCACGAGCATAATGAGCCGCCACCGACGATACCGTAAAAGAATTACATAATATATTTTCATCAAAGTTTTCTACGAAATTCTTTGTAACATCTCTCATACGATTATTTAATTCTTCAGTTCGGTATAATTCTCCATTAGTTTTTACAAACTGGTCAAAATCCATTTCAGAATTTTCATCACTCTTATATAACCATACTCCAGTTGGATCATCTTTATGAACCTTCGAAATTGTATCAATTATATTTCCGTTAAAATCTTCTATATATCTTAAAAACTTTAATAGTGGAAACTCTGTAATTTTACCATTCCAGGCGTGCCCATTGTGATCAATAATTCTAATCGGAGGTAATTTATTTTTTTTATATTTACAGTCTTGTAAAACCTCTCCGGTTATCGTTTCAATAATAATTGGGTATTTTAATGATTTTTGTAGTTCAGTAACATCCATAATTGTTGCTCCGCCTTTTTCCATCATCCGTCCTCCCCAACTTATTATCTTTTCTTCTCGTTGTTTAGTTAATCCATTTCCTCGTGAAGAATTTTTAAAATGTTCCATAACTCGCTCTGCAACGCAATTTATCACTGATGATTTTCTCATTGGATACATTCTATCGTGATCAATATCTATATGAATTCTATATAACCCGTACATCACAACAGTTACAGGGTAACTTCTATTATAATAATGGCTATCAATTCCAACTAACAATCCAGGATTCATATTATTACTAAATATTACATTTTTACCATCTTTCATTACAGGGTTATAGTTATCTCGGATAATCCAACGATGAGTTTCATCATCATATTTTATCCATTTTATTTTACAATAATATATGTAATTACCTAACAGTGATGTTATATTCATAGCACGAACTTCATCTATTGTGCCATCGTAGAGTCTTTCTGCCATTACTCGGAAACTGGTAAACATATGTAGAGCTCCGTCAAGGCGAAATTCTTTCATGGCGAGTTTTCTTAGTTTTTTAAGCTCTCTATCAAGTCCTCTTAGTGATAGTCCAGATCTTGCATCATATTGAAAATTATGTTTACTTAATACTGTCATTAGTATACAATTATAATATATACAATAATGTTTTATATTTAAATGAAAAAAAAATAATTAAAATATATATTATATATGAATACAAAACTCGATATTATCGACCGAAATAAATGTATTTGGTTACCCATCGGTAGTAAAATAAAATGTCAACGAAATTGTGTAGGAGATTATTGTTATACTCATAATAGAAATATTAAACGCGGGAGTACAGGCCCAAGACCTTGTATCGTATGTGGTATTGGAGTACGAGGTAAAGTTCAATTATGTGCGAATCATCACGCTGCAAATTATAGGACAATAAAATTATATTATGACACACATCAACATGTAAAACACCGTGGAGATGTTATTCAAACCCCGGAAGATTATCTGAAGAAGTTGAATATACAATTCTAATTAAACAAAGAAATTCCTATATAAAATAATGAACCTAAACGAATACCGCTCGCATCCGATTTACGTTAACTATGAAGCATCCCGAGATGGAAATGTTAGACATCGTCGATTAAGAAGAGAGATTGGTATTATTGACAAGTTTGGTTATTTACAAATTGGTGTAAGGTTTTTAGGAAAATTGAAAATTTATCTCGCTCATAGATTTATCGCTGAGGTGTTTATTGGAGAAATTCCTCCAGGATATGTAGTGGATCATATTGACAGAAATAAATTAAATAATTGTGTTGAAAATTTGAGAATTGTTACTCCGCGAGAAAATAGTCTTAATAAAAATCATAATCGTAAAACCCGCGTACCAAGATCAGTTACTGCGACAGAGCTCGGAAATTTTAATAATTTTATAATCGATTTTCCATCTATTAGTTCTGCAGCCAAATATTTTAATATTAACGCCGGTTCAGTAAAACGAGCCGCGGAGGGTATAATAACATCATCATACTCCGATAGATTCGATTGTAAAGTTTCATTCGAATACACGTAAAAAAAAATATTTTCAAATATTTACAGAAATTCTATAATAATTGCAAAATAAAAAATCTTAAGATTGGAAATGCAAAGCATTTCTACATACAACTGTTATCAAATTGTTCAGCAAACTGAGCTATATTTTTTTCTTCCTCAAATACATCACCAATGGCTTTCAATAGCGGATGAAGAAGTTGACTAAGAGCAACAAGTTCAACTAACACCTCATCGTTACCAAATTTTTTAAGATAGTAAATTATTATATTACGCTGTCTGATTAATGTTTTAACTACACGATACTCCGATCGATACGTTGGATAATCCTTGGTTCGTGCAGATTCAATTTTACGGAACTCATCTGCAAGGTAATCAGCGTTAAAGTGTTGTATTTTTTTTTGTGCTACTATTGCAGTGATTTCCGGGATTTCGTGTATCCGGTTAAGTTGCGTTACGATTTCGTCGACGATTGTTTTGTTCATTATATATATAAAATTAAAATTAATTTCTAAATTAAAAAAATTCAGTTTTAGGTGGAAAAACATATGGGAAATTAACATTAAAAATCGACTGGTTAACCCTACGGTTTCTAGTGAGTAAAATCTATCTAAAATCATCAAAATTCATCTAAAATCATCAAAAATTATCAAAAAACTTTAAAAAATGAGTTTCAAAACTGAAAAATTCAGTTTTAGGTGGAAAAACATATGGGAAATTAACATTAAAAATCGACTACTTAACCCTCCGGTTTCTAGTTAAAATCAGTCAAAAACAATGTAAAATCGGTCAAAAATAGCGTAAAATCGGTCAAAAATGACTAAAATTTAACAAAATCCAGCAAAATAAAATAAAAAAAAATATTTATAAAATAAACTAATATCAGCCTTCAAAACACTAATTGAAAAATTACAGATAATTTTTATATAATAAATGATTCCTGAATCACTCACAACCAGACTAGCTAGAGAAAGATTAGCAGCGATTAAGAAATTTATCCCAGTTAGAGATTCAGTACGACGCCAACTTCAACAACGACAAGCGGCTCAAGATGATTTTACTGTCGGAAGTGAACAATTATTTAAGCCTGTAATAACAGCGACGGGTGATGTAAAAGAGTCTGTTAAGAAGTCAGCTGTGAAGGCTTCCCAAAATCTACTAGCGCTTCAACAGCAAACTACAGATATTTTAAAAAAACTTCCCGCTGATATAGTAAAAGAACAAACGAAAATGATAGAACAACGACAAGCAGAGCGCGAATCTACTATTCCACCACCACCTGAATTCACTGACCCCCAAGCAATCGAATTTGATCCAGATGAACCCTATGTTACTGAACCCGATGAGAAAGTAAAGCTTACACCTGAAAAAATATTTGAGGAAGAAGCGTTAAATAACATCAGACGTATTAATAATGATATTAACCTGGTTAATTTTGCTAAAGATGAATTTGATAATAGAAGTGTTTTTTTAAATAAAGACTACCTTAAAAAAATAAATAGTAGGCCGATTTGGTATGAAAAGGTGTTTTTAGCAAATAGAAATCGTGATAGATTTAATAAAAATTTATCTAAGGAATATGATAAATTATTTCCAAAGAAGAAAGGTAGTGGAATTGGAAATGGAAATGCAAGCATTTCTAGGAAAATTACAGAGTAATTTCATAATAATTGTCCCTGTCCAAACAGCGTCATCAATGATGTATCACGGTTAGAGGTTCTTATCGGTGGAAAACGAGCCGGAAATAATTCTCCGGAAATTACAAATGAGGCCGCTGATATCTGTCGGCGATTATTTCAAGGTCGTGTCATGGACATCCACACATATCGGGAACTTATTGAAGAACTCGTTGATGAAATCCCTGGGATTTCCCGTCACGGATATCACAGCGACTGAAATTCTACAAAACATTTCTGAATTAAAAACTACAAAGTAGTTTGAATAATGATAATTTACTATAATCACGATAAACCAACACCTGTTTATGTGGTAAATTCTAGATACCCAGTGTATCGAGCGTATTACGGAGATGGGTTAGGAAATACAATTATGGGATTATTTGGTAGAATTGCACCAAAAGTTTTGCCTCTTGCTAAACAAGCTGGAATGAAAGCTATTGAAGTTATTAAGGATAAGGGATTAGGTGTTGTTGGGGATCTTGCTGGAAAAGCATTTACTGCTGTAAAGAATAAAATAGTTTCACTACTACCGAAACGAAAACCACCACCAGTGATTCTGCCATCCATGACTGTGATGCCAGCAGCAGTTAGTAAAGTAATTAACAAGGCGGTACAACAACGACTAGAAAATCTTCCTGAAGTTTTGAGTAGCCCTAACATTGCTAATATGGTTGCCGGAAGTGGGCTTAGAATTACAAGTAATTCTCGAGGGCGGCGGAGATAATGTAAATAAAAATTCTTTAAAAATTTTTACAATTAAAATTTCATTTGAAAATACATGTATTTTTATATAATGTTTAAACAACAAAATGATCCCGCCTTTGACATAGATGCCCCGGTGTTAAAAAATGATTCGGTGGGGAATTATCAATTCTACGCTTATCACGCAATAGATCCTAAAGTACGAGCTCGAATTGAACTTCAAGTTCACGATACAAGTAAATACTTTTTGCCTTGTGAAGCATTTATTGAAATTGAGGGAGAAATTGTAACTAATGTGCTAGCTAATACACCTTACGCGGCTGATGTTAAGGTTGGATTTGTTAACAACGGCGTTATGGCATTATTTGAGAGTGCCAGATATCTCCTCGATGGAAAAGAAATTGAATCGATAGAACGTGAAGTTGATATCGCAACAACAATAGTCGGACTAGCAAGATACTCAGATGATTTTACAAGATCAGCCGGGCCATCAATGATGTTTGCCAAGGATACCTCTAATCACGCTGATAATAGCCCAGTTATTAGAAGAACACCAACTAAGTTACCTGTTGGTGCTGCTGCAGGTGTTGCTTTTGCTGATGATGAGAAAAATGAAGTTGTTGTTATAAATAACAACGCAAATTTCAATCTGGGATTTGCAACGCGTGTAGGAATGTTGCAGGGGGAACGACGAAAATTCTCTTGCGCGATTCCGCTCCATCATATATTTGGATTTTGTAGAAATGTTAGAAAAGTTATTTACGGAGCAAAACATACAATTGCGTTGACACGACGTGGTGATGATAATGCCGCAATTTGGCGTACCGGTGGTGGTGACGGAAAAGTTAATTTAAGTAAGTTGACTCTCTGGATGCCTGTGATGACACCGTCTATAGCAGCTGAGCAAAGATTGATATCATTTATGGAAACAGGTGGAAAAACTCTGCTACATTGGCTAACTGTGTCCACAGACGCCAAAGAAGATAATGTCGCTGATACATTTACGTGGCATCTGGCGGCTAAAAGTGGAGTTTCAGCACCGCGTCATATATTTATTGCGCTACAACGTCGAGATCGATTAAATAGTCAAGAACGTTCCCATGTGATATTTGATCAACTAGGAGTCAAGGAAGTATCACTGAGAATAAATGGACAACAAGAACCAGCCGAAGATATACAACTAAATTACGAAGAAAATAATGTTGCTAGAGTTTATCATCGATTGTTATCATTTATGAGTCGTGATCAAAATGTTGATACCGGTCTGCAAATATCACAATTGGATTTTAAGAGTTTATATCCAATTTATTACTTTTCGTTAACACATCTTGATATGATGAGACAATCCCTCGTTGATATATATTTCCGAGCCCGTATAGCACCAGCTGGTGCTGATTACAGGGCAGTAGCTGTAATTCTCAGTGATAAATCAATGCTACTCGAAGGAACTGGTGGACGAATGAGACTCGTTGATGCACCAGTAGAAAATCTGTAAGATTTTCCAAATCTGTAGGTAGAACTCAAGCAATTCTCATCCGAGGATTTAGATCAATTGAAAATATAAGTATGTTTTACAATAAATGCCATATAACACTGTAAATGTATCACTGACTGAGGGTCAAGTAAAGAAATTAAAATCAAAATCTGCAAAAGAATGTGGAACTACAATAACGTTAAAACCAGCACAGATGACAGGTGGATCACATAAATTGTCGCTGACAGATCGCCAAACAAAACATTTTAATGACACACTTAAGAACAAGAAAGGTGTTCAACTTGAATTTTCCAAGGGTGCAGTTGCTAATATGATTAAAACCGGTGGTATATTTCCATTACTCGCTATGATTCCAGGGTTGATTGCAGCAGCCGCACCAGCACTCGCAAAGGCTGCAGTACTAGGAGCTGCCGGAACCGCTGCAGGAATGGCTGTAAAAAAGATAGTCGGACAAGGAGTAGGACAAAAAAAAAGAGGAAAGGGACTAAGACTAGGACGACCACCAACCGGAAGAGGTCTTCGATTGGGACGACCAATGTAGATCAAAATTCGAAGAATTTCACACCAGAACCAATGGTTCCTATGTCAAATTTTGATTTGATTAACGCAGTTGAAAAATCTAAATCCACTAAATATCCAATAAAAAATTTCAGAGGTGTATTTATGAGAAATCAATTACCGAATCATCCACAAATTCCAGAAACCGGAATTATCAATTTAGATAATAGTGATGGACCCGGAACACACTGGGTTGGATACGCAATTGATCCACGAGGAGTTGTTTATTTTGACTCATACGGGTTACCACCACCAGTTGAGTTTTATAAGTATATGAAGAAATTCAAGATTCCAATTTGGCACTCAACGTTACCGACACAAACTTTAGGTGATCCACCAATATGCGGTAATGAAGTATTGAATGTGTTAATGAAAATTTCATCATCAGAAAAACCACCACATATAACAGTAAATGAATATACTAGCAGTAGAAACGCTAGTAATTCTCGAATTACAAGTAATTCTTAATTTGAAAAATTAGGTTTATATAATGACTGTTGATATTTGGGGGAGATCAGGAAAAAGAAGGAGGATAAAACTCCTGGTGATATTAATGAAGTCAAAAAAATAATCCGGGATGAACTTGCCAATAACTTCAATTTAGTAAATATTGACCCTGAAGAGATAGTTGTATTTCAAGATCGCCAAGGAAAATTAAAATCTAGTAATCTATCGCTGGATGACCTATTAACAAAACAACCAACAGCCGACGATAATTCAATAGTAATATTTAAACAAGGTAAACTTGAACCAAGTTATAAAATTACAGATTTTTCAGATAAATTTGATACTATAGTCGCATTGGAAGCAAATATAAGGGCGGCAGTCGCTAATCAAGGAACGTTGAGAACTGATTTTGATGGTCATATAACTAAATTTGATAAACATGTAATTGATTTTGATAAACATGAAATTGATTACAGCGGTCATATAACTAAATTTGAATCATTAAGGAGAAACTTTGATAAAATTAATGATATTTTTGATAAAATGTTAGATTCTAACATCAAAAATATTAAACCTAAAGATCTTAAAACATTTGTAGATGGTATTGTTACTATAAAGAAAATCACCGATGACATTACCGGTTTAAATAATCGATTAGGTGTTGTTCGTGATACTAAATCAATTTCAGATTTAATCGCGATCAATAAAAAATCAATCGAGGATAACGCTAGTGTTATCAGGGATCTTAAAACAATCACCGACGCGGTCAAAGAAGACTTTCCAAAAATAGCTCCCAGACTCGATAAAATAAAAATACCTCATGACACAACTAATTTTAAAAATCTTACATATATTGTTGCTAAAGGAAAACTTGAATATATTAAGGATACTAATATTAATATAAATTTTCCAATTAATGTAACCGGTATTTATCGAATGACTCTATTTTCCACATATCAATTTAATTTTTTGGCTCCAAACGTAGGAGGAGTGTTGGAGGGAATTGGAACTCCGTATCAGTCAAATGTAAATACGCTATTGATGAATGCCAATTTTGTAAATGACAACTATCGTATAACTTTATTTCCCCCCGATCCAAATGTAATTAGAACATCAATACCATGGATTGTAGAATTTCTAACACCAGAGATTATTTAAATTAAAAATCTAAAAAGATTCTACAATAATGCAACTAAACTCAAAGAGTTTCAATCACAAAATGATTTTAATGTTTCACCATCCCAGTATCGTTATGATACAGTGTTAAAATATCAGCAACAATTACAGGATCTTATTAACACTTATACCGTCAAAAAGAAAAAATATCAACGAAGAATAACGGTGTTAGATATAACTGTTTATACTGTGTCGGGGGTCATTGTAGGTACTGGAATAGTGTTGTCATCCGTTACTATGACAGCTCCTGTTGTAATTCCTATCGTGATTTCTGCTGTTACAGCTCTTACAGGTATCTTTACCGGGGTTTCAAATAAAATCTCATCATGTTCTTCGAGTAAGTTGCATGATTACACATTAAAGCTTAATACAGCAACGGCGACATACACGGAAATAACAGCATTACTTTCTAAAGCAATAAGCGATAATGAGATAACTGAGAATGAATTTTCACATATTACTGAGCGTTATAATTCCGCAATGAAGAAATTAAATACTGATAATATACATAATGACATCAGTCAAAAAATATCAAATAACCCGGGAAAATAATTCAATCGTTTTTTCTTGGAAATCTCCAATCGAGTGGTATACTGTTGGAATATCACCAGGTGAATATACAATGAAAGAAATTAATAAACAACTAAATAATAATATGTCTATAGTTATGGGTGGAAATGCAAGCATTTCTAATCCAGAGAATTTTATACCAAAAATTATAATATCTCCTGGAAATATATTTATAATAGCTCCGGAACTTGTTGTTGACATCTACCAAAGTAGTATTAGAAGTATATTGGGTTGGCCAGATTATCCTCCAAATTCGGAGAATTTTAATGAAGACTCTGTATTCTTTCTAACAGAAGGTAATTACAGTGTTACAACTTATTCGGAAGATGTAAAATATGATACTGATTAAGAAATATAAACATTTCTAATTTTTAAATGAATTTTTAAAAGATTTTATAATAATGCAGCAAGAATTACTTCAACGAATAGTAGAAAACACTACTCCTGTTAAAATGGAGACGATTATAATATCAACAAAAAAACCCGAATTTAGTGTAAATTTTCCTTCTCCAATTTCAGTGAGAGAACTCGCGCTAGCTAAATTGCGGGTGTATAATAGCTGGCCTAATATTAGATCGACAACATATGGCAATCAACAACCAAATAACTCACTAGTGTTTGCAAATAAAAATAAAGAAGATGGCACTCCAGACTGGCAAATTGTGTACTTACCAACCGGCTCATATGAAATTGAAGACATCAGAGATGAAATTGATCGTAAAATAAAATCAATTACCGGAGAAGAAAAAAAAATAGTGATTGACGTTCATCAACCTACATTGTCGTCAACAATTACGGTCGCAGATGGATACTCTGTAGATATCTATAATAGTAGTATAAGAACAGTGTTAGGTTGGCCTAATGAAGCACCTATTAAAAAAAAGTTTGATATACCAGAACCTAAAAAATCTGATTACATCACTGATGAGATAGATGAAAAATTTGATCCTAAGAATTACTCACTAATAGATATAGTAGAGAGTGCAAGAAATAAATCCGGTGAACACATTTCATATAGTATTCCACCTTATCAAAAATTTTCTGATATGATAAAATCTGTGACAATTCAACCAGAAGATACTAAAAATAAAGAAGGAAAATTATAATCAGGGGAATTCTAGAAACTATAAAATATAATTTTGAAATTATGTTTCAATATTATGCTTCTTATAGACTCATAACCGTAGGAGACTTTGAATCAAAAACTAAATCTGAAATTATTAAATTAATATCTAAAACTAATAAAATCATTAAAGATATGGAAACATTTGATACACGAATTGAACAACTTAAAACTGAAGAAGGTACTGATGATTCAAAAACAGAGTTTGCGAGAATTTATAAAGATATGATAACTAAAAATCCAACATTTGTATTAAATCCATATAAAAACTATAACTTAAAAGATAAATTAAAAGAATTCATTAATTACGAATTTAAAAGAATTCATGATAATTGGGCTAAAGAAAAACAAAAACTAGAAATAATTCTTAAACATGATAACGGAGCAGAAGGAGGTGGAAGACATATTGCATCTGGTAATGTAAATATATCTTCGGTAATTGCAATAAATTTAGTATGTGACGCCGTTGAAGGAGGTTATCAAATTGATTTAACAAGAACAAATCAAGCTCAACAAGGATATATTTTATATTCCTTTGCCCCAACAGTTCCTCCTGGTTACTTGTTAATAGAAGATCCAACTAATCTTGTTTATATGCGAACCCATAATAATTTACTAACTAGAATTAATTTTAAACTTACCGATCAAGCAAATAATTTGATAGATCTACGCGATGAAGAGTTAGTTATTAGTCTATATGTGAGATCTTAAAGATTTTTATCAAATCTACCAAATAGAATATCTAGTAAACTCTTTTAATTTTTTCTTTAATTCTCTATTTTCTTTTTGAGAAATGAGTTTTTCATCCTCTTCCTCACTACGCTCCCCTTTAGTATCTTTTAATTCCTCCTCAAGTTTTGAAATCTTATCGGTTAACTCAATAATTTTAGGGTTAATGGAAGTATTTGAATTTAGCGAATTAATTTTATTAACACATTCCTGAATTTGAGATTTTAATTTTTTAATTGTATTAACCTGTCCACGATTTAACTCGAGAACCTTATTAAACTCAACAACAGAAACATAATAATTTTCCATTTCTAATTTTAATGAATTAATCTCATCAGATTGTTCTTGATTGACCGATTTTAATGAATTAATCTCATCAGATTGTTCTTGATTGACCGATTTTAATGAATTAATCTCATCAATAATATCGCCACCACCTGATTTTTTAAGTTCTTGTAACTGCTCAGACAAATCATAATTTTTGTTTTGCATTAAATCTAAACTTGAAGATAAATTACGATTTTGGGTAAGTAATGAATCTGTATATTGTTGTTGTTGTTGTTCTTTATTTTTTAACAAATCTATATGTTGTTGATGTTTCTTTACTAACGAGTCTATATGTTGTTGATGTTCCTTTACTAACGAGTCTATATGTTGTTGATGAGATTGTTCTTTTGCCTCAGTATCTATACATTTTTGACACGGTAAATTTTCATTTCCTCCTCCAATAAAAATTGTGTGTGGAATTTTTTTTTACTCTCTCTCGTGTGCCTGAGAGTTTTCGATAATATCAAACATACGATTTAATATTTTATTGTTTACTGGTTTATGTATTGGACCACCCCAAATCGAGTATACTCGTTGCAACCCGATATGATATTTTGCCTTAATTTCCGATATTGGAATTTTACCTTTCATCGCGATAATATCTTCGATGTCTTTTTCAGATAATGGAGTAGATTTTATTGGCATACCTATATAACAAAAACATAAAATACTTTTAAAAAAATACGAAAATGTTTGAGTAACCTTAAGTATATACTTAGATCGGACTTGATCGAATATATTCTTAGTTGATAGATAAAGGTCGCAGATTAAAGTTAGCGATTTTTTGGAATGTGGTAGATTGATGAATGGAGACTTAAAATCACTAAGTCTCAGAATCGGAAACGGAGGGTTAGCGATTTTTTATTAAGTCTCAGTTTGATGAATGGAGACTTAAAGTTGCAAAATGGGGGGAGACGAAAAGTGAAGCTCAGCCCCCCTGCTGCTCGCTACTAAGGACCTTATAAATATGATGTTACTAGGGACCTAGCAAAGATTACCTTACTAAGGACCTTATAAATATGATGTTACTAGGGACCTAGCAAGGATGACGTTACTAAGGGTCTTGCAAGGTTTACGTTACTAGGGGTCATGCGAGGATGACGTTTCTAGGGGCATAGCAAGGAGGATGTTGCTTGGTTTACACTAAATTTAGATATGACCCCGAGTTCTCAACACCGTATTTAGATTTATATATGACCTCATGTTCTTAACTCCGCATGATATATTTATAATGTAGCTCTTACTATATTTCCAAGACAGAAAAAAAAGCTTACGAAGAATCCTTTAACTTGAAAGTTTAGCAAATGGTTATCTGCTCGGGTTCGTATTTGGGTGTCTTTTATACACCAGGGTAATTTTACAATCAATATTAAGTTCAACACAACTATGTCACAGTTTCACTTCCTCCAAAGAAATGGAGAGCTATATATGACAGTAACACAGATCACTAACAACCCATGAATAATCTAACGCAAAATGTTACTCATTTTTACATCTTGTACTAAGTATAATTATAGTACAGCTGAATATCCAGTATATTTTTATTATTTACAAGATAACGTTTCAAACTTAGAACTGATCAAAAGGAACAGTTTCTTGTAATAAATATGAATTGTGTATTGTCAATTTCTTATAACTTCCATATATTACATGTGATAATACATCAATACTATGATAATACATAATACGTTTCATTTTTTTTTCTTTCTTTGCTCACGCCTATAAACTGTGTACTTCGGATGCAAGGGTCACACCAGAGCTTTCATTATCATATATGTATTCACGCGCCACGTGCAAACTTAGGGACGTAAACACTAGTGAAAAGTTTTCTTCACTTTAAAAGATAATAATGCGTTGAAAAAGAATAATTTGTATTTTTGTCTTTCAACAAGGCTTGCCCAAGCAAAGAGACAAGCAATGTAACTCCGCGACTGGGATTTCCTTGTCTCGGTTCAAACCTCAAAATATATTCTATATTTGACCCGTGTTAACAAGTAAAATAGATTTATATATGACATCGTGTTGTCAGCTCCGTATAATAGATGTATATATAACCTTGTGTTCTTAAATCGTGTAATAGATTTATATACGACCTCGTATTCTTAACTCCGTAAAATAGATTTTGATATGATCTCGTGTTCTAAACTCCTAAAAATAGCTTTTGATATGCCATCTTGTTCATAATTCAGTATAATAGATTTATATATGACCTCCTGTTCTTAACTCCGTATAATAGAATAATACATGCCGTGTTCTCAATTCCTTACACTAGAGTTTCGTATGCCCTATTGGTCTCAATTCCTAACACAATACTTATCTATGACCCAGTGTTCTCAACTCCTTACACTAGACTTATCTATGATCCAGTGTTTTCAATTACTTACACTAGACTTTTATTTCTCACCCAGGCGACAGAGAACTGGTTGTTTTGCTAATCTTACTTTTCTTATCTCAGTCAAGTCATGTCAGACCAGTCGTCTCAGTCAAGGTGTTCACGCACTCAAAACTACTTTTAAAAAAACCCGAAATCCTTGTGTGCTTTAAGTAGTTGTTCTAAAATGAACAACAACAAGTGCAGCAACAACAACAAATATAAAACAAAAACATAACAAGTTAAGGTCATTCCATCTTTGAGGAGACACCATACAAAAACATTCGAGAGAGATAAAGACACACGCATACTATTCGAGCTTTTGGCATTATGCTAGTTCATTTCACGAAGCATGGTCTAGCTCAGTACATTTTCAGGTCAGTGTCATTAAATGTAGCTAAAGCAACCTAACTAGTTTTAAACACGAAACAAAATATATACTGTTATCTACATTTAATGACACTGACCTGAAAATTGACTGTGATACAGATAGGATAAAATTATCAATGCTGTGTGAAATGAACTATAACAGAAAACGCTGTTCCATACACATAGACTATATACCAATACACTTCATAGCCTCCCAACTCTCTTAACATCTAGTACAACTTAGTAACAGCCAGACACTTATGTCCGGTATGTTTTATTCTAATTTTCTAAAGCATCTCCACTGTGCTCAGTTGAATAAAAAAATATACCTTCAATATTTAATGACAAATAATTCAGTTATCAGCCAGAACGAATCATTTATCCTGGAACATCAATGTATAAGCAAATTTTCAGTTACACTTGCCATATTTCCAAGATAGACAAATAAGTTTTCAATGAATCCGTGAACTTCAATGTTTAGCACATGGTAATCCGTTAGGGTCCGTATTTGGAGGGTCGTTTATACACAAGGGTAAATTTACAATCAATATTAATGGCAACACAAGTATGTCACAAACAGTTTTATCTCCTCCAAAGAAAGGAGAGCTATATACGATAGTGACGCAGACCACTAATTACTCATGAATAACACAAGCAATGACACTCAAGATACATGTAACTTTTCGTTATAATAATTTTGTTAGCCTATACACCACACCAGATGTGTGGGCCCAGTATCGTGTCATTGTTTACAATATACTTTTCCTAATTGGAATTGATAAAAATGAAACATTTTCTTGTAATAAATATTAAGTATTTATTGTTAATTCATATAACATTCATATATTACATGTGATAATATCTCAGTAGTATGAAATGCTTTATGCTGTTACTTCTTTGGCTCATGCATAACATTGTGTACTTTGGATGATCTGGTCACACCACAGTCGTCATTAATATATTTTTATTATTGCACTGCATTTAAACATTTGCGCGTGAACTATATTGTACAAGTGAGAAGTTCTGTTGTTTTTTTTTACTTTAAAGGACATTATTGGGTTCGAAAAAGAATCTACGTTAGATTTTTGGACCGAGACAAGGAAATCTCAGTAGCGGGGGTTACATTTAATGTTTCTCTCTCGGATAAACCTCGTGGGAAGACAAATAATGTTGAGACTCAAAATGTTAGTAGTATTACAATATTTTTGCTTGACGGAATGCAAATAACCTACTCCGCCACCATTCGTAATGGCTGATTTATTCAAGGAATAATCAGAAAGCTACGAAACAGGTCAGTTATTATTTGCTCGATTGTTGTGAAATATTACTGCAAAGTAAGTGTACTTTAATTATTGCAGTATATTTATGTATTGGAGTATATATAAAATTACCATTGTAATTTGATTCATTCGTAGTGTTTGATATACATGCGTATTTTGAGATATGAGTAAATTGATATGTAGAATTAATATTGTAATTCGTTATTGGTGTAATTCGTAGTAACCTCATGCATGCAGTCATTTGATATTATAGATTTGCAAATGTTGAATTGAATTATAAACTTGTATAATGTTAGGCTCTGCAACATTAGTATAGAAATTTGCCTATTTGTGTATACTTGTAGGAGTATCATGTGTATGGATATATCAGAGCATGAATGTGCATATCTGTGTACACTTGTAGATGTGCAATGTACAAAAATGCGTCAGATTATATGATATTGTTTTGCATATGTTAAGATTGAGAACTTATCTATCTATTTATCTATCTATCTATCTATCTATCTATCTATCTATCTATCTATCTATCTATCTATATATATATATATATATATATATATATATATATATATATATATATATATATATATATATATATTGTGTACACTTAGCAGGGAGAATGTGTATTTCAATGGGCACGAATGCGTCACCCAACCCAACCCAACCCCCCCCCCAAAAAAAAAAAAAAAAAACCCAAAACAAACGGTACTGGCCTATCTGATGATACTAATGTTAGTGTGTGTTACGTCGCAAAGGGTATATGCTTTGCTAATGTCCGTGTATGTATTCTTTCGAATCTTTTAGGGACCAGAGGGAAGTACTCAATGCAGTGGTCCTAGTCTCTGGGAGACAAAAGAGAGAAGGAATGACAGAGGGAGAAGTAGAAGGGATACGGAGTGAGACAAAGGAAAATAGAAGAAACATACAGATGAGTAGGACTCAGGAAAGAAGGGAAAATTTCACATACTAATTTAAAGGATGAAGTAGGCCGTCACTTGGTGGAATGATATGATATTAGCTGAATTGTATTTGAGAGATTACTGTTTGAATTATATTAAATTGTTGTTATTTAAATTTCAGTGTGTATATTCATTAATTTAACTGTCGGCAACGCTGAATGGGGGCTCAGAGCTTTTCATCTCTCTATTACTACTTCAGTTTCTGACAAAAACGAGCCAGGGTGTGTATTCTATATTAATTTAAATAAATTGGAAGCACCCCATCCCCAAAAGAGAAGCAACCCAGACCTTTACAACATCATTAGCTATTTAAAAAAGAATTTTTTTTACGTAGCGTTTGCAATATAACCGACAGTGTATTGGTAATGACAAATAAGTCTTCATAACAGGATATCTTACTCTGTTTTTGTTTTGAGAGAGAAAGTACAGTGCAAACCAGTGTATCTGTCATTGGCTGTTTTGTGTGTGTATGTAACCTCATATGTGTGTATGAGAGAGAGAGAGAGAGAGAGAGAGAGAGAGAGAGAGATTAATATGGTCTCTCTGTGTGACAGGACGCAATTTGCTACATTGCGCGACGTAGGGTGAGCTTGGAGCTATCGTAGGGTGAGCTTGGAGCTACTGTAGGGTGACCTGGAGCAATCGTAGGGTGAGCTTGGCGCGATGGTAGGGTGAGCTTGGAGCAATTGTAGAGTGAGCTTATATATATATATATATATATAATTAAGCAAAATAGGAACATACTGACACTTGGATTGACATAAACTTTAAAATAAATAAGGAAAGAAGGTTCAAATGGTCTTAATTTTGCAATAAGCATAGCAATCAAACCTTGAAATAAAACTTGGAGAAAAAAATATTCTTGTTAATGTAAACCTGGATGTTTAAGGATGTCTATTAGTTTTAATTCTTCTTGCATTCCTCACGATGTGAAATAAAAAAAAATTGAGAATACTGATGGTTGATGAGTTTAAGTGAGACTAAGTATATCATTCTAATGGAGGACACTAAGTTTTAATACAGTCTGATGGTAGAGTCTAAATTGCATACATGTTGATGGCAGAGACCAAGTTACATACATTCTTAAGGAATAACACAACTCGAGAGATACTGTTATTTACAAACCTTTAGCCATCAACATCAACACAACAGATTAACCTCAGCAAAGTTTGAAGGCAGGTCATTGCCAGTTTGTATTTCATGTTTTCATGGTATAAAATTTAGTTTAAGTAATAACAGAGCTACATAATTGTCTTGATATAGCATATCCCAATGTTTTTACTATCCCCCACCCCACCCCCATCTACTGATGGACTCCAAAACTATAACCCTATCACATGCAATCTGTGTAGCACGTTTTTTTGTGAATTTTCAACTGGCAGTTCAGAAGGAAATATATTTACAGGTAGATAGATGGTATATAAATATCTCCTGTTTAAGTGTTGGGATAACGAATATAGGTTTGGACTGCTATGTATTTAATTTTCCACTTGTGCCATTGCACACCATTAACACACATAATTGGCTGTTAGGGTTGAGTGTGTGTTGGGTCTGTTCCTACTCACCCAGGGTCCTCCATTCAGGTCAATGGTTACGTAATAGCAAGCCCGATCTGAGGACTAAATTAAATAGTACTCCTTGAGTACATAAATGCCTGGGGGAAGCGGCAACATTTCTCACACCCAGAAGAAATTAAATATCCAGCTTTGCTGGAAACTTAAAACAGTGCTACATGCCCCTAGTGGGCGATACAGCATTATAATTCATTTTCATCAACATCATTTAATTTTAGGAGTGGGGTACATGACCAATTATATAAAATATCAGTAGGTGCCTTAGAATTAATTAACTATCCTTGTTTGTGCTGTCTTGTAAAGCACATGCTAGGTATAGGTGTCACTATTTTGATGAGATTACCCTTCTTGTCCACTAGATTTAAAATATTCCATGAAATATATGCTTATATCATCAAGATGTTTGACATTTTTAACGATGAACAGAATCCACACAATTAATGAGGTAATCAGTTGTCAGTTTCACTGATATCAAGATGTTTAATTTTTATGGCAATCAAGATTTTTGCATATTAATGAGGTGATCTTGCATATGATCAAGCTTGGTAAACATGACTATTCCATTAAGATCTTGATTTACTTTGATTATGAGTGAAATTCATGTGTATTATTTGATGTGGACTTGCATCTGACTGACTGAACTTGTTCACAATCTAGCAGCTACATTTCTGATCAGATTTTAATCTAGGTTATATTTTTTTAATCAAGGTTATTAAATAGTTAAATATTATCAAGATGTTACACAAGTTTGTTCAGGATCAAGAGCCATACATATTAATGAAGTAATCATTTATCTGATTGACTTCAATGACCAAATTCTGGTTGGAGTTTGGTTCACCTTAAGCTTATATTATTTTTGTCAGACACATTTCTATAGTAAGTCAGATTAGCACATATTAATGACATCCCTTGCATCTAATTGGCTGAGGCTGTTGATTTTCTTGATTCAGAGACTATATATGTCTGATCCAGTACTATAAAACTCTGTAAATGAGTTGAAATAAAAAGTCATGCATGACTTCAATTTTAAGTAGGAGTCTGTGCATATTATTTCATTATCTTTAGAACACATTTTTATGAGTATATGGTAAAGTAGGTAAAATAAAGATAATATAAAGTTTCTGAGAGTGTTCACCTAGGTTGTGTTCTTTCATAAACCTACTTTGTGCAGAGGTCTCCTGTGAAGTCAGCAATACCAGTCAACCAACTTGGGCCTCTTGCTTTTACTTTTGTTCAGAAATATTTTTCTTCTCATCACAGTCATAAATTGTTGTGAATTGTATGATTTAGTTAAAAATGTGAAAATTGAGTGGTATGTTGCAGACTAAAACAAGGTACTGTCTTACAAACAAATTTTAAAAATAAGTTTCCTAGACAGTCCATATGGGTAAATAATGACCAAGTAATATAGCTATCAAATGAGTGTGAATCCAGTTATGGGTAATTGGTATCAATTTATTCACAAGTACTTAGGAACCATTTCGGTGGCCTAGTGGTTAGAGCGTCCGCCGCGGGAGCGGGATGTCATGGGCTCGATCCATGGCCGAGTCATACAAAAGACTTACATAAATGGTACTAACAGCTGCCTCGCTTGGCGCTCAGCAATAAGAGGTTAGTGTTAGAACTCGTCTGCCTGGTGTCAGGATAATGTGACTGGGTGGAACATCATGCTACATGTCTGCGGCATGATGCCCCAGTGCTAGACATCACAATAAACTGCTTCACTGCAGACATCGTAGCGATATGACTGAAAAATTGTTAAAGCTACGTTAAAAAACCTAAACAAACAAACAAACAAATAAGTACTTAGGGATTGGGCATGGTTATGGACTTGTCAAAAAAGTCAAAATATACAAAATTATTATCTAATCAGACACGAGTTTACATTCTATTACGATGAGACCTTTCGAGAAGATGGTGGTAGTTTGCCATAATAAACTTTATCAATGGAAAAGCTATCAGCAAGATAATGTCACTTTGTGTAGAATGTATCTGGACAGTTTCTATTCAGGTAATCATGTTAACTAAGTTATCCAGTTATGCCTTTCAGGGTTAACATTACCCATTTTGAATATTTATCATGATGACATTACCCCAACCCCTAGAAAAGACAAGGAAAAAAAGATGTATATTTTGTCATTTTACATTTTTATTATCATTTGTCCGCCATTGTCTGTGCAGACATGAAAAGTTCAGTTATTACCTAAGTGGAAGCTGACGGTTATGTTACCTGTGTATGACACTGCTTTGCAGTGAGTTTTTTGCTGCTCATTTTGACTTTTTATCAAGAAACTTCCTATATGACGTTTATTATTTACATTTTGTTAAAGGATATCATATAAAGCTACAGTCTTTTTTATTTGAAATAAAAAATATAAATCTTATATAACTTTTGGGTTTCTTGTATCATTGGGTACCAGATGGTGCTGCGGTATCACACACACTTTACACCCCTGGAGTTGTTAGTTTGATAAAGGCTTTGAGATGTTACTAATTTGCAGTAACCAACCAAAACCGGATGGGTTCCTCGCAATTCTACATCTTCCTCCAAATTGAAGAACATGTCATGTATTTTCTAAATTATTTTAAGAAGACACTCAAGTTCATATCATACTAAAAAAAAATGAGATCATGGAACTTGAAGGATTTGCTTTACTTTGATGTCTTCAATACCAGGCTAAATTTATTTCGCTTAGAATTTTCACTTTCAATATATTTTTCAGTTTCAGGTTTTGAGGTTAAGTTTGAGTTTTTTCTTCAACAAAGCTTTTAGGATGCTGGTGTCATCACATCAAATTCTGTAATCGACATTAAATAAATAAAGTTTAAATTGGTAATCTTAATGCCCAAATCTATTTAATTAATATGTTATATATGTAATCTACTGTCTGTGTCATCAAAATGGATGAGTTATTTGATTCAAATTTCCATTATCAATAATATCTTAGGCACTAACAAGCATGCAACTATACAAAATTAAATTTACATTCATTGTAGGGTGCACTACGGCCAAGGTAAAAGTGATAAGAACTTAAGTAGGTACTAATGGGAAACTCGAGACTTAAAGGACAGTCAAGTTAGTTTGTGACTTTTCTCAAACCATCATTGTTCAAACCAATCTAATATGAATGTCACAATGTGCTGTTTAAATAATTGTCTCTTCCCCAAAATGTCGAAGTCATCCCGCTACATACACCCGAGGTGCTTATTCTGGATTGACAAGAAAGGCTGAGGGCGCTTTGACAAGTAAATACTTATACCTGCAAGTAGGTGTTCCACTTGGATATTGTTTCACTTGTATTAATACTTTACATAATAGCATAGCAACAATTTCTCTTCAATTTTTTATACTCTTAATACAGATTCTATAATGACGTATTCAGACAAGACAATTTAATAAATATATTGCAAAGATTATTTAGGACAGGATGTTGATGACTAAAGGTCTGTAAATAACAGTATCTCTCGAGTTGTGTTATTCCTAAAGAATGTATGTAACTTGCTCTCTGCCATCAAAATGTATGCAATTTAGACTCTACCACCAGACTGTATTTAAAACTTAGTGTCCTCCATCAGAATGATATAACTTAGTCTCACTTAAACTCATCAACCATCAGTATTCTCAATTCTTTGATTTCACATCGTGAGGAATGCAAGAAGAATTAAAACTAACAGGTATCCTTAAACATCCAGGTTTACATTAACAAGAATATTTTTTTAAGTTTAATTTCACTGTTTGATTGATTGCTAGACTTATTGCAAAATTAGGACGATTTGACCCTTCTAACCTTATTTATTTTAAAGTTTATGTCAATCCAAGTGTCAGTATGTTCTTATTTTGTTTCATTATCTATATATAAGCTCACCCTACGATTGCTCCGGTTCACCCTACCATCGCTCCAAGCTCACCCTACGACGGCTCCAAGTTCACCCTACGATTGCTCAAGTTCACCCCGCGATCGCTCCAAGCTCACCCTACGATTGCTCCAGCTCACCCTACGATCGCTCCAAGCTCACCCTACGATTGCTCCAGCTCACCCTACGATCGCTCCAGGCTCACCCTACGATTGCTCCAGTTCACCCTACGATCGCTCCAAGCTCACCCTACGATTGCTCCAGCTCATCCATTTTGAACGATTTGACGTGCCATACATTTAGTTTTTATGCTAGGCCAAGGTCTATTCATATTAAATTCCTTAAAAATAGGACACGCTTACCTCCTCTTTAAATCCAAACACGAGCTTTAGTTTAGTCTGATTTGGCACTTACAACTAGCTTGGTCCCTACAACTAATTTGGTACGTTAAACTGATTTTTTACTTAAAACTTATTTGGTTGCTACAAACGATTTGGTCCCTTCAACTGATTTGGTACGTTACAACCCATTTGGTCCCGTCAAACGATTTGTTTCCAATAACTGATTTGTTCCATACAACTGATTTGGTATGTTATAACTGATTTGGAACGTTACAACCGATTTGGTACTTTAACAACTGATTTGGTACGTTATAACTGATTTGGTACGTTACAACTGATTTGGTACGTTAACAACTGATTTGGTACGTTATAACTGATTTGGTATGTTAACAACTGATTTGGTACGTTATAACTGATTTGGTACAGTTACAACTGATTTGGTCCGTTACAACTGATTTGGTATTAACAAATTATTTAGAATGTTACAACCGATTTGGTACTTTACAATTGATTTGGTAGCATTATCTGATGTAGTCCGTTACAACTGATTTAGTTCATACAACCGATTTGGTCCGTTACAAATGATTTGGTCCGTTACAACTGATTTGGTCACTGCAACTGTTTTCGTCCCTACAAATGATTTGGTCCGTTACAACTGATTTGGTCACTGCAACTGTTTTCGTCCCTACAAATGATTTGGTCTGTTACAAATGATTTGGCTCATGCAATCGATTTGATCCATTACAACTGACTTGATGCTTACAAACATATTTGTTCCCTACCAATGATTGGGGCCTACAACTAATTTAGTTCCTTACAACTGATTTAGTTTCTTACAACTGGTTTGGTGCCCACAACAGCTGTGGTCTGTTACAACTGAGCTGGTCATTAGAACTGATCTGTACCATACAACTGATTTGGACCATTCAACTGATTTGTGTGCCTAAAACTGATTTAGTCCGTTAGAAGTGATTTATTGTGATTTAATGATTTGGTCCCTTCAATTGGTTTGGTCTTTATACGATTGATTTAGTCCCTTTGGTCCCTACAATTGATTTTTCCCATTACAACTGATTTGTTCTGTTACAATTGATTGGTCCGTTACAACTGATTTGGTCCCTAAAACCGATTTGGTCCGTTGCAACTGATTTGGTTCATACCACAGATTTGGTCGCTTGAGCTGATTTGATCCCTACTGCCTTTCTACGACATTAAATTACAGCTTCCATTTTTGGCATGAGTACGGTAAAGTGTAAAACAAACAACATCTGCTATAAATTATTTATTTAAATTGGAAGTATAATTGACGAGAATGTTAACGTCTTTCAGGTTTCGTTTAGATCCCAGTATTTGTTTCCAAAATATGGAAATAAAAACCTATAGGCCTAAAATCAAAACCATTTATAATTGCGTTGCGAAATCAACCATTCAGTCCTGATTGATGCATGTTGACCTTATTAAATGTAACATTATTAAACTGTAAATGCGGTTTATTTTTGTTTTGCTTTCCTTTACACCATTGCTTCTAATTTATATGATTATATTGCTCTCGCTCTCAATGTAAGCAAACATTATTACATCGGCGTAGCGTGGAAATATTTAACACATCCTCGGATAGCGGACGATGAAGTGAAGTGAGGGGGGATACATTTGTTATATTTGTTTTGTTCTTCGGTTGAAACAGGTACGAACAAGAAATTCAAAAGGTCTGGCCAATCAAATTTCCGGAAATTGTAATGACGTACTAGCCTGCTCATTATGGTAGGAGAAACCAGTGGAAGGAACAACGTAGACCCTGTTGTTAAGCATATAAAGCTGCCGCAGATCGGGATATTTGTTGTTTGCAGATTTACTTGATTTATACCGTTATGTTCTGTGCATATAATTTGTTTTTGTATGCAGTTGGAACTTGAAATGCGCCTAAAAAAGGTTGTGCATTGTCTCTATATTGCTTACACACACACACACACACACACACACACACACACACACACACGCGCGCGCGCGCGCGCTCGTGTGAGTGGGTGCTCGTATATGTGTGAAAACATTGTAATTAAGGTGTTTGATCATTTTCTGATTAGTATTGTTAGCCGATCTTTTTTTTCTGTGCTTTCATAAGACAACGATTTCCAGAATGTCTACACATATACAGCCCGACATTTTTTCCACTAAATGCTTCATGTTGAGTTGATTTTCATTATAGCTGTATTAATGTCTGCTACACATTTCGTATACAGTTCTTATTCGTTAATATTTAATGAAGAAGCAAGAAAGGTGTCTGTTAGAAATTTTACTTCAAAGACTTCGAAATAATGAATGCATATTTTGTTATTGATTTGTGGATACCTTTTATATCTACGATCCAAAGTGTCTGAAATAAATATCTATTATTTTATCTTTTATTTAATTTAAGTTACGTTTTCACAATCATGCTCCTCAAAGATGATGTTTATCCATTGGATGGAACATAAACTATAACTGAGACGTTCCGAATCATTAGTTGTAATAGGTTCAATATGAGAACTGACACCAACAGTGTCCCGAAGACATACATGCCACCTCAGGAGTTTGTTTGATCACGAACGGAAAGGCGACCGGAAACATTTTTAGAGTATGATAATTTTGTTTCCAATATTGAATATGCTTTGATGACTAATGAGAGGATTCCAAGTGCAGAAGCAAATTAAATATTCCAAATTAGTACTGCATATACAAATTTATCAGACATGAAATCCCAAATGTATTGCAGACAATCTGTAATTTTCCACGACAATATCTTTGCATGGCATGCGAGGAATACATATCTAACAAATTAGGAACAATTTTCAAGACATGAATGCATTTGCTGTGACGGGAACGTGAATGTAAAAAAGGAATAATTAAATCAAGCATCCAAAATTATTACCATTTATTGCTAAAAATAAAAACAAATATTACATACACTGGACGAATTTAGCGTTTTTCCCTGTTCAAAAGTACGTCAAGTCTGTCTGTCTGTCTGTCTGTCTCCTTGAACTTAAAAGTTTGTCATTTTAAACTATCATTTACTTGCAGTGTTTATACTATTTTTGTTTTCTCTTATATGAAAATATCTAAAGCGAGGGATGCAAGCCTGCACACAAATGATGGCAATGATGATGATGATGATGATGATACAGTGATAGATTTTGTAGAGTCCCACAAAAGGACAATATTTAAACAAAATGATAACCTCAACTTACACATGATGGCATTATTAGCAATGCTCACAAAGTGATACCATTCGGATTGGGGTGACAAAGAGACAATATTGTAAAAAAAATGATAACCTTACAATATAAGCTATATCAGTTTCTCGCTCTTGCAAATATATGCATGACATTTGTTTTCTGACTACTTTTTTATGACAAGAACAGGACTAATATGTTAACATTTAGTTCCCTACATGTCGCATTTTAAATCAGCTTAGTTGCGGATCTTTACACGTCGATTTTTGATTGACGTTTCGTGCAGAAGAAAGGAACAGGAAAGCATTAAAATAAAGCTGTACCATAGTATGTCACCGGGAAAGCCTCTTGAAAGATGAAGCGACATTCTTTAAAGATCTGCAATGGACGAAATAAATTATATACGCTCTTTGTGTTCATTAATTGAATTAATTATGTAGGGTGCTGACTACTGGCTAGTTATTTTTTGATTGCACTAAGCCAATAATAGTGCGTATACATGCAGATAAAATCACAGTTTTAAGCATACGTGCATCAATATATAGAGGTAGACATGATTATTGTGAAATAATTTTTGACACATTTAGAATGAAAGGTCAGACATTTCGAAATCAGTATGGAGAAAGTGAATGAAGTAAGCCTTGATTGAATCGCAACGTGCCTTCGTATGTTGTCTTCATTAAATCTTCAGTGTAAGGTGCAAGACCTGAGAGTAATCTGAGTACCTTTTCCTCACATTTCTATTTTGCATGATGATTTATTCCTATATGGAACGTCTATACATTTGTTCTACCTCATACGCGATTCTTTAAACTGAATCGCAGAAGCTTCCGGATTTCCATCAGCAGTAAAATAATATTTCACAGTCATGAAGATAAACATTAATTGCAAAAACAAATATTACAAATAGTTTTTATAGTGACCCGTACAAATGCCATTTCGTGCTGATTAACCTAACCACACATAAAATATGTGTCAGTTCAATTCGAGTTGATAAAGCTGTTGTTTTAATTTACATAAAGGCCTTGTCGTAATTATGATAAAGCCCTCATTATAATTGTTTTCTTTCAAACATTTTATAGTCTCATTATTATTTCTAAAGGTTAATTAGTTCTAAACCTAATCTGAATTGAAAACTATTTTTATGTGTCTCGATAATCTGTAAGAAAAGGAATTGTTCATTATGTTTTATTGTAGTATATGAAATTTTCATCTCAGGATCACACGTTTGCGTCAAAAAAACTCTACAAAGGATCATTGGGTGTAACTTTCGTACCATACTCCGACTGATATAAATGTTCTACCACAAATCCAAAGGTATATAGTATATTGAGCAAAATCTAAGTATTGAACGCGCTGATGCACTGATATTCTTGAATGAGCTAATGAATCAAGAGTCTTGATGTATTCCGATTACATAATTCCAAATGTCTTTGAATGAGTCTTAAATAATTCCAAAGAAGTGTTTTAGTCCAGAGGTCAACAATTGCAGCTGCATCAGTTATTATGTGAAGGAAAGATTTCCAATGGTCAGAACATAGTCATGTCATTACCCAATTACTTGATACACTGCATGCCTTTAAAACGAAATCAAAACACAAGATATATATCCTATTTAGAGAACTGAATACATTGTCTTGACATAATCAAACAACACAGCTTTTGGTGTTTTTTTTCTGAATATCGATATTTTGTCTCTGACTAAACGAAATTTGTATTAATAAAACATTGTGGCTACAGCACTTTCGCTACATCTCGTCACAAATGAATTAAAAGCTATCGATACGTGGACATATGGACTGAGAAGGTGTAGTGGTTCAAAGACTAATATTAAAACAATTTGATTTACAGTCCTACAATGTAACACGTCGACCTTGATAGTGATGATAAGGGTGGGTGGGAGACTGTTAAATGTCAGTCTCGATGTATTGCACTTATTGACTGAGAGACCCTTATCATTAGAACCATTTAGCGATGATCTTAATTTCATTTGCAAGTAGCCCCTGTAGGTTGCCTAATATGTTAATATACAAGAAAAAAGATTTAAAGACGGCAACATTGGTTACTGACGCGTCAGGACAATAACGATTCGGTCAGGTCACAATGTACTCATGATAACAGCAAATCCATGAGGCATTCGTATGTCAAACAAAACAACACATCCTATACTTTGAATATTAAACTCGGATTAGATATGCTTATTTAGATACGCGATTAAGACTATGCTGTTGAATTTTCAAAACCTAAGATGGCATACCTTTGATCGAATATTTGTTTGATATTGAGGTATGTATTACGTTGTAGATGTAGAATTCCTTGTTCTATAAATAGCCACTCTGAAACAGGCTCTAACATTTGATGAAAACATCTTTTGTAATTCTAGCAAATAACTGATATTAATGATTCATGCCAAATTATATCGGAACACATATAAAGCTCTCATCACACATTCCCAAAGACTGCGATTAGGATAGGAATAAAAAAAAATGTGACATAATAATCTAAAAGCCTAAATCACAATAAAATGACTAGGATGTGGGTCATAACTTAGTTTCAGAAACATTTTAAGTTTCCAAACATTGAATTACAAATATCAGTATAAAACATTTTTATAACTTACAAACTTGGCCTCAAAGCAGGTACACTGAAAACTCAATTCATTCAATCAAGGTCATTGGTCAAGCTCACAAAAATAGATAAAATATACAAAACCTACCCTGTATGTACATTACCTGTATGTACATTACCTGTATGTACATTACTATTTTATTCTTCATACAATAAGATATATTTGCATAGGACAAAGTTTATAGGGGACAGACAAAATAGGAACATTAATTTATAACAATGTAATACAGAATTATGTGAAAATACAGTCCTGAACTATTTCACAGTGATGCTGATGATGGTATTGATGATGACGACTGAAGCAGCATATTTTAATACGTGTGTGTGTGTGTATGTGTGTGTGTGTGTGTGTGACAGAGAAACTGTTCAACGAAACATGGTTATTTTTGCAGTGCACAAATTATTCACACACACACACACACACACACACACACACACACACACACACACACACACCAGTAACACTAATATACCTAACATAATGTGACCAAATGTTAAAGTATAACCAGTGACGCTAATATATATATACAATAATGTGACCAAATGTTTAAGTATATACAGTGACTCTAATATACCTCAAATAATGTGACCAAATGTTTAAGTATAACCATTAACACTAACATACCTCAACCAATGTGACCAAATGTTTAAGTATATACAGTGACTCTAATATACCTCAAATAACGTGACCAGATGTTTAAGTATAACCATTAACACTAACATACCTCAAATAATGTGATCAAATGTTAAAGTATAACCAGTGACTCTAATATACCTCAAATAATGTGACCAGATGTTTAAGTATAACCATTAACACTTACATACCTCAAATAATGTAACCAAATGTTAAAGTATAACCAGTGACTCTAACATACCTCAAATAATGTGACCAAATGTTTAAGTATAACCATTAACACTAACATACCTCAAATAATGTGACAAATGACGTTAAACTATAATTAATAACAATAATGTGCATCAATGAAAGCAACATAGTTAAAAGGCGTGTTGGGAATGTTTATTATGAATATAGTAGGCTTTACTATCACATATGGACATAATTTGTAAATGAATCGGCAGTCACGAGTTTTATCCTAAGTATTTATGAAAGACGTTTCTTCAGTGAGTACAGGTTTTTGAGTATTACAAGCATTGTAATTGTACATTTAATCACTTTATACAATCTGCCATAAGATGTGATTAAAACAGCTGTTTGTAAAACCTTACCAAAATTAATGAACACATATGAAACTTTCTAATGCCAAACAAATGACAACATGATTTATGCCTGTCTACTTGTGACAGATCTGTCTTCCCATAACTCCTTGTGACCTAATTCCTGAATATTGCACGTTTATGAGTTTTGTATTGGCTGACCTATTTCGTGGAATATGACAATGCCATCAGTTTTGTATTTGGTTACCATGTTCCCAGAAGATGAAATTCTTGCCAGTTTTGTATATAGTTGAAATATTCCAAAAAGAATTTTATCAGTGTCGTATATGTTAAAGTATTCCAGGTAGACGACAAAGATCTACCGTTCCCACGCAAATACTTGCCCTTATTGCCTGAGTAGAAAAGAGGTTTCTACTTTGAAACGTGATATGTTAACCTTTTTATTTTTAACTACACGCCAATGAACACTCGTATTCAAGTCTTTGCCTGCATAAAGACAATATCATACTTAAAATACCCAAAATAGCCAATAATAAGGCACGCGGAACAATTACACGTTCATTCATAGAAATTAAAGATTTGCCGACATCTGCTTGACCGAAAACTTTGACATGTGCTTCATGTGGGATATTTCCAATTCCCACGTGTTGCACACCGTGTCACGTGTTTGCATGAATAATGTGGTCTCTCTCTCTCTCTCTCTCTCTCTCTCTCTCTCTCTCTCTCTCTCACACACACACACACACATACATACATACAACATACATACATACATACATACATACACACACACACACACACACACACATACATACATACATAGATACATACATACATACATACATACATACATACATACATACATACATACATACATACATACATACATACATACATACATACATACATACATACATACATACATACATACATACATACATACATACATACATACATACATACATACATACAACATACATACATACACACACACACAAAGACACATACATACATACATACATACATACATACATACATACATACATACATACATACATACATACATACATACATACATACATACATACATACATACATAAATACATGCATGCATGCATGCATGCATACATACATACATACATACATACATACATACATACATACATACATACATACATACATACATACATACATACATACATACATACATACATACATACATACATACATACATACATACATACATACATACATACATACATACATACATTTTACAGAAGAAGTCACAAAATAAAGTTTCAATCAAGCAAACGATTTGACCTGATTTTCACAATGTCTAGCGATGGTTTTATGACAAATATAATGAAGTATTGAAAATATTCGAATTTGTTTACACTTATTTAGCATAAATGTTCATAGCAAACGGAATGGTACAAACTTTTAGTCATGTTCTCCAAAATTATGAAAAATAACACAGAAAGGCAAGGCCAAGAGATATCCGTCTCTCACGCAGAAATCCCATTTTACATGTCAGTCGAAGAATTAAATTCTGAAGGAAACAAAACATTCAAACGAAGAAGACGTAAGGGTCACTTAATCAAGAAGCCAAGAAAACGAAAAGGCCTTATTTTCCGCGGACGCAATGGGCTCTCACACTCCATATTCTTTGCAATTACCCTGTTTAACTAAAAAATATTCTTTACAGTTTCAAGAAAATCTTTCATTTGTTAAGCTATGTGATTATTTGGTGGTCTTTCATATATTTATCTTTAAAGTTATTTGATCTTTGGGAACAGAGTTAATCATATATCTGCATACCGGTATCACAGTTTCAGAAAAGTAATTTCACTTATTTAGATTCATCCACACACCCAGGCTCCATTGCCCGATTTGCAACTCGCCTACTGATTGAAAATGTCGATCGATCCTTTTCACAAGACTTATTCATTGAGATATTCTTGTCATTACGCCCTATATCAACTTCGTTAATTTTGGGTCCGTCGAATGTAAATCTGATAGCAAAGAGAATGCATCCTCAAGACGAAAAGGTCGTCAAGAGATCGGGGCCTTCATAATGCTTAGCCATTCCTGTAATTAACTCTATTGGTTTTGATGTTCCGTCAATACGGTGGACGAGATGAACGAATACGCATGGCAATCATTAATCATCGTGTTTGTTTGTTTTCTCCCTTCATTCTTTCAAGAAGCCTATTAGCTAACCACTTTTTTAAATAATGTGATTATGAACAGATTTAGATTTTTAAAATATTTTTAGTTGTATAAATAACCGTAAGTCCGTGGTGTATTCCTGATAGTATGGTACATAAAACATACAAAGTTTTACAAATTTGGTAAATGTTTAATGTTCTTTAATTTATCCAGTAGATATTTAGACCATTACAGAGGAGACATCTTTATTCTTACCACTTGTGAATACATGGAACACGAATGTATATATTTCATGCTGTCAAGGCAATTTTTGCAGATAATTAATGGATTTGTTTTCGTTGCTGAAAGCGGAAAATGGCAAGGTTGATGGTAAAGAACTTAATGTTTGAATTATCCAAGGCAACGCAGTCTCCGGAGATCATATATAGGAATTGGAATAAAAAAGCATGGACAATAAGAGAAGAATATCATTCACCATAAAATTTAGAAATAACATCGACCATAGGAGTAGCAAAATCATTTATCATAGAAGTAGAAATAACATCAACAATAGGAGTAGAAATAAAATCCACAGAATAAATACAAATGACATCACAACAGGAATAGAAATATGTCAAACAAGGAGTAGAAATAACATATATAGTATGAATACAAATGACCGCACACTAGGAGTGGAAATAACTTCTACAGTATGAATATAAATGATCTCACACTAGGAGTGGAAATAACATCTACAGTATGAATAAAAGTGACCTCACATTAGAAGTAGAAATAACATCTACAGTAAGAATAAAAGTGACTTCGCACAAGAAGTAGAAATAACATTTACAGTACGAATAGAAATAACCTCATACTAGAAGTAGAAATAACATCTACAGTACGAATAAAAGTGACTGCACACAAGGAGTAGAAATAACTTTTACAGTACGAATAGAAATTATCTCACACTAGAAGTAGAAATAACATCTACAGTACGAATAGAAATTATATCACACTAGAAGTAGAAATAACATCTACAGTACGAATAGAAATTATCTCACACTAGAAGTAGAAATAACATCTACAGTACGAATAGAAATTATCTCACACTAGAAGTAGAAATAACATCTACAGTACGAATAGAAATTATCTCACACTAGAAGTAGAAATGACATCTACAGTACGAATAGAAATTATCTCACACTAGAAGTAGAAATAACATCTACAGTACGAATAGAAATTATCTCACACTTGAAGTAGAAATAACATCTACAGTACAAATAGAAATTATCTCACACTAGAAGTAGAAATAACATCTACAGTACGAATAGAAATTATCTCACACTTGAAGTAGAAATAACATCTACAGGATGAATACAAATGTCTTCACACAAGGAGTAGAAATAACATCTAGAGTATACATAAAAATGACATTACACTAGGAGTAGAACTAACATCTACAGTATAAATAAAAATGACCTCACACATGGAGTAGAACTAACGTCTACAGTACGAATAGAAATGACCTTACAGTAGGAGTAGAAATAACATCAACAATATGAACAACAACGACTTCACGCTAGAAATATAACTAACATATACAGTACAAATATGGATGAATTAAAACTAGAAGTAGAAATGAAATATATAGTACGAATATAAATGACCTCACAGGAGGAGCAGAAATAACACGAGACATGAGAATATGATATTCTGGGTGGGAAGTGGTTTTCCTTAATTTCTTTGATGTTTTGTTGACTTGATCTGTTCCTGTAGCATTAAATGTCGTTTCTCTTTCACAATAACATCAACGTTTTTGAACTTTACGTAGCTTGAAGTTTAACTACATAGTCAAGACAATAAAACACCCACAGCCAGAATATTTCGATTTTACAATAAGATAAAGGAAAAAAGAAATCAGACGTAATGGAAGAAACGAAGGGTTAAATGTTACATGTCAATGAATCTTCATGTACCTTGTCATCCATACGTAAATATATACTTCAAGGCCCCATAAAGATGTCCAGGATTAATTTTCTGCAACTAGAGTTAAAAAATATCATTAGTTAATAACTGTAACATAGAACCTGTTCAAATTCTGGCACAAAACGCTCAAAGCTAAACTAATCTGGTTCCAGTTTAACATACTTTATCACGTATCAATTCAGGAAAAATAATATTATAGGGCTTCATGCCAGGTCAATATGAGATTAGATCTACACATTAGTATTTTATGAAAATAAGCATTTGCTGTTTTCTAAAAATATATTATGGCGATCTTTAAAAATGGACTTCTGTGTGAAACAAAACTATTTTTGCTGAAAATTTAAGGTAGAAATGACATATAATTCAGAAGACATAAGGCATGATTAAATGTTTAATTTAAATGCTAAACGCACTAGTATTAGATGTGTCTCCGCAATTGACAAGAAAAGAATGTTATTCTTTTGTATTTTAATGGCTTTAACGGCTTGGTAAAAATGAGAAAGTGGAAATGAGGTTCACCTACAGTTATCGATTTGTACATAATACACAATAGCGTTGTTATGTTCTTTATCTATATGTATCTATCAGCAATTTGTAGCTTGATACATATTTTGATATGTTGTCTATCGTCTTGTATTTCTTTTAAAATCTGTATTTATTTGTGAAGAAACTAGTTTAGCGTATCTTTTTTATTTAAGAAAGAAGACAGTGCATGGACACATGCAGAGAATGAATGTATGATTTGAGATTGTATCCAACAATGAATTTTTGGAAGTTCAATGTGTCAGGCAGTTCCTGATCTTTTATCCGTTGCAAGAGGTCTACATTTAGTCATCGTGAAACATTGAACGAATTCTACTAAGACAAACACAGATATGTATATACGTTGTTTTCAGATCCGGGTCGTGCAAAATACAATGAATGTAATAACGACGATAATAAATATAAGTGTTGTACAAGTATTGATCACTATCTAACCTATCTAACTGTAAGAATAATTAATTCGATAAATTTTCTATCAAACCCAAGGCATCTATAGAGCTCAATTGGAGGTGTGTTCCCTGCGTACCATCGTCAAACGTCCTTTATCTTTTATCCCAGTCTTATCAGTAAATTGGTACATGACTATATCACTTGCATTATTTGTATAATATAGTTTTTATTTGAGTCATTTCGTTATAACATTATTCGTATATTATTCTAACAATGAATAATGTACTTGCACGTGCTATTTTCCATTCATAAATCAATGTAGAATTGATATGTTCATGTCAACATTCTAATTGGTTTAAATAGGCCATGACTGTTGAATATAGGTCAACATATCTAGAACATATGTGTTATATACACAGGTCATGACCGCAGCTGATGGTGATTGGCTTAATTACGAGTTATGGATTAGTCACGTGCCAATATATTTCGCAATATTAAATAATTTAAGTACCTAGACTTTTATTCTAGTGATTTCGAGTTCTTTGTTAGCTGCTTCATAGAGTGGTAATATTAAGGAATTAAATACGAATCGTTCTAATACTTCTGTTGCAATTCATTCTTGTACAAGTTATTAGATTCAAGCAGTTGGATATTTATTAAGTAAAACAGACATTACCTTACTGGAGTATTATGAAATTATTCAAGAACTTGGATATTTATTAAGTAAAACAGACATTACCTTATTGGAGTATTATGAAATTATTCAAGAACTTGGATATTTATTAAGTAAAACAGACATTAACTTACTGGAATATTATGAAATTATTCAAGGACTTGGATATTTATTAAGTAAAACAGACATTACCTTATTGGAGTATTATGAAATTATTCAAGGACTTGTATATATATTAATTATGTTGGATTACCGTAAAACATTCAAAGACGTTTTTTCATTCAACTTAAATTGGATTTAGTTTGAATTAATACTTTCGGATATTAGATACATTAGAATTCAAGCGTTTCCAGATTGCGCCGAAATTGATAGTACTATTAGGAAATATTATAGGAAACCTAAAATACTTTAAGGTATCTTTTGTTTGACTTAAAAGTTTAGATAAATAAATTTGTGCTTCAGATAAATGATGTTTGGGTTATACCTTTTCTAGTTGCATAGCATAAGTCTCTTGGATGTAACAAGATATATATATATATATATATATATATATATATATATATATATATAAATTAACCGATCTATCTGACGAAATATGATTGGACAATTGGAAGCTTGATGGAAAGTAATCATGTTATTTGACTGACCATTTTACGTGGATGGCGAGTGAACTCGATCTTCCTTTCACACATAATCTTAAATCATTCTTAACACTCAAATTTCTGTAGTAATCCTTGTCAGAACAGAACACATGTCTCCTTCGTCTATTGACATGTTTTAAATTGCTGAGAGAGATTGAGAGGAGAGAGGTCGTGTCAGAAACTTTAGATGGTGAGAATGATAAATATATCATACTAATAGTCTCTCTGCCTTATACACCTGGGATGTTAGGGAAAAGTGCATGCCGACTTTGTGGCGACAGACAGAGATTATGCGATTCCAAAGACTGGCAAATGTCCCCATAATGCAATGAGCTTTCAGCTAATCTCTTTGCTTTCTGTCTATTTCAAGGTACTGGGGTGCCTCATTCTCCAAAGAATTGGTCCGGACTTAGCGTCATAACTGTTGAGCATGAGGCTTCAGGCAAGGCCGCAGCACTTGCGCTCAAGTCCTTGTCCTGACTACATTTGTTGAAAACGGTTGTCAGAGGAACCTTAAAACTGGAGTTGTTTTTCTTGATCTATAATCGGCATATGACACGGCTAGGAATGTGGGCTATTGTTGAAAATGTCCAGAGTATTGCCGCACTGGATTGTTGGGAGTATCGAATTATTTCTTCGCGACAGGCGTTTCATTGAGCACATCTGAAAAAGCTGCAGCTTATGGAGACGTCAGACAAACTGGCTCCTACAGGTGTCTGTTCTTTCGCTAAATCTGTCGTATTTTTACCTCAATGACTTGCCTAAAACACGGTCGAGCAAGTTCATGTAGACGTCATTGCTCTCGGTTCCCAAAGTCGCGCGTTTACTAAGCTTGCGGAGGTATTAAACAAGGACCTAGAGGAAATTACGCCTACAACCAAGCAGAACAAAGAGAGTCTCCAGCAACGTAATGAAGATGCAAACCGTATGCTTTGCATCCTCCTCAATGGGCAGCACATACAAAACGACCCGACACCAACATACCATGGTGTGACTGGTCAAATTGTTAATTTTAAATAACCACCTGAAGAAAACTGCAGCAAAACTGATTACTTATGAATGACGCGTATGTAGCTTTGGTGTTCTACAGACCATGTCACACATGCACCACTGTCCACTGACAAAAGTTCCCCGGTTGACAGCATGCTCTACTCATTGCTATTGACGCTGTTAAATGGCTTGATATGCACTGCACACGATAAATACGTAATAGAAGCAGGAAACATGAAGCAAATACATACAAGTACAGCGACACTAATAAAACGTTTCTATACAATACGACAATCCTTCATAGACAGTAGCTGAAGTTTGTTTGATCGACTTGTGCAGACATATAAAATGGCTTACTCGGAATTAGACAGGAAAATTATTTTCTGAGATTTCTGTTATCAATATATGGATGTGATTCTCGATTATTTATAAAGACTTTTTGGAGCCGATCGAAGACAACAAAGACGTATTCAATATGGTCTGAGATGCAAGACTTTAGACTCGGCACGAATTTAACAGCTTTCCTAGAATTCACATCTAGCTTGATACGCAAAATCCATCATCGTACACACTAGAGTAAAATGAAAAATGACAAAATGAGACAATAAACCCTTCCTAGCAAGGCAACGTCAGACTTGATCAACACTTACATTAAGATCTTGGCGAAATGATCTGTATATTTTGTAATAGTTAATTTTGCCACATCACTGGCTATATGTCAGTGAGCTGCCAATTCTCTGTGGTATTTTATCTTGCATCATGTCAGCAGGGGTTTAAGCGTTATAACGTCGTCAGTCGGCATTTTTATTATGTCATATTTGTTCTGAAATACTGATAATATCAGGAAACACGTACAGAAAAGAGCATAACCTCGCTGCCAGAGTTGTCAGTTTCTTTTTATGCCAGTAGGGTAGTCCTCCCTGTAATGTACAATCAGTGTGTAGCAATGATATCATTTTCTAAATTCAACTTTAGAAAGCGTAATGAGATTGTCAATAATAACGATAATAATAGTTACATATAGTCTGTGTCTACCAATCAATTACGATATATATATATATATATATATATATTGCACTCAACGCGCGCTTCATATTGCACTCACATGTGCCCATAAGTGTATTAGAAATTATTTTGTAAACAAATACTGTACACTCATATAATTGTCGCTTTAAATAAACATATCGTACTAAAATAATGATGAATAGTAATCTAAATTTACAGAGAAATGATAACTAAGTAGTATGTTGTTTACAAGTTGAATATAATAACATAACCATTCGTATCTGCCTGAATCAATACTCCATTATCGCTAACAAACGTTTTACACCATTATTTGAAAGCTGGAGCCGAAATAACTAGTGATTTCTTATATATGACTTTTAACTTATCAAAATAGTGTTGATATCTTTCGGACTAACAAAAAAGTTTCTTTTTTGTGTTACTCAATAAATCGGTAAGAGCAATGGTTGAGCAAAAGTTCAGAATCTATTCAGCCATACCCCAATTTTCTTTACTGATATTCACATGGAATTATGGGATAGACTCAACATCAACTCCTATAGGTTTAACGTGGCGGTGTTCCATGATAAGTGAGAGATGTAACAGACGCATAGCAAAACTAACGTTTTTTTTAAAGACAATAATAGTCCAATTTGCATCATTAAGTCTATCAAAGAACTTTCGAATGGTTTTCAGATGATCTTTGTAGGTACCGTTGTACATGAAGACGTCATTAAAGTGTCATAATTATCTAGACCAGTTATCTTCATATTCATTAAACGATGAAAAGTAAAAAGCGAACCCTTTAGCATATGCGGCACGACTTTATAATTGATAAAGTCCTTCTTATGGATGCTGACGTTTTCTTTGTTTCTGCTATCAGTGGAATTTGCTAGAATCCTTTCTAAAGGTAAATTGGTGACACAATTTTCGAATTTGTCAATGCAGTCATCGATTCTTGGAATTGGAAATGAATTTGTTTTCGGTCTTAATGTTCACTCTTCTATAGTACTTGTATCAGTAGATATCATTACCTGGTTTCTGCACCAAAAGACATGGTGAACTCCAATCACGTTTGCTTGGTTCTTTAAAATCATTCTCCAACAAAATTAAATTTATTTTATCACAATAATTCATCAGGCACTAATGCTGTTTCACAATTGTGGATATTATATACAATTTCAACGTCATGGTAGATTTTAGTTGTTTGTGTCAGAAGACCAGGCAATCAGACACTAAATTCACTGCAGTCCGATTTCATTTTATCACATAAATCCTCATCGTGTGGGACAGGTAAAACTACACTGACTGCACGATTAACCTGATATCTCTAACATAATACTACTTTTACATATTTTATGCCAATGTTATTTATGTTTTCGCCTTCCAGCGGTGTTAATGTCACACTTCAACTCACTTACATTCGAGTAATATTTATAAGGTCCAGTCTAATTTACCTGAAGAAGATTCTGAAGTATGGGCACGAGAACCAAAAATCTATCATCATGCTCTAAACCCCGTTGCTTTTTGTGTTTGTGATAACTTAATTTGCGTTTGAATAGAGTGAAATATAGTTTTTGCAATACAACTGTTTGATAGAACATTGACCAGTATTTAAAATTAGGAACCTCAGGTGGTCTCCATTTTCACTTAAGGATCCCATTTAATAACAACAAACAACAAAACGCTATTGGGTACTTGTGTGGAATAAATTTTACTGATAGTCCTCTAGACTTAACAGGGGATCTCAGAATATCGTTCCTATTCAACAATTAGTGATTTTCTGTTGTCTCCCTGATTATAATAAAGAAAACGAGGAGCCAACAGCGGGTCACTGTGATCAGTACACCTTGTATGAAGAATACGATAAGTATACGTGAAATCATTAAAATCCTGACCAATAAATGTGCCAGTTAAATGAATGGTTTTCTGATAAACCTCTTTATGAAAAGATTTAATTTTCATAGCTCTAGTAACTGTACAATGTATATTAGTATCATACGTATTGAAGCTGTATGAAATTTAGATTTGGAAGTGCCCGTATAATATTGATTGAGATGGCTTTTCGTATAAAAAAAATTACTGAGATGAAGACTTGCTGTCAATTGAATCTTTGCAAGTTAAGGAATAATCGTCAGCTGTACGAGCATTACATTACTGTTTCTCATCTAGATAGGTGTTGATATTATTATGGTTATAATTCTTTAAATCTTCAGCTAATATGTCTATGGTTATCACTGTTGTATCAATGTTTTTATAAGAGCACCATCTATCAATATTTAGTACGTTCTTCAATAACCAGATCACAATCTACAGATTATGGTACTGAGCGTGATATGTAAATATTACGAACTATGCCAGCAAGTAAGTTTTTAAATGAAAAAGTCCAATGGTCTCATGACCGTTTTAAATATTAAGTTAGTGTCTCAAAATGAGAAAAATATTGATTGACTTAATTTTCAATAAAAGATGGTACAGCCAAACTTGATATTTTTAATGACATCAAACACGTTTGTTTAAAATGCAAGTTCTAATTATTTTAATTTATGTTGAAAATCCTTGACTTAAGTTTCCCTTTTTCTCTATATTTCCCTATCGTCTTTGTTTCCATTTTCGTTTGCATTTGTTTCTATTTCCTCTCCCCGCAATTTACTTGTATTTATCTATTTGTATGTCCATTTGGTGTTTCTGAAACTGTATCTATATGTCTCTTTTTTTCTATTGCAGTTGTTTTACTTCTTTTCTTTCGGATGCTAAGTCTTTTCCCACCCTATTTACACCCGATTTCTTCATTTCAGTTGTGTTAATGTCATTTCAGAACCGAATATAAACTTGCTAATCAAATATAAATCAGAATTATCTAATAGATTTTTACCTTGATATTCGAGCCTTAACAAAGAACAGGTTCCATTAAATAATGTGAAATTCCAGACTTACAAAAATGAGCATGTCCCATTAAATATTCTAAAATTCCAGACTTAGAAAAATGGGCATGTCCTAAGTATTCTAAAATTCCACAGGTGAAAAACAAATACGCATATTCCATTAAAAATTATGAGATCCCAGCTTTACAATAGTGAGCATGTCCAATTAAATAATATGAAATTCGTACCATTCAAAATGATCATGTCTCATTAAATATTCTGAAATGCCAGTCTTAAGAAAATTAGCATTTTCCATTAATTATTCCGAATTACTAACCTCATCCTGTTACGTGCTTAGGCTCTAATAAACAGTGACACAAAAGAAAGTGAAAACATCAAGGTCTATGCAATTTAACAAATTATTTTCCCTGGAAAAAGATTGTAAAATGGAAAAGAACTTACAGTTTTAAGAACCAATCCAAAAATAATAATAGAATAATCCACGAATTAAATTAGAAAGTCATGGTAATGAAATGTTTTAATATATTCAAGTTCGAGTCCTGCTGGAAAATCCAACATGGAAGACGATGACGTATGTTGAAGTCTGTACATTGCTTATCTAAAGGCCATTGTATCAACACAAGATTTAACAATCCGGTGTTGGAAATCCGATTATAATTTCTATAAACTGATTTTGTCTAAGAATTATGTAATGTACACAACACATATTATCGGAAGAACGAATTAATGTTGTTTACATATTCGAATGATCTGTAGAGAACTGGCTACAACAAAAATGGAAATGAATTGACCTCAGGTGTAAGTAAAAGCACAGACTGAGAAATTCTTGTCATATACTTGTTTAAAACCATGTACCCAGTACAGCCTCGGCTTCACTCTATATGAAACTTACATTAATAACAAATTTAAAAAAGTTGTTTACATCTTAAATCACGTAGTCCCATCTTGACCTTGACATCATCTAATCATTATGAATGTTAAAACAATAATAGAACTTGTGTACATGGCTGCTACTAGTTTTGAATCAATATCAAGATCTAGGGCAACATTAGGTGTTTACTACGAAACTATCAGGTCAAACAAAATTCTGAAAATTGTCAAATCCCTAATAAAGAAAAATTATTATGACATTTAATAAATTAAAAAAAAAATGATTTTATAAACTTACAAATAATTTAATTAAAATAAATATATATTACATCAGATAAACATAACTACCCTTACAAAACTGAGCATGTCCCATTCAATATTCCGATGTTCAGAAGTCGATACTTTCAGTGCACAATTGTTGAGAATTAACTCTGGCTATATTCATCACAACCTCCATCCATTGTAGATTATATGATTAAACCAGGTTATTTTCCGAACTATTAAAAATCTACTAAATTTTCAAAAACATAAACAAGGGTCGATAACTCAAATTATCTTCATCATTAATAATCACATGCTTAAAAAGAACAATTTCCTTTAGGTTATGTAATTTACAAAATACAATCATTTTTATCGCCAAAAGCAAGAACCTTTGTTAATGTCGCTGCACATAATGAAGTCATCGATGTTTACGTCACAATTATCTAGACCAGATCTGTAAACTGTTCATTGGATCTGGAAATGTAGCCGGATATATTTTCAATCTAAACGGCATAACTTTATTCAGATAAAACACATCTGGATTTGCAAATACTGATATGTTTGTGTGAGCTGTCCGTGAATGGAATTTCCCAGAATCCTTTCATAGGTCCAATTTGGTGATATATTTTGCATTTCAAATTTTGCAGATGTAATCGTCTCTTGCCACTGGGAATGAATATCTTGAGTCACACTGTTGACTTATCTTTAATAAGGTATATGTGATTAAAATGTAAAAGAAAGCTTAACTTAACCCATTGTTGTGTTCTTTTATTAATGAAGGAGTTGCGTAATAATAAATTGCATTATGTGCTTGCCAAGAAGATATGTTTGCCTGCATGACTTTTGTCATTATGTCTGATAGAGTTGTAAATAAGCAGTCTTTTCGTGCTCTGTCTTTGAATCGAATTTGTCAGACTCCTTTAGAAGGTCAAATTTGGTGACCTATTTTGCATTTAAAATTTTGACGATGCAACCAGTTATTTGTTTGCACTGGTTTATATCTTTAGTTACACTGTTTACATCGATTTAAGTTATAGCCTGAATTTCCATGGACGAATCTCTTGTATGTTAAATGAAATGATTTAAATAGGTTCTATAAGCAATTATCCATTCCTTACAATCAGGTTTTGAGGATCTGTGATCAGAGTTTATATTTGTGTTCAGTTATAATTTGAGAGATAATTATTTATTTAAAACACTCATTGGAATTACAGAGTGCTGATAATTCAATAGTTTTTTTTTAAAATTATTTGTTTACTGATGGCTACTTATGTGTATTTAGATTTGAAGAACATAAACTGGATGCCTTTGTTATGAGCTCTGATATTTGATTCACCTTTTTGGAGTCTAACAATACATACTTTGGTTTGTTTAGATCTGTTGCAGATAAAATGGATACTTTTTAACCATTACTGATTATAGCTAATTTGTTTTGTTTAGATATTTTGTACATAAGGGTTGTTTTTATTTTATTTGCCATCAATATTGACGCGTCAAGAACTTCTCAGAACTTTCAACGATTCTTGCTGAAGTTTAAGTAAGCATTCGTAACATCTTTACGATATAATCTCAGTTTTGAGGCCTATTAAAGATTTTGATGATTCTGTTAGATAGTAGATATTTCATAAGTCACATAGACATATATTTGTACATGATTAAATGTGCAGGACAGATTAAATGAAATTTAACAACTATATTCTAGAAGGTATTACCGAAACCATATATTTTAAAGTTTGAAGAATTCGTTCGTGTGGAAGGAAATCACGTTGGCCATACAAATATGAAAATCATTTTTAGTATTACACAGAATGTACTAAATACAAAGCACATTGACATACTAATATAATCAGTGGTAATCCTATGCGTGTGAAATCAGATCATGTTCTTCTCTAAAAGCTTATCAGCAAAAGCCAGTCTGCTTTCTCAGCACGCAATTTATCCACGGTAAATACACTAAGACGTACATTAAGAAGTTATATTAGTTTTGGGTGTTAGATATAAAACATTGTATTACATCACACATATCAGAGAAAAATAGTTTTGACTTTCACTAAAATTATATGACGATTTCAATTGAGCTACCAAAGAAATTATCAAACCATACATACACGACATTACAGTATTCTTAAATGAAAGTTTACACACAAACGATGTCATGAGCTTTATAAATGTTGACTTGTTCAAGAGAAAAAAAACTGAACATGTAATGGTTGAATAGAAAGCACAGAATAAGAGAAGTGCGCCACACTATTTCCTCAACGGATATAATATACAAAATTTACAATCAGTACTACATTCACGTTTCACTTATAGCAATTTTGGCATCATCGATGGTCTTCAATTAGGTATATTATATTTCTAGGTCATTATCATCATCATTCTCATCAGTCTATAGTGTGATCGTTCAGGCACTGTGCTGCTGAACATCTGACTAGTTACCTCCACTTGTTGCGATCATGTGCCAATGCCTGTGATTCCGCAAAACGTTTCCTGGTCATTTCTGATGTTGTCAGTCCACTTTTTCTCTGTTTACCCCTCTTTCTGCCATCCTGGACACTGCCCTGCAGTACTGTTGTGGAAAGACTGTTAGCTCTAATAACATGAGTATACCATTTCAGCTTTCTCTTTTTGACAGTGGTTAGGATGTCTTGATAATGGCCTACTTTGTGCCTGATGGTGTTACTCACTTCCTTATTTGTGATGTGGTCCATGTAAGAAATGCCAAGGATGGTTCTGTTGCATCTCATTTCAAGTGCCTGGATTCTTCTTTGTAATTCTGCTATCATGGTCCAGGCCTCATATGAATACAAAAGATTGTCTTCTAGCTCGTCTTTACTGCCTGCCAACCCATCCATGTCATCTGCAAAGCGGAGGTTGGTGATGTTATGCCCTCCAATGCTGATTATCCCACAGTGGTTTTCCAGGGCTTTGCTCATGATACACTCTAAGTAGATGTTGAAAAGCGTGGGTGACAGGAGACAGCATTGAAGCACTCCAACTGTTGACCTGGACCAGTCCCCCACAGAACCCTGAGCAATTACTGCACTGATAGCCTTGGCGTATAGATGCTTGATGGTATTGGTCAACTTTTGACCCATGTTGTACGTCTTCATTGTGGCCCATAATGCTTCATGCCACACTCTGTCAAAAGCCTTTTTGAAATCTATGAACACATGATAGATGTCTTGTTGATGTTGCGAGTACTTTTCACACAGAACCCTGATGACTAGGTAAGGAGTATGTAATACAAAACACTCTGAAAGTATTATGAAATAACCTGAAGGCATTTGTTCTGAATAATTGTATTCGTAAAAAAACGGAATAAAAAGACAAAATGAGAAGTGGCATTTGTCTGTGGGACCCTTTTTCCAGTTATCATGTGTCTGACATAGCATGAATGATGAAACGTGACAGTAAATTTTAAATGGTTAGTTTATATTGAATAAATACGAAGAACATACATACATGCATACATACATACATACATACATACATACATACATACATACATACATACATACATACATACATACATACATACATACATACATACATACTCTATCTTAATCAGCCGTACAGATGCGTGTAAAATCAGATTTTTTGAATATTTTAACAAGGTTGTCTACCTTTGCGACAGGCAATGCACTCATATGAAATGGATTACATGATTAGGGTTTCCTCTGGCAAACATTTGGCATAGCAAATCGCGTGTATGAATTAGGCATTACACGTTTATAGCATACGTTTGGTATAACACATCACGTATATGACAGTGTATAAGATATGTTTGCGATATGTCTCATTACATTTAGTCATATGGTACTTAGTTTGTATGTGTGTGATTTGGATCTAAGTATTCTATGTATGTATGTATGTATGTATGTATGTATGTATGTATGTATGTATGTATGTATGTATGTATGTATGTATGTATGTATGTATGTATGTATGTATGTATGTATCCATCCATCCATCCATCTATCTATCTATCTATCTATGGCTGCATACAAAGTAGCTCTCTATCAGTTGAATCTATCATTCGCGTGAGTTCTGAGCTGAAAGTACCATTTCCACCCTATTTCTAAGGAAATCTCTACAACAGTAGTAAACCTGAAGTTCTCTTAACGCGCCCAAAATATGCCTATTTTTTCTCTAATCATTCACAAAATATTACAAATTTATATTTACATTGCTAATTAACATAACAGCTTCCCAATTACTGGATTCACCTTGCTCGGATTTTGTAGCATAACGTCAGTACTTCGCACCATGAAAAAGAAATTAGAATTCAAAAACCCAACTCAGGCAACTAATTTATGATACCACAGTAGGGCCAGCCGAAACACAGTTCTAAGTCAGAGTTGTCACGTGCCCCTCCACCAAACTGTCTTTAAGCAACAATCATAAAGGCATCTCCAAACAAAATTACTCCTCTCAATGATTCCATGACACAAAATATTACTTGGCCAATACTTATCTATTCCGTGATCTAAACTACGAAGCTAATCTATGCGATCATAAAATCTCATCAATAATGTACACTGTAACGTCTGTTTCTAGAAACTGGCTAAGTACTGAGGTTGAAAAATATTTCCCCAACACCAACTTACCATAAACAATCAACCTTATTACTAATGTATAACAAAACTATAAACGGAATATATATATATATATATATATATATATATATATATATATATATATATATATATATATATATACATATTCAAAGGGCTTGGATTGACACAAATATTGTGAACAAATGACTTTACTTGAACCGTTTTTGATTTAGAATGTTTTTGTTTTGTTTTCAGTTATCCTTTACGTTCTTATAATTTCTATAATGTAATGAAAAAGCAAACATCTAATAATGAGAAGTAGAAGTTCACAATGCAGAGAGATGCTGACTACATTGATCATGAACGAATGCATTTGAGAACACATGCTATGAAAATCAGTCTCTAAAATAGCATTGCTATACATTTATATGGGGTCTGTTCGGAAAGCTTCCACTACATTCATGGAAAACAATATCAGTTGAGAAAGACATGGTTTTGTACAATATTGATCAAAATGACAAGTACTAATGGCCACTCTCTTCAATTAGAAGACAAGGATTACATGTACTTTTCTTTCTTCTAATCAGCTTAAAGGTGCAGAAAGATCATCGTGTCATTTGTGAAAACAGCATTGAAGATATTTGCTAGTCTATTACGTGTTTATACTCATTCATGTTGTCATGCTTGATTCCATTTAATTTCGAGCATATTCTAAGTTAAAACGTCCAACAAATTAGCACATTAGGATTGCGTGACAACTCATAAAGTTTGCAATTCGAGAAATTTAAATAATATGTTTTATAATGCTTCTCTTATTTACAGATGTGATTCAAGACGATTTCTTTGCGATTTATCGAAGCAAAGTACAAATTAGTGTTTCGTTAAAATATATCTAGCGGTGTCCTTCAGAGAAAATGGTAAAACAGAGGTTAAACAGATATTGCTTTTATAATAAAATAATATTAATTTGGTATCTATATTACAAAATAACTCTCCCCCTTGTTGAATGTAACATTTTCTAAATAAACTCTGATTTTCATGAATCTAAAGTCATTTTTGCTTCATGCCTTTAAGAAATACATACGAGACAAAAAGAACCATTTTCAATAATTTCATTGCAATGTGATATTCATTTCATGGAAAATTTAGCTTGTTTTTGTAACTGTCTATTGATTAGAAATCAAGTTGCTAGCTTTATTGTTATTTGTTGAAAATTATACTTCAAAATATTATTTTTTATATATACAATTATTCAATACCGCGGCATTTCACTTCTAGGACTATTTTGTCATACGCTAAAATAAAAACAGTTCAGTCTGAGTCAGAATCAAATATGAAGATTCTTTCTTTTTCTTTTTCTTTCCTTCCACTCTGAAAAAATATATGTAGTAAAAAGCATCTCTAAAAGGTAATAATTTAATATAGCATTTATGAAGACCTGTTGAATACTTTCCAGGGTTTCCTCGTCAAGGTTCGCAATAGATGGAACAATTGTGTGCTTAACATTTGTCAGTGATTGATGGCAGAGCTGTTGCATATATGAAATTTGTCATAATTGTTGCTGAGGATTGCGAATATTATTTGCGTTTAACCGACATTTGTCATGATGTTAAGTAGTCAGCGATATTAGAAGTTTCCTGAAAATAATATTGTGGTACAAGTCAAATGGAGATGCACACAAAGGCTATTTGATCAACAATGATTTATTCTGGTTTTAAGATGAAGCTTTCGAATTAGTTACTGTAATGTTCAAATATTGTAAGACATGAATTATTTATTCATTGGAATTACAAAATGATATTTGACTTTTTGGGTTTTAAACATTAATTAGGATTCTTGAGAACTCTTTCAAATATAATTTGAGTTGTATCACTGTAGTACATTGTGGAATTCAAAAGTAATGGTACATCAGGACATCTAAGACTATTAGAAATAATTTAGAATATTCTATACTTTTGAACCTGTGATGGGACATTTAGGATTTTCTTTCGATTGTATACACTTGGTAAGTTAGAAAAAATATATTATTTGTTTATTTTATTAGGCAGTTTGATTTTATTCTGTATAAAATAGTTTTAGAAATTGATTCCTAATAATTGAACATGCAAATATTACCGATGTTATATTCTATGCATGCACAACACATATAGTACCACAATGGCGTCACAAATGATGCCTGAAGTCAATTAAGAAAAATACAAAGCGACCTAGAATTATGAATTTAATTAAGGATTGACCATTTTATATCTTGTAGTAAGAAAGCTATGCGAACTGAAAATTCATCGCTCTGCTTCTCGCATATTTAAATCGCAAATCTCTAATGAATACGAAAGAACAGAAACAACTTTTTGAAAGTGCGTTAAATTGACCATTATAAGCTGGTGCAACATGCCAAAGAGCAAAGAATATTCGTTATTTGCATACAGCATATGCTTTATACAACCAGAATACGGCATTTGCACTTTCTGCCAACAGCCAATCAGGATACGACAACCAGCTGCCTGTCAATGTGTCGCAAAGATACATTTTGTTATTAAGTTATTATAAAAAAAAACTCCCATTTTACTACATAGTCCAAGTACACAACTTAATATCCATAGTGGACGTATAATTAAATTCCAGGAATTCTTTCGATTTGATTAATTGCTTGTACCCTTTCTACCCGATGTAGATGCAACATTTATTTAACAAAGAGGTTTTATTTCATGAGTTTTACAGTATAGTGTTATGACAATTATGCATACTTAGCATACTATGGTTCACACAGAGAGAGAGAGAGAGAGAGAGAGAGAGAGAGAGAGAGAGAGAGAGAGAGAGTGTCGCCATAATATCTGGATCTCATGAACGTAAAACAGCACTTAACTAAATCGATTATACTTGATAACAGCTGCTAGTGAATATAATTAGTTAAATCCTGGTGGGAGGGTGCTAGTTTGATTACTTTTGATTACCCAAGATTTATATTGATTACTTTTGATTACCTTAGATTACTATTGATTACTTTTGATTACTATCAAAGGGCCTCAGAGCCAATATATCAAGACGACGATAAAATGTTTTTTTTTCTTCTGCTATATATACTGTCACATAACAGCTGCTTTGCAGTTTTAATCGTTTACCTATGTAGATACAGTTTTTGGCTAGCGATAGAATGCATTTAATCTATGATACAGGGCATCGTAGGTCCTTTGAGAGCTAGATGTTACTGGGCATAAACATATTGTTATGCTATTGGATTTAATTTTATTTATTTTTAATTATTAAATCCAAAATTGTCATTTAGGATTTATTATTCATTAAATGGGAATTTTTTCTAGAAAATTCATTTGACCTGGACTTTACTGATAAACAGGTTGACCTTGGCTTACAGTGGTCTAGTTCCTGACCTTGCTTTAGACATTGTCAACAAGCCTCTAAATCTATTGGTCAATTTCAAAGACAACATTTTTATTTTTAGTTCTTAGGGGTAGGAAAAATCTAGAGTATGTTATTTTTAGTAAAGGTAGTCTCTTTCTGTGACCTTCCATGAACTTCTATCAATTTCTAGAAAAGCGCGTGATCACTTGTTTACTTCAGAAAAACAATATATATAGCTGTGTTTTAGAAGCTGACATTAGTAGAATCTTTGGGCTGTAAGTTATTGGTTGTGTATTTATGTTTGAGTGTTAATATTATTCTGGACTTGTGTCAATTCGATGGAAAAGAAGAATTATTCTATTTATCTGGAAAAGGACATATGTTTCATAATTTCATCTGGATGATTTAAAAACAAGAACTGTACCACGTGACATTGTCAGCCATTTTGGATTACATCGTCAAGATTCGAACCTGGAACTATTAGAACATTTATTTATCAGGACTTGCAATTCCATTAGTGGATTATTTTGTGAATTCTATATTTGTTGGATTTGATTCTCTAAAACCGTAAGTTTATTTATTTTATGAAAATAATTGTACTTGAATAAATCATTGTTAAAGTTTTACAAGCTTGTTAGTTTTCACCCTTTGTTTTTTTTTTTGCTCATTATTCGAGCCTAAGCACGTAACATAGAAATTGGTGGCTATCGTCTCGGGATTGAGATTTGAGATAAATTTGAATTTAAATTTGAATTTCCCCTAGTTTTTGAAAATTTTAAATCTTTAGTGAGACTGACACGCTTGTATCAAAATGACATCTAAGGTAGAATTATTTCTTTCTAATCCTACCCAGGAGCAATTAGATAGTTTCAAAAAAGACGAGTTGGTTCAACTTGCCAGGAAATACGATCTTTCCGAAGTGAAGGCTTCTTTAACGAAACAAGATATCAAAAAGATTTTGGTCCAGTATTTGGTAGAACAGGATCTTTTGGAACAAAGTGCTTTGATTCCGGTCAGTAAGTCTGCATCAGACTCTGACATAAAATTAAAGGAATTAGAATTAAAATTCAAGATGGAATTAGAGTTGAAGAAGCTAGAATTTCAGGAAAGGGAGAAAGAGAAACAAATTGAATTACAAAAAGAGCAAATGCGGATTGATAAAGAGAGAGAGGAGAAAGAGAGACAATTACAATTTGAAAAAGAGGAGAGAGAGAGACAATTTGAATTACAGAAAGAGCAGATGCGAATTGAGAGAGAGCGAGAGAAGGAAGAAAAGGAATATCAGTGTAAAATGAAAGAATTAGAGTTGGCAAGTGAGAATCACCATCATACATCAAATCAAAATTTTGATTTAGCAAGGAATATTAGATTAGTGCCCCCTTTCAAAGAAAAAGAAGTAGACAAATATTTTATTCTTTTTGAAAAAGTTGCAGAAAATTTAAAGTGGCCAAGAGAGAATTGGACTCAGTTACTACAATGTGTAATTACTGGTAAGGCTAGTGAGATTTACACTTCACTGTCTGTTCAGCAAAGTGGTGATTATGACGTAGTTAAAGAATGCATTTTAAGAGGTTACGAGTTAGTTCCTGAAGCTTATAGGCAAAAATTTAGAAATTACAGAAAAGAAGCTGGACAAACTCATGTCGAATTTGCTAGACAAAAAGAGCAGTTGTTTGATAAATGGTGTTTAGCCAAGAAAGTCGAGCAAGATTATCAAAATCTCAAGCAAATTATATTAATTGAAGAGTTCAAAAACTGTGTCCATAGTGATGTTAAGACTTATCTTGAGGAGCATCAGATTGAAACCTTGGAAAATGCTGCTCGAGCTGCTGACGAATATTCTTTGACACATAAAGTTCCTTTTGTTAACAAGACTTCTACTCAACAATTTAATGGTAGAAAAGTATTTCCGCCTAATTCAAGCCCTTCTAAAACTCAAACTAACACAACTTTCAAAAATCAGACTTCAGAGAAGTTTGATTCTAGATCCTTGTCTCTTCCGACGTGTAACTTTTGCAAGAAAAAAGGACACGTTATTTCTGATTGCTACAAATTGAAAAATAGGCAACAGAATCAAGATAGACCAGTTCCAAATGCTCTTATTTACAAGAGGTCAAGGTCACAGTCATGTATTGAAAGCAATACATTTGTTGGGTCCAATAAATCCCAGTCTGATTTTGATATGGAGAATTATGAACCATTCATATCGAAGGGTTCTGTATCACTTTTGGGTGATTCAGCCAATCCCACCCCTATTAAAATTTTAAGGGACACAGGAGCCTCTCAGAGTCTTTTATTATCAGGTACTTTGCCTTTATCTGAGAAGTCTTCTTCTAATGAAAGTGTTCTTATTCAGGGGTTAGAGTGCTGCTTTGTTAATGTTCTTCTCCATTGTGTAAATTTGTCATCAGACTTAGTGTCAGGACCTGTGAAAATCGGAACAGTATCGGTTTTGCCCATAGAGGGAATAGATTTATTGCTAGGCAACGACTTAGCTGGAGACAAGGTTGTGGTTAATCCACTTGTAACTGACAAGCCTAATTTGGATCAGAAAGTTGATCCAATTGAAAAAGAAATCCCTGATATATTTCAAGCTTGTACAGTTACTAGAGCTATGGTAAAGAAAGCTCTTGAGAATGAAGTTGAAAAGGGCAGTATTCCCTTCGTTGACATATGCATGGGTCAGGATTATGTTATTGAGGGCAGCATTCCCTTATCTGACTCCTGCATGGGTCAGGCTTATGTTGAAAAAGCCAGTATTCCTTCAACTGACGCTTGTATAGGTCAGGTTTTTGATGAGGTCACTTTTACTCTTGGTTTAGATCAATCAGAAAGTATTGATCATAGTGATCCTCTTTTGACAACTCATTCTCTTTATTCTAATCAGGGTGATGATTTTGAGAATGATGTTACAGAAGGCAGCATTCCTTCAACTGGCACTTGTATAGGTCAGGTTTTTGATGAGATCACGTTTACTCTTGGTTTAGATCAATCAGAAGGTATTGATCATAGTGATCATCTTTTAATAATTCATTCAGCAGCAGAGAGGGTGAATCCTACAACGTTTTTAGACAAATTTTGATTGAAATCCTAAAACGAGCCGTCCTATAATCTCATTTTAACCAAAAAAAGGGCGAACCCTACAACGTTTTGAAACAAAATTCGATTGAAATCCTTAAAACGATCCTTCCCTACAAAATCTCATTTTAACTAAAAAAATGAAAACGGAGATTTTACGATTTTTCAATCAATTTTTTGATTGAAATCCTAAAACGAGCCGTCCTATAATCTCATTTTAACCAAAAAAAAATGAACCCTACAACGTTTTCAGACAAAAAATTTATTGAAATCTTAACGAGCCTTCCCTACGAAATCTCATTTTAACTAAAAAAATGAAAACGGAGATTTTACGATTTTTTAATCAATTTTGGTCGCAACTTGTTGTCATCACCCTCTCTGCTGCTATGGGTTAACAAAAAATAATAAATGATTTTAACCGAATATTTGATCCAGTCCGATACGATATCGTGTCCGAGGATCATGCAAATTTATTGTTGCGAATCCGTGCGGAGTCGACTGAGCATGACTAAAGAAATCTCGAAATTGATTGAAGTCCATATCAGAACACCATGTCTGCCATATATTTCGTAGCGTATGTGTATCAACGCCGTTGAATACAGAAAGAATATTGCAGTTATCTCTGATGACTTTTGGAACCTGAGTGTAGCGTTGAGTGACATATATCACGTCAGTGTTTTTGTGACGCCCCCGGGAAAAGATCCTAGCAGGATTTTTTTGTTTATCCAACATTATATCGTCGTATACGACTAAATTGTTAATATCTCCATCAATATCATCAATACTCGGTGCTTCATCGATATCGGTTATAAATTCAATGGCGTTCTCACCCTTAATTTCTGAAGCGCTTTCATTAAAATCCTTTAACACTTCATAACATCGTTGATCATCTACGCTAGGGGCAATTAAATACAACTTATCCCACTTCATCCATCTCATTATTAAATTGAGCAACAATTGCGTTTTACCGGATCCAGATGGCCCGATTATAATCATCCGGATAGAGTTTGGTAGCGCTGCATGATGCTTAACTGGTTCTCTTGTTTTAGTCGCTGAAAAATCAATTATATCCATATTTCTATACATAAATTATGGATCTATATTGTATGAAGTGTAAAACGCGTACTAGCACAAATGATGTGACGACGGTTACAACTAAAAATAACAGATCAGCACTTACTGGTAGATGTGCAACATGTGGTATTAAGAAGTTCAGATTTGTTTCTACAAAATCAAAGATTTTACAATCCGGAGATGTTTTAAAAAAAAACGAGGAGGTGATATCGCAGCCAAATTGGCAAAGCTCCCTGGAACCCCATGGGCAAAGTACCCCGGAGAAAAGCACCTTCCCGGATATAGCTACTGTGGACCGGGAACCAGACTTGATATCAGACTCAATAATCAAAATCAACCCAACCCCGGTGAAGAACCAATAAACGCCATTGATAAGGCCTGTCACCTTCATGATGTTGCTTATAAAAGCAGCAATCTGCAACACAGGCATCTCGCAGATGTGAAATTAATTCATGCGTTAAATGCTATTCCTGATAAATCCTTCAAAGAAAAATTGGCTTCATTTTTAATAAAATCGGCTATGAAAAGTAAATTGTTGTTAGGTGCCGGTAATTAATAATATGGAATCAATTTATTATTCCCCAAGAGGATACTGGAGGGGTAAATCAGCAGTCCATAAACTCGCTAGCACTGCAAAAGTGAAAAAAACCACTGCGGCTAATTGGTTATCCAAACAGGCACTATGGCAAATTTATCTACCACCGCCTAAACAAATTCAATTCTCGCATTTTGATGTGACCGCTCCTAATGAAGTTCATCAGGCTGATATATTATTTCTGCCACATGATCGTGGTTACAAATACGCTTTAACCGTAGTTGATATTGCAAGTCGATACAAAGAAGCAGAACCGTTAAAAACAAAATCAGCCACTGAAGTCGCTTCTGCATTTGAAAGGATTTATCGACGAGGTCCTCTGCACTGGCCAAATCTATTGCAGGTTGATCCTGGCAAGGAATTTCAGGGTGCAGTATTATCTACAATGAAAAATCATAATGTCACCATACGACGAGGGCATACTGCGCTACATCGCGATCAGGCCATTGTAGAACGATTTAATCGGACGATTGCTGAGCGGTTATTTGGATATCAATACGCAAAAGAATTCATTCAAGAAAAGCGATCCCGTGAATGGGTTAAAAGATTACCATCTGTGATTACTGCACTGAATAACGAGATTACTAGAACAATCAACATGAAACCTATCAACGCGATTAAAAAGAAGTCAATACCCGTACAACCACAAAAAGATTTCAAAGAACCAATTCTTGGTAGTAATGTCATTGTGAGGTACTTATACGAACCAGGAGAGCTTGAAGGGGGTAGAAAAAGGGCTACCGATCCTATTTGGAGCGTCACTGCACACAAGATATCTAGTATAACACGATCAACTGGTAGACCTCCAGTCTATAAACTGGATTCAACTGCCCCTCAGCGGGGTTTTACTCGACAACAACTACAGGTAATTCCCGAGGATACTCAATTGCCACCGCATGGTCTTAACTAGCACCGTTGCGTCTATTGCACTCAAGACAAGTCAACATCACATTATTTCTGACATGACCGAGACTGTTATTTTTTCTGTCTACGGTGAATTGGCGAGGATCCTTATCCGAATACTGCCAACGCATTATACAATTGCAACTCGCGCAGTGATTATTCTGTTGTTTCTTCAGCGTAATTATTGATTCAGCATCAATATCAAATTCTCGTTGTTTTTTTTTGTCCTGTTGTTTGTAACCGGAGAGTTTTTTATTAATGATGCTAACATCAATATCATTTATTGTGGTGTCATTATCATCGAAAACAATTCTTCGAAGCTGATTTATTCTTCGTACTCTGGATACTGCGAGATAGACTAAATTCGACCATTCGATGTGATTATCCACCATCCAAACAATTGTATCCGATATAGTCAATCCCTGTGAAGAGTGTATTGTTGCTGCATAACCTAACGTCCATGGGGATTTATCAGTACGCAATGCATTTTCGACGACGCTGATATCAACCAGCACAATATCATTTAATACTAAATTCTGTTTTTCACTCTGTCCTGGAATATCAACTTCAATATTCTGTTTTCGTGTATCCGATGGCCTATAACAAAGGGGTACTGGAAGCGTTGCAAATTTTTCTTTATGCAATTCAAATAACTTCATCTGAAGTGTATCCCTGACTATTTTTCTACTTGCAATTATCAAATCATTTGGTCTCCATGTTTCCCAGAAATCGTTTATTTGAGTTTCTGAAATCACTTCACGCGCTATTTCGCACTGGATTCTATCCGGTTGTAATCTAATTAGTTTCTTAAATTCTCGTAATCGTTCATCAAGTGATCTATAATCAGTGGTGATTTCTTCATAGTAGTCTACAAAACCCCTTAGCCATTCATGTGGAGATGCACCGACAAATGGTGGTGGTTGGCCGTGATCACCGCACATGACGACTTTTGTGTTTTTGTTTAACAACCACTCGAGAAATATTTGTAATACATCTAATGACACTGTGCATATTTCATCCCAAATTATGATTTCAGGAATGAATTTATCACCCATACGCTCAGGAGTCCATTTGTCACCCTTCCATCGAAAGAAACTATGGTAAGTACAGGCATTTACCCCTCGCTGTATCATCTCTCTGGCGAGTCTGTGAGTCGGTGTTAGCACAATCATGGTTGACCGACGAAATAGTTCAATTGCACGAGTTGTCTTTCCTGACCCACCACAACCGTTTAAATAAACTGTTTTATATCTACAGATTGGATCAGATACCGGTGGTGCATTAGAAAATTCTGATTGAAATTCAATACGGTTACAACAAAGATATTTATCATCCATGGCAACGTCTGCGGATTCACAATACTCATGTAGCATCTCCTTTTTAAATCGCCAACACCCCCAATTTTCTTCGGGATCTGTGAATTTAGCTACAGCTGATTTGTATTTATTGTGTATATACATCGAATCAGTGGCCACTCTAACCGCGGTATTAGGAAATCTATTTATCATCGAAAATAGATTAATAGAAGCATAGGCTAGCATTGAACTTCTCAAATGTGTGTACTGGGAATTATATCCATCACAGTAGGTAACAACCGTACCCATTTTCTCACCATTGGATAGAAAAGCATCCTTACGGGATACAAGTTTTCCCTGCTTCATTAAATCCGCTACAATAAAATCGTATTCAGCGACATCTATGATCAACCGCGAAGAGTATTTTGCGTTGTCGTATCGTCCACCTTGAGTGAATTTACCGATTATTCTTCGTCCGAGATCCTTTGCTTGTTCTTTTTTAATTTCAAATAACTTCTTAGACCGATTCATGATTTGTTCTTCATTGAAATCAGGGAATTGTTTTCGTAGTTCGCTGATTATACGATCTAGATCGGGTTGTGGTAGCCAAACTTCTTTCTGAGCTCGATAGCATATAATAGCCTCGGAAACAATTAACGATATTAGCATACCACAATCAATCATATATCTCAATAGCACTATTGGCATCCAGGCCTTTTCAGATAGGTGTTTACCGAGCCAAACATAACTACACGGATGTAACCCTGTAGCTAATTCGAATGATATCACACGAGCGAATCCGGTTAAATCAAAATCAGGTAATGGTCCATTAATCGCAACACGAGTCATTTCATGTGTTGGGTGTCCAAATCGTTTGAAGTACTCAGCGCATTCCCCATATCCGAGAAAACTTCCGGGATAACACGCGGATATATCAATTGAAATCATACCATCACGTGAGTATTTCGTATTCCACAGTCCTCCATGGGAATATTCGACGCAACTCAATTTAACATCTTCGAGAAAATCACTTCGTGTTGGACGCCATGAGTTTTTTTCTCTTGCGAAGTGAGCTACCACTGATGGAATAGTAAAACTATCCGTGAGTAGTTTTTCATGGAAACTCTCCGGTGAAAAATCACTAGCGATTTTTCTCATTCTATTATCTAATTCTTCAACGCGATATAATTCACCATTTGGTTTTACAAATTGATCGAATCCTATTTCGGGATCTTCATCACTTCTAAGTAACCACACTGACACAGGATCATCCTTACACAACGCATTAATAGCATCAAATAATCTCTCTTCATAGAAAACATCCCCGACGAATTTCCCGGAAAATTCCGGGGGGATATATTTCACGGTTCGTTCTCGTGGAAATACTGTTACCGCAGGTGTCCACGCGTGTTTGTTATGATCAATAATCTGTATTGGTGCTCCATTTTTGTTATATTTCGGTTCGTATAAAACCTCTCCGGTTATCGTCATAACTGTTATTGGAAATCTTAATGATGTTTCTAACTTAGCTATATCAGAAATCTTTGCACCGTTCTGTTTCACTGTCAGTTCCCATTCGGTTATTTTCCTACGTCGCAGATCAGTTAGTTTATTTCCTCGGGATGCATTTGTGAAGTGCTCCATTACCCGTGTTGCTACACAATTAAGCCCTGACGAATATTTCATAGGAGCTAGTTTTGCGATATCGGGTTTATCATTTAACGGATATATCCCATAAACCATTGCTGTTACGGGATAAGATCTTTCGTAGTATGGTTTGTCAATGCCGGTTAGAATTCCTGGTTTGGAATCTCTACTCACAATGACAGCTTTTTTATTCTTGAGGATTGGTTCAAATTTATCCCTAATAATCCATTTGCCATCGACTTCAATAATGAATTTGATTCGGAAAAAATACCGTTTTTCCCCAACACGTGAAATTATCACTGCTGCTTTTTCATCATTCATGGTAGCGTCAACAACACCATCAATTCGAAATGTTGACCAACAATAAGATGCTCCATCACGTTTGAATTCAGTAAAACAATCTCTGATTTTACTAATCATGGCTTTATCAAGAATTGTATTCTTTGGTGTATTAGAAACTATATCGAGATTGAATTGAGCATCTTTCCAGGGTAATTTCTTGTTACGTTTTTTTGGTTTATCGAGATTAAATTTAGGATTGATTTTTAATAATCTCTTAAACTCTTTCATATTTCTGTCTCTTGGACGTTTTTTGGGTTTATCGAGATTAAATTTAGGATTAATTTTGTTACGTTTTTTGGGTCTATCGAGATTAAATTTAGGATTGATTTTCAATAATCTCTTAAACTCTTTTATGTTTCCGTCTATTAGACGTTTTTTGGGTTTATCGAGATTAAATCTAGGATTGATTTTTAATAATCTCTTAAACTCTTTCATATTTCCGTCTCTTGGACGTTTGTTACGTTTTTTGGGTCTATCGAGATTAAATTTAGGATTGATTTTCAATAATCTCTTAAACTCTTTCATGTTTCCGTCTATTGGACGTTTGTTACGTTTTTTGGGTCTATCGAGATTAAATCTAGGATTGATTTTCAATAATCTCTTAAACTCCTTATCAACATTGAATTCAGCATTTTTCGAAGGCGTTCTCCTTAATTCCTTCATGCTATAATTAAAACAAGCATTTAAATGAAAGATTTTTATATAATGAATCACTGCAAGTGGCTTATGATTGGATCAGTAACCCCGTGTAACAAATCATGCAGAAGTGAGTTTTGTGGGTATCATATGCAAAGCTTTCGACGTGGAAGCCTTGGTCCGTTACCTTGTATTCTATGTGGAGTTGGGGTCAGGGGGAAATCACGGTTGTGTTTGAATTGCGGTGGTAAGCGATACAGGGAGTTGAAGCGTTATTATGATAAAAGAATAAAAAATGGACAATCAATCAGAAATTTTGACCCTGACGCTGACAAAGTCAGTATCCTTGACGCTGACAAAGTCAGTATCCTTGACAGAGTCAGGGATAAAATCATAAGAACTCCTCAAGACTACATCGAAAGATTTATCATTAAACCAAACGATGAATTAGACAAACAATAGTATTATGTATACGAATGAACCAAGAATTCAGACAACATCCCTTGATTACAAATTATGAAGCATCCAGTGATGGTACTGTCAGAAACCGTAGACTAAAGAAACCAGTTGGTGCTGTGAATAATCAAGGGTATTTGAAGTTTCGCGCTGGAGAGAAATTTTATCTCAATCATCGTTTCGTGTACGAGTGTTTTAATGGATTGATCGAGGATGATTTTGTTATTGATCATATCGATTCTAATCCAAAGAACAATTCTTTATCAAATCTACAGGCTATCACACAAAGTGAGAATTTGAAAAGAGGGAAGACTGGGAAATGCTCGAAAAAAGCGAGACCAGTAAAATCTTTTAATACAGCAACTAATGAAGAAAAAGTATTTCAATAAATGAATGAAGCCAGTAGGCACTTCGATATTTGTTCACCCTCAGTACGAAAAGTTGCAGAGGGGATAACCAAAACGGCGATTTCAAAAGGGACGGGACAAAAAATTCGATTTAGTTACGTCTAATGCGTCATATTTTTCATTTAGAAATATATCATTATTATAGAATAATGAATTCTGAAAACATGAATAGCATTTTATCCGAGATTTCAAAATTGAAAAGTTGGGATATTGAACTATCAGATGGGTTAAATCCTGATCAAATCATGTCTGATTTTCAGGATATTGAATACGGAGTTAACAACAATAAATATATGCTACCAAAGAAGTATGCGCTCATCAAAAGAATTCAGAATTCTATTCGGGACTCTCTCGCATTTTCCAGTGACGTAAGTGTGTTCGCTCCGTTGTATACCATCGTAGAACGAATACGAAAAGAATTGGGGTACGAATACGAATTGAAAAAGGAGGTTAATTCTAAAGTTAGAAACCTACGGGCGTTAATTCAAGAAAATGAACAATTTTGATTGACCGACCATTTATCATTATTTGATTGACCGACCATTTATCATTATTTGATTGTGACCGTCCCTCATAGAGATTTTAATTTTTTTTAGCATTTTCTGATTGATAATGTCAGAAACAGTGAATAAAAAATTGATGGCTGGTTCGGATTGATCAAAAATAGAATGGCGAAAGTGTGATATTAATTATTTTTATATACAATTTCCACACTTTCGCCATCATTGATAGGATGAAATAACACTTCCATGACCATCCGATGGTGTTAGGTCGGATTGAAAAATTGTTTTGCAATTGAAAAATTGTTTCTGATTTCAAATAATGGTCAATGAAGCATTAACAACCCGATTGGCTCGTGAACGACTGGATGCAATTAAGAGATTTGTACCAATTCGTGACTCTGTACGGAATAAACTGCAACAACGACAGAGTCTTCAGACTGATTTTGCTGCGGGATCTGAAGAATTGTTTAAACCAGTAACAACAGCAACGAAGGAGATAGAGCGTGCTATACTGGGAGATGATCCTGACGGTAAAAGAAAAGAAGAGGGTCTTATTCCTGTGTTAGAAAAAATAGCAAAAAGAACTAAACAAACAAAAAAATCCTTGCAATCACTTCCTCAGGATATATCAACCGCTTCGAAACGAACATTTAAAGGATTTCAGGAAGAACTAGTTAGTGGACTACCTAAATCAATTATATTTACCGAGAGCGCTAAACAACAAATTCTCAACGAGGATATAGACAATTTAGGTGAATTCGCTGCTAACAGCTATGATTCACAAGAGAAGTTTTTCACGGACAATTATTCGGATTATAGAATGTCACATAATGAATGGGCTGATATAGTGTATGAAATAAATACTGGGAGTTTAGATAGAAGGATGAAGGACTACAGAGACTTCAAAAGAAAATTTCAACTCCAAATAAGACAGCCATACGATGAGAAAAAATTTCTGGGGAGTGGTCTAGTTGGAAACGCTAGCGTTTCATGTCCTGGTAGTGTTCTCAGTGATATATCACGATTAGAGGTTCTTGTAGGAGGGTTCCGAGCCGGAAATAACTCACCGGAAATAATTAATGAAGCAGCTGATATCTGTAGACGATTATTTCAGGGTGGTATCATGGATATCAGCACATATCGAGATTTCATTGGCGAGTTAGTGGAAAGTGGGTATCATAGTGACTGAATTGAAAAGTCATTCGATTAGATAAATAACAATTAAAAAATTGTTTCTGATTTCAAATAATGATCATACACTACAATCATGATAAACCAACCCCCGTCTACGTAGTTAATTCACGGTTTCCGGTTTACAGAGCATACTACGGAGATGGTTTAGGTAATACCATTGCAGGGTTATTTGCGAGAATGGCTCCAAAAGTGATGCCGTTGGCTAAACAATTAGGAATGAAAGCAATTGATGTTATTCGTGCTGTTGGAGATCTTGCTGGAAAAGCGTTTTCAACTGCGAAGAATAAATTAACATCATTAGTGAAATCACGGATGAAATCCAAAGGATTTTCAAAACCGTTACCGTCTACAGCGGAAATGCCTGCAAGTGTTAGTAGAATTATAAATAACGCAGTAGATGAAAAATTAGCGTCGATGGTTTTAACCCCCGACCAAAGCAATATTGCAAATATGATAGCAGGAAGTGGCTTTAAAAAACTACGTCGATGAAATGGAAAATCGCGATTTAGACTCTGATAAATAGAATAAAATGTTCAAACAGTCACGTGATCCAGCATTTGATATAGACGCCCCAGTTGGCAAGGATGATTCTGTACGCGATTATCAATATTACGCCTATCATGCCATAGACTCAAATAGTCGAGCAAGAATTGATCTTCAAGTCCATGATACCAGTAAATACTTTTTACCCGCTGAAGCGTTTATTGAAGTAGAAGGAGAAATTGTAACAGCTGCTGATACTCCTGCTGTACCAGCACCGTATCCAGCTGGTACTCAAGTCGGTTTTGTCAATAATGGTATCATGGCGCTATTTGAGAGTGCTAGATATCTCATTGATGGAAAAGAAATCGAGTCGATAGATCGTGATGTTGATGTGGCTACAACAATAATCGGGTTAGCGAGATATTCCGATGATTATACAAGATCAGCAGGACCTTCTATGATGTTTGCAAAAGATAGTAGGAATACCGCTGGAGGAAATCCATTTGTTGTAAGACGACCAAAGAATAATGCTGGTGCCGCTGATGTTGATGTTGAAAATATGATTATAAACAACGACCCTAATTTCAATCTAGGAGCTGCAACACGAAACTCAATGTTGGGAGTAGGGCGTAAATCATTTTCATGCGCGATTCCACTGCATCATATATTTGGATTCTGTAGAAACGTCAGAAAAGTTATCTATGGAGCGAAGCATACAGTATCGCTTGTACGAAAGAGTGATGATAATGACGCAATCTGGAGGATTCCAGCAGACAATGCAAATCCAAATGCTGATGCCGGTAAAGTCAATTTAACAAAAATATCATTGTGGATGCCAGTGTTGACTCCAGCAATCACCGCAGAAGAACGATTACTATCATTTATGGACCATGGAGGAAAGTCGTTGTTAAGTTGGTTATCAGTGAGTACAGATGTGAAGCAATCAAATAACAACGGGTTATTCACTTGGAACCTAGCATCAAAACAAGGTGTTGCTGCGCCACGTCATATATTCGTAGCGTTACAAGATAACGCACGAGTTGGCAATCAACTCTCCAGCCATATGATATTTGATCAGTTAGGTGTTAAAGACGTCTCACTGAGAATAAACGGCCAGCAGGAACCATCCGAGGATATACAACTTAATTACACAGAAAATCATATCGCACGAGTTTATCATCGTCTGTTGTCATTTATGGCACGCGACCAAAATGTGGATACTGGTTTGCAAATATCACAATACGACTTTAAAAATCTGTATCCGATCTATTACTTCTCACTGGAACATCTCGATTTGATGAGACAATCTGTCGTTGATATACACTTTAGAGCTAATGTGCTTCGTGGTGCTATTGCTGATTATAGAGCGGTTGCTGTTATTCTCAGTGATAAATCAATGCTACTCGAAGGTGTTGGAGGAAGAATGAGAGTGGTAGATGCCCCAGTAGAAAATCTTTGATTTTCAAAAACATGTAATTGAAATCGTAAACGATTTTCTCGATTTAGAATCAATCTATTATGTATAATGTCATATAGTGTTATTAGTGTTGCGTTAACTCCCGGTCAATTAAAAAAATTGCAATCAGAATCGGCTAAGCGATGTGGAACCACAATCACGTTGAAACCCAACCAAATGACTGGTGGTGCAAATAAACTATCGCTGACAACTCGTCAGGTGAAACATTTCAATGATGCACTTGCAGCCAAAAAAGGTGTTCAGATTACTCTTTCTGCGGCTGCTATCAAAAATATGATTAAAACAGGCGGTATATTTCCGTTGTTAGCTGCGATTCCAGCATTGATTGCAGCAGCAACCCCAGCGGTGGCTAAAGCAGCGGCGTTAGGAGCCGTTGGTACTGCAGCAGGAATGGCACTAAAGAAGGCAACTGGGAAAGGATATAAAAAAAAGGGAAAGGGTCTAAGACTACCAGGAACCCCGTATTCGTGGTACAGCGGAAAGGGTCTAAGACTACCAGGAACGATTTATTAATTGAGGAACCTATGGTTCCCAAATCTTCGATGGTTCCTATGTCCAATTTTGATTTAATGGATGCTGCTAAAAAACTAGCGATTAAAAACTTCAGAGGTATCTTTATGAAAGATCAATTACCTCATCAACCAAACAGCGTTGAAACCGGAATCATTAATTTAGATAACAGCACCGGACCTGGAACTCACTGGGTTGCATACGCTATTGATCCACGTGGGATTGTTTATTTCGATTCATATGGATTAGCCCCACCAAAAGAGTTTTTGCGTTATATAAAAACCCTTCCAATGAAGACTTGGTATTCTACGCTACCAACACAAACAATGATTGACCCACCGATATGTGGCAGCGAAGTATTAAATGTCCTTAACGCTATTTCTAACTCCTTGAGTAACCCAAGCGGAAAACCACCACATGTTGTCGTGAATGAATACACTAGTAATCGCTGGAGAAAATCGAAGATTTTTCAACGAAGTCGTCAAAAACGATTTTAGAGAGAGAAAGAGTTTTACAATAACATGATTGATATTTGGGGGAGATCATTGAAACCCAAACCCGATGGCACTGTACCCCCTGATTCTCTCAAGGATATAAAAAAAACAATCAAAGATGAAATCGCTGAGACATTAAATTTAACAAGTGTTGACCCGAACGAAATAGTTGTATTTCAGGACAAACAGGGTAAATTGAAATCCAGTGATGTGTCGTTGGATGATATTTTAGTTAAACAACGAAACGCAATCGAAAATACTATCGCGCTTTTTTCCGATCAGGGTAAATTGAAAACTAGTGATGTGTCGTTGGATGATATTTTAGTTAAACAACGAAACGCAATCGAAAATACTATCGCGCTTTTTTCCGATCAGGGTAAATTGAAATCCAGTGATGTGTCGTTGGATGATATTTTAGTTAAACAACGAAACGCAATCGAAAATACTATCGCGCTTTTTTCCGATCAGGGTAAACTCAAACCGGGCGTACCCCTCTCGTCTATTACAGATAGAATAATTGATCTCGGCGATTCTCTGTTGGAACTAACAACACTTGAATCTAAAATTGAAGAAAACGGAAAACAGTTTATATCATTTCGTAGAAATATCATTGATAAATTTATTGGAACCCCGTTGGATAAAATTGAAATAAAACTCCCTGATATTAAAAAATCCATCGATGAGACAAAAAACTTCATCGAAGCCGTCAAAGGTGATTTTTCGAGGATGATAACAATCATTGAAAAAACAAAAATTCCTCATGAGAAAACCAACAACGTGGTATACACAATCCAACACGGATCATTTGAGTGGACACCTACAAACAACAAATTAAATATCACTGCAACCGTTAAGGGTATTTATCGATTAACACTAGTAACACCATTAACTCAATTTAATATATCATCGTCGAGTTCATCCGGGGTTAATAATACGATTTCAACGATCATCGACAAGGATACAACTGAAAAGTTCACTATAACAGCTACTGATAAAAATTTGATTGGAGTTTCAGCAACCTGGTATGTGGAATTCGTAGCGGATTTAAGTAAATAACTAAATCGTTCGGATTTCACAATTGAAAACGCTAGTGTTTTTAAAATAAAAATGATTTCATCAACGCAATGTCGCTATGATCAGGTCAGAGAATTTCAGAATAGACTCAAAACCCTCGCCGAGGAGTATCAAATAAAAATAAAAAAATACCGACGAAAAATCACTGCAATTGATGTTATTATATACTCGGTGTCAAGCGTTCTCACTGGCGCCGGAATAATACTTGCATCGGTTACAATGATTGCCCCGGTCGTAGTTCCAATTTGCATTTCTGCGGTGGCTACAATCGGGGGTATATCAACCGGGATAGCAAAAAAGATATCATCATGCAGCCAGAGTAAACTGCAGAATTACTTACTTCAATTTCATATTGCATCAACCGCATATTCGCAGTTATCCCTGATGATATCGTCGTCACTCGATAATACAATTATATCAGATAGTGAATTCTCAGAGATGGTCAGTATTTTTGATTCCGCGATATCGAAATTAGAGCGACAACATGAGTATAATAACAATGACAACACCGATGGAATCAGAAAACACGAACCCAAAAAACAAAATGATCTCAATAATATCAACCATACCAGATTGTGAGTTCTCAGTGATGGTCAGTATTTATGATTCCTCGATACCAAAATTAGAAATAAATCATGAGTATAATAACAATGACAACACCGCAGGAATTACTTCAACGAATAGTGGAGAACACGAACCCAGTACAAACAAGCATGATATCAATAACATCAACGAATCCAGAATTCAGTGTGAATTTCCCCTCTCCGGTCCCAGTGAAGGAGATAGCGCTAGCAAAATTACGAGTATACCACAGTTGGCCTAATATCAGATCAAAATCATTTGGTGGTCAACAACCCAATAATTCACTGGTATTTGCAAATAAGAATAAAGACGACGGTACCCCAGACTGGAACGTCGTTTCGATACCAACAGGGTCATACCAAATCGAACAAATCAATGATGAATTCGCGCGTAGAATAAAATCGATTACTGGAAAAGAATCAAAAATCGCTATAACAGTTCATGAACCGACGCTATCATCCGCAATTGAGATAAGTACAGAAGGATACGTCGTAGATATCTATCAGAGTTCTATTAGAACCGTATTAGGATGGCCTGAATTACCACCCGGGGAAGAAACCGTTAAATTACCAGAACCACAAAAATCTGATTATATCACAGACAAAATAAAACCTAAAAATCCAATAAGGAGTTATAAAAAATACAACTTATTTATAGAGTTTTTTGGGTTAGGATACGAACTTAGGGCGGAGGGTGGACCATTGCAAGAATATAATTTTGTTAACGAACCTGAAATCATTAAAAATTTCACAGCAATGAATAATGATTTATCGCTGTTGTTAATATCTCTTAAATCCGGCTCTCTCAACCGAGATGAATTTATCAGCGTCGTAGAAACATGCAATAAAATTATCGACGATATGGAAAAATTTAATTCACAAATTATTCAAGTAATACTCAATGATAAAAACCCCACATCGAGAACAGGATTTGCAAATCGATATAAAATCCGCGTTGAAAATATCCCAAAATTTAAACTACCAGGATATAACGTACCGGAACTAAAAAAACTTCTCAGTGACGCCATCGATGTTGGTTTTAAAATAATTCATGATGCATGGAAAAAAACATCATCACCGGAAATAAAAATCCTCAAACATAATAATGACCCAGATGGTGGCGGCAGGCATATCGCTCCGTTCAACGTGAATATATCCTCAGTGATTGCGCTCAATTTAGTATGTGATGTTATCGAAGGAAGCTATCAAATTAATCTCGAACGATCAAATCAAGCTCAGCAAGGATATATTCTTTATTCGTTTGCACCAACAGCTCCTCCAGGATACCTAATTATTGAAAACCCAATTAATCCTGTCTACATGCGATGCCATAATAATTCGTTAACCAGAATTAATTTCAAACTCACAGATCAGTCCAATAATCTAATTGATCTACAAGAGGAGGTGTTAGTGATTAGTTTGTTTGTGAAATCCTGAAAGGATTTTCGTCCTAAGGACTTTCATCATAAAGACTGGATCAAATCATTTATTATTTTTTGTTAACCCATAGCAGCAGAGAGGGTGATGACAACAAGTTGCGACCAAAATTGATTAAAAAATCGTAAAATCTCCGTTTTCATTTTTTTAGTTAAAATGAGATTTCGTAGGGAAGGCTCGTTAAGATTTCAATAAATTTTTTGTCTGAAAACGTTGTAGGGTTCATTTTTTTTGGTTAAAATGAGATTATAGGACGGCTCGTTTTAGGATTTCAATCAAAAAATTGATTGAAAAATCGTAAAATCTCCGTTTTCATTTTTTTAGTTAAAATGAGATTTTGTAGGGAAGGATCGTTTTAAGGATTTCAATCGAATTTTGTTTCAAAACGTTGTAGGGTTCGCCCTTTTTTTGGTTAAAATGAGATTATAGGACGGCTCGTTTTAGGATTTCAATCAAAATTTGTCTAAAAACGTTGTAGGATTCACCCTCTCTGCTGCTCATTCTCTTAATCAGGGTGATAAACGACAGTCACTTGTCGTTGAATAGGAAAAAGATCCTGAGATCTCCTGTTTGTTTCAAAGGGTCATAAATGAGACTGAAGCTACTGAAGTTCCTGTCTGTTATTTCATTAAAAATGGAATTCTTATGAGAAAATGGAGACCTTCTGAGGTACCTGCTGGTGATGAGTGGTCAGTGAACTATCAAATAGTAGTTCCAAAACCTTACAGACAGGAAATACTTAATCTGGCCCATGAAACTCCTTTGGCTGGTCATTTAGGGATTAATAAAATGTATCACAAGATCTTAACTCATTTTTATTGGCCAAAAATCAAAAGTGATGTTGCCAAATACTGTAGATCTTGTCATGCTTGTCAAATGGTAGGAAAACCCAATCAGAAGATACGTAAGGCTCATCTGCAACCTATTCCTACGTTTGATGAAACATTTAGTGGAATTATGGTAGATTGTGTGGATTCCTTATCTAAGACCAAGTCAAATAATCAATTAAAGTTAAAAATGAAAGGGTTGATAGAAATACAAGGGAGAGAACTTTTGAGTCTGATAATGGAGTTGTGTTACTCTTGTTTATTCTTCTTACTTTTCTTCAAATTAGATATTACGGCCCTTACAAAGTTAAGAAGAAAATGAATTAGTTAAATTATAGTATTAGTGCTCCTGGGATCTAAATTAATTATAGGAGTACCAGTGTATTGAAAGAAATAGCCATGTTAAAAATGTAATTAATTTAATTGTACCAGTCCCTCTTAGCGAAGGAATATCATCAGGATTCGACTGATATTGGAGCGACGAATTGTTGGAATTCAGAAATTATAAAAAAATCTAGACCAGAAACTTTCACATTTGCAAGTGCAAGAAAGAAATGAACTGAAAGTTATTATTATATGAGCACTTATGTCCAGATATTCTTACCAGGACAAACAAAATTTTCATGACGTTGAAATTGAAAGTTTCAAACAGCATCCATGCAGGATGAGTCCACTCAAACAGGAATATTTGAAAAAGGAAATTCAATATTTGCTGGAGAATGATTTTATCAAGCCCAGTGAAAGTGATTGGAGTTCACTATGCATACTTGTTCCTAAACCAGATAAAACTCTCCGTATGTGCACTGATTATAGGAAGGTGAACAGAGTGATAAAAACAGATTCATTCCCATTAACAAGAATTGACTATTCTATTGATAAAATTGGGAATGCCAAGTACGTCACCAAATTCTGACCTTCTGAAAGGATTTTGGCAGATTCCACTACGGAAAGAGCAAAGGAAAACTCAACATTGTGACTCCATAAGGACTCTATCAATATAAAGAAAGTCCATTTCAACGTCTCATAAAAATGTTCATCTCTGGTCTAGAGATTTGTGACGTCATCATCTACAACGACACCTGGAGAGAACATCTAGCAACATTTAGAAAATTCTTTGACAGACTCACTAATACGTATCTGACTGTTAATGTATTTAAAAGTGAGTTCTGTTGTGATTGTGTGCCTTTCCTAGGACATTTTGTGGGACATGGACAAGTTAAAAATTTGAGGCTATTTCTTGATAATATAATTGTAGACACTCTTTCCCGTGTATAATAAATTATATTGTGTAATTTATAACCTCAGATGTAAATTGGTTTGTGATAAAAAGAAAGTTTTATCATATAAACCTTTCTTTTTATTTGATGGGGGAAGGTGTTACGGCTATTGGATTTAATTTTATTTATTTTTAATTATTAAATCCAAAATTGTCATTTAGGATTTATTATTCATTAAATGGGAATTTTTTCTAGAAACCTGGACTTTACTGATAAACAGGTTGACCTTGGCTTACAGTGGTCTAGTTCCTGACCTTGCTTTAGACATTGTCAACAAGCCTCTAAATCTATTGGTCAATTTCAAAGACAACATTTTTATTTTTAGTTCTTAGGGGTAGGAAAAATCTAGAGTATGTTATTTTTAGTAAAGGTAGTCTCTTTCTGTGACCTTCCATGAACTTCTATCAATTTCTAGAAAAGCGCGTGATCACTTGTTTACTTCAGAAAAACAATATATATAGCAGTATTTTAGAAGCTGACATTAGTAGAATCTTTGGGCTGTAAGTTATTGGTTGTGTATTTATGTTTGAGTGTTAATATTATTCTGGACTTGTGTCAATTCGATGGAAAAGAAGAATTATTCTATTTATCTGGAAAAGGACATATGTTTCATAATTTCATCTGGATGATTTAAAAACAAGAACTGTACCACGTGACATTGTCAGCCATTTTGGATTACATCGTCAAGATTCGAACCTGGAACTATTAGAACATTTATTTATCAGGACTTGCAATTCCATTAGTGGATTATTTTGTGAATTCTATATTTGTTGGATTTGATTCTCTAAAACCGTAAGTTTATTTATTTTATGAAAATAATTGTACTTAAATTAATCATTGTTAAAGTTTTACAAGCTTGTTAGTTTTCACTCTTTCTGTGTTGCTGCTTATTCGAGCCTAAGCACGTAACAATATATATATATACATATATATATATATATATATATATATATATATATATATATATATATATATATATATATATATATATTAAATTGTGATAAGAATGGCAATATATATATATACTTAACATTTATCAAAATGAGTTTCATCAAAATTTGTCTTCTTAGTTCTGCAATATCCGAATGACATGACCCATGTAATGGCAAACCTAATACTCAGAGAACCTGTACTATAATTTCGATTACATTTAAAATTGATATTACATTTAAAATTGATATTACATTTAAAATTGATATTACATTGATATTAAATTTGATATTACATTGTATTACATTTGATATTACATTGTATTACATTTGATATTACATTGTATTACATTCTCCTTACGGAACTAAACTGACTCAATATAAAGGTAGAATGAGCTGGATCAACAGAAAAACAAACTCCATCTATTCCAGACCAACTTTAAAGTTTTTGCAATGTACGTTTATTCACAATATGACACTACAATCACCCTGTACTTACATGGACGCGAATAAACTATAATAATGAAGACCTTGTATAGGGCTTAATCTCTAGAAGCTCTAAATGCTTTTTGTTAGAAAACACCTATAACATAAAGCACCTATATCTTACATACAGAAAAACACTATGAAATTAGAAAACATTAAACATGCTGAACTATTTGGGGTAGGAAAATTATTATGTCTTAAGTTTGTTCTTATAGTCGAAATAGGTGAGGTTTAAAAACATCCTTGAATGGAATCACCGTTTGTTTGTGTCTAAGTTCAGTGAGCAATTGTTTCCACGTTGCTGAGCCCTGATATTCAAACGAACGTTGCCCATATTAATCTGTTTCATAGTGGGGATAGTGAGTCTACGATTTTCAGACGAGGAGCGCAATTATCTTGCTGGTACATACACATGGGTGAGGTCGGATAGGAATGTTGGACTGGAGTCCGTCAGTGAAAGGTAGCACAGAGAACACATTTTGTGTTTAATTAAGGATCTATTAGATAGCCACTGTGTGATGATATATAGCAGCGGAGAGGTGTGCTCTAATCGTGGGATTCTAACGATGATCAGGGCAGCTGTGTTTTGAATGTGTTAAAGTTTTCGAAGTAGATATTGAGACCAACCAGACAGAACTGAGTCACAATAGTCAACTATTGAAAGTACTAATGAACACAGAAGTGATTTAGTGGCGACAACTGCTATTTACGAATGGAGCCTATGCGTCTCAGCACAAGATATGCAGCCTTGCAAATGGTCATGACATCTTGGTGCAATGTGCGAGTAACACCTTGGGTTCTTACTGACTGTGTGAATTTAATGTTGGTGTTGATGATTCTTTTAATTTAGTTAATGTATGAAAACGTTGTTTAGTTGTGATCAGAATGGCCTCAGTTTTACTCAATTTTAACATCATTTCTCTGCAGCTTGTCACATGTCGTCCACAATTTTACATAAAAAATGCATCTCTTTACACCTTGGATCGTAGAATCAGCTTCAGTGGGGTGGCTAGACTTGTATATTCCTGTACATTTGGGTGTCATCAGCTCACATTTGGTGAGATACTGAATGATGATCTATGACACTTGAATGCAGCTGAGTACATAAAATGAAAAGAACATGTCCAATAACAGACCTCTGTGGAACACCACAACATAGATCATCTGGGCTGGCTGGAGTTTATTCCATTTGCAGATGCAATTTGTGTCCTGTTAACTAAGTATGACTTGAAAAAGTGTAAGGCTGTATTGTTAATATCAAATACACGCTGGAGACGATGAAGTAATATATCATGGTCTATTGTGACAAATGCTGCGGACAAATCATGGAGGGTGAGGACTGCAATATTTCTTCTATCCAAAGCAGAGAGAATGTCATTAATATTTTTAGAAGTGTAGTTTCAGTATTATGCCAAGGGCAATATGCAAACTGTACAAATGAGATACAAGATTTTTAGAACAACTTTGTCTGAGATTTTGTTTATTTGAATGGGGTATTATAAACTGGGCGTTAGTTTTTTTAAATCGTTATGGTCAAGTGTTGGTTTCTGCAGCAGCGGCTTTACAATGGCAGCTTTGAAACAATCCCTCGGATGAAAGAGACATTTTTTAATAACATTAGTTAGTGAAGGTAATATTGTGTCTACGCATTTAAGCAGCAGTGATATTAGAATTGGATCAAGTTTACATGACTTTGGTGTACTCTTCATCACGATTTTCAGTACTAAACCCATTGAGGCAGGTTCAAGTGCCCCTTAAGGATGTCACTGAAATTATGTATCATCACAGTATGCTGACGACGAGTCAATTGAAATTGTGTTGTCAAACGTATCTCTAATGATTTGTACTTTGTCACTGTATAAATTTGCAAATATTTCCGGAAGGTCTACTGGAGAGAAAGTAGTTGGAAGTGGTGTACATTTGTTTGTGGGATGATTTGGCTAAATGGACTATGTTTGTGATGTTCTTCTTAGCGGCTTCAAAGATTTGTTCATGAATAGTGAGCCTGATGGAAAGCCGAAGCCAATCTGATGTCTTTTAGCAGTACGAAGCTGGTCCATAACACTACTATATCACGGATAACAGTTTTTAATTGATACTCTGCACATGGTAGCTGGATAATGTTTTTCAAGTAATGAAAGCAGGTAGTTATCGAATTGTTCTACTGTAGAAGGTAAGAAAGTTCTTAGGATTTCTTGGATGTCATGCATTAGTTTGGTTATATTTATCATACGGTTGCGTCTCTTAGTAGCAAATAAAGTTGGAGGGTTAGGGACTGATACGTCGAGATGGCATATAATGCAGACGTGATTTGATGCAAATTCGTGGGATACAAGGGTGGATAGCAGAATAATATCATCAGGTCTATCAAGAATCTAGTCTAAACTGTGATCATGTTTATGGGTCGGTTGGTTAACGGACTGTTTAAGATTGATAGCATGAATATAATCTAGGAATGTTGACGTGTAAGGACAGGCAAAGTGAAAGTTAAATCCCCAAGAATAATTAGGTTGCCATATATCCATTTCCCATACTCCAGAAGATTCGAAAACTGCTCCTAAAAGGAGATTCAGTCACCTTGTCTCCCTACTAGGAGAAGGGCGGTAGAGGCAGAAAAAATGGACTGACCTTTGTTCCAGTGTGAGTCTTGTTTGGACTAGTTCAAACGATGTGTGGCACATATTGAAGGTTGTGTTGTACTTAACACATTTTATCATGGAATTCTTTTGCGATGACAGCAATTCCGCATCCGTGTATGTTGCGAGGAAAGACTTTATGGAGTAAGCGGTGGGTGTAAAATTTGCGCAGTTGGACTCATCACCTAATGTTTTAGCCATGTTTTCGTTATGGAAGAAGACGTCGATATTCTGTTCCATGATAAAATATACTATTTCTGTGAGCTTTCCGGTGGTCCTACTGAATGGGCGTTGAATAATGCAATACCCAGTGGTATCTCTGAGACAGTTGACACAACGGTTGACAATTTAAGATGGATTTGCACCAGGTAATCATAAATAACGGCCGAATTGTTAAATTTTTTAGCTGAAAAGGGAGAAAGGAAGATACTGGAATCTCTTATTCCTGTTCTATGCTGGCCAGCTTTGAAACCACGTTTACTTTTTCGCTTCCGTTTACATTTAAGTAATGATGAATGTCGTCCCAGCTCGTTTAGTCTCAAGCACAATGTAGTATGAAGAGCCCAGGAGTGGTCATTTATAGCAATTAATCGTCCATCATATCATAATAGCATTGACTGGCGATTACGCGATGGCGGTTTATTAAAAACAAAACAAAGGACATCTTAACACTTGAACAAGACAGCTGAGAAAAATTCTGTTTTCGATTCCAAAAGAAGGAGACGATGAAACACATACGAACTGAACAGCTTATGCATGATACAAGACAATAATGTAGACGAAGATAGACTACATATATATCATGAAAAATAACATAAAAAACGGAATCGCTGCGTCAAGCCGGTTAAGCGATTGCGGACATCTTTCCGGATTCACCAAATATCTATTATCAGCTAAGAAAAAATCTTAAAGACTACATTCATGTAGACAAGATTATCCGATAATAAAATAGCTTGCTTTTAGGTATGTCTAAATTTTGTCCTTATAGCAGAGGTGTCTGGTGGGCGAAGCATCTGCCATCTCTAATGTATGTGGATACCAATTGTTAAACGTCTACAAAATTTAGCACTTTTAAACAACATAATAATACCAAAATGTTTCTTTTTAGGCGATGTAGCTAAAGTTATAAAATTGAACCAAGGATATATTCATCTATCGATACAAACGATACAAAATAGCAATTCAAAGAATGGCACTGGATGCTAATAGGTGTCACGATGAAAGACGTGGATAAGAACGAAAGAAGACGATTGTTTAACAAAGTAAGTTAAATTGTGGTTACAATTGGCGCAACGATCTATATTCCACATGACGGTTTACTTGTGAGATCCGTGGCAATACTTTCAACTGGATGGCGACTAAGGAAAACTAATCTGACACATATATTCCGTGCAAATTAATAGTGGTAAATTACTAGTGACTTAGGTTAAAAACCCCCAACCCCAAGTGACAGTTAATGCCGTTTAAAATTAGCCCTCACCCAAACACCGAAATAACCATTTATTCGCAGGACTGCCGAGTACTCAGAACACACTATTAGAAGCTTTGTAACTGACTATCGATCAAGTCAAATAGTCAAATCTGATATCCTGAAAGAATGTTTACTTTGCAGACAAGATGAATATCTTTTCCTGAAAACCTTTGATCCACACAAAATTGTAGTTTTATAAAACCACCAAATATTCAGTCTATCCGATTCTGTATCATAAACGATTGTGACTTGCAGACCACAACACTTTACCGTAGGGCAACGCTGAGCTCGAGCATGTAAAAAAGTGAAAGTTATACAGAAACATTTCATTCCGAATACAAACAACGAAATATATAGATCTTGAATAAATAGTTCAAAAGAGCAAGCTGGACGCATTATTAGTTAATTTTTTTTCCAGTGCGATTTTTTGTCTTGTGATCAAAATCATACAGTACTCTGAAAGACAAGCAATGCATAACGACTTTTCCACTCCCATACCATCAAAAGCAACACGATTCATGTTCCTTACTATTCTACTAGCAATATCGATACAGCACGACCTTTCTACTTTACTGGCAAAAGTGATGGCGTGCATGTACATATTTACAGATCTCATCCATGCACTCGCAAACCCTATTTGTGTCGCTATTGTGACTTAGACATTTGACTCTAAACATTTAAAGAGTGACACTAGGATTTAGGTGCAATACACAGTACCAAATTGGTAGCCATGTCCCGATTTATCTACTCGGAACGATGGCACCAAGTACTGTGTTAGTTATGGTGTTAAGATCAGTATAGAAACGCATCTTTCCTGGAACATGCCAGATGGTTTCCGTGTTCTCACTTCCTATATTTGGTGGAGCATTATTTGTATCTACTTGGACATTTTGTAGTTTGCCTCCTGAAATACCAGAATGCATTTACAGAAAGGAGTTTTTGCAGATTCAAGTGAAATGCAAAGAACAATAGCTGCAAATATGGCATCTATGTTGACAACAATGGTACCTGAATTTGATTTAATTGCTTGGCAAGTGTACAGATAGTCCGACATTGATCAACTAACTATATGCAATGCAGAAACGACTCAGAGCCAAGAATTCCACAACACTAGAATACAATAAAGAATTTGTCCACAAAATGAAGACTTAGAAAAGATGAACAATCTTTAAAAGAAGTGTCACCGTAAGACTAGGCTTCATCAAGATATTGGCGTTACAACGTCACTTGCAATACATCGCTTAAATGGGTGACGCCATGGTTTACATACACTGGGCCAGGCAAAACTTGGTCAAGAGAAAATACGAGAAGATAATTTTAAAAATGACAATGACTTAGTAAAATATGTCTTTCACGAATTTATGTTCCAAAGAAACAGAAAACTAGGTTAGTGACAAATGGAACAACGGGACAGAAACAGCAACAGCGGAGGTGCTACGAAAAAAAAAACCCACGAAGGATGAGATGACCTGGAATGTAACTAGAAGACTGAGGACTTCTGGTTCTCTTTTAGAAAAAGCCGTCACTTAGCTGTAGTGAGACCGAAGGATAGTCATTGTCGTCCACCAGATGGTAAAAACCAAGTCCGCTCATCAAACAAAATGGCCATTTTCAGGGCTTCTGGCATCTAAAGAAACGAAACAAGTCAATTGTAAATTCTTATGTTTTGTGCTGGGTATGCTTGTCTATCCTTTTGTATATCTTTGTACCCCTCCCACTAAATCAAAGCTTTAAACCCTTTTCGGGATGCAATTTGTTGGTTGTTTTGTATGGGTAAAAATGTTAATATATTGTTGTGTTCTTGGATAGTATTTAAAAAGCGGTTGCTAGATTAAAGAGTGTCTGTAATCACAAAGTGATTGATATAATTTGTGGTTTGTTTGGATTAGCTTGATAGTATATGTAGTTTACTTTTATTCTAAAAGGGTAGATGTGGTTTGATTGGAATGAAATAAAATAGGTGCTGGAAATCGTAGTGGTGTATATAACAATAAAGATGCGTAGTGGATTGCAAATGAGTGTATTGGCATATAAATACATTTATACCATTGCCATTCTATTTTGACATCATAAGCGCTTTGACCTTATAAATTCATATGACCCAAGACTGCCTCCTACTCATTTAAACCCATGGATAATGTTTGCGTATAATTTCCCGTATAAACCGTGCTACACGTTTGATCTCAAACTGCCCCCACCAGAGGCGTAGCGATGATATTTTGCGCCCGGGGACAAACTATAAAATTGGCGCCCCAGCGATCTTGTGACAGATTTATTACCCTTGTTTTCTTATTATAATGTAACATTGTAAGCCTCATTTTGGCGTCCCTGTACCTTGGCGCCCGGGGACATATGTACCCCCGCCCCCCCCCCCCCCCCCCCCCGCTACGCCTCTGGCCCCCACCAAAGTTAATTCTATGAACAATGTTTACATTGGATAATGAGTAGGGCTCTAAATAACCTCATTCTACTACTTATATCCATAATTACTAAAGTATTGCCAATACAAATAACCTCATTCTACTACTTATATCCGTAATTACTAAAGTATTGCCAATACAAATAACCCCATTCTACTACTTATATCCGTAATTACTAAAGTATTGCCAATACAAATAACCCCATTCTACTACTTTCATCAGTAATTACTAAAGTATTGCCAATACAAATAACTCCATTCTACTACTTATATCCATAATTACTAAAGTATTGACAATACAAATAACCTCATTCTACTACTTATATCCGTAATTACTAAAGTATTGCCAATACAAATAACCCCATTCTACTACTTATATCCGTAATTACTAAAGTATTGCCAATACAAATAACCCCATTCTACTACTTTCATCAGTAATTACTAAAGTATTGCCAATACAAATAACTCCATTCTACTACTTATATCCATAATTACTAAAGTATTGACAATACAAATAACCTCATTCTACTACTTATATCCGTAATTACTAAAGTATTGACAATACAAATATCTCCATTCTACTACTTATATCCATAATTACTAAAGTATTGCCAATACAAATAACCTCATTCTACTACTTATATCTATAATTACTAAAGTATTGCCAATACAAATAACCCCATTCTACTACTTATATCTATAATTACTAAAGTGTTGCCAATACAAATAACCCCATTCTACTACTTATATCTATAATTACTAAAGTATTGCCAATACAAATAACCTCATTCTACTACTTATATCCGTAATTACTAAAGTATTGCCAATACAAATAACCCCATTCTACTACTTATATCCGTAATTACTAAAGTATTGCCAATACAAATAACGTAATAAACATTCCAACTTCCGATTTATTCAATCCCTTTGATGACAATGCACATTTATTTCATGTTACGTTTAATTTATGTAAAGTGTATTATGTAGCGGCAAGGCCGGGAAACCAAATGTAATCCGATTCAAAACATTAATATAATTAATTATTTAATTTAATAGTTATCAAACTAAATTAGCCAATTGTAGGAAGATTAAATTGCAACAAGTCATGTCAGGCATGGTTTTGTGAAGAAAAAAAAATCATAAAATATTTTATAATCTTAAATTTGAGATTTTGTATCATTTTCACAAAGCTTTGGTTACCAATATGAATTCTGCACTGAATATTTGACGGACATAGTGAATTGTAATAAATTCCTAGTAGTTGTTATTATCTCAGAGAATACATTTGATTTTTTGCCAAGAGAATTTCAATGATATTTGACGAGTTAGATGAATACCGTTATTCTTTAGGAGAAATAAATCGGCAAAATTGAGGTGCCAGTCGATCACATTAATGTTTATTACAATAAATTTTACAAGCTCTAAATCATGAACATGTTGCCTATATTGTGCTGAAAAATGGCGTTAAACCATAAAAAACAAAACAAAAACAAACACCTACTTGACGTCGCAGTGTTTGCTTATTGAGCAAAAGTTACTGAAATTTATAAAGTTGTATTTATTATATATATTATATATTAATCTATTTTTCTTTTGATATAAATTTAGTGTTTATGGAGAATAATTTTGTATTCAAATAAATATGTTTCCGGTCCAGCAATTGAGCTTTTGGTAAATGGCTAATTCAGGTACAATGAGAGGTAAAGAAGTTAATTATATCTGAGCCTGACATTTTCACCAGCCTTTAAAGGTCTACGTTTTATTGAATCTTCCTGACATTTTACGACACCACATGGATCATTTATGATTTGAGTGAAAAATGTACTTTTAAAATATCAGGTCATCTGAAAACCATGTTATAAGTAGCACATATATTGGTCTTCGTAGTTTGCAATGGCTGGTGCGCATCATAATGTTTTACAAAAATATAGGTTATTATAACAAACATGTGCTTTCATTCATACTTAGATGTTGGCATTTTGTATAATGCATAGTAATGCATGTGAGAATCAGACAGATTTAAAGGTCATCCGAATGAAGCAAATGAGATTGATCCACTTTACAAGTTGGCATTAGTACTACATTTCTGGAATGCTTAATTTAATGTTACAGAATATTTAATTCTAACGCTTTTGTTCTTCGTGATTTCTCTTTGAATAAATACTAAGAAGTACCCTTACATAGAATTACCCTTAAATAATTATCACGTCATTATGCTGAGTTGGGTTAATGGAATTCTAGTCTGCATTCAAACCTGTCTATCGTGTTTTGAAACAATATATTATAAAGTTCGTGTTAACATGCTGATGCCGCATACATACATACACACACACACACACACACACACACACACACACACACACACACACACACACACACACACACACACATACATACATACATACATACATACATACATACATACATACATACATACATACATACATACATACATACATACATACATACATACATACATACATACATACATACATACATACATACATACATACATACATACATACATACATACATAGGAGAGGGATGAGCAGAAGTGTAGAAAGTGAAAATTATATATTTTTAGTTATACAGCATGTTTTAGTTTAATTTGCATTTGGCTCACGAGAGAGAGAGAGAGAGAGAGAGAGAGAGAGAGAGAGAGAGAGAGAGAGAGAGAGAGAGGGATTCAATTAATATAGTCTCTCTGTCTCTGTCTCTGTCTCTTTCTCTCTCTCTCTCTCTCTCTCTCTCTCTTTCTCTCTCTCTCTCTCTCTCTCTCTCTCTCTCTCTCTCTCTCTCTCTCTCTCTCTCTCTCTCTCTGAGCCAGACTATTTTTATAGTTTTTCTCAGATGCTCGTCTGCTTCCTATTATTTCCAATGTTTTGACAGGACGCCATTAAAACAAGTAACTGTTATAGCTTACGTCATTTTTTGATGATAATCTGAGGATAGTTGTCGGGATTATTCAATAATGAATCATTGACAATACACACACACACACACACACACACACACACACACACACACACACACACATCAAACAAAAGCTTTGCATACTTTCACAAAATATTCTCTTCAATCTACACTCTTTAGCGTCTGTTTGTGCCGATTTAGTTGCTGTGCAAGAATTGATCAATACCTTATGATCGATTAACACATCGCAAAAGACGCACCTCATTCAAGTGGATATTGCTTCTTAGGTACAATCTACATCCATGTATGATAACCTGTTACTGCAGTGAAAAGGAAGGATTGTATGGTTACAATTATTTATTTAGAGTTACGTCCAATTCAGAATAGGTCAGTCTGTCTAACTGAGAAATATTAATACAAAACTATAAAGCTTTAAAGAATGTGCAATGTAAATTGTATCGATGAACAAATCATGTAAATCATTTTAATAGCTAATATTTAACTATCACATTCATCGTTGTTTTACTGTCTATTATCCGAATCTTTATGTTCATTAGTGTAGTTAGAGTGTGGTGAAGAAGTCTACCAAGTCGTGTACAATCAGTTAATAATGATGTACATTTTACTGTATACGGACATAACGTGTCGCCTACATAAGCAATGTAACCCCCGATATTCATTGGTGCTTATGTACAATGAGAAAGTATTGTATTATTGGGCATTGCATGCTTCGTCTTGTTATCTAGACTTACTCTGAATGTTAAACGTTTAAAAACAACGATAGGCATATAAATTGTTGACATGCACATAAACTGTTGGGAATATATTTCTCAAGCTGACTAATCAGGCAATTATTAGGTGTAGACTTAATACCAGACCGTCTTCACAAATATTTCAGTCCTGTCTGATTCTATATATAGAAAACAGAGAGAGAGAGAGAGAGAGAGAGAGAGAGAGAGAGAGAGAGAGAGAGGTGTAGAAGGAATATTATCATAAAGGATCTAAATTGAGATTGTAACACGTGCCCGCGAGTTACGACATCAATCGTCTTCCTTGCAAGCATCAACTCCCATACCTTCTCGACTTAGCGAAAATACATGTACCCCTCTCCTACCAAATACCCCCCCCCCCCCCCCCCCGTCCTAAAAAAGGAATGAAAATTCCAAACAAATAAAAAAGAAAACATAATTACTTGGAGACCTAGAACTTATCTCTTTTTTCTGTGCACGTTCGCTTCGAAATTCTCTGGCATAATTCAAGGCATACATAAGATTGTAAGTGAAAAATGTTCCTCATACTGAATTCGAAATTATGTAGATAATACTAGAGGACTATGGGTGATTACGTAAAGGGAAGGTAAATGAATAAAAGATAGTATCAAATCAATTCATATCTCGACCTAGATTCGTTATCTGGCCGAGTTTCTGCACATGTGGAATTGCCTGCACTCATAAAGGAGTTCCCTTGGCCACTCGACTTAACAAACATACCCTTTAAATGGATGAGACTCGCTCATGATGATTGACATTCCGCCATAGAAACAAGTTAGAGACATTGGTAGATAATCTAAGCGATTCACATGCTATATCCAGTAAGTAATATAGCCATTAAAGAAGTAAACAGAATCAAGTAGGATGAAATTGCAATGTTCGTTATATGCAATGCCTGCAGTCACGCAAGCAACATGTTTACAAAGTGTACATCAATATTTCGCTCAGATTCAACTCTGCAGCTTACCTACGTATATAGTTCAGGCATACGCTCCAGAACGTTTTGATGCGAACAACATATTTTTGGCCTATTGAAGCGAACCACACACTTTTGGTCCTTGCAAGTTGACCACACACTTTGTCATATTATAGTTTTGGTTTGCTAAAACAATAGATGCAGTAAGCATATTTAATTAACGTTTAAAACTGAGGAATCGAGTCGATCTCAGAAGCAGAGAAATCATCTATTCTTTAAGGCATGCGTTAACTTATTTCAAGGCAGTCGTTAAGGTCTGCATTTTCTTTTTTTAAGTCAGAGCTGGAAATTCTGTGTTGTCTTATTTCTAGTGAGATCTGTAAGGCATTCATGTTCTTATTTCTAGTGAGCTCGCTAAGGCGTTCATTTTCTTATTTCTAGTGAGATCTGTACAGCCTGCATTACCTTTTTTCTAGTGAGACCTGTAAGGCATGCATTACCTTATTTCTAGAGAGATCTGTAAAGCCTGAATTACCTTTTTTTCCAGTGCAACCTGTAACGTCTGCGTTGTCTTATATCAAGAAAGATCGCCAAACATCGATTTTGTTCGACTATGACAATACAAATACGTTTTTTTTAATGTAATCCCTTCAACAGGTGGGTTGAAACTATTAATAATTCGCAATATAATGTTTTTCTTTACTAGCCATTATTGTCCATTACTTATTGTTCGATTTTTATGGCTGAATCTGAACTCACATAGCTATAATAATAAATAAGTTTTCCGAGAACGTTATCGATTCACATATTAGTGAGAAAAACACCCAACAATCGTTGTTTTAAATGACATATAGATAATTATTACAGGAGGAAATGTGGCTTAGACATAAGGAAACAATCAGAATATTAATCGAAAACACATCATGGCTTGACCTAAAAGGGACCTTTTAATGTCTTTACGCACTTACATCATTGTTACTGGACACGATCATAGCGACATTAACTGGAATAAATGGATACATTAGCGAGCGATCATAAACTACAACTTTTTAATTGTAACACAGTTAAATTTATGATATCTGTAAATGATGCCAATTTATGTTCTGTGGAACATGGTATTATTAATTTCGAAGAAAGATGTTCTTTACTTTCATTTATTTTGACTTAGTATATCCCCTTTACTCGCCAAATAAAAAGTACTTTCTTTTTACAAACTTAACAATATATAGTAAGTATCAGCAATTAAATAAAAGAAATAAAGAAAAAATAAACAAATAAACAAATAATGAAACTGCTTTATCATCTACATGTTCAATGAAGTAAGGCTGCTTGAAAAGGTCTTCGTTTTTTCAGTACAAGTCGCAGAGGTGAGGGTGGGGGCTGGTAAACTAGCGGTCTAAAGCGATCGCATTTTAGCGACCACTACCAGCTCACCTCCGTCCACGTGGGTATGTGAGAAAGAATATCGGTTGCTTACCGTGTGTCAATTGTTTTTAATAGGAAATTCCTGGTTTTTACTCCACAATCTATACTTATCGCCACGTATCATGCACCGAAAATTGGCATTAAACGCCAAACAAAAACCCCAGCACGTCCAAATCGCACGTAAACAGTACATCTTGTGCAGTGTTATCTTAACAGCTGCAGATAATACATTTGTCTAGATAGCAACATATAATGTACTTGTCAAATTAGCAACATATAATGTGCTTGTCAAGCTAGCAACATATCATGTACTTGTCAAGCTAGCAAGGGGCCCTGAGTGGCCGAGTGGTCTAAAGCGCTGTCCGTTACGGACCACTGCCATCTCACCTCTGTCTGCGTGTGTTCGAGTCTAAGATTCGGCAAATGTAGTTATGTGTGAAAGCTTGCCAGTAGCTTCTCGTGGGTCTCTGGTTCTTTCCGGGGGTTATCCGGGTTCTTCCTCCACCATTAATACTGGCCGCCATGTATAGCCTATATTGTGCTGAAAAATGGCGTTAAACCATAACAAACTAACAAAGAAATCAAGCTAGCAACATATCATGTATTTGTAAAGTTAGCAACATATAATGTATTTGTCAAGTTAGCAACATATAATGCACTTGTCAAGTAAGCAACATATAATACACTTGTTAAGTAAGCAACATATCATGTACTTGTTAAGCTAGCAACATGTCATGTACTTGTCAAGTTAGAAACACAGAATGTACTTGTCAAGTTAGCGACAGATAATGTATTTGTCAAGTTAGAAACACAGAATGAACTTGTCAAGTTAGCGACAGATAATGTACTTGTCAAGTTAGAAACACAGAATGTACTTGTCAAGTTAGCGACAAATAATGTATTTGTCAAGTTAGAAACACAGAATGTACTTGTCAAGTTAGCGACAGATAATGTATTTGTCAAGTTAGCGACAGATAATGTACTTGTCAAGTTAACAACATATAATTCTCCTTGTTCAGTTAGAAACATATAATGTATTTATCTAGATAGCAAATGACAAGGTACTTGTCTAGATAGCAAGAAATAATATGCTTGTATAGATAACAACATATAATGTACTAGATAGCAAGAGATAATATGCTTGTATAGATAACAACATATAATATACTAGATAGCAAGAGATAATATGCTTGTATAGATCACAACATATAATGTACTAGATAGCAAGAGATAATATGCTTGTATAGATAACAACATATAATGTACTTGTCTAGATAGCAAGAGATAATATGCTTGTATAGATAACAACACATAATGTACTAGATAGCAAGAGATAATATGCTTGTATAGATAACAACATATAATATACTAGATAGCAAGAGATAATATGCTTGTATAGATAACAACATATAATGTACTTGTCTAGATAGCAAGAGATAATATGCTTGTATAGATAACAACATATAAAGTGCTAGATAGCAAGAGATAATATGCTTGTATAGATAACAACATATAATATACTAGATAGCAAGAGATAATATGCTTGTATAGATAACATCATATAATGTACTTATTCAGAGAAGTGATCATTTCTTGGCAGAAGTGTACATAAGTAAGACTGACGGCTACATAATAAAACAAAGACCGAAGGCTATACAAGTAGGACAGAAGGCTACATAAGTAAGACAGAAGGCTACAAAAGTAATATAGAAGGCTACATAAGTAAGATAGAAGGCAACATAAGTAAGATAGAAGGATACATAAGTAAGATAGAAGGATACATAAGTAAGATAGAAGGATACATAAGTAAGATAGAAGGCTACGTAAAGTAAGTGATGAAGGCTGCATATGTAGAAGGCAACGTAAGTAAGACAGAAGGCTATATGAATAAGTCATAAAGCTAAATAAGCAATTTATATCTAAAAAGTTACAATCATTTTATATTTGATGCACATTAAATAGAACTTGTTGGATACGAATTATCACTAGTCAAATCAATCTCCAGATTAACAGGCTCCTCACTCCACGCTGTCTGTCTCTTACTTTAATTGTATTGAACATTATCTAAATAATCTCTTTTACGTGACAAGATGTACCTCCATATAAACTCTGCTACTCCTGTTGAAGGCTTTCAGAGACCATTGTTATGTCAGGCTAACGTTATTACTGGCAATCCATTGGTATATCAGGCTAACGTTATTACTGGCAATCCATTGTTATGTCAGGCTAACGTTATTACTGGCAATCCATTGTTATGTCAGGCTAACGTTATTACTGGCAATCCATTGTTATGTCAGGTTAACGTTATTACTGGCAATCAATTGGTATGTCAAACTAACGTTATTACTGGCAATCCATTGGTATATCAGGTTAAAAGTTATTACCCTAATCGGCAATGTATTGGTAGGTTAAAAAATTATTACCCTTACGGTTAATCCATTGGTAAATTAGGTTAGAAGTTATAACCCTTACCGTTAATGCATTGGTATATCAGGTTAAAAGTTGTTACCCTTACCAGTAATGTATAGGTATATCAGGTTAAAAGTTATTACTCTTACCGGTAATCCATTGCTATATCAGGTTAAAAGCTATTACCCTTACGGTTAATCGATTGGTATATCAAGTTAAAAGTTATTACCCTTACCGGTAATGTATTGGTATATCGGGTTAAAAGTTATTACCCTTACCGATAATGTATTGGTATATCAGGTTAAAAGTTATTACCCTTACGGTTAATCCATTGGTGTATCAGGTTAAAAGTTATTACCTTTACCAGTAATGTATTGGTATATCAGGTTTAAAGTTGTTACCCTTACCGGTAATCCATTGCTATATCATATTAAAAGTGGTTTCCTTTACTGGTATATCAGAGTTAACGTTATTGTGTTTACTGCAATCTATTGGATATCAAATTTCTTTTGAATCTATTGGTATGCCAGGCTGGGTAGTTTTTTTATATAACCATTATGCATATTCATACTTTGTTTTAGATCAGATGTGATGTTAGCAGTATTACCACAACATATGTTAAGAGATGACGTAGACGACATTGACGCAGTACATGTCCAGAGATAACATAAATTGCATTCTCGCAGCACATATCCAGAGATGACGTAAACGGTTTTGACGCAATAGATAGCGAAGAGACATTATGAGCAACGAAGGACATTCCTAAATGAAACTTACAAATGGTTGCTGAAACGAAAACATAGTAAATGTACATATACTAAGTAAATGCACATATCAGGTCAAATTTGAATGAATCAAATAGTAACATTCATTAGAAAACCATTAAGTTGTATTACTCTGTATCCCCTTTTAGCTAATACCACAATTTTCTGTCATGTGTCTATGTAATTTTGTTGTCAATATAAATCTTGGAACGACCGGTTATGTGGCTTACGTATTCAGTGCGCGGAACAGCCATTTCCTGTACCATATATCATTGACAACTTATTTCCTGTACCATATATCATTGACAACTTATTTCCTGTACCATATATCATTGACAACTTATTTCCTGTACCATATATCATTGACAACTTATTTCCTGTACCATATATCATTGACAACTTATTTCCTGTACCATATATCATTGACAACTTATTTCCTGTACCATATATCATTGACAACTTAGATGGCTACCTCTGAAAAGCAGCATCTGCTTATGTTTATATTTTCGGGCACTCTTTTAGCGACGATGAAGAAAGATCACCCAGACCTGTTGAAAGACATACATGCATCCATACTACATACATACGTACTCACATACATACATACATACATACATACATACATACATACATACATACATACATACATACATGCATGCATGCATGCATGCATGCATGCATGCATGCATGCATGCATGCATGCATGCATGCATGCATGCATACATACATACATACATACATACATACATACATACATACATACATACATACATACATACATACTCACATCCATCCATCCATCCATCCATCCATCCATCCATCCATCCATCCATACATACATACATACATACATACATACATACATACATACATACCTACATACATACATACATACATACATGCACAGACTGACTGACTGACTGAATGAATGACTGACAGACTGACTGAATAACTGACTGACAGACTGACTGAAAGACTGACTGATTGAATGACTGACTGAATGAATGACTGACAGCGAGCAGTGCCAGCTATAATAAAGAATATCTTAAATATAATAAATGTACATTTTATTCATGAAAATATTATTTAAGATTTTATTTTTAATTATCCTTTCCACTGTGTATACATTATATAGGTCAATAGCACGAAGACCATGCATCTAAACAAATTCCAATTCCTAAAGACCACACTCACGACATGAGTGTAATTTCAGGCAGAAACAAAACTGGCAGCCTTGTTATATGGACGATTATCAACTAGCATTTGCTGCCCAATTTCTTCATTTCCAACCCGTCTTCATTCTGAAATGACAAAATGAAACATTCGACATTGGTAGTAGAAAGGAAATAAATTGATTGCAAGCTTTTGTATTTTTTCCCACAACGTTCAGTCTAGATAAACATAATTAGTATAGGGACCAACGCTGTTTAAAATAACTACATTACTTATTTTAGGATCGTGCACCGATGAAAAGCTATTCAAACATTTTACATTATTAATTGATTTGTATGTATCTGCTTGGAGTTGCGTGGGTGTGATGCATTTGATGTAATAGGTCCAACTACATTCTTTGCGTTTCGTTTCGGTAAATGTCTTTTTTGATCAGCAGCGTAATAAAAACTAAACGCACACCTTCCCCATAAATAGGATACATCGATCACATTATAAATATGGAAATATTAAAGGTAAGAATAAATGTATGATTTGTACAATGTTCTGATCTAACTTTACGGAATATCGAAATTTTCGAATTCAAAAAGAGATTTTGAGAAATAAAGATCAAGTATACAAGTCGATTATCTGTTCGAATCAACGTCACGCTATCATATTGCTCTCGCTGTCTGTTGACTATGCCAGCTACAGCATTCCTTAGAAGAGCAGAATGAAGAATCATCGAAATCTTAGTCTTCAAAGCATTTGTAGCCATTTTATTTACAGTGGTGTTAACATTAGCTAATATTTCTTCGAACTGTTTAATAGGCGATGTGAAATCTTTGCAAAAAAAATTACATTATTTTCAAAATTTGAATAAAAATTTACATCAAATTCTCATAGCTCTTAAGGCAAATAAATAAATAAATAAATAAATATATTATTATTATTATTATTATTATTATTATTATTATTGTTATTATTATTATTATTATTATTATTATTATTATTATTACGACCTTATATCGAGGTCCCCGAGTGGCCGAGTAGTCTAAAACGCGTACTTTTACGGATCACTGCCGTCTCAATTATGTCTGCGTGGGTTCGAGTTCGAATATCGAATTCGGCCAGCGTGGGTATGTGAGGAAGCTTGCCAGTAGCTTCTCGTGGGTCGGTGATTCTTTCTTGGTTTCCCGGGTTCTTCATCTACCATTAATACTGGCCGCCATGCATAGCCTATCTTGTGCTGAAACACGACGTCAAAGCCTACTACAACTACGACTTTATTTCCGTAATTTGAGCCAGTAGCGATAGCCAACGTACCGCTACAGATGGCGCCCTAAGATATAAGATTTCTACGTAATAACAGTTAACTAGGTCACGCCGAGCAATTTTGCATATAACTTATATCAACAGGTTATTGTCTTATCGAAATATAACAGATCGCTTTCACAACATTTAGTTTTTTGTTTTTGTTTGTTCTGTTTTACACACACACACACACACACACACGCGCGCGCGCGCGCGCAATACTTGACAAACAATATACCCTTTTGTTAAAAGAACTGTAAAGTAAACACGGTCCTGGTTGAATTAAGGGTCCTGGCTGACTTACGAACTCTGCAGTTGTGTACGTAGTTGATACTCCCTGCCATGTTGACCGAATACTGTCTCCTTTCATTAACCGGTGCTGTTTCCATTTTCTTCTCATCACAGAAAGAACCTGTCAAGGGTAGAAATAAAACTATACTTGATATAGTCGTGTGGTTATAGATAAAATATGCTCCAGATTGCATTAAATAGGAAATTGAAGAGAAAAAAAATGATTTGTTTTCCTTATGAACAATATTTATAATTTGGTAGTCTTGCTGTCTAAGAGGTACGCCTGTTCGTGTGCAGATGTTTTCAGTGATATCCCTTTTTCAAATGATATCCATTTGTACCACATTCTTATAACAAAGAAGGTTATAGTAAACTTCATTTCGCACTTCACTGACTTGTGGTATTGTATGTAGTTAAAACCTACACTAGTATGCTTTTAGTATAACTAATATTTTTGAATTAGATGAGGAGTATAATGTTTGACATAATCAGACGAAACCATATATTCATGATAAAAATATAAACATGGTTGAATGTTAAAAAATGACGATATTATATCAAAGTGGTAATGGTGAGTTGATATGTTATTCTCTTGCACGTATATGTCTGACTCCGTAGACTAACTTTCCCTACAGCGTATATGTTTGTGTTTGGATTTTTAATGTAGCGTTAAGAATTTTAGTTATATCGCTATGATGTATGCAATGAATGGCAGTTTATAGTAATGTCTATCACCGGGGCATAATGCTGTCGCAGACGTACAACATCAGGCCCCACCCAATCACAGAAAACTTACACCAGGCCTACCAGTCCTAACACTAACCGATCAATGCTGAATGCAAAGCAAGGCAGCTGCTAGTATAATGTTATTAAGTCTTTGATATGAATCGATCGGGCTCTACTCGAAACCTCCAGCATCTAATGCGGACGCTCCAACCACTTAGGCCATCGGAGCGGTCCGTCCACTTGTAGCCTAACTGTAAAATATATTTCTAAAATAAAACAAATATTAGTGGCTGAACATCTATTTGACATATTTTCACTTCCAATATCAAATGGAGTTAATGCAAATAATATCAGAAACTGCTTGTGAGCAATTGTGTTCCAAAGTTAAACAAAACATCACGCTTGCTGTTCTTGAACAAAGGTGTTCGAAAGCTGAACGAATGTTAAGAAAACCTTTCTGGAGCAATGCTGTTCGAAATGTAAACAAACGTGAAGCAAACTTGTCTTGAAAAATGTTTAAAAGTTGAATACATATCGTGCAAACGTTTCTTGAGCAGCTGTGTTCCAAAGTGAAACAAATATAACGCAAATGATGTTTCAAATAACTAAATAACACGCAAACTATTATTGAACAATGGTGTTCAAAACGTTATACGGTTATGTATATTTATGTTGTGTTTTTTAATTTTCATGATAATAGTGTTACAAAAGTCATAAACTAAATACGAGAAAGAAACAAAATCAATAAGTGTTGTAAAACGTAGCAAACAATTTACTTTTCAAAGTTCAAAAATAAAAATGTGAGTGGAACGTACATAATTATGAAGTGATACTTAAAATAATACTTAAAACTGTCTATTAAAGTTCGAGAGAACGAAGAGCTCCGTATAAATATCAGTTAAACTAATATACTGGTTAACCAACAATTTTGAGTCAAACTTGCGTTGTCCAGAACTTCTTTGAATAATTCACAATAATCCCTCAATTATTATAGTCCAATGAGGATAATTTATTTGCACTGATTAATCCTAACAAATGTCACTTCGCAGATTATCTAAAGACAATATCAAACATGTAATTATATCAACGAATCAAATACAAATGTGAAATAAGAATGAATCTTAAGTAGGAATGAATCTGATTACCGAATTCTCTCCTTGAGCACACCATCAAGAGCTTATCCCAAGTATATTTCGCAATGTACCACATGTGACAGATCATTCCACTCAATCTCATATTTAAAAAATACCTATTCATGTGCCATAAAATACCGGAACTTAATTCTTCTAAGCACCCACCTACGTAAATTACATTCGCAATATCTTAAAATGAAATTTTATACTGGAGTACAAAATTGAGCTATCTAATATCAGGACAATATATGATCATTACATTTTATTGACATGATTAAAAACTACACATAATATCGAAGCAGTCACGAAACAAGAGTTACCACAAAAAATAGATACACAAAAAGAATAAATTGTAAAGATCAATTTAAACCAAACATATTAAATACAAAATTTCTTTACTGTTTGTGAGTTTGACAATCACGACCGGACCATGTTGGTAAACACGTTACATAGTTTCAGGACAAAAGTAAAGTTTCGTAAACACAATACATATTTTCAGGACAGAAGTAAATTTTCGAAAATACATTACAAAGTTACAGGACTGAAGTAATGTTTCATAAAAACGTTTCATAGTTTCAGGGTATAAGTAATTTTTCGTAAACAAATTGCGTAGTTTCAGGATAGAAGTAAATTTTCGTAAACACATTTCATAGTTTCAATACAGAAGTAATCATGTTGTTGGGATTTTAGTTCATGTCATGGCTTTTCTCGAAAACCATTACTGACATAAATTCCTGGTTGGCTAGCTTCTAAAGTATCTGACGTTCCTAACAAAGACGGTATGATCAAGAATAATATTCGACTTTCATCCGTTTCTTTATTTATGTCTTGTTTTTATAAAAGGGATGATTTATTGAAAGATAGTTAATCCTATCATAAACTTTAGTCTTAGACGAGTCAGATAGTTTTTGGGATTCAATTTATTTATTTAAATTATCAATTAGAATTACAAGATATGCAGACTTTAGGGTTTAGTAGCTGTTTTGGAATAACTGTGAATTCATTGTTAAGAAATTTAGAATATTTCCTTGTTATACATTAAGACTGTTGGCACATCGGTACAACATACTGGACTTCAATCGGAACAGCACTGGAATGTACTTGAAATCCTACAGAGCTTTAGGACTTTTTAAAATTCCCTTCACCATACTGTAAGATAGATTTAATTTTTTACTTTCTATTTTAGGGAAATAAATTATATGTTGCATATTACAAAACTTGTTGGCTTTCCTTTATTTCTTTTACTTAATGTAAGACAAAATAAATATAAATGAGTTAAAATATAAGCATCTTTGATTACAACTATTATACAAAAAGTAAATAATTTTCACTTTATCTAGACTTAATGTGTAAAAAAACAGTCCTGACTTCGTCTGAATCTTACAATATCAAACATATGGAGTTTAGCCTTTTTACATAAAATGCATATCCGCTACAAGAAAGAATACTGGAAAAAATTTGCAAGAGTGTCCTAATTTTATATTTCTCCAGAGGAGTTACACTAGGAAACAATATAAATGATAAAAGAGAAACAAACAATATAACGAAAATCAACCCACCTCGCCGTTGAGGAAACAGTACATCAGTGATACGAAGGCTCCCTGCAAAAGATCAGCGTAATTTAGTTTAATTTTTAGGTCAAAGGTCAGTCTATTGTAGGTTTACTTTTATGTCAAGAGATAAGTGCATTTGAGTTTTATGGTAAATGATCAGTAAATGATCAGTGTATCTTAGTTCACTTACACGGTACAATATCAGTGTATTTTAGTTTATTGTCATGATAAAAGATCAGTGTAGTTTAGTGTACTGTCTTGGCAAAGGATCAGCGTAAAACTACTTGTATCTTAGTTAGTTTTTGGCGGAAAGATCACCTCATTTCACGGCACAAGATTAGTACATTTTAGTTTACTTTTAATGCAAAAGAACAGTGTATTTAGATTACCTTTATGACAAAAGATCAGATCATGTTAGTTTAATAATATGGAAAAAGATCAGCGTGTTTTAGTTTTACGTCAAATAAAGTGTTTTTCTTATGGAACATGATCAGTGCATGTTTGTTTATTTTTCATGGAATAAATTATAATGTATTTTAGTTTACTTTTATCGCAAAAGATCTGTGCATTTTATAGACAGGACATTTTATAGACAGGACATTTTATAGACAGGATTTACAAACATCTTCCATACAAATATAATTTTAGTAATGTTTCAGTCAAAAGCTAATGTTAAATCTATCCGCAAAAGTTATAAAAGGAGAAAAGAAACAACAAACTATTCCATGTAACATTATATATATATATATATATATATATATATATATATATATATATATATATATATATATATATATATATATATATATATATATATATATATATATATATATATATATATATAATGCTTTACAGCACATTAAAAAATATTGCCTGTAATGAGGCAACCAATGCAGCCGCAATATGGTAAGCGTCCTCTAACGGAGACCCAGCTTCCGGCTTGATAGGGAGCAATAAATACTGTAGTCCGAGCAGGGGAACGAGAATTAATGTTGCTCTGGTGGCCTTCCTGCAGGAAATATAATAGTGAAATATCGTATTTTTTAACAAAATATTTCTTGCGAAATAGTTTGACATTGTCGCATTAGTAACATTAGACGAATCAAATAGATATCAAGACCATCAACACGAAATATGTTATACTGTATCTGAATGTATGAAATAGATTTGTTTGGTGCTGAAATTGTTTCAGAGGGCAACTAAAACATAGTCAATGAGATATAATCATGTGTATTTATAAGTACAGCATGTAACATAACTTAAGACCTTTTTTGTGACATTTATCCTTCTGATCTGTAGAATCTTTGTTTAGCCAGAAAAGCACTCAGTGTAGTGCAGTTACGTAATACCTCAAAGCTTACACGTGATGGTATTGTGGACGATTAAGCGGAAGCATGATTGAGGTACGGCGGTAAGTCAATTGCTTCAGTTAGTACACTATCAAACTATTAAGTTCAGACAAGTTTACAAATACAATGGTTTGAAAACAAATTAATACCAACAACTAATGCCATACCTGGTTTGAGAAACTTCCGGCATCTGTCTCAGTTTGGTAATTAGCAATCGTACTATATTTACTAGAAAGACAACGTTAATCTGTAAAGCAAAGAAACACAATTTGGTAATTAACAATCGTAGTATATTTACTAGAAAGACAACGTTAATCTGTAAAGCTTAGAAACACAATTTGGTAATTAGCAATCTTAAATAAAAAAAAACACAGTTTGGGATTATTTGGTGAAGAGAATTGAAACCTTGTTTACTAGCATTCCATCATTCACATATAAAACAGTGAATGTTATTCGCAAAAGATGAATGATACCATGTCCCCCATGTAAGTGACGAATTACATACTAATCTATTGATACATATCGCCAATGTAAATTACGTTTACTTTTGGAATTATACACTAATGTGGGAACACATACATGACGTAAGTCAATAATCTTCCACTAAAGAAATTACATTCCGGTGCTCTTGAGATCGTTTAATGAGCGATTATGTCACTTAAATATGTAATTTTGAAGACAATGAAATTTCGCATTTTAATCATACGGTTAGTAAAAGGAAAGTACGCATTTGAATGACACAGTTAATACAATGAAATTTACTCCTTTGACTGATAGCGAAATTCCGTCTTTTAATGATAAAATGAAATTACGCATTTTACTTATGATTCAGTTATTTCAATGACATTACGTCTTTGAGTGATTCAGTTATTACAATGAAATTACGCATTTGAATGATACAGCTATTACAATAAAATTATGTCTTTGAATGTTATCGTTATTACAATGAAAATACGTATTTGAAGGACACGGTTATTGCAATGAAAATACGCATTTGAAGGACACGGTTATTGCAATGAAATTACGCATTTGAAGGACACGGTTATTGCAATGAAATTACGCATTTGAAGGACACGGTTATTGCAATGAAATTACGCATTTGAAGGACACGGTTATTGCAATGAAATTACGCATTTGAAGGACACGGTTATTGCAATGAAATTACGCATCTGGATGATACAGTTATTACAATGAGTTTACGCCTTTGACGTTACAGTTATTACAACGAAATTGCACACTTGCATGATAGTTATTTTAATGAAATCACGCTTTTAGGTGATAGTTATTTTAATGAAATTGGGCCTGTGAATGATACAGTTATTTTAATGAAATTGGGCCTGTGAATGATACAGTTATTTTAATGAAATTGGGCCTGTGAATGATACAGTTATTTTAATGAAATTGGGCCTGTGAATGATACAGTTATTTTAATGAAATTGGGCCTGTGAATGATACAGTTATTTTAATGAAATTGGGCCTGTGAATGATACAGTTATTTTAATGAAATTGGGCCTGTGAATGATACAGTTATTTTAATGAAATTACGCCTTTGAAAGATACAGCTATCATTTATTGCATATCCATTTGTAAACTAACATCCGTTTCTGCATTAAGGCACTTATAGTCTTTCTAGACAAATTTAAAAACAGTGAGTACGATAACATGGCATAGATGATGTAAAAGGTGTTTTATTGCAATATGAAATTTAAGTTTAAAACCAAAAGTATTGATTTAATGACCATGCTAAGCTAAATGAATTACTAATGTGACATCAACTGGTTTGCAAATTCATCTAAACTACACATGTATCTGACTTAGCTACAAGATTATTAGTCAAGACGTGATTGTTTTGAACCGGGCATATAATTTACCAATATTAGCTTTTTTATAATAATGCCTTTTGTACCAAAGTCAATTTTCATCAATGAAGTGATGAAGAACTCCACATTTCAGACAAATAACGATAATTGACGTGTGCAGAATAGTACTAACGATGAAATGCATTTGAGAATATACAGATGTCTGCTCCTATCTATGTCTCCGTCTCTCTGTTTTGTATCTGTCTGTCTTTCTGGATCTGTCTCTGTCTTATTCCTCTCTCTTTTTCTCTCTATCTGTCTGTCTCTGTCTGTCTGTCTGTCTCTCTCTCTCTCTCTGTGTGTGTATATATATATATATATATATATATATATTCCAACCTCTAATTTTAAAAGTGAAAGAACTTACCGCAATTGATAAAACAACTGGACCAAACATTATCCATTGTACAGAGGTCTCATTGATCCAACAGCTAGAGGGATGTGGTAAGAAATTTAACATTGACATTTGTAAGAATGCAATAAGAGATTTAAGATTGATAGTTGTAACAATGCAGTAAGAGATTTAAGATTAATATTTGTAAGAATGCAGTAAAAGATTTAACTTTAGGTTTTGAAAGAATGCTGAAAGAGATTTAACATTGATATATGTGAATGCAGTACGAGATTTATCAATGATATTTGCGAGAATGCCGTAAGGGATTTAGCATTGATATTTGTACGAATGCAGTAGGAGATTTAACTTTGATATTTATAAGAATCCATAAAACAATTTAACATTGATATTTGTAAGAATACAATAAAACAATTTAACATTGATATTTGTAAGAATGCAGTAAAACAATTTAACATTGATATATGTAAACGTAGTAAAAGATTTAACATTGATATTTATAAGAATGCAATAAGAGATTTAACATTAATATTTGTAAGAATGCAGTAAGAAATTTAACACTAATATTTGTAAGAATGCAGTAAGATAAATAACGGCGATATTTGCAAGCATGCAGTAAGAGATTTAATTTTTTGGTAAGAATGCAGTAAGAGATATTACATTGATATTTGTAAGAATGCAATAAGAGATTTAGCATGAATATTTGTAAGAATGCAAAATGATATCTAACAATTTCATTTGTAAGAATGCAATAAGTGATTTAACATTAATATTTGTAAGAATGCAGTAAGATATTTAACATTGTTTTTTGTAAGAATGCAGCAAGAGATTTGAAATTTTTTTATGTGAGTGCAGTGATAGATTTAACATTGATATTTGTAAGAATGCAGTAATGATGCTACATTGGTGTTTGTAAGAATGCACTAAGATATTTAACAGCGATATTTGTAAGAATGCAGCAAGAGATTTAACATTGATATTTGTAAGAATGCAGTAAGAAATTTAACATTGATATTTGGAAGAATGCAGTAAGAGATTTAATATTGATATTTGTAAGAATGCAGCAAGAGATTTAACATTGATATTTGTAAGAATGCAGTAAGAAATTTAACATTGATATTTGGAAGAATGCAGTAAGAGATTTAATATTGATATTTGTAAGAATGCAGTAAGAAATTAAACTTTGATATTTGTAAGAATGCAGTAAGAAATTTAACATTGATATTTGTAAGAAAGCAGTAAGAAATTTAACATTGATATTTGTAAGAATGCAGTAAGAAATTTAACATTGATATTTGTAAGAATGCAGTAAGAGATTTAATATTGATATTTGTAAGAATGCAGTTAGAGATTTAACATTGATATTTGTAAGAATGCAGCAAGAAATTTAACACTGATATTTGCATGAATGCAGTAAGAAATTTAACATTGATATTTGTAAGAATGCAGTTAGAGATTTAACATTGATATTTGCAAGAATGCAGTAAAAGATTTAACAGTTTTATGTGTTAATTCAGTGATAGTTTTAACATTGATATTTGTAAGAAAGCAGTACGAGATTTAAAAATTATATTTGCAAGAATGCAATAAGAAATTTAACAATATTTGTAAGAATGCAAAACAGTTTTATGTGTGAATGCAGTGATATATTTAAAAATTATATTTGTAAGAATGCAATAAGAGAGTTAACATTAATATTTGTAAGAATGCAGTAAGAGTTAACATTAATATTTGTAAGAATGCAGTAAGAGTTAACATTAATATTTGTAAGAATGCAGTAAGAGTTAACATTAATATTTGTAAGAATGCAATAAGAGATTTTACATTGATATTTGTAACTTTGCAATAACAGATTTAACATATCATACTTCAGACATTCTATAACTCATTTACTTACGTCACATGCATGCATCATACCTCAAATATCCCATAAGTCGTTCGTTTACGTTACATACATGTATATATCCTCATACATTCTATAACTCATTCACTTGTGTCACATTCGTGTATCATACCTATAAGTATTATAATGTGACATGAAGGAACGTTTCGATACTATGCGTATCACTTGTATTTTAGATTTTCTGAAGGAATTAATCCTTTTTTTAAACTATATATTGTATGCCATCACCAACAGCATTTTTATCTAATGTAAATACCGCCCCTTATTTTCAACATCTTTCCATCAGTCCTCATTAACATACACCATTGATATGTCCTGTTGATTGGGAAACTTCATATTTTACTTTTACCATTATATTATCTGTTTACTTTGAACTATTTGGTTTTTGATATCGCTGGTATCATACCTCAGACATCCAGTAACTCATTCGTTTACATTACATACGTATTATACTTCAGACATCCCGTAACTCATTCGTTTACGTTACACATGTATCATACTTCAGACATCCCGTAACTCATTCGTTTACGCCACATGTGTATATCTAACTTCAAACATTCCATAACTCATTCGCTCACATCACATATATGTATCTAACTTCAAATAATACAGAACTTTCACTTAATAAAAATCAAATTGTTCGTTTAATAACATTTTTCAGCATATGACAGGCTATACATGGTGGCCATTATACATGGTGTTGGAAGGACCTGGTAACCCCAGGAAGAACCAACGACCCACGAAAAACTACTTGAAAACTTTCTCATGTACCAATATCAGCCACGTCGGAGACTCGAACCCACGCAGACAGAGGTAAGATGGCAGTGATCTGGAACAATGAGCGTGTTAAAAAGATGGGCCACTTAGGGCCACAATACGAGTGGTCAATGGTTCACTGGGATAAATAATAACCGGTAGTTGATTGACATATGTCGAATGGTATTTTATCTAGAAACGTTTGATAATGAATGAAATGGCAAAGAAAATAGATGTACGTACTCTAGTGTTTCCGATTGGATGCTGCTACGAACTCCAGCGTATACACACGCAAGTAATAAGGGCACAACTGAAACAGATATACAATGTTACCACGGTTGTAATTATTTTCAAATTTTTTAATTTTAATAATTAATCTTACGTGCAAAATGATTTATTCTTCCATTTAACATATGAGGCAGAATCTGTCTTAGTGTTGTGTCCAGTGTTTCATAGGGTGGAGTTATTTATTCAAATGATTATTCGCTGGAAATACAAAGTGCTTCTCTGTAGTATTCATGGATTTTTGTTTACATTAATTTGGAGTTATAATAATGTCAGACAATAAAATTTTTGATTATAGTATTGGGGGAAATCGAAAGACTCTTTGCACATCATCACCCTTGAGGCCAATGGTAAATTACCACGTTCAAGACTACATGCACATGACCATATTCAATATTGGATCTATTTGGAATACCACTGGAATTTCAGCTGGAACTTAATACGTTTGGACTTTTGATAAATATTTTAGGACTATGTAGGATTTATTTCATATTACTCTACACTCCTTTAAATTTGACGTTGCATTCTAAGCAAATAAATTATATGTTGAAGTTTTACAAAACGTGTTGATTTTTGTTCTCTTTCGGTTACTTCTTTCATGACCATCCAGTCGTAATAATGGTCCAATTAAATAGATAAAAACTCGTGTGACTGTGACAAAGTATTAAACAGTTTATTGTACACATTTTAATGTTATACTTGGCAGTAAATACAACGTACTGAATGTATGGATGTTATTGGGTATTAAATGCAGTAAAAAATAGTCTTAAGCTTATCAGAATGCTGTGTACATATCAATACAATGAAAATAATTTTACGTATTAAGTCTTTCAGACTTCTATGTAAATGTCAAATACAATGAAAATGGTATTAAGCCTTCAGACGTCTATATGCATCTTAATACTATGACTATGGTATTACGCCTTCAGACGGGTATGTGCATCTTAATACTATGAATATGGTATTACGCCTTCAGACGGGTATATGCATCTTAATACTATGAATATGGTATTACGCCTTCAGACGGGTATGTGCATCTTAATACTATGAATATGGTATTACGCCTTCAGACGTCTATATGCATCTTAATACTATGAATATGGTATTACGCCTTCAGACGGGTATGTGCATCTTAATACTATGAATATGGTATTACGCCTTCAGACGTCTATGTGCATCTTAATACTATGAATATGGTATTAAGCTCGATTTTTATGCATATTTGGATTATATCATCATACCTCAGGCTTTTAATGGTTATTTCAATGCAACAACTGGGTGCTCAGTGCTTAAGTTTTAAGTACAGAATTTTCTACTGATGTATTATCTTTCTTTAGTACAAGAGTAACGCAAGTTTCTCTTTGCTGGTTGTCGTATTTCCAGTATGGCTGAAAATATGGGACTAGGCTTCCAATCATATTGCTGATGGAGCTTTTAGGTGAATTGATACAAGTTTTGTAAATTTCTGCTTTAATCTGTTCCCATTTTGTACTTAACTTCACTCAGTCGGTATGTTCTGATTTACCATTAGTGTTGGAATACATCCGAAAAAATCCTTGCTAGAACCAAGAGTGTATTCGATTTCTACTACCTTAATCATGGATAGTACCAGTCGTCTCTGCTTGATGTGTCTTAAAACTATTTTGTCGCTATTTCCACGCTTCTTTACATGGGGACAAAATTACATGAGGCCACATCTGATGGATTCTGTTATCAGGATTAGTCTTCATTGTGACAACATAAATGTAAGGACTAAACTGATTGTGCACAAGCTAAAATATGAAACTGGATTAGCCATGTTAGGTTTGCAAAGGACCACAGGGATACATTTTCAAAAGAAAGGAATTGCCAGAGCGCGGGACAATATGGCATGTAAACTAATATGGTAGTTATACAATAGGAAAAAATACTTTGATTACGGGTTAAAATTAGAACAAAATAATATAAATCTGTTAAATTAAAATAGAATGTACTTTTAAGCCTAGTTTTAAAAGTAACCAATATTAAATTATATGCAAAAATGATTTAAACAATATGTGATAATGCCGCCGAAATGTGTGTACTTCCAGGCTTATGCATCCGCCTATTTTGATCAACATTATCCTCCACAAAGGGATGATGCATTAAATGCTTAACGTCGATTTTAGCTTTATGTGATAAATTACTGATCTCATCCTTTAAAAGATTACATCAAAATAAAAAACATTATCACTATGTTTTAGTACTCACGCCATCCGATGATGTAGCAAGACATAATGAGAGCTTTCCCCGTGCTAAATGCAAACACCATGATAGTGTTGAGGTACAGTCCCTCACAGAACATCCAAAGGAAGTTGCTGACTGTGAAATACTGGGTCACTACGTGTAGCACTTGACACCAACTCTGAAGATGAAAAAAGTCTAATTACGAAAATATTATGATAGACTATAAACAACTCACTTTTATCATTGCAACATTGTAATTTTCCATTATTTGGCTACTCGTGCTTATTCAAAACGAACAAAAGACTCATTCAGAACATTTGAATGAATTACTTGATTTGACGTTATATATTTCACTGCAAAACAAACATTTATTTTTCTTAAATCGCATTTAGCTTCAAATTGTGAATATATATATATATATATATATATATATATATATATATATATATATATATATATATATATATATATATATATATATATATATATATATATATATATATATATATATATATATATATAAATATATATATATATATATATATATATATATATATATATATATATATATATATATATATATATATATATACATACATATGTGTGTGTGTGTGTGTGTGTGTGTGTGTGTGTGTGTGTTTGTGACTTAATTTGCTTTAATCGCTTCATAAAGTGAAAAATGTTTGTTGATGTCTTTAGAGTACCGTATACTGGCTATATTTGACGTTATATATTTCACAGCAAAATAAACATTTATTTTTCTTGAATCACATTTAGCTTCAAATTGTGAAATATATATATATATATATATATATATATATATATATATATATGTGTGTGTGTGTGTGTGTGTGTGTGTGTGTGTGTGTGTGTGTGTGTTAAACAACAATTTTAAAATGTAAATTTGCATTGTTCATATTCAATCATTGTGCTTGTTGTTCTTATTGTCTCCATCACCTGTAAGTTCTTGTTTATGAAATTGAAATGTCTACGTCAATGTTTTAAAGATGTATACAGTAAGTAGTACGGGCCGACGGCATTTCATGTATTGGTGTCATGTATAATTAATAATGTTTGTCTATATAACTCAGTCAATATTGGAAGCGCATCAAAATCTGTCTTGAATATATGCAAGTTAGTGAAATGAAAACTGTATATTTCGTGTCTTCTTATAAAATGATGTATCTGGAAAAAGCACCATTATTGTTTTCCATGATTAACAGCAATGTCCGCGAATACCATTAGAAAAATACAAAAGTTAAAAAATCCTTTAATTTCCAAACCTCCTGTCACATATGTTACATATTCACATTTCACAGACCAACACAACATGTTGTTACCTATTCGCGGTTGACAGACTAACATGATATACCGTTACATTTTCTCGGCTAATATATTCGTGAGAGACTGATTCATAGAACATACTTTTACCAATTCACAGCTGACAAACTGAAAGTACATGCTGATACAGGCAAAGAGCAGACGATGATTGGATAAATACACTAATTGTTGAACGACTGTACCCACCCCTTTAGTATATGTTTGACATAATCTTCGGCAAATGCGTTTCTTGGTTCTATACATGTCAGTTCATGATTATGCGCAACACTAAGACGACAACTGACAGTCTCAATGGTAGAAATACGTGGACATTTTTACTGAAACCTTCTCCAAATAGTACATACTTTTCATTGTTGTATATTGTATACCCTTTACAAATGATGTTTTTCACGATGGCTGCATGCGTCTTCAAACTTTAAGTATTATACCACTGGTCAATGATGAAATTAATATTACAAGTTTGAAATAGTAATAATAAGAATGAGGACTTTGTATAGCGCCTAATCTTTAGAAGCTCTAAGCGCTTTACAACAAAAAATAAAAAACAAAGACCATAAAAATAGAAAAATTTAAAAAGTGATGAAAATATTTCAGGTAGGAAACAGTATTAGATCTTTAAGTTTGTTCTTGCAGTAAATAAAGGTGAGTTTTAGGAGCACTCTTGAAAGGGATCACTGTGTCTTTGTGCCTTATTTCAATGGGCAATTCGTTTCACGTTGCTTGGTCTTTGTATGCAAAAGAACGCTGTCCAAATGCCGTCGTTTTCATAACGGGAATAATGAGTATACGATTGTCAGAAGAGAAGCTTACGTATCTCGCTGTCACACATGGGTGAGGCCGGATAGATATGCTGGACTGGCGTCCGTCAGTGAAACGTAGTACAGAGAACAAATTTTGTGTTTGATTCTGGATAGCCAGTTTAGGGTAAAGAGCAGCTGGGTGGTATGCTCTGAGAGTGGTACTCTAAAGACATCAACAAACATTTTTCACTTTATGAAACGATTAAAACAAATTAATTCACACACACATATACATACATACATACATACATACATACATACATACATACATACATACATACATACATACATACATACATACATACATACATACATACATACATACATACATACATACATACATATATATATATATATATATATATATATATATATATATATATATATATGTGTGTGTGTGTGTGTGTGTGTGTGTGTGTGTGTGTGTTTGTGAATTAATTTGCTTTAATCGCTTCATAAAGTGAAAAATGTTTGTTGATATCTTTAGAGTACCCTATACTGGCTATATTTGACGTTATATATTAGTATACATTTATTTATTATATATTATATATAATGCCAGTTTCTTATTTTTGAAATCGATTGAATCATTTGTAAAGTGAAAGTTAAACATTTCAGAAGTTGATGGTTAATCTGGCAATGTATGTATGTATGTATGTATGTATGTATGTATGTATGTATGTATGTATGTATGTATGTATGTATGTATGTATGTATGTATGTATGTATGTGTGTGTGTGTGTGTGTGTGTGTGTGTGTGTGTGTGTGTGTGTATATATGTGTGTGTGTTTGTGTGTGTGTTAATATATGTATGTATGCATGCATGCATTTATGTTTGTACGTAAATACGTACGTACCTACCCACCTTTCTATCTATCTATCTATCTATCTATCTATCTATCTATCTATCTATCTATCTATCTATCTATCTATCTATCTATGTATCTATCTATCTATCTATCTATCTATCTATCTATCTATCTATCTATCTATATGTCTGTCTGTTCTGTCTGTATGTCTGTCTGTCTGTCAGTTTCCTGGTGTAACAATTCTGTCTGTGAATACGTTTTATGTTGGGAGACATTTCCCATACGGAATGATATGAAAAATAAACACTGCATGATTGCCAGAAGGGACAGGCGTCAGAAAGACTAATTATCAATCTCTTTTATTTTTTTTACGCGATAATTGAATAAATGTATAAACTAGGGTTGCGGTAAACGACGATTCAACTAAATAAATCGGTAACAAAAGCCTACAAACCGGATTTTCGAGCTGTATATTTCCATTCAATGCTACAGTTAAATAGTACAGCAGCCATGACACACCAGTAAACACGTAGGAGACGAATAAGTTTTTGTGGATGGTTATTCTGTCACATCTCAGCTGCCTGTAAGAAATAAAACTAACGTGTTATGAGTTTATCACGGTCACAAATTGGCCAACAAGTATAGCCTATAATGTGCTGGAAAATTGAGTCAAACCATACTGTGAACAGAATCTAAAGGAGCAACTATATTTCGTATTTTCTTCTCTAGTTGACCGTATACATGTACGAAGATAAGCAGAATAAAGAAAATTAAAATCACTTGTGTCCGATCGTTTATGAGTAACCAAGCAATTATTCTATGTAACGTACTTGAAACGGAAGAAAATAAAAAGGGACAGAATCAGCATCAGCAGGGACAGGCTGAACCCGCCAACGAAGATGTATATTATCTTTCTGTGATCTTCATCCTGGTAAGAAAGAAATATATTTTAGAATTTTCTCTTTTCGGTTGATGATAAAAGATTAGAAATGTTACAACCCCATATTTAATATTCACCCGTCAATGTTGTAAATTGACTAATAGACCTGGGATGAAGTACTATAACCAAACTGTCCATTGTCTGAGACCATGTTCTCTTTTGTCATGCCATGCTATAATTACCAACCTCTAGATGAACAACTATGCCACATTATTGCTTATATTTACATCATTTTCTCGTTTCTCATACAATGCTATATCATAAATGACAGTTCTCCGATGAACTAGTTTGCCCAGGGTAATTCTTCTCGTTTCTCACACCATGGATTACGATCTCGTTTCTCACACCATGGATTAAATATAGGGTATATTTTATTATTTGTTAAATAAACTGTTACAAATACAGAGCTGGTATTCTATTTCATGTTATCTTTTGCACTATGAGACTGATAAACAACGAATCTGAATGCATGAATAAGAAGCGGCAACTCAACTCGGGATAATTATTGCAGTTAGCCTACCGATTGGAGGGAAAGACACGCACTGTAATTCGCCCATTGTCTTCCAGTTATCGAGCTGACGAACCAGGACCCGTTGATCGTACATTCTTTGTAAGCATAGGCTATAAGACAGTAAGAAAGACGGCAATGAGATTAGGCATTGATATTAGGCATTGGGATTAGGCAATGATATTAGGCATTGATATTAGGCGATATTAGGCATTGAGATTAGGCATTGATATTAGGCATTGAGATTAGGTATTGATATTAGGTATTGGTATTAGATGTGGATATAATGTATGAATATTATCGATTCTATCCTCTCTAAGCATATTGGGTAAAGCAGGAAGACGGCATTGGTATTAGGCATGGACATTAGGCATTGGTATTAGGCATGGACATTAGGCATTGTTATTAGGCATGGATATTATAGATTTTACCCTCTTAAAGAATAGTGTGTAAATAGCAAAAAAAGACGGAGTGGATATTATAGATTTTTCCCTCTCAAAGGATAGTGTGTACAAAACAAGAAAGAAGGAATGGATATTATTCATTTTACACTCTCAAAGGATTTTGTGTAAAAAACAAAAAAGATTGAATGGATTTTATAGATTTTATCATATCAAAGTATATTGTGTAAAAAACATAAAAACGGAATGGATATTATAGAGTTTACTCTCTCAAAGGATATTGTGTAAATAGCAAGAAAGACGGAGTGGATATAATAGATGTTTCGCTCTTAAAGAATAATGTTTATAAAGCAAAAATGATGGAATGGATATTATAGATTTTTTCCCTCTCAAAGGATATTTTATAAATATCAAGAAAGACGGAATAGATATTATTGATTTTTCGCTTTTAAAGGATATTGTGTAAAGAGCAATAAGACGGAATGGATATTAAAGATTTTACACTCTCAAAGGATATTGTGTTAAAAACAAATAGACGGAATGTATATTATAGATTTTTCCCTCTCAAAGCATATTGTATAAATATCAACAAAGACAGAATGCATATTATAGATTTTTCCCTCTCAAAGGATATTGTGTAAAAAGCTAAAAGATGGAATGGATATTATACATTTTTCCCTCTCAAAGCATATTGTGTAAATAGCAAGAAAAACAGAATGCATATTATAGATTTTTCCCTCTCAAAGGATATTGTGTAAAAAGTAAAAAGGCGGAATGGATATTACAGATTTTACCCTCTCAAGGAATATTGTGTATAAAGCAAAAGGACGGAATGGATATTATATATTTTTCTCTTTCAAAGCATATTGTATAAATATCAAGAAAGACGGAATAGATATTGATTTTTCGCTTTCAAAGGATATTGTGTGAAAAGCAAAAGGACGGAATGGATATTATAGATTTTTTTCTCTCAAAGCATATTGTATAAATATCAAGAAAGACGGAATAGATATTGATTTTTCGCTTTCAAAGGATATTGTGTGAAAAGCAAAAGGACGGAATGGATATTATAGATTTTTCTCTCAAAAGGAATATTGCGTTAAAAGCTAAAATGTCGGAATGGATTGTACAGATTTTTCCCTGTGAAATTATATTGCGTAAATATCAAGAAAGACGGAATGGATAATATACATTTTACCTTTTAAAAATTATTTTTTTAAAAAGTCAATAGAAGACGGAATACATAGTTTAGATTATTCCATCTCTTAGGATATTCTTCAAATAAATCTTACCAGTTTTAAGTACCGTATTAAATTCCAGTAATACAATGTTAAGCTTTGATGGAAGCAAATGTAGTGACTTTCATGTGTTTGAGATATTTTTATATTTCAACCCAACTTGACATAGATAATCACACAAATAAGTCTATATTAATTATTGCGGATACATTAAAGACCATACAAATGGACGATCATACAACAGGACAGTATACCTTTTGTGTTGAATTGTGGAAAAGCTGGGCAAGGAGTGACCGCCATATTTCCAGCTGGCGTGTCCTGCCAGCATCCTCCAAAGGCATCCACAGTTCTGTTACAGTATAAGCCCTCTGAAATAAACGAACCAGTGAATTGAATTCATTGATCAGTCAATTATTCCTTGGAACAACCGAAAAAATAATTATTCAGTCAAATTAGTATAACCTAAATTTGATCATATTAATATTGAAGACTAAACACGGTATTCTTAAATTTATCTTAAGCTTATAGTCAGCTTAGAAAATCATCTAACGTATATCTGAAACTTTACGTAAATAAAAAAGCTTCGCTTCCGCTAAGTTGAACCAGTCTTACACACACCAGAACAGAAACAAATACCATCGCCTAAAGGAGACTGAAAAGAGGAGTATTTCTTTTGAACAGTTCAAGGGTATGTTGCTAGTCCGCATAAGCAACCATTTACAATCTTAACTAGTTCTCTTTGATGGTGAAACTTGAAAGCAAAACATTGCACAACATAAATAGTTTGATCTGTACAAAACAACACTTAATCTATACACGCCATCGTCTGAGTTTCTCTTCTTGAAGGTTGAACATATTTGCTATTTGTACAGATGAATTGATTTTTTGTTATAGATGAATTACTTTATTATCATAGATGAATTGCTTTATTATCATAGATGAATTGCTTTATTATCATAGATGAATTACTTTATTATCATAGATGAATTACTTTATTATCATAGATGAATTGCTTTAATATCATAGATGAATTGCTTTATTATCATAGATGAATTGCTTTAATATCATAGATGAATTGCGTTATTATCATAGATGAATTGCTTTATTATTATAGATGAATTGGGTAAAAATTCTCGAAATACTTGGACATTTCACTGATCTAAATACTTTTAATTGAAGCATCTACCTAAAGGTTAATTACCAATAAAAGTCAAAATGAACAACGATTATTCATATATATATATATATATATATATATATATATATATATATATATATATATATATATATATATATATATATATCACATTTGATTAGACTGCGTAATATTTAAGAAAAAGAATGGACGCAATAGTGGTGATGGATACATACTATACCAATGGGCTTTCTGCTTTTATCTACATATATGTATTGAAAATAATGAAGTTCTATCTTGATGTATATTACCTGACTATTATCCCATGAATAAAATAAAACACGTAACAGCTCATCAACCAAAACACCTTCAAAACTAGCATTCTCGAGACGTATATATGTAACGTGAAGAATGAGCTTACCAGTCCTTAAACACCATACTTCAAGCTGTGGACACGTAATAACACATCTACAAACGTCGTTCACATTGAAAATTACTACCAAAATATTCATTACATAAATATATAAAATATGAGGACAAACTGGAAGACTCAAAGAGATGCTAATACAAGTTTTCTGAAATTTAGCAGTGTAATAAAAGGAATAAATGAACAACAACATGACCAATGTATCAGTAACATGTGGGTACCTCTATATGTTTATGAACAGAACCTGCATATATTTTTTATGCGAACTACATATATGGTATCCTTCAGTAATATTTTTCCATGCCATTATTTTCCTCAATTAACTTATTAAGTAAATAAGTACTCGTTGGTACATATATTGCTGATTCATAACATTATATTTTATGTGTAATTTTTTTTTATAAGGAAGTATCAATCGATGTTTTTAAATGTTAGATGAAAGAAATATTTTAACTTTATAAATAAAGAACAAAATCTTTACACATTAAATATATAAATTTTAACTATATCTCTCCTGTTACGTTTTTCTAGTCTTGTCCGTTCTATTCTCCGTTGAGAAACGTTGTATTGTCAAAGCAGTACGTCAAGACGATATTATTTAATGCAGAATTGTTGTTGCGGGAAGTCCTTCTTCTCGAAACATTTTGAGCACCAACATTAAGGATAACCTTGTGGTCCCTAAACCTGGACAGCCTAACATATTATTGGAATAAAGGTAACATATTATAACTTTTATGATTATTTTGCTCCGATTCCTCGGAAAGAATGATGGCACTTTAGTGAGCTAGAGTCATCTGCAAGTATCCTTTGTGATTTGGGTGCGTTGAACCTTGAATTTTGATTTTATTTCCAAGATGTTGTGAGAATATGTGTCCTCACCTGTATATTTTTTATTTCCAAGATGTTGTGAGAATATGTGTCCTCACCTGTATATTTTTTATTTCCAAGATGTTGTGAGAATATGTGTCCTCACCTGTATATTTTATATACGTATGGGTGATATTGCTGAAGCTAATGTTTTTTGTACAACAAGTACCATGTACAGGAATTCAATATACACGATTATTACATTAAAGACGAAGCTCTAATTATACTAGAATACATTTACCAAATCTAACATAGATTGCTTATTCTGTCAGCGTCTTGTTAACACTGTGTGAAAGTACAAAGAAAATGATGGATGGGGTAGACGAGAGGGAAGTATGCAAGATGCAAGGTTTGGTTTATTATTTGGCGGTTAAATAGCAGATCACTATTGTGACCCAGGAACAGTTAGAGAAGATAAATTTCTTGCCATAAAATACGATCTTTCTGAGGCAAAAGCTTCTTTACCGAAGACAGAAATAAGAAATATATCGGTTCAGTATTTAGTAGACAAGAATGTTTTTGATAAAAGTGCTTTGGTCTTGATTATTAACCATGTATCAGACATAAAAGTAAAGGAATTAAACTTGACATACAATATGGAATTAGAGTTATGAATGCTTGAACTTCAGAAACATAAGGAAGAGAAACAAATGCAGTTAAACAGAGAGGAAACAGAGTGGCGAATAAATATACATGACATTGCCTTCACACATTTTCGGGACATGAACTGAGCTTTATTCATGGATTTCTATTACTAGGACTTTTCTCCTTTAATTATTTTGGGATTTTTATTGCATTACCACAAGCTCGTTTCCTTTATTTCACTTTGTAAATAGAGAAATACATTATTTAAATTATTTGTTAAAGTGTACAAAACGTGTTGTCTTCAATTTATTATGTTACTTTTCTCAAGAGCAACGTTTGATCTAAAATGCAATTTTGCGATCAATGAAATCAGGGTTTCGTCCACTTTCCCAACATATATTCAGTTTTAATGAGTGTATGGACAGTAGTTTAGTACTTCATTCTTCTACCTGGACAACGATAATTCGCAAAGAAATGTGTTTTAATTTCGATTATTACAAGTGCATCCGGATTTTCTTTACATTTTTGGGAGCGATGTGGGCTAATGTAGTAAAAGTTTCATTAAAAGTCTAATTTTGACCAAGCAGTTGCCATTCTGTGACATAATGAGCCCCGACAAATGAAACAAAAAATACTTTATTAACCACTGTATCGTCCCAAAGCCTCTTTTTTCAACAACAAAAGTCCTGTTAATAATTGTACTTTGACGTTTGTGTATTCAGCGGCGTCGATAGGGTTGATGTCACCCAGTGCGGTAAACTCATAGTGTAACCCCTCCAGACTTCCACCATGGATTTCTTCTTCTTAAAATAACTCCACAGTAAAAAAAATTACAGTATTTAAGAACTGTAACAACGTTAAGTTATAGTTATTTTTACATTAAACTTACTTTATTTAAAATTTTCGTTTTGGTGTCACCCCTCTGAGATGGTGTCACCCGGTGCGGTCAGCACACCCCGCACCTCCTAGCGACGCCACTGTGTGTATTCAAATTATCTGTTGAATTCGATTCTTTTGGAAATGTTCAATCGGTCATTATAAGAAAATTATTAATAAACCATTAAAAAAGTACCTACAAATAAATGTTCTAAAGCAATTATAATCCAAGTGAATTTTATGCTAAGAGTAGATTTGCTTGTTAGAAGATATGAAACTTAATGTACGGTGAGACAATCATAAATCATTTATGATACTGCGCGTGTGCAATCGGCCCTAAAAGCATGACTAGGAATAAAGGTGCAAAAAAGTCAGTAATTTCAACACGCGATAAATTTGCACCAAACAAGTTAGGAAATTAGTAGTGCATATTGCGTATTTTCAAGCACGCCATTTTGTAATTTATTTCGATATGTTGCGGAATATTGGAAAAAATAGCATTAGCGCACTTTTCTACATGGAATATTTATATTAAATGCAAGTGTCTCTGATTTGCACTAGCACATACCAACTGTACGTTTTATTATCGATTATCAAAGTATTATGCAAGAGATATGACACACACACACACACACACACACACACACAGACATATATAGCTATATATATGTATCTTTCAAGCTTGCATCAATACCTTTTAATGTATATTTAATATGCATTGCGTGTTAGTTAGTTGTTCTATTCTATGATATTGATAATGTAACATTATGCGTTGGACTCGAACTTGTCCTGACGATTCTTTAAACAACTAATACATAGCTAAACTATTCTCTATATGTAAGGAATGGCTGTTGGGATTCTTATGTTTGTCTGAATCCATGACATTGTGTTCAGCATGTTCTTTATTACAAATATTCTATCTAATAAAGATTCTAACCCTTCTTGAACGTTATGTTTTAGTTAAGCAATTGGTGTATTTTAGAAAAGGCTAATTGTAACCCGAAGTTAATGAAAAAGGCTATATAATATTATATTTTTTAAAACGAATTATTAATTTGTAATCTAAGATCATAGCAGAATCAGTTGGATAATTTTTGTGTCTTTTGTGCATTAAGAGATTAGTGTTAGGACTGGTCGGCCTGGTGTCAGGATAATGTGACTGGGTGAGACATCATGCTACATGTCTGCGGCATGATGTCTCAGTGCTAGACATCACTATAAACTGCCTCACTGCAGACATCGTAGCGATATGACTGAACAATTGTTAAAGCTACGTTAAAAATCCTAATCAAACAAACAAACAAACAAAATTTTTGTGTCCATTATATCATTTGGGCTGAACGTTATTAATTCAAATTATCTATTCACTGGAAATAAAATGTACTTATCAACAATAACATTCTTAGAAATAGAGACTTTAAATTGAAGTGAAATTTAAAATAGGTATATAGTTTTAGATTGGTTTTTTTAATCCAACAAAAGACTCTGACACATCGCCACAACATCGGCCACCATATTCTCATCAATACATCCAACGTTAAATTTAATTTGGATATTCACCAAAGCTTTACTCAGAACTTTAATTACAAGGACTTGTGTCTGTATGTCTAGGATTACTTGGAATATTGTTTCCCGCAATATTATTATTTTCTTTCTGATATTTTCACTTTGTATTCCAGGGAGATAAATTATTTGCTTAATTTTACAAATTAAAATTTGCTTTTTATTTCTTTTTTATCGTCAGCCTTCCATATATTTTATATCCAAAGATAATTTACTTTAAAGTTTGTTCTCATAAAGATTTTTTACGTCATTTTATATACGTAATGCTTAAACTTTCATCAACATAATCACAAGGACTCAGTATTGACATTCAAGTTATTCGTCTAATTTAACCGTATCATAGTTACATGAACGCAATACTTTCATTCAAGTTTTTCCTCTCATTTGACAATTTCATTCTGTTAATAGGAACCGTTATAAAGTCATTTTACTCACATTATTAACAATATTTACCAGATATGCTGGCCACTAATGGAAAGAACAGTGAACTGTGGGTATGAATTTTATAAATGACTTATTTTTTAGTGCTGATCTACCGTTTCCTATACGTCTGACTGTTCTAAAGTACTTATTGGTACTTGAATAGGGTGTCATGTGACTTGTATATTTCTAAATGACTGACTTGATACTTCTCTACGGCATCATACGACTGAAAATTTGATATGGCTTATATTTGTGTATACTGCTCTATGGCATCATGCAACTATAAATATTCTAGCGTGGCTCTCTACAGTTTCGTATTTTGCATAGGGATAGATGAAAAGACCCCCCCCCCCTCGGTTTTCTTCACTGTTTGTACAGATTATTTACAACAAACATTGCATATCTTAGGTATTGTTGCAAGAATTTTCAATCCCTTTATTTTGGTGTATGATTGATTGGTTTGGCATGTGTAATATGGGTAACGTAATATACAGATTGGCCTTAATTCGAATGTGCACCACCTATACCCCACCCCCTTGCCGCATGATAAGCCAGTTTACTCATTTCACGTCTTTGATTCGTAACTTGTAAAAAAAAACAATAAGTTTGCTTTACAATATATATATATATATATATATATATATATATATATATATATATATATATATATATATATATATATATATATATATATATATATATATATATATATAATTTCCCTGCCTTAATAAGTACTAACAAGTGTATACGTTAGACTTATGCATGATGGCTTTTAAGGGAGCACTCGTTTTATTCATTTTAGTTAGTGTGCTTAGACAGTATACAATATACACAAGTATAATAACCAAAGATATCTCAGCCACAGCGCATTAAATAGCATAGAGGTATGCCTACAATCTCCCCATTGTGTATGTTGCGAATAAACCAGTATAATCAAACACAAAATATCTGTAGAGCGCCCCATAAAGACCGCATAGGTATTATTGTTGATTATTTTAAGTTTGGATTCATAGCTGAAATATTAAAGTCGCAAACATCAAAACTGTCCTAATGAATAATTCTCATGTTTTCTCCCACCTAACAGTATTCGTTAATTGCAAAGCTTCACATTAAGATGAAAAGCAAGTCATTTAAAAAAAATTTACACTGCACATTCACAGTATGTAAGGGCCTAACAGATGAACGTCATGGAGGTCAAAGGTTGAAGAATACAATGTTTTCTTATTCTTCCAAAACTTAAATATTGGAGAAAGTAAATTTGTTTTGTCATTATAGTTTACTAATTGCATTAGAAATGAAACGAAGCATTTTCACTGTATGTTTCTTATACTTATGCATCAGTTTTAAATTAAACTAACAATGATGTGAGACCTAATGTTCACATTATTAAGGTCATTGCATAATCAATACTCTTCAAGGCGTTATGTGTCAGCAAGAGCAAACTACGCCTAACTTATTTTCATGCACAGCATCAAGATTAATGCACCGTTTTCTTGAGAACATCAAAACACAATGATATGAAAAAAAGAAAATTAATTGCTCATATTTGTTTATTTGTTTAAGGTAGCCTCTTTATTTTCCTTGTAGTTAAAGTTTCATATTAAACATTTAATCACAGTTTTCCTAGTTGGTTAAACTGGCTATTTAAAAAAGGTATTGTATATCTTATATATTGTAGAAAGAACGTTTACTTCCTTTAATTTTGGGGTATGATTTCAATTTAGTCTTAATTCAAATGTGGATCTATAAAAAAAACCTGCTAGCTCTGCGTGGTCATTTTTACTTCAAATACTTCAGATATATATTGTAACAGAGGAGTCGATACAATTTTGTAATTATTTCATAGCACTTTCTGAAGCTGGCGCTGTCTAGTCTGGCAAATTTGGTTTTACTAATTCAGGTTGATTTGTAGAGCACGTTGGAAAGCTGGTATCGTCTAGCCTGAACAAATGATTTCTTTTCAGTTTTAATAATTGCTAAAGAGAATGTACTTGAGTCTAATTCACGTTGATTTATCAAGCGCATGGGAGCAGAAATATTGGCATGTGTACAGAGATCATTTACAATTTCAGCAAGTACAATATCCAAAGAGATTTGAGCCATCACACATAAAAGCAACTTACATATATGCCAACATCCTTTCCATTGTGCAGTTTTGCAGGCAACTTCACCTTATATGTCACTCTCTCAGAAATTCATAATGTCTGTAGAGCTCCTACTAATTAAATGACTTTAAGTTAATCTACGGCACCATGTGATTATGAATATTCTAAGAGGGTGCTCTACGGATTGTATGAACTTCTGAGTGAGTGACAGGTGTAAGTTTAAGTTGATTTTATCCTCTTTTTCATAGGTGGCACTTGAGTTTTCAGATTCTCTTTTTAAAGGAGGCAGTATTATAGAAAATGCGTTTAGCGCACATGTCAATAATTGAGGTGTTGTGTAACGTTCTAGGGGTGGAAGATTGTCGAGAGAAGATACAAGTGAGAGTGAGGAGTAGGTTTAGAGTATCTGTCACTGTCTGGGTCCCCCCACCCCACCCACCCAAGATAGGTAGTATGTGCATGTAATACAATACTGGACAGATTCGATGACCCAGAGGTGAATTTAATCGTAGGGTGAAAATTATTGGCAAATTTTTTTAAATATATTTTAAAATGATCACCTGTTCAGATCTTTTTCGATTCCATGCCGGCAACGAATCTACAGCAGCTTAAAGGTTGATATTGTGCATTGTTGAGAAATTTATGCTCTGGTCATTACGTCGTATAGTTTTGTCTTCGCAATGTAAAGTGTTTCTAATCTGAGTTATTATTTCTCCAAATATCTACAAAATCTAATTAAACCAGTATGTTATGTATTGCTTTTGATCTGGATAAATATGACTTTCATGGTTTTTTTTTTACATTTAAAGTGTAGTTGCCTTATTTGCGAGAAGAGTCTCATAAAATGCATATAAATTAAATTGCATATAACGATAAGCATGTAAAATATGTTTTATCAAATAAAACGCCGAAATAAATCTTGTAATATCTAGAATGCGCAATGGCACGAGGAAACACAAAGAATACAATTGTTTCAAAGTGAAACTGCAACCCCATCTCGGGTGAGGAACCAGAACAATCAACACTTTTTATTTCAGTTTCTAACCACATTAGTATATATCAACTGCAAAGCGTAATCTTTATAAACTCGCGAATGTCATGGACAAGAGCCAATGTGATCACGACTTTCTGTCTTTTATTACAAATTAATAAAAATATAGCAAAACATTCTAGCGAAAGTATTTGAAAATTGTTAACAAAAAGCATGTAATACCTTGAGAATTTTTTACGATCGACAGAAGCGGTTTTCTGTTGTGTAAGACGGACGTTCTTGCTGTTGAGAATTTAACGCCCGTCTTCTGGTTAGGTTATATATGGCAGCCAGTGTGCAACTGGCGGAGAAAGCCCTGTACTGACAAACTTTATCACATCCACATTGACCGAGAGCGAGACTCGAAACCACGCGGACAGCAGTGAGAAGGCAGTGATCGGCAAGGCAACCGCTTTAAACCATTCGATAAGCTGGGCCCAGGAAAACGGATGCGATCTAATAAATATGTCATAATGACTTTAACCTGAATACATGGTACTTTCTCGATTGCATATCGACGTAATGACTTTTACCTGAATGCATGGTACTTTCTCGATTGCATATCGACGTAATGACTTTTACCTGAATACATGGTACTTTCTCGATTGCATATCGAAATAATGACTTTTACCTGAATACTTGGTACTTTCTCGATTGCATATCGAAGTAATAACTTTCACCTGAATACATGGTACTTTCTCGATTGCACATCGACATAATGACTTTTACCTGAATACATGGTACTTTATTCATTGCATATCAACGTAATGACTTTTATCTGAACCCATGGTACTTTCTTCCATGAATATCGACGTAATGACTTTTAACTGAACCCATGGTACTTTCTTCCATCAATATCGACGTAATGACTTGTACCTGAATAAATGGTACTTTATTCATTGCATATCAACGTAATGACTTTTACCTGAATACATTGTACTTCTTCCATGCATATCGATGTAATGACCTTACCTGAAGACAAGGTACTTTGTTTCATTCTTACTGACGTACTGACCTTTACCAGAAAACAGGGCACGTTCTGTTATAATTATCAACCTAATAACTCTTACCTGAGGACAGAGTGCTCTCTTCCATACTTATCGACATAATGACCCTTACTTGTGGACATAATGACCGTTACTTGTGGACATAATGATCCTTACTTGTGGACATAATACTTTCTTTCATTGATATGTAGATTTGATTTATGTTTGTTATTTTATTTATTTTGCATGTTATATGTTGCTTGTATTCTGGACTTGACCTTTTGCAAAATTAAGTTCACTATTTTTCCTACAAGGGGTATCGATGCTGTTCTGATGTGATTAAACAAAAGAAACATAATCAAATTATCTCCATGTGCAGATTAAATATTAGGATCATTATCAATGCAGTTAAACATGTTTATTGGGGTCTTGGTCTATCACATTTGTTTTTGTTATTGATAAGCATGTTGTACTTGGTGTTTCCCATGTTCTTTATAATACTTTTCGTAAAAGACCATGTCTTGTGACAACGTAGAAATTCCGTTAAGTGACAGAATAATTTCAGACACTTATATTTTTTTTTTTAGATAAGGAAGAGGTATTTATAATCTTCTTTGCTTGCCAACTATTCACGTTTGTGATAAAATCAGAGGCATACTCAATTTTAATGGTGTGTTCAGATTTAGCATTGATTGGAATTATTTATAAAATTATTGTTCTTTTGATTTGGTTTTCGATTTGTTTCTGTTACTTAGTTTAATATCATTTTGTCGTAATACCATAATTATCGATATAATAACTTTTGCCATAGAACATAGTGCTTTCTCCTATACTTCTAGACGTTTTGATCTTACCTGAGGATATATATTCAATTAAACGTAGCACAAAAAATGCACACCAACATTTTGGTCTCTATGTAATTTTGGAACGCTTGCACTCTTGACCGTTTCAAAGTTTTCATATTTTATTCTTAGAAACGTCAAATGCTTCAAACACTTCCAAACTGATCATCCTTCAAAAATTATTCCGCGGATAATTGATTAGTTTTAAGTCGCTTAATGTGTATCAGTATAAAAGCAACACCATGTGGAGAATACTTTGTATTTCTGTTGGCAAATCTTGTGAATGAAACGTTAAACAAATTATTATTCTTGTCAGATACAATGCCGTGGTTGATCTAAATTATGAATTATTCGTGTCAGATACAATGATGAAGTTGGCCTAAGTTATGAATTATTCGTGTCAGATACAATGATGAAGCTGACCTAAATTATGAATTATTCGTGTCAGATACAATGTCGTGGTTGATATAAATTATGAATTATTCGTGTCAGATACAATGATGAAGTTGGCCTAAATTATGAATTATTCGTGTCAGATACAATGCCGAGGTTGATCTAAATTGTGAATTATTCGTGTCAGATACAATGATGAAGTTGATCTAAATTATGAATTATTCGTGTCAGATACAATGCCGAGGTTGATCTAAATTATGAATTATTCGTGTCAGATACAATGCCGAGGTTGATCTAAATTATGAATTATTCGTGTCAGATACAATGATGAAGTTGGCCTAAATTATGAATTATTCGTGTCAGATACAATGATTAGGTTGACCTAAATTATGAATTTTTCGTGTCAGATACAATGCCGATGTTGATCTAAATTATGAATTATTCGTGTGAGATACAATGCCGAGGTTGATCTAAATTGTGAATTATTCGTGTCAGATACAATGATGAAGTTGATCTAAATTATGAATTATTCGTGTCAGATACAAAGCCGAGGTTGATCTAAATTATGAATTATTCGTGTCAGATACAATGCCGAGGTTGATCTAAATTATGAATTATTCGTGTCAGATACAATGATGAAGTTGGCCTAAATTATGAATTATTCGTGTCAGATACAATGCCGAGGTTGATCTAAATTATGAATTATTCGTGTCAGATAGAATGATGAAGTTGATCTAAATTATGAATTATTCGTGTCAGATACAATGCCGAGGTTGATCTAAATTATGAATTATTCGTGTCAGATACAATGATGAAGTTGGCCTAAATTATGAATTATTCGTGTCAGATAAAATGCCGATGTTGATCTAAATTATGAATTATTCGTGTCAGATACAATGATGAAGTTGGCCTAAATTATGAATTATTTGTGTCAGATACAATGCCGATGTTGATCTAAATTATGAATTATTCGTGTCAGATAAAATGATGAAGTTGGCCTAAATTATGAATTATTCGTGTCAGATACAATGATTAGGTTGACCTAAATTATGAATTATTCGTGTCAGATACAATGCCGAGGTTGATCTAAATTATGAATTATTCGTGTCAGATACAATGATGAAGTTGGCCTAAATTATGACTTATTCGTGTCAGATACAATGATTAGGTTGACTTAAATCATGAATTATTTGTGTGAGATACAATGCTGAAGCTTACCCGAACGATGAAAAGAATACGTTTATAAACTATGTTAAGAAACTAATGTTATTCTATCATTGTTCAGATTTTTAGCAAATGTGTTATAAAATTTGTTTTAAATTAGATAATTCCATTTCTCAAACCAATTGCATATTCATGTTGTGCATATTAGTATACGGTCTAAACAGAGCAAATAAATCGTGCATACAAACTACAGTTGACTAGTCACAATAATCATCCATCTAACACAGCTCATCTGATAAGATTACATTCCATTCATTTCCATTTTCCTTTGCTAACTGTTTTATCTGTTGCTTCGTTTGATTGTTTCTCATTTTCACAATACATTGCATATATATTGGACAGGAATTTAGCTTTTGAAAACAAAAATACAAAGTAACATAAATTACAACTTACAAATACTTGTATTTATTATGATTATAAATAGTTACCTTGACACTTGTAGGAAACGTTGGGCACACGGTATTGACAAGCCGTATTTTAGTGCTTTAGTTTTTACAATGGATTGATTCAGAAATTTAAATTACATTTTTTAAATAGACCTTTATATGAAATTAATGTTTTGTCTGAAGCCATATTTCGTAAAGATTGTCGCCATAATTGGTACCCATAAACCTACTTTCCTTGCGAATCATCAAGAATAGATGCTAATGTTGTTTTGGGTTTAAAACCATTTCTCAGCCCAACAATGGATGTATAAATGAAACGTATTGATTGCATATAGATTCAACCACTAAAGTTAACTCAAATAAAAAGGAAATGTAACCTTTCCGGCGGCCTAGTGGTTAGAGCGTCCGCGGCAGAAGCGGGAGGTAGTAGGTTCGATACCAGGCCGAGTCATACCAATGACTTACAAACACGGTACAAACAGCTGCCTCACTTGGCGCTCAGCATTGAGAGGTTAGTGTTAAGACTGGTCGGCCTGGTGTCAGGATAATTTCACTGGGTGGGACATCATGCTACATGTCTGCGGCATGATGCCCCAGTGCGAACTATATATAAACTGCCTCACATCAGACATCGTAGCGATATGACTGAAAATTTATTAAAGCTACGTTATAAATGCTAATCACTCACACATACACAGTGAATATTTCTCCATGTACCACGGGCCCATTTCAAAACATGCCTAAAAGGGAAAACAAATGCTGGCACCCAGATGCATGTCGATGCTACGTGATAAAATAAAATATCAAGTATTTAAGGAAATACAGTTTTATCTGAGAAAATACGAGAGCATAAACAAGTCATAGTGTAATATAACACCAGACAATTAAGTCCAATGATGTAAAAAGCTCCTTGTAGCGTCAGTCGATTCGCTCTCTCCATACAGGTAAATATTATCCTGAATAACAAGATTCCCTGGATATCCAGATTTTAATTTCCCTGACCGATAAAGACATTCATTTTGACTCAACATGATCAGGTCTTCCGCTAACAACGTCTTTTTTAATAATAATAATAATACTAATAATAATACTAATAATAATACTAATAATAATACTAATAATAGCAAAATCAAACAACAACAATATATAAAAATAGCAAAAAACCACGAAAACAACAATACTACTACTACTACTGATGATAATAATAATAATAATAATAATAATAATAATAATAATTGTAATAATAGCAAAAACAACAACAATAATAATAATAGCAAAAACACATCAATAATAATAATAATAATAATAATAATAATAATAATAATAATAATAATAACCTTAGTACCAGGTGCATAAAATACGTAAAACACATCGGTTAAGTTTCGTATGACAATAATGCCTGTAATTCACAGCGTATTTTATGATAAGACATTTGAAATAGATTTTAATTGATTCATGAATAATCAACATTCTTACTTCAGACTACTGAATTGTTGATTGTCAGGAAGACACAGATACATGTAGTCCTAATGTAAATTTTCAAAATGTCAAGGTAAAAGAAAATGAAACTGAGCTTCATTCATTAATCAACAAAAGGTTCGCGTGTCGAGTGAGAAAAAAAGGTGATATTTCATTGAACATAAAATGCTTCTGCGAAACAAGCGATTAATCTGAAAACGGGATGTTGCAGCACATTGTATACTTCGGAAAACAGACTTCAAGTCATATAAATCTTACCCAAGTGATACAAAATAAAGACATACCAATTTCGTGTCGATTAAATGTCTGACACTCCCTTACGTCATTGACAACAAAGCTTTACAACCCACTCCCTCATCTTCTGTTTTCCAGGCATGTTAAAGGATATGCTTTTATGAATCATATTGAAGACTTGCCATACCGTTTAAATTGTACACATTATTGAAATTCTCTGTGTAATTTGAGTTTTTAATTACCTTTTGTCATAAGTATGAATTGTTACAAACGCCCACATGGTAGAAATAATTTTACATTTAATATCCACAAAGGTCAACCTAACTCTAGGCTGTACACATATTACAGCCCATTTACTGAATGATACCATATTTTAATGTTTAATATGAAAACAATAATTAGCTGTTCAAGAATAAAATACTGTTGAAATATGTTTTTTTTATATGATACAAACAGTAAAGGTATCCACACGACTCATGAATGATGCTATCAAGCAGAATATTGATACGGCAAATGTATCCACACAAATAATGGGTTGTGCTCTCAAGCAGAATATTCATAGGGCAAATGTATCCACACAATTCATCGGTTGTGCTCTCAAGCAGAATATTCATACGGTAAAAGCATTCGCACGACTAATTGGTGATGCTATTAAGCAGATCATTCATACAGCAAAAGTATCCACACAATTCATGGGTTGTGTTCTCAAGCAGAATGTTCATACAGTAAAAGCAATCACACGATTCGTGGGTGAAGCTATTAAGCAGAGTATTCATACGGTAAAGCATTCACACAAGTTATTGGCGATGTTATTAAGCAGACTATTTATTTATACGGCAAAGGTATCCACACATTACATGAGTGATGTTATTAAGCAGAATAATTCATACGGTAAAAGCATTGACACTATTCATTGGTTGTGCTCTCCAGCAAACTATTCATACGGTAAAAACATTCACACGATTCATTGGTGACACTATTTAAGCAGAATATTCATACGGTCGTAGCATTCACACGATTCATTGGTGACGCATTTAATCAGACTATTCATCCAGCAAAGGTATCCACGCAAGTCATTGGTGATGTTTTTAAGCAGAATATTAATACAGTAAAAGCATTCACACTTTTCATTGGTGATACTATTTAAGACGAATAGTCATACGGTAAAAGCATTCACACGATTCATTGGTGATGTTAATAAGCAAACTATTCATACGGTAAAAGCATTCACACTATTCATTGGTGATCTTAATAAGCAAACTATTCATACGGCAAAAGTATCCACAGAAGTCATGGGTGATGTTATTACGCAGAATATTAATACGGTAAAAGCATTCACACGATTCATGGTTGATGCTTTCTAAGCAGAATATTCATGCGGTGAAAGCATTCACGCGATTCATTGGTGACGCTATTAAACAGAATATTCATACGGTAATTGCATCCACACGATTCATTGGTGTTGTTATTAAGCAAACTGTTCATACGGTAAAAGCATTGTCACGATTCATTGGTTATGCTATTAATCAGACTATTCATATGACAAAGGTATCCACACAGTTCATGGGTAATGTTATTAAGCAGAATATTCATACGCTAAAAGCATTGTCACGATTCATTGGTTATGCTATTGATCAGACTATTCATATGACAAAGGTATCCACACAGTTCATGGGTAATGTTATTAAGCAGAATATTCATACTCTAAAAGCATTTACACTATACATGAGTTGTGCCATTTAAGCAGCCTATTCATACGGTATTTCGTTGGTGGAGCTATTAAACAGCTTGCGACTATTGAGCTCTCTCTATATATCAATATAATTAGGTCGAATTTGAAGGAATTAACCTTCACGCAGTTAAACAGTACAACTATTTGCATTTGATCTCATGTTAGCATATTCTGAGGACCATTGTGTTTACTTTTGAGTGCCACAAAATCTCTTGACTAGACTCCTGTATTTTAATCTACCTAATGCAATTCATTGTGTTCAAAATGAGAAGTTTAGTACAGAAATATCATTTTAAGTTCTTTTTAAGGGAGGCAGAAAACATGGCAAAACATGATGGTCTTCTTAATTTTCCTATATAGGCAACATCAACGTACAGCACTTGCACATTCAGCTTCACCCGCCCGTGCCCCCCCCCCCTCCCCCCACCCCGCAATAAGGTCTATGATTTACTTACCTTGTATAGAGAATGGCATACGTTGGTGACGTCTAAGACATTCTTCCTTTAAATCATCGAAGATCTGTTGTAGTCGTACAGGAAACCGGGTACGTGTACCTTGCTCTACAATGTCCGTCCGATTGATCACGTTTGTGTAGTTCAGACTCTCCATTGTAAAATCGGACAAGTCTTGATGCTTGAACGGTGTTCTATTTTGAGACCATGGATGGAAAACAATGTTGTTGTTTTTCTTACACAAAGCTACACCAATATTTTGTACCAATTATCACTTTTACCAGTGATAAAGTACCACTTGATTTTCGATTAACATCTGTGATTGATTGCTATCCTAGAATATAGATCTGCGAACGAACGTTCAGTTCGCAACACACGGCCGTGCGTGTTGTTCCAAGCTCTGTACATTATCACACCTAGTTATCAATGAGGCAGGCGGATTCATGTCTTCGATGCATGTTCCCAATAAAGTATACATGTGTCAATTACTTTCTGAACATTGGCGTTAAGTCGTGTTAATCATTCTTACACAAATAATATTAATATTAATTTTGACGGCGTACACAAATACTATCATATACAGATATTGCAAATTCTACAAATTTCAATTCATACTTGTAAAGTATACCCTTGTCCATGACTAAATATTTACAGAAATCAGTAATAAGAATGTACTGTACGTATTAAAAATAACTCAGGATTACTGTACGTATTAAAAATAACTCAGGATTCGGTCTTTACAATTTGTGAGTAGGTTTTATCTTTTCCAAAACACAAAAGATGAACAATTAAGAGAATGTTCAGTCTACATTAAAGTTAGCGTAATAGTACTGCAGCAAAAGAGGAGTCAACTAACAAATGAGGGAATTGAATTTTTGTGTATAACATTTAGATAGAAGCTCAAATATTCAACATTACGCCTCTGCATCCCATGGACTGCGCATGCGCTATCATCAGGCTGATGCTCTTTTGAATGGAAAGAAATAGCAGGACCGTGTTGAGTTAATGTCAAAATGATCAGGATTTTCCTTTTAGAAGTGATGTCAATTAACCATAATTTCACAGGATTCCATTGATCGTATGAAGAGACGAAATCATCTCCAAAATCTGTGTTTTAAATTCGGATGTCTTCTTCTCCTTGGCGTGAAAATACTAATTCTTCTAACGTCCAGAAAATAACTGAAGAAAACAAAACACAGTAAGCTTTAATAAAAGAGATAAAACCGAGAGCTTTTATCATCATATAGATGTATGAATGTACTGAAATAATCCTGTAAAATAATGAACACGTTCTATTTGATCATTTTCTGTTGAAATCTATAGCGAACCATGCTTTGAGATTCGTTCTGCGTAATCTAATGAATTTTCAATTGGAGTATCGGATGTCATTATGCATTTCAGGAGAGGGACGCAAGCGATTATTTTTGGTTATAAAGAGAACATTTAAATTACTCACTAGCCCTCAATAAAAAATATATTAATCTTTTGTCAAGACATTTTTAAGATTTCGTAACCCCATCCCCAAATGATACGGTCAATATTTTCATAGTAAAGATTGATAGTTAAGCTATTGCGTTGAATGATAAATGGTAGAATTTAAACACTAAAATATACCCATGTTCGATATATTATGTTGGAATAGTCGAAAATAATGTGCATAAGATCTATTTTAACCTTTAATATACCATAGTAATAAACCATAACAAACTATATTTGGACATATACAATTATTTGTTACAGTCTTCTATGTTTTAGAACAGGGCCCCATTTTACGACCCAATGTACGTTTATGCACATAATTTTGGTACGTTTTAAGAGTGAGAAAATCCGATTGTATTGCGCGTGTTTCACAAAACTAATCTTTGGATAATTTCATTTGGCTATAATTTTTTCTCGTATGCAGCTCTTTTGCGTGGGAGGTAGATAATACATTAATTGGTAAAATATAACAGGGCACATGCAAGATACTTACAAAGGATGGCGAAGAAGATTATGACAAGAACAACAATAGCCCAAAAAGAATCAGACAAAAATGTCTTGGTCATATCGAATTAAATGTAGATATCATTTCTGATTATAGTAGACAAGGTGTATGTCTGTGTGCATACGTGTGTATGGGTATCAACGGCTTATGAATTTGAAGCCCCCAGGTGCTGTCAGCGTTGCAGCATCCCCCAACCCCGTCCAAAATTAAGCCATAATGACAGACCCTTTGAAGACCGTTACTATCTGAGGTAAAAAGAAGTGTAACTGGTGTGACCTGTCTGCAAGTTTGTCTTGAGTGATTGAGTGAGCGATCGATCACAGTGCATGAAAGGGCGCTATGGTCGATTCCAAGCCAACAAAAGCCATTAGGACTTTTCCGTTCGCCTTTGCACAAACAACACTTTACTCATTCTACAATTATATATGGTCATAATTCGAGAGAATTATAACGTTTGTACAATTCGAATCTTCGTGTCTGGCAAAATCTTATTTATATGTTAATGAGCTGACATACAGAAATACTGGTGTGCGGATTGTTAATCGCATTTTCCAGTTCGTAGTATTGTATAATAAGTATTAATTCTGTTTTGTACAATTGTAACAAAATATAGATTCTCATACTTTAAAACCTTCCACAGGTTGAATTTCTTTCCACTATAGGCAGGCAGCTGCTGGAATAAAGGGAAATGTGTTTGTGTGTATGCGTGTGTGTGTGTGTGTGTGTGTGTGTGTGTATGTGCGTGTATGTGCGTGCGTGTGCGTGAAACCATGAAATTTGAAAACATACAACGTGCTGAAAACATTTAAGGTACAAAACATTATTAGGTTTCTAAGTTTGTTCCTGCAGTCGAAAAAAGTGAGTTTTAAGAGCACTCTCAAAAGGGATCAATGTGTTTTTGTGTCTACATTCAATGAGGAATTCGTTCCACATTGCCGGGCCCTAGTATGTAAAAAGAACGTTGTCCATATGGCTTCGTTTTCATAGTGGGAGCAAAGAGTATATGATTGTCGGAAGAGGAGCGTTAGTGTATATTGGACCGAAGTCCGTCAGTGAAACGTAGCACAGAGAAATAATAATTTGTTTGATTCTGTATCGAATGGATAGCCAGTGTCGGTTACAGAGCAGTGGTGAGGTTTGCTCTGATTAAGGTACTCTAAAGGCGATCCGAGTATCTGTGTTTTGAACTTTTTGAAGTTTCTGGAGTAGATATTGTGACGAACCAGACAAAATTGAATTACAATATTCCAGTCTTGAAAGTACTATTGAACACACAAGTGTTTTAGTGGAATCAACTGAAATATTTGCGAATGGAGCTGATGTGTTTCAGTTCAAGACATGCAGCCTTGCATATGTGCATGACATGTTGGTGCAATGTGAGAGTACTGTCTAGAGTAACACCTAGGTTTCGTACTGACTGTGAATTTAATTCTGGTGTTGTTGATATTTATTGTCTGAGGTAAAGGATGTGAATGAGAAAGTCTTTGTGATGTGATCAGAATGGCCTCAGTGTTATCATCATTCATCTGCAGCTTGTTACATGTATGCATGCAATCATGGCTCTATTTGTGGTGTGTGTCAGAGAGAGAGAGAGAGAGAGAGAGAGAGAGAGAGAGAGAGAGAGAGAGAGAGAGAGAGAGAGAGAGAGAGAGAGTTTTCGTTAGGTTTTAATTGTTTCTGTATTAGTTATTTGCACGATACGATTAAAATCTGAGGACCAAATACTATTTCATTATTCATTTATGCTGTGAAACGTGCTCTCTGTTTTTTGGCGCGTCGAACCTTGGGATAACAACATTACATTGTATACCGTGTGACTTGATATAAATTATTACAGCTTATGATTAACTTACGTTTATGATCATATATTAATAACACTACCTATTTAAAATAGGTTTAATTCTTTTTATTTAATGTCACGGTAATGTAAAGAAATACAATTATATGAAATATTAAGGTTCATATCTCTGTTATATTTTAATCCATAAAAACAATGACTAGTTTATTCGTCCTATATTTTGTATCACACTTTGGTTTACAAGTTCCGACAAGTCTATAACATGACTTTACTTTAGAAACTATATTTGCTTCAACAACACAGTATGTAAGTTATCAACATGACTAAATAGCAAGTAAGTCTGATCGAAGCAGGCACATATGTATATATACAATTCTTACGAACTTGACTTGTCTTCTGTAGATCTGTCTAGAGAAGACATTTAATAACAATGGGGAAGAGCCGTTCGACGTATACAAATCAATTTCTCTAATTTTTTGCATGCTTATGTAGATGACCTGCATTAGATTTATATTTATTTATTATTTATTCATTATTATTATCATTTAATTACTAATTTATTTTTATATTTTATTTATTTATTTATATTTTATTAGACTGGAATTGAACATTTAAGAAAAAACCTAATAAAACATTGTTGCCATGATTAAGCAAAAACCGCTGAAAAACAAAAAATGTAATAGTCACATTTTTTCTTATGTAGATGGCAATTAAATTTCCATGCATGTTTACTTATTTAGTTTTTACACGTTTAAATCTTTTTGGACTCCTTCTATAATGTAAACGTTGTCAGAACAAATAAAGAAGAAAATTTGGCGTCGACAAAGAAATGAAAATGCCTCGCTTTTTTCATTCGCATCTCAATCACGCCGACAAAATAAAGAAATACATACATAACTAAGTGAAATTTACGCCTTTACGTATCGTACTTCGCTAGGAATAGTAGCTCCGTAGAAAAGATAATCATTCATTTGTTTTAAAACATCATTTAACCATTCATCATAGGCACATTCTGTGAGGATAGTAATGGCGGCCACAAGTGGAAGCTAGTGAGTTGGCTCAATCGAATTTGGCAGTCAAAAGTAGTTATTGCAGTGGAATGGTGCATAACTGTCAGGATGAAATGCGTTTTTCTATTTCGAATCTTTTGGATGATTGAGTATAGAATCGCACAGTTTTGTGACATTCCTCGTCATGTTATTATTACTAGTTGCACTATGTAATTACTTACTTCTTTCAGTGCGCATCAGCTTCCTTCATTATTTATTTCTTATTAGTTACGTATATTGAGTAGTTGAGAGAAATAACTGTCAGTGATCCAGACGAGTAGTGAGAAAAATCTAATCTAAGCAAAATTACCTACAAGTAGGAGTGAGAAAAAAACCAAGGCAAGACACCCCCCCCCCCCACACACACACACAAATCATTCAGTAGATCCCTTATGGAAGAATCGGAGACTAGTTTGAATGATTTGTGTGGAATTTAGCGGGACCTGGAAGAAATCATCAGAGGGAGCAGAGTTGCTTATCTGGTTCAAAAAGACGTCCTTACAGAAATTATCTCAACTATCGTGCGAAAATTATTAAACAACGTCAAGGAAGATCCGAGAAGGGTTATAATCGTTTGAAAAGTAATAACGGAAAGAACACGAGAGTTGATCTATAGGATTGATTCATTGGAATTTGAGAACCACGATTTGCAAGCAAAATTACAAGAGGCAAAGTGGGAGAATGGCACGACGAGCAATGACCTGAATAACTCAGGAGATGGAAGCTTCAACTGCAATGGAAAATTCCCTCGATGAAGTTAAATATTAAAGTTTTAGGGCTGGAAGAGAAGGAAAATGAAAGGTAAATTGCGAGAATTCCAAAATTGTAAAGGACGCAGCGGCAACAAGGACGTAGTGGATATGGTTTTCGGTTGTCAAATTCTGGAGTTTAGATTGTAACATTCCAGGTTCAGCAGCACAGTACCTCGACGACCACATTAGGTCAAGATACTAATGATGATGATGATGTTACATTTGTTTAATCATTTAATCATCTTTTTCATTAATACGCATCCTTAATCAAATTTCCAGTGCCGTTTTACGGCCCATTCCTTCTCCGCCCAAGCACGTCCAAATCAGAGTACACGCCCATTTATATTTGCTTTTTGTTCCATGTTTTCCTCTTTCATTTATTCGTCCATTTGTAATTTATACGCGTATTTGCTCTGCTTATTGGTGTTCAAAATTGTTTAGCTCCGGAAGGGCTTGTTGCAGGAGCATATTAATGTTGTCAGGTGGATTCAAATTAGTTTCTCTTGTTGTTCACTGGGCACTGTATTAATATATAACTTCTATATCTAACGTGTGCACTGTAGATACAATACCATTGATGGTTTATGATTTATGATTGCAACTTGTGCGATTGTGAGTGCCATGCGTTTGATAAATTCCGGGTGTCACATTATATATAGCTGCACTAAAATATGTACAAGTACAATGTCTGCTGTTTTAAAAATAAGTAGAATATGTACATGAGCAATGTCTGCTGTTTTATGAATAGGAACACACAGTATATGACCATTAGATGCCTGCAAGGTTCAGTGCTTAAACGAAGGGATATTTTTCAATGAGGAAAACAGACGAATGTATCTTTTGTATGCATATAAGAAACTCAAAGTTCAAATGCCGATGTAAAATATTTGGTTGCTGAATGTGGATGTAAATGTATATTTAGCCACTGTACTAGTAACATTGCTGGTGTCCCAAGATTCATTAGTAATACTTTTTAATTAGTGATCCATAGATAAAGATGTGACAGTCAAGGGAGATTTAATATATAAGATATGTCAATTAACACTAACATTTGTTTAGAAATCCAAAGGAATTAATGTTAGTATATGTGAACTCATCACTCGTAATGGGTGGAGACAGGAATACTGTTCAAGACCTAGATTTGGATATTTACATTATTTGAAATGAAAAAGGTCAACAAATGGAACGAACCGTTCTTCCTCTGACAACTACAAATTAGAAATAAAAGCCTGAAGAGAATGTAATTAAACTAACAAGAAAATTACTTTTCATTTTTAAATTGTATTCTTTCAATTGGCAGCATTTGTCCACGACCATTTCAGTGAATGCTCTCTGTTTGATACTCACCATTACCTGAATTCTGTGTACTCGATCGGGCAGACATCTTGACTAAGTTATTTCAGTCTAACTTTGCACTCATGTAATGTGCACCCTAAGGTCAAATTGTACCTGATGTATACAGAGACAGTTTATCATTTGCTTTTATAGCAATTTGCTCAGGTTTACATAGATGCAGACGACTCAGGTTGCCTAAGTGGTTTGATTATCTATAATTCGCAAGGTCGACCGTGTCATACCAAAGATTGTAGCGAACATAAACTGAACCTGCAGCTGTATCGTTTCGCGCTCAGCATTAAAAGGTTAGTCTGGCGTCACGATAATGCGTATGGGTGGGACATGATGCTCCATGTCTGCGGCATGATGTCCCTGTAATAAACATGACTATAATGTGACACACTGCAGTCGTCGAAGCGACGTGACTAAAACTTGCTAACGCTACATTAAAATTTCAAATCACACACACACACACACACACACACACACACACACACACACACACACACACTGTTTCTTAATCACATTACATGTAAGTATCATTATACAAATGTACAGTTTCAATGTAAATAGGAACATTAATGTGAGAGTAGTTTATTAAGCTCACTATGGAATAATAATAAACTACTGGGGATAGTCTATCGAATAATTGTGCCCAAAACGAAATTTAGCATAATATACAACAGTAATTAGATTCTGTACAACTGTTGTGGATAATACCAACTAATATTTTCTTTTTAAACTTTTCATTTTTAATATTGGTCAATGATACATATTTTCCTTTTGGTTTCTTCTTTGAAATGACACGGTATTTTAAATCAAATTTTCAGAGTCTGCATGAAATAATGTCTATTATATTAAAAATATTGAGGATACTACTGTGTGTCTTTGGTGAAAATTAAGATTTTGCCAAAGATGAGGATCTTCGTTTATTGCAGGGGCCTTAAACAAACCGCCTGCGGGCCGCAATCCTGTCCTGTGACATGTGGCCCGTAAAATGATTGGTGTCCCAATGTGTACTGAAAGGTAGCAATGAGTGTGCGGCCCTTGGGCCATTAACATTGCCCTCATGAGGCCCTCGTTGTTGTTTACAGTAAGGACTGTATGATTTTTTAACGTTTGATTTATTAAAAGACAATGAGTCTTGGTTGCCGAGTGTGTTCTAATAGAGCCATCGTATTTTTATTTGCGTGGGCTGGAGTCTTGAGCTTGGCCAATATTGGTACATGTGAAAGCATGCCAGTAGCTTCCCGTGCTTTGGTGGTTCTTACCGTTTTTCCAGAATTCTTCCTTCACCAGTTATTCTGACTGACATATACTGCCTATCATGATCTCAATAATGATGACAATCGAAAAACAACAACATAAAAGACATCTGCGATTAACATAAAGAGTGGAGATTTTGACATGTCACATGTAACTACGCTGAAGACAATGATATGTACCATATAGAAGGTTGTAAAAAAACTTAGTCTATTGAATTAGATGTTCAAAATCCTGATTTATGTATGGTACACATATTATTATTTACCTATTTATTGGTTTTACAGAGCACGTTTATAATTATGACTTAAAAAAGAGAGGAACCCCTTATACGGTATATTTGAAAATGTCAGGACGCATCGCAACCTTTTTACTTGACTCTCGCTCTCCACAAACATACATACAAGAAAAGACGTGCCACGTAAGGCTGCCTGGTACTTGCGGTATATTTACGGAAAATATTGTAAGGGAAACATGCGCAATTCTGGTTAGTGAAACATCCGTTATCACGTACGAAAATCATACATCAAATCTTGAGCGTTCGTTGTTTTGTGAAACGGGCTCAGGTCCTGTCAATCATTGGCCATATTGGATTAGAAGCCTGATCTGAGTGAATAGCTAGCTCGCTGAATTAATTAATGTATTAATGACATTGCTTAGCGAGATAGTTAATACTATCAGAGATCAGGGTCTAAACGGGATCTTATACTGTATTTATAATGAATCCATATTAAATGTTATCATTATCTTTTCACGTTGAGAAAGTAGAATTTATCCAATTATTGACATTATTTACCATTGTCGTTGTAGTTAATGGAGTATGCTCAACATTGTCGATATAGGTAGGGGAGTATGCTCAACATTGCCGATATAGGTAGGGGAGTATGCTCAACATTGCCGATATTTGTAAAGGAGTATGCTCAACATTGCCGATATAGGTAAGTGAGAATGCTCTACGTTGCAAATGTAGGTAAGGAAGTATGCTCCACATTACCGATGTAGGTAAGAGATTATGGCCAACATTGCAGATGTAGGTAAGGGGAGAATGCTCAAAATTGCCGATGTAGGTAATGGAGTGTGCTCAACATTACAAAAATATGTATGGAAGTTTGCTCAACATTGCCGATATAGGTAAAAGAATATGCTCAGCGGTGTCGATCAAGTCAGCACCATATCGCTCTTTAATTCAACGTTTCCTTTGCAACCACGATCAGTCGGCCCAGTATTTTGACATCTTGTCGCTGGAGAATTGGAGGCATGCACAATCACGTAAGTGTTTGTCGATTTGTTGCTGTCTCTTAGAAACTTCGCTGAAAAGCATTCAAACTGCCAGTTGACATTTATAGACGTACGTACATATGGACTTGGACGGCGCTGACGTAGATTTGACAAGGGTTGCAACCAAAGCCGATTTGGTTGAATTGTTTTCATTGCCTACCCAAACAAAGTTGTGAACCTGCAGGATCGAACTGCAAAATTGTAAAACGTGGCCAACAATGAGGTTTCTCTGAAGCCGCGAAGCTCCATCACGAAAACACCTGGCCAAAAGAACAGAGTATGAAAGATTCTGGTATGACAGTTGCTTTTATCAAAGACTACGTCTAGTGGTGAGATGAAGCAATATGTGGATGTAAAAACTATGATGGATACTCGAAGCTGTCGACGGGAAGATTTAATTGACCCGGAATAGCTGCGAGATGAATACGCTAAAAAGGCGTTGCAATAGCGAATTATAAGCGCGCATGTGCTGTCGAGGATGCAGATTATTGATTTTTCTCCAACAACAACCGTCGGCTTTGGTGTCGCAGGAAATGTGATTATCATAGGTACAACACTTTTATCAATTGGAGCTATATCGATAACAACCCTTTTCGTAGGCGGTGCGGGAAAAATGATTTCGTTACGATTACATAAACGAATACATGTCTATTCCAACCATTTCACGGTGACACAAAGATGTCTCAGCCTAGGCGATAAAACCAAGGGCGTATAGACCGCACGGATCGTGATCAGTAAACAAAATATCAGATTCATATTACGGTATTGCTTCCGATAATATACTGTAGCGATTGCAAGGGTTGGGATGGGGTACTTCCAATATATCAATTGAAATATTATGGAAGTTCCACCCTGGCTCGTGAAGTTATCAAGTTAAATTAATGACGAAATAGATGTACAGCTCTGAAACCCCAGTCAGCAATGCCGACGGTTAAATTATATAGAACACGAAGATAAAATTCAAAATAATAACAATTTAATAAATTTGATAATTTTAAACGATAAACTCAATCACTCGTCTTTCAAGTGACAGTCTACTTCATCTCGTGATTTTCAGTGTGTTCGATTTTCCCCTGGCCTTTGGTTCTACTCATCTCTTTATTTCGTTCCTCCCACTCCTCCTGGACTTCACCTCTCCCGACTTCTCTCCTTCCTTCTCTTTTCTTCCATCTCTCTATCGGAGACTACTGGGACCACTGTCATTGGTCTGTCTCTCAAAGCTTCCTGTCCTGTGAAAACCACAAGGCGTTAACATATGTTTTTTCGAATCTCACCTCACACTAAATCATCAATTAATCATCAGATAAGGCTATTACTGTTTAGGTCACGCATACATATACATCGAAATTCCCACACACTTCATACAGGGTAAACAAAGGTGTAATAACACGGTATCAATACATTGTGTCACATCAGTATATCCAAATATATATTTAATCTCATTGTACTTACAATATTACAACAACCAGACGCATGTCTGTACACTACACTCCCACAAGCATACACACATATTCAAATATTCATATTACTAATTTTTCACACTGCAACCATTTCCAAGCTACCATTCAATTCAGCAATGGCAAAATCTATAATTGCATTGACAATTGTGCTAGTCTACTATAAAATAACCATATAGTGAATTATAATAATATTAACTTTTACGACGGCTAGCAAGCAATATGATTCTTTACAAATATGCAAACATATTAACATCACAAAATAATTCTTCCTACTACGATTCTAGTAATAATAATAAGTATATCTACGATCTACAATTAAATGCAGTAGCATTCAGCAAAGATCGAACAACTAGCTCACTGACCTTTAGAAGCTGCACTTAGAATCCTGTCCTAAGATTTTTCTCCGCCAATAACGCATGGCTGATCGGAATCTTCTGGCAAAAACTTTCAAGCGAACTATAGCGAACTAAATCTTGCTGGCAGGTTTAAGGATATCGTACTTAGCCAAATTAGGGTCCCGTCCCTATCTCGATTCTGATTGGGTAGCGCTGTGGTCCTGTCCAATCGACTAAGCGACCAAAACTTCAACCTGGCTGTCAGTCTGCAGAACAAGAAGATAAGACACGTCCACTCCTTCGGGCAACTTCTTTGATCTGCACAAGCGCTTCCACACCAAGGTGATAACTGCGCTTCTGACGGCCTTGGTCGGGGTTCCCACCATATCAACGGCAAACTTACGTAAGGGATATTACTAGCCTGCGGTCATGTTTAACATTAAACAATGGCTTATCCGAATTACTTTGATTATACATGTTTCTATACTATTTTGGGTCGAGCAAAACGCCACATATACCATCCCACTCTCCCTCTCCAATAATACCAATTAAAGCGTCATGGTAACTTAAAAAAGATTTTCTTTCCAGGATCGAATGCAAAATTAAAATATTAGTATTTAGATACTTAGATAGAGAGCAACGCCGTAGACAGAAATTTGCATGTCGTAAATGATACATATCCACATTGGCATATTGGCTTTATTTTCGTACTATTTTAAGTTTGATTTTTATTTGCATAGTTTATTTGTCAAGAGCTAAAGTTATACAATTAAGTTGTTACTGTACGTGTGGTAATGGATCACCAACAATGCATTGATTACCATGGTTACGGTGGACTCATAATTAGGGTAATCAGCAGTTCAGTTATACAGTGACAGCGTTCTTGACGCCAAAGATCCTAACTAAGAAGTTGTGAAAATTAATGACACAAAAGGCATTATAGGCTCTCATCACATTATTTGAAAAAGCCTTCATCATTTGGTCTCCAAAATATCATCATCCTGATGTCTGAACGGCCTGTTCAAACGATGTTCATCAGTTTGTCTCAAAACTCAAAATGACCCTCATTGAATAGTCTCGAAGAGAGAGAGAGAGAGAGAGAGAGAGAGAGAGAGAGAGAGAGAGAGAGAGAGAGAGAGAGAGAGAGAGAGAGAGAGAGAGAGAGAGAGAGATTTTGCTAGGATCTTGTAAGGCTGTTGGGCATTAGGAATACAAATTATATACTATATACCGGGAAAGAATATACATATAGATTAGATAAATTAGAAAACTGTCCACTACTGATATGTAATATCAGCTGACACGTTATATCAGGTGCTCGTGTGGGTAAGGCCATAAGCCGATGACAAATTTAAAGTCTCTAAATCAAATAACAATGTTCATCTCCTTATGATATTTAATATTTACTCTTACCAGTTTACAAGACCAATTGTATAACGTTGCTGTAAGATCTATTGTAAAAGTAAAACTTCTTGGAATGATGTTAGTATTAAATAATGTAATACGTTTTGTATCAGTAAGAAATGATGAATATGACCATGTAATGACTAACACAAGGTTGCAGCTGCAAAGGGGTTACATAATTAGTTTCCATATCAGTCAGACTCAATTCTTTATCATGATAATCATTTCACCGAAATAAATGATACATACCTTATGGTTTTACTTCCTTTGAACATTTGACTCTATACAGCCATTGAAACACAATTTCTAGAGCAAGCCATGGATCCGTAGAAATACGTCAAGGAACACCGTCCATTTAAAAGACGAAAAAAAACCTAACCCAACCGATTCTTTTACCGCTGACACCTTTTCTGCTCACCAATCCCTTGCTTCTACTTTTATACGCCGTATGGCTAGATTATCTATTGACAGAACATATCAAGCCCATTGCGTGTACAAGCAACAGAAGTGGTATCAGGTATCAGAGTGTCAGACAAAGCCATCGATAATGTAGCAAATGAACAGACTGGTTTCAAGCCATGCTGTCAATCAGTATATCATTTGTAACAACCCTAAATTGAATTTGGACACACATCTAACGGATGAAGTTTTATGACTTCTATATACATTATGTGATATACTAGTTAATTATCAATTTGAAAAACAATATCCAATGGAACAATATATTTTACAATTAAATAAGACAAAATGGAGCAGAACATAATTTGTATTTATAGAATTTCGGAACGATATATTGTGAAAGGAGTGCCATTCATTGACGTTTTATGCATTCATTAATTGTATCGACTACGAACATGTTTAAAAATAAGAAATGGGTTCGTTGGACAGTTTAATTTGGGTTTACGTCCAGTATAACCCATCAGCAATACAAAAGGGATATCGCTTATCTTTAATAATTTCTAACTGAATAAAGGCGCCGAAAATAGGGAATCAGCGGTCCATACCTTGTCATATGTGGTATTGTCATTCATACCTTTTCATACATTGTATTGTCATACTACCATGTCATACATTATATTGTGATTCATACCATGTCATACATTGTATTGTGATTTATACCATGTCATACATTGTATTGTGATTCATACCATGTCATACATTGTATTGTGATTCATACCATGTCATACATTGTATTGTGATTCATACCATGTCATACATTGTAATGTGATTCATACCATGTCATACATTGCATTGTGATTCATACCATGTCATACATTGAATTGTGATTCCTACCTTGTCATACATTGTGTTGTGATTCATACCATGTCATACATTGTATTGTCATTCATACCATGTCATACATTGCATTGTGATTCATACCATGTCATACATTGAATTGTGATTCCTACCTTGTCATACATTGTATTGCCATAATACCTTTTCATACATTGTATTGTGATTCATTCCTTGCCATAAATGTATTGTGATTCATACCATGTCATATATTGTATTGTGATTCATACCTTGTCATACATTGAATTGTGATTCCTACCTTTTCATACATTGTATTGCTATAATACCTTTTCATACATTGTATTGTGATTCATTCCTTGCCATACATTGTATTGTCATAATAAATTTCATACATTGTATTATCATAATACCATGTCATACACTGTCTTGCCATAATACCTTTCATACATTGTATTTTGATAATGCCATGTCATACATTGTATTGCCATAATACCTTGCCATACATTGTATTGCCATAATACTTTTTTATACACTGTACTGTTATAGTACCTTGTCATATATGGTATTTTCATACATACCTAGCCATACATTGTATTTTCATAATGCCATGTCATACATTGTATTGCCATAATACCTTGCCATACATTGTATTGCCATAATACTTTTTTATACACTGTACTGTTATAGTACCTTGTCATATATGGTATTTTCATACATACCTAGCCATACATTGTCGTGTCATAATACCATGTCATGCATTGTATTGTCATAATACCATGTCATGCATTGTATTGTCATAATACCATGTCATACACTGTATTGTCACAATACTTTTTTATACACTGTACTGTTATAGTACCTTGTCATATATGGTATTTTCATACATACCTAGCCATACATTGTATTTTCATAATGCCATGTCATACATTGTATTGCCATAATACCTTGCCATACATTGTATTGCCATAATACTTTTTTATACACTGTACTGTTATAGTACCTTGTCATATATGGTATTTTCATACATACCTAGCCATACATTGTCGTGTCATAATACCATGTCATGCATTGTATTGTCATAATACCATGTCATGCATTGTATTGTCATAATACCATGTCATACACTGTATTGTCACAATACCATGTCATACACTCTATTACCATAAAACCGTTTAATACATTGTATTGTCATAATTCATTTCATAACATTGTATTGTGATTCATTCCTTGAAATACATTGTATTGTCATAATACAATGTCATACACTGTCTTGCCATAATACCTTTTCATACATTGTATTTTCATAATGCCATGTCATACACTGTATTGCCATAATACCTTGCATTACATTGTATTGCCTTAATACCTTTTTATACACTGTACTGTTATACTTACCTTGTCATATATTGTATTTTCATAATACCATGTCATACACTGTATTGTCATACATAACATGTGTTTCGTGCTTAGGCTCGAATAAACAGTAACATAGAAAGAGTGAGAATAACAAGCTTGTAAAAACTTAATAACAATTTATTGAGCACAAATATTTTCCATAAAAGAAAATTAAACTTACAGTTTTAAGAATCAATTCCAAAATTAATCCAAAAATAATTCAAAATATAATCCACTAGAGAAATTGCTAAACTCCTGGTAATAAAATGTCCAAATAATTCCAAGTTCGAATCTTAGTGAAGCATCCAAGATGGAAGACGATGTCACGTGATGAAGTCAGTTCTTGGTAATGAAATTCAATGAGCACAATTCATTTCCAGATAAAGAACAAAATAAATCCTCTTGATCCAAACGAATTGAAATAATTTCCAATACAAAGTATTTTAAAATAACTTAAAACAATAGAACTTAATATTCTAACAGCCCAACTTCTACTAAATAGTTCGCTCCAAAACATAATTTATATACCTGTTTTTACGTAAACAAGGAAGGGGTCACATGATCTAGAATCTTTTAGAACAAATTTACGTTCAAAAAATCTCGTACACACCGTATGACCCAACTAAAAATAGAAAGATGTTTATAGCAAAGCTCCATAATGTCCATGGAATCCACCAATCATTTTTAAAGGTTGTTTACAACTCTGAAGCGAGGTCAGAAATAAGGTCAACACCTGGTGTTTATTCTGGGAGTACATGTCATCTAGTTTTCTAAAAAAATATCTCCCAATGAATGAATCGCAAACTTAAAATGTCAAATTTGAATCTGACAAACAAACAATTAAAATAAAAAATAAAGCACCCAAATCAAATACACGTAACACAAGTCATACATTGTATTGTCATAATACCTTGTCAAACATTTTATTGTGATTCATACCTTGTCATCCATTGTATTGTGATTCATACCTTGTCATACATTGTATTTTCATACATACGTGTCATACATAGTATTTTCATAATACATTGTCATACATTGTATTCATTCATACCTTTCATACCTTGTCATACATTGTATTGTCATAATACCTTGTCATACACTGTATAGCTATAGTACCATGTCATACACTGTATTGTCATAATACCTTGTCATACATTGTATTGTCATAATACCATGTCATAAATTGTATTGTCATAAAATACCTTGTCATACATTGTATTGTCATAGTGCCTTGTCATACACTGTATTACCATAATACAATGTCATACACTATATTGTCATACATACCATATCATACATTGTATTGTCATAATATCTTGTCATACATTGTATTGTCATAGTACCTTGTCATACACTGTATTGCCATAATACCAAGCTATTCACTATATTGTCATACATGCAATGTCATACATTGCATTGTCATAATATCATGTCATACATTGTATGGTCAAAGTACCTTGTCATACACTGTATTGTCATAGTACCGTGTCATTCATTGTATTGTCATAGTACCGTGTCATTCATTGTATTGTCATAGTACCGTGTCATTCATTGTATTGCCATAATACCAAAGTATACAGTATATCGTAATACGTTGCAATATAGATAGCTAAATGCATAGACCACACCGCTTATTCAAATGTTTCCAAAAAAACTACAACTTGCAAGGAATCGAATTATAATAAGTTATTCCTAAATATTGAATAGATTAGACTGTTCATTTACACAATCGATGTAATAAAGAGAGAGAGAGAGAGAGAGAGAGAGAGAGAGAGAGAGAGAGAGAGAGAGAGAGAGAGAGAGAGAGAGAGAGAGAGAGAGAGGACATTTGAACATTTGAAAAAGAAGTCTTTCTTTTTCATAGCGTACATATATTTGAACTGGAAACATATATCGTTATGAAACTGATTTGTACCTCCCGGATGGAGAAATAATATGATAAAACATCATGTATAACTGCGAAATGGTATGGAAATGAGGAGTCCTATGTGAAGGGCGCAGCCGTTATGACATAATTAAAATGAACAGCACATTATTTTCGAAACATTCGTTGTCGATTGGTTTGACCACAAATAAGATAACACGAATTGTTCGATATGGTTTATATAACAAGTGATGGCATTCGAAAAGCTCTGAAGATGGAAGATGGCCCATGTTGAACAGGACCGTTGTTTGCGATTGGTTGTCGGGAAGTGTCTTCTGTAAATAGTACAATAGAGGAATATGCTTGATACACTGGAATATATTTTTATCATGGCGCCAACTAGTTTGACCATCATCAAGAGTATTATTTGTCTTTAGCTGTTTTTAATTTAGTGAAGAAACTTTTGAAGCTAGCAAGGTTTGTACAAGATGGGTTTTGCATGTCTTGACTTCTGTCCCAAAACAAACCAGTATTGTAATCCAAACACATCTGCTCTCCAATTATGCATGATCAGAGCAAGTTTAAATGAAATTGTCAATGGTAATGAAAGATGAAATTAAATTCTGTACTCGACTCAAGAACAAAAAAGTAACAAAATGTGCAAGTAAATGAGCAAAGAGACAGGTCGATCGACGGAGTATTAGTGTTAAGTGAAGAATGTGTGCGCATTGGTTTCCAATTCCAAAGTCGCCCAGGTGCCTGTGTCTGACTCTGCTAGTGTCTAAGTCTCTATAGTTATGTCGCAAATTGTGGAACACTACTAAACTACCTTACACCACACCCCCAGATCGGTAAATTAGGTATCCATTTGCGTTATGTTAATTAACCGACGCATATAAAACTGCCGTTGTAACAGACTTACTGATGTAGCACATTGCAACAGCCTCAGTGTAGGCCTTGTATCTTTTAACCTTCTTAAAATCGAATCCCTGTCAATTTTAAGAATATAACAAAAATGATGAAACCTTCCATCCACCACTACACATGCTGAGCCACAAAATTATGGAAGTTGACTAACACAACTATCTTGGCATATTTTTTCACGCTCATGGCACAAACAAATACACTTTATTAAAGAAATGACATGGCGAAGAATTACTAGTATTGTAATGCGCAGATTCAAATTTTAACTTTATTTTTGCATATTTTGTACAACCTATTCTGAATATGATCACGTGATTTAGGACAACTGGAGGAAAGTGAATTCTAGTAAGAACAAAATGAGGCATACAATTCGACTCGTGACTGGTGTACGTCAGTGGATGAAAGTGAATTCTAGAAGAACAAAATGAGGCATACAATTCGACTCGTGACTGGTGTACATCAGTGGATGAAAGTGAATTCTAGAAGAACAAAATGAGGCATACAATTCGACTCGTGACTCTTGCAACATAATTAGTATCTAATGAATCTTTAACATCGAGGAATAAGATAGGAAATTTTTGTGTTCAGACGACGAAAAGACAAACCTATACATTTACATAAAATGAAAACTAGTTTCAGTCATTCCTAAATCACACCCGTTTCCACCAGCTGCTAGTGATATTAGTATGATCTACGTTAAAACATCCCTATATCACATCCCTGCTTCCACCAGCTGCTAGTGAAATTACTGATTATGATTTACGTTAAAACATCCCTATATCACATCCCTGCTTCCACCAGCTGCTAGTGATATTATTATGATTTACGATAGAACATCCTTCTATCACATCCCTGTTTCCACCAGCTGCTAGTGAAATTACTGATTATGATTTACGATAGAACATCCCTATATCACATCCCTGTTTACACAAGCTGCTAGTGATATTATTATGATTTAAGATAGAACATCCTTCTATCACATCTCTGTTTCCAACAGCTGTTAGTGATATTATTATGATTTAAGATAGAACATCCTTCTATCACATCCCTGTTTCCAACAGCTGCTAGTGATATTATTATGATTTACGATAGAACATCCCTATATCACATCCCTGTTTCCAACAGCTGCTAGTGATATTTATGATTATGATCTACGTATTTCGTACACGTTAGAATATTTCCTTATTACATTCCGTTTCTTCCTTCGGCCATTCGATAATATGATCTACAGAAGTTAGTCAATGCGAATAAATTAACAACTTCAGAAGCTTATATTGTAATTCACATCCACTTTTAATGGTGCAAAGAAATGTAAACTGTTCCATTCTCTTACGTGTACAAATGGGGGATCACTTATAAAAAAATACCATTTATTTACAACGAATATAATTTTGAATCATTTCTTTGTAAACAGTTCTAGTAGAAGAAAACAACACATTATTTTCTTGCGTCTATTTCATAAGATTAAACATTGAACGTCTCCATTCACTTACTTGCATATTAATTATAAATGAAATATATTTTAGATAGTAAATCAACATCTCCAGATGAAGTAACCATTCGTAATTCCGCGGTGCATTGAAAAGTCAAAATGATTGTCTGAAACGCACCAATTTGTAACGCACATGCACTTGTACAGGTCACGAACAATTGTAAATGGCAATTTCCTTTCTAATTTGTAACGCACAGGCACTGGTACGGGGGAAAAACATCTGTCAACGGCAATTTCATTTATAATTTGTAATACACATGTACATGTACGGAGGACTATCATCTATCTATAAACGGCAATTAACTTTCTAAATTGTAACGCACATGCACTTGTATGGCGGATGAACAAATCTGTAAACGGCAAGATCCTTTCTAATTTGTAACGCACAATGCAGGCGCATTATGCTAGATCATGGTCTACGTAACTTAGACATAGAACAGACTTGTACGCGAGTATACACGATATGTTAATATTATTCTTGCCAGCATACACGATATGTAAATATTATTCTTGCGAGTATACACGATATGTAAATATTATTCTTGCGAGTATACACGATATGTAAATATTATTCTTACGAGTATACACGATATGTAAATATTATTCTTATGTAGAAAAGAAGTTAAGTAAGTGAATACAAGCTGAATCAGTTCGAATGTAGTCCTTGCAAGAAACACACAGCACAAGTGTTTAACATACAAAGTGTTCGTTGCTTTGTTAGATCGATAATTTGTTTCCATGCTTTATATAATGGAAAACTAACTAAGCAGTTTAAAATAATAAGAAAAACAAGCCAACTTCAAGGTGTTTTTAAGTTCGTTTGTACAAAATTTTGCAATCTATGAGAAACTACTGTTTGTTGATATAAAAACGTTATTTGTTGTTATAGCCATGTTTATACCTTTTTCAGGAATACATAAAATACATGTTTATATCAAAGCGAAATTGCCACCTAAATTGGGGAACTGTAATCTTGCTTTTACGAAAATGTAAAATAGTTTGTTTCTTCTATGATTCATTTGACACCTTGTTCAAAATATGATAGACTTCAAAATGAACTGGTTCAAGTCACACCCATCACATACTAAAGGTAAATCTATCATCGCACGCTAATCACATACAACAAAACAGGGCGTACATATAGTGATATATTGTCTTTCATTGTTATTCCATCTGGGCAATCATCGTAACGTTGTTTCAATCCTTTTGGATGCTTTGTCCTTTGAGAATAGAACTCATATGGCCTTTTGCAGTGTATGTCATACAATTAGAAGTATTTAAGAGTTTTTGTTAATAATAACTGCTTTCTTAACTAGACAGCTAGACCTGTCACCCTACAATACACTTGCGTCATCAGATGACAAATAGGTATTCTTTTTATGGGCGTCTTTAATTGATAGTTATAGTGTCTGCGTAGTTCCACGTCACCCACTCTAGCAGTGTTTACTCATGGTTGGAACTGCTCCAGTGGCCTAGTTCTTAGAGCGTCCGCCGCGGAAGCGGGAGGTCATGGGATAGATCATTGGCCGAATGATACCAAAGATTTACAAAACTGGTACTGAAAGCTGCCTCGCTTGACAATCAACATTAAGAGGTTAGTGTTAGGACTGGTCGACCTGGTGTCAGGATAATGTGACTGGGTGGGACATCATGCTACATGTCTGCGTCATCATGCCCCAGTGCTAGATATCACTAAAAACTGCCTCAGTGCAGACATCGTAGCGATATGTAGAACAATTGTTAAAGCTACGTAAATAATACAAACAAAACAACAAACAAACACTGTACATGCCTTCGCTCCATGTTATATATATCTGACCAATTTTGCTGTTACAACGCTATGGTACAAAACAAATAAAAGCACAACAAAAAACAAAAAAACAAAAAACAGGAACAAGCACAATCATCATGCTTTGTAGCAGTAAACAAATAAGCTAAATATCAAAGATATAAAATGAAAATATAAGAGAACTCATACTATTATGAAATAGATACACCCAAATACCATATGGTCTACCACAGGTCATGTCTATTTATAACATGCTAAACTAGAATATATGTCAGTGAAACAAATAAGCTTTGTAATATCATCATTATAGATAATCATTTCAAAAATAATAAATATAATACATACATAACACCTCCTGCAATTAAAAAAAAGAAGAAAAAATAAACATTTATGCAGTGAGACATTCTTTTACATATGAGTTACATACGTATATTTATAGTAACAATTGCATAGTAAATTTTATTTTTATGAATAATACAAAAATATACACTAACTAAAGCCGTTTATAATTTCTACACGTGATGTGCATCGGCACTCTGATTTTTTTCACTTGATGCAATATTTATGCAGCACCAAAATCCACATGTTTTACTGATTTAAAGATAAAGAATCTACATCATGGTTGATATTGACCCTATAGACAAGTGCTCATTTTTCACACACCAGCTGCTTTATTCATTCTTTTCTTGTAGCTGTAGATGTGAACGTTTCTGGTTCAGATTCTCTAACATTCCGAATTTCGAATACTGGTCAAACTAAAGTCGCTACAAATGAGTTGTACGCTACCACTTAAATCTTCACTATGTATGTATGTATGTATGTATGTATGTATGTATGTATGTATGTATGTATGTATGTATGTATGTATGTAGGTATGTATGTATGTATGTATGTATGTGTGTGTGTGTGTGTGTGTGTGTGTGTGTGTGTGTGTGTGTGTGTGTGTGTGTGTGTGTGCTTTAGATTTTAAAGTAGATTTAACAATTATCTAGTCATATCGCTACGATGTATGCATGATGTCATTTTAAAGTGATGTGTAGCACTGGGGCATCGTACCGCAGACATTGAACATTATGTCCCACCCAGTCACATTATCCTAGCATGAGGCCGACCAGTCCTAACACTAACCTCTCAATGTTGAGCGCCTAGCGAGGCAGCTGTTAGTTGTAGTTTTAGAAGTTTTTGGTATGACTCGGCGGACGCTCTAACTACTATGTAAAATAAATTGACGGAATGATTAACAAGTCTATCTCAATCACTATACTCAATTAACATATGAACATCCAAGGATGTTTATTAAGTAATTTAATTCCCTTGCTCTCCTTTTAAATTTATAAATAACATAATATCAAACCTAAACAGGTTTTTCGGGTATCACTGAAACGTTTTTTCCTTTGTAGTTTTGTCACATTTTAATTTCAACTTCGATTATGTAGAGTGGAGAGAAGATTTAAAAATATCACATTTGATTCTCGGTCAATAAAAATGATTTAAGATTTTGTGATCAGTCTTATTGACTCATAAATGACAAGCCAAGGGATTTTCATTGGCTAATTTAAGAAAATCCTTATTATAAACAACAATTTGATAGATTAGTGACCACTGGTCATCAGCTAGAGCCTCAAGTGGTCACCATTTTCTCAATAGGACCAATGTTTATACAAAATAATTAAACTGGTACCTTTGCGGTTCCGATAGCATCCTTCTGAGACAAACAGGATGTTTAAGGATCTTTATCCTGTTTGGCGACAAGTAATTGATTACAATTGAGAGAATGTGTATTATAACGAGCATCACTATCATCAATACCATCTAAATGATATGCAAAAGCAATAACACCAAAAGACTAACCAATAAATATTTCAGCCAAAAGAATACTTTTTTGATCACCTTCATTCCCTTAAAGTCATTGTATACTAGGAGTAATTGTATTTTGTAATTGACAGTGGCCATATTCAACTTCTGTGTGTTCCTCACTGATGATGTTTTTGCTTTGCTAATCAAATAAATCCTAGCTAAATTTTTTTATGTAAGTTTGGGTTTGATATTAGGATCATTGCAAATAGAAGTACATATTTATTATGGTCTTGATCAAATTTATTGAAATTCGCCCATACAAATACGTAACCTACTTCTGAGTTTTGTCATTTTAATTAGTATAAATGTAGTCGCAGAATCTTATGCAATTTAGGTTTCCATTAAAGTAGTATATTTTGTTTAGAAAAAGCTAATTGTGACATATGTCATGTAGAGGGCTTTAAAACAATTTTACTGGACCACAACTATGTATTCCTACAATAAGACCTGAAGAAAAATTTTGTTTTAAACTTAAAAATATTTACACACTGGAGATACAAAGTGCGCACCAATTAAACTCGTGGATAGCCATTAATTGGAAATTATAGTGAAATTACACCAAGTCATCGTGTATTATTGTATTGTGATTCTGTAAACAATTGATGTCACATCGCCACGTCACAGGCCAATACGAAGACATCAACACCTTCAGCGTTTGATCTTATTTTTTGTATTTCGAATACCGCTGAAATGTAATTAGACCTTTATTGATTAGGACCTGTGCTACAGTTTTTTGGACTATTTTGGATTATTTCGCATTACAGTACGTTGATTTAAAAGTTTCACTTTGTCTTCTAGTGAAATGAATTAGTTGTTGAATTTAACAAAACTTTAAAGTTAGGACTGGTGATACAACTTTCTGGACTATTCTGAATTATTTCGCATTACAGTACGTTGGTTTAAAAGTTTCACTTTGTATTCCAGTGAAATGAATTCGTTGTTGAATTTAACGAAACGTTTCGATTTTCACTCTTTAATATTGCTAGGTTTAAAACCACAGTCATGATATCTGAAACTAAATATGTTGCCAACTGTATATTATATTGTGGCATTTGAATAAAGTTACTCTCTACTCGTTGATTAAAAACCCTTTCAGAAAAGGAATACTTCTAAGATGAAAGCGAATTATTTGATTATAAAAGACTCTGAAACGATTCTGTGTGCTCCTTATATTAATAGTAATATATAAACTTTAGACATGAATAGTTCATATTTAGCCATAATGAAACCGGACTGGGGTTTGTTTGACCAAACAAATGTATTGTTACAATATAAGATCATGACAGTAGTATAGAGGGATACTTTAGCGACAACAGGAACATACATTACAGATACCCCATGGGAACGTTTGGCGACAAGGTTTTAAAAATCACCTGGGAACGTTTAGGGACAAGGGGAATATAACATGGCAATATTGGGTCGGTACAGCAACAAGGTAATGTGATGTTGATGTATAGGGGCATTAGGTATGCAATAGGTGAGGTGACGTCAGAGTGCGTGAGATTGGCAACAATGTTGCAAGAGACTGATCTGAATCGGACGGAACAGCAAACAGTGACAAGGGGGTATCGGGAGCGTTCATCTAGTTCAGCGAGTCCTTAAGCTAGTTCGGCGGGTGGTTAGAAAGGTCAGCTGGTTCACTGAGTGGTGGATGGTGGGTACATTCAGCCAACTATTCCAATAACTTACAAACGAACAAAAAAAAAACAAACAAAAAAAAGATACACTTATATAGCAAAGAGAATAAATATATTTTCGAGACATATGAGTGGCCCTGAAAAGAGTCTTTGTTTTTTTTTATAAATATTTTTACAAAAACACCAAATATATTATCCACACACGGGAAGAATAGAAAGAAAAATAAAGACAACAACAAATGAAAAATATACTATCCACAGATAATGGAAGGTAAAAAACACACATATATTTAGTATCCTCACAGCCACACAGAGAGGAAACTGAAAACATACCCCATATCTACTATACACAGAGAAGGGCAGCTATACAAACAAAAAAAATCTACAATCCACATAAACGTAAGCGAAGGTACACACACACACACACACACACACACACACACACACACACACACATATATATATATATATATATATATATATATATATATATATATATATATATATATATATATATATATATATATATATATATATATATATATATATCCATCCATATATCCACAAAGAAGGGAAGCTAAATAACACTCCTCAAATATACTATCCATGCAGAAGGGAAGTTGAAAACACACTTCAAATCTACTATCCACACAGAAGGGCAGCTAAACAACAACAAAATATATTATCAATACAAACGTACGCGAAGGCGTGCATATACACTGGCACCGGTTCTTTGTCATCATCAATTTATTCTTCTTCTTAACCCATCTCCGCGTTTTACTCTTGTTTCTGTTTCCTGTCTTTACTCTTAGGGCACTCGGAAGCCGAGAAAAAAGATGCATTCATCAATATCATTCTCAAGAGGTTTCTTTACGATAGCTTTAGAACTGCAAACTCAGGGTGTATATTAGGGATTTCGCTTGCAGCAGGATGAAATTCCAAGTAACGCGTGCATTTTACAAGTGAATTAACCACAATCTTATCTCCAACTAGGCTATTGTCTACTAACAATGAATGTCCTCGATGGGTAAAGACCTCACAGTTCAGAATATACCTGAGAGTAACTCTGATAACACATTTACATCACCTGGATTACTTACAAATACCACTTTTCTTTTATGGTCAAGAACAGCGATTCAAGATCTTATAATAAGTTACACTGATATATAAAGACCAGCTGAATTATTTGCATGGACTAGACTAAGAACATATTGTCCATATTGTCTGAAAATAGAATGTGATAGTTTAATATCCTTCAGGTGATACCAACGTTTTAATAAAATAACAAAAGGGTACTTCTTGGACTTCAGTGTCTCAAATAGCCAACTGATACAAACATGATCGTTCGCTTCTTCGACGACTAGTGAGTAGTAATTGTCGTTTTTCACCCTGATTAGAATAAAGAAAAATATTAGTAAAAGGCGGATCGATCCCTGTGATCAAAATATTTGATTGATCAAAACTAGTAGCAAAATTGAACTGATCAATGCATTAGGTAAAGGAATAATGTCTTAATCATTATTATTTTCAAACGCTTTCATTGCCATTTATCAAGTAGCTGCACACGCTGGGTATAAATCTGGGGCTTCTGTTTGAATTGGATCGACGTTCTGATCAAAACCAGTCACAGGGGTATTACCGACAAAGTTATCTCCACCTAGATCATTGCCTTGCAATGCATGTATGATTTCAATGAGTAAAGTGGGTAAAGACCACACTGTTCCGACTATCGCCGGTCATGAGACTAAGTTTGATGCAACATTAAACAAAAGGAGAGGAGCATTAGCAATGCAACACTCTACTCCTCAGATATATCATAACAAAGTACTGGATAATTAAAGTTCATGTGTGCTATAATATTGTACGACGCAGAGGATTGGCAAAGTCACCCATGAGTGATAGAGAACCATTCGATATGAATGGTTCATGATCCTCCAAAATAAATCCAAATGGGTTAGAGTGACCCAACAAATATATTGCTTTCAGTACATATCTGTGAACATGACATCTTAGTTATAAGAACGTCTGTAATAGTTATGTCATAGTTATGTAATAGTTATGTAATAGTTATGTCCTTATGAAGTTATATTTCAATGTGTAGCATCCGCAAGAAAATGCCATTTAAACTCACAACGGATGCATGTATTGAGAGATAACGATTTCTGAGTAATGGTATCACAAACATAATTCGTAACAGTTGTGCCGGACTTTGATTTGACGGTGCTCGTATTAGACTGAAGTAATGATGTAGCAAGAGACCGTTGAGAAGACACAAAAGAATTTTTATGAACTAAGGAATACTCATCAGCTGTAAAAGCAGTATTTTCGACTTTATTCTCATCAATGTAAGTCTTAATTTCAATATATACTAATTATGCGTCAAATAATATGAGTGTAACACGTTCGTAATCGTGACCAACTGTCGTGATAAAATAAATAACGACTCTTTTTCTCTTGCAAATTTGAAATGTTGTTGTCCAGTTTATTTTTCCAAAGGTCCTAACATTTTATCGATATTCATTTGGTGCCAACCTATATCCTTTCAATAAGGACCCCTTAATCAGATCATAATCAACACACATGGACCTTGTGCTTTGCCAAAAAATACACCTTCTAATAACAGTCCAATAATGTTTAGGTCACTACACATTTTCAGCATTTTTATTATTAAAGTGAGGAAATCATTTATCCGCTTCTGTTTCATTTAAAGAGGGGTACGAACCTAATAAGCTGTACATTTTTTATAGGAAAAGAAACAGCTCCTTTGTCGAACGGAAGTAGAGTAGGAGCTATTTTTAATTATGCTGATGGAGAATCTCCGTAGTTTAGACATTCAAGATATTCAATGTTCCGTTATGTTTCAATAAATCTATTATCGATGATAAAAAGATTTACTTTCACGGCGGTCAGAGTTGCTACGGATTCATTTTATATCGGAGCTAAAATATTCAAACGTACTGAAGTTTACAGGTACAGGTAAATGTACGCTTGAACGAATGGGTGAAATATATGTACCTGGGATAATAATTTGGTGTGAAATATGCACCGTCTCATTAGATATGTTAAGCATGTTTCTTGAATGGTTAATGCTTAAGAATACCGCGGTGATAATATGTGGCGATCACTGTCAAGCGTCGAAATTTGTAGAATTTTCTCAGCACGAAGGGCTAAAACGTTTTTTTTTTTTATAGATTGTTACGATTAAATAACTGATGGTCATAGAGCTCTTGATCCAGAATTAGAAACACTTAAGAAGTTAATCAGATCACAAACAAATATAATTCAGTGCGAAATAAATTATTCCAGAAACGTCTATGAACGAATTTTGGGATAAATGGAGACCAAACGATTTGATGGTGGTAAGTCGAAAGATAGTTCGTGATACTCTTCAACATATATTATCTATATTACTACGAGAGAAGTTTTCAGAATTGCCTGTACTATGTTATCGATCTGTAGATACGCGAAGACAGAATAATGACGTTGATATACCAGGATTGTCAGATCAACGAAATCCTGTGTTAATTGATGTCACAGTTTCTGTCAGAGTTGTTCAGAGCGCATTATCTACCGATCAAACTCCATGGACGCTAGGATGCGCAATGACAATCCGTTGATCTCAAGGATTAATTATTAATGATACAGTTGTTTGATAGCTGATCGTATCGAATGGTCAAGCATATTTTATCTGGCAGTGTCTCAAATCAGGAAATTATCTCAGCTGTTGAGGGTTATCATAGATTTTAAAGAGTGTAATAATCATGATATAGTAAGGAAACAATATTTACAGACAATGTGACGAAAACATTATCGCGACTTTGATCTTAACGCTGCATTTATCATGACATTAAAAAAGCGAGATAATAATCATTGTGCAAGTTGTAACACAGTAATGTTGTGGCGGAATTCAAATTAGGACCCAAGACAATTTACCGTAGACAGAATTGATGATAGTCTTGGTCATACACGAGAAAATACAATGTTGACCTGTTTTGAGTGTAATCGAATACGAGACGCTAGTTAAGCAAAGACGGCAGTAATTGTGTATCTTCAGGAATTACTTGTAATTTTTCAAATTCAACTCTGTTGAGGAGCAGTTGAATTTAATCATCTGTATAATGCAGGTCTACCCGTAGATATAACCACACTGGAGATGTTTGTGTCGTAATACTCCTGATAGGATTTATTGCTTTTTCTTTGCTATCTTCAAGTTCACTATGTTCATATAAAGAAATAACAGTAACATTACCTAATAATGGTTGTTTTGACAAATCATGTTGTTGTTCAGGTATATGTTTTGTGTGTGATCGCGCTAATGGGTGCAATAGAAACTGCACGAGTACTTTCAGTATTTAATTCAGCTATCATAATTAGTAGTCTTGCAGCCCATTCGCGAGATCTCATATATTTATGAACAATTTCCGTAGCAAATTGATATCTAAATAAACGCTCAACAAATGTACGCTTAAATCGTTAAATGATTGCCTGATCACGATGAAGTGCAGCATGTCCTCGTCGTAATTTGACGTCATGTCCCTTCTTCAGACGCTAGTGCCCCCCTGAAGTGCTTCGCCATGATCAATATGTAGTAGCAGAGGCCAATGTAGAATACCTTGTGGTCCAGATCCTCCTTAAAAAAATTCGTTCAAAAACAGAAGCAACTTCTGCAACCATTTTAGTTCATAACGGCTCTGCCTCCCTGTATCTACTCGCAAAGTCAACGACAGGTAATGCGTATATGTATGTATATTGGTGCCTACCAATTTTAATAGCATCGTGTGATAAAAATAAAACGACAGCCTGATGAACTTCATTTTGGAACGCTGACTTCAGAGAAACGTAATCGATTCTTAGTTATTGTGCTAATTAGCAGCAATAACACGGCAACATTTACTGCATCAGCGAGTTTACTTATTGATGCTCTACTCCTCCAATATCGTCTTGGGCTATAATAAATAGATTAAATTATAATAATAATTGATTAATTAATTACCAGCTCTTAATGCAAATTTACCTTTCATCGTGCATTTTACTAACCAATTAGTTAATGATTCTCTAAAAGATTTATATTTGATAAACATTAATGCATCAATCTACTTACATCTGCAAGATGGCTTTTGCAGAGATCTTTTTTTTTTAATAAGCTACATCATGAGCGTGATATTCTTGATCAATTTCAATTTTTGGATACAATCTGGATTTTGACTAATCTTGGTTATCGAGTCAGATATCAAGTCGAGTAGCAGAACCACAGAAATTATATCCAGGAAGATAAATTTCTCTTGGGTAAGTTTGACCATGGAGCTCCTGGTAATTTTAGTAACTAAGTAGCTATATCACCGCCATTTTTTAATGTTTGGTTTAGAAATAAAAACGACAATAGGGTGCCACATCGAACACATTTGCCAGAGACAGCACGTCTGTTATTTTTTTTTTAATCCATCTTTAGGAGTGGATGCTCTACATTTTACACAATATAAATCCATATTTATTTTTCTTTTGTATAACATGGATATAATTGATTTCTCGGCGACAAAATTCAAACAAACAAGTGCCAGTTAAGCATCATATAGCCCTATCACATTATTTTCAAATGATAATAATATGTCGATCTGAAACCGGTAAGACTCAGTTATTACTTAATCTAATAATGAGATGGTTGAAATGGGATAAGCTGTATTTGCCAGCTCCATCTATAGAAAATCAACATGGTTACGAAGTGCTTAAAGAGTTTAACGATAAGGCAAAATGGTGATGTTGTTGAGTGAGTTTATTACTGGCATCGATGAAGACCAGAGTCTTAATGAACTTGATGGTTTTGTTAATTAATTTAGTAGTATATGACGATGTAATGCTGGATAAACAATCAAATCCAGCTAGAATAGTTTTCAGAGGTAGACAATAAAACACAATGACGTGATTTATGCTACTCAGCGGTATACACAAATTCTGAAAGTGATCAAAGAAAAATGAAATAGTATTGCCATGTTGAACGGAGTTGACACGCATACTTTGTGAAATATTCATCAGACCTTGTGTAGCGGAGACACGGATATAATTAAGTTAAAAAACATTTTCTTATGTGCACAAACTACCTCGGACGGATTTATAACGATACATTTACAGGATCGTTAATATAGATATCGTGTAGGTCTTGATAAAGTCTTTGTCTACGGAGTAAATTCGCACGCGAACAAAGTTACAAAAACGAAAACGATGCATTAACAAAATAACTAACCCCCAAGAGAGTTAGAAGTTTCGGCTTGGCGTTATTGACCTTATAGTTTCGTTTACCTAAGGGGTTTTAGTTTAGCAAACGGACTCGTCTAAAAATTGGTCGTTCACCCTTTCTGCTGCTATTTGTTTCTTTTTCTTCCTCCCTCTGTGTGGATAGTATATTTTGGGTTTGTATTTCCTCTTCCCTTCTGCGTGTGTATGTGTGTTTGTGTGTGTGTGTGTGTGTGTGTGTGTGTGTGTGTGTGTGTGCGTCTCCGTGGATATTAGATTGGGGTGGGGGTATTGTATGTTTTTACGTACGCTTGTGTGGATAATAGATTGTGGGGTTGTATATATTCGTTTACTATTGTGTGGATAGTAGATATTGTTTTATGTTTCGCTTCTTCTTTAACTATGTGAATACGATATGTGGGATTTATTTTCCCTCCCGTCTGTGCTGATATTATATTTGTGGTTTGTTTCCCTACCTTTTTTGTTGATAGCATATTTGTGATTTGTATTTTTTCCTTCTCATGTATGTGCGTGTGTGTGTCATTTGCGTACGTATGTGTGGAAAGTAGACTTTGTTGTGATTTTTGTACCTGCCCGACTGTGTGGATAGCAGATTTAGGTGTATTATTAGCTTTCATTCAGTGTCGATCATACATATCTGTATGTATGTGTTTTCGCGCACGTTTGTGTGGATAGTAGATTGGGTTGTGTTTAAGCTGCCCTTCTGTGATGATAGTATATTTGATACGTGCTTTTAGCTTATCTTCTGTGTGCGCATTAGATGCAGGTGTGGTTTTAGCTTCCTTTCTCCGTGGAAAGCATATTTGTTTTTTATTTTCTTCTCTTTCAGTATGTTCATAGTATATTTGGTGTTTGTATGAAACCCAAAGGCCCAATTCAGGGCCACTCATATGTCTCGAAAATGTATATTTTCTTTTTGCCATATATATGTATCGTTGTTTGTCTTTTTTGTTACCATTCCCGTCAATATTTTCTTATTCATATAGTTTATGAACTAGCTTAACCTACCACAACCCGCCACTCACTGAATTAGCTGAATTTATCCGCCACCTGCCACCCGCCATCAGCCGACCGTTACACGCCACTCGCGTAACGAGCTGAACATAACAGCTGAACTAGCTGAACTTACCAAATACCCCCCTGTCACTGTTTGCTGTTCCGCCGATTCAGGTCAGTCGTTTGCAACATCATTGCAAATCTCTGTACCGTGACGTCATGTCACCTGTTGTCCTTATGTAACAACCTCATTTTTCCAAGTCACTACACAGACCCAATATTCCTCATATTAAATTCCCATTGCCGCTAAATATTCCAATGGTCATTTTTTAAACCTAGTAGCCAAACGTTCCCTCTGTGTGTGTGTGTGTGTGTGTGTGTGTGTGTGTTCTTAATATGCTAAATTATAATCAATACCTGTGTACAAAAATAGCTATTTAATATCGTCTTTATAGGCAATCACTACAATTTAGTGTTATGAAATGTAATTAAATTTGTTTGTTAGTTCTTAATATCTGCTTACATTTTATCTTCGTTTTATGGGTAATGAAAAAATTGTATATAGTTGCTCACCTTGTTTATAAAACAGTGACAGTTTTGATAAACAATTTTTTTATTTCTTTAATCTTTTTCAGTAAGACTTATTAAGTTGAGTCAAGGTCATACATGGACTACCTGCTATTTATCGTGTGCCATTAGGTAACAGCCTTCTATTTTTTCCAGAAGAATTAACTTTTAATGCTCATCTGGGAATCTGTTTTGCGTTTTAATTAGTCTTATAACTGATGTTCCAAAAAAGGATTATCAGTTAAGCTGAAAACAGTTGACACATTAAGTTGTATTATGTCGTGGTCAGTTTGGGTTGAATTTTATTTTTCATCATGTTATTAAATTCAAGTGATTATTTTCTCTGGAAATACCAAAGTGCTCTAAACATTCTTTGACAAAGACATTCACTGAAATTTCTACTGAATGAAACACTGGAATACTATTTTCTGTGATTCAACAAGAGAATGTTGACACATCTGCACTTTGTAGTTCATTACAGACGTCATTGACTTCCATATTAGAATTTCATCGGGATTTGAACTGGGATTCACTTATGTCTTTTCATTGATATGACCCGTGTTTTAATTCTTGCATTATGTTTGGATTAAATTTCAATATCGTAAGTTCGTGTTTTTATTTTCACTTTGTAATCTAGGTGTTAAATTTTAAAAAGCTTGTTGTCTTCACTCTTTTGTGTTACCTTACAAATAACATCGATATATATATATATATATATATATATATATATATATATATATATATATATATAAATAACAACACATACGTATCTCCCATTTTACATCCATTTAAAACATAGTAATTCAGTTTAATTAGTAAAGCAAACTTTTAATCCATTTTAGATCTATTTAATCACTTTCACATACATATGACCAATATTATATACGTTTGACATGTTTTGCATTAGCCTGATCCATTTAACATACGTCTAAACTATTTTACATACATTAGATCCATGTTACATAAGTCTCAACTATGTTACATATATCGGATATTTAACATACGTCTAAACTATTTTACATACATCGGATACGAATTACATACGTCTAAACTATTTTACATACATCGGATACGAATTACATACGTCTAAACTATTTTACATACATCGGGTGCCATTTACATACGTCTTAACTATTTTACATACATCGGATACAATTTACATACGTCTACACTATTTTACATACATCGGATACCATTTACATACGTCTACACTATTTTACACACATCGGATACGAATTACATACGTCTAAACTAGTTAGAACACTGAACACGGTCAATTTTATGCAGGACTAGCTCTGTACATTTTCAGGTCAGAGACATTAAATGTAGCTAAGTTACCTAACTAATTCTCAATAGTTCGTTTGAGATAAATTGTATACGGTTAGCTACATTTAATGACGCTGACCTGAAAAATGACGGTACACCAGATGAGATAAAGTTATCAATGCCGTGTGAAATGAACTATGACAGAAAACATTGATCCATGCACATAAACTATATACCTGTAGACTGCATAACTTACCAGCTGTCTTAATAACTACGGAAAACTTAGCAACAGCCAGAAATGTGTTGTCAAATATGCTTTGTTCTAATTTTGTTAAGCATCCTGATTATACCCCAGTTGAATAATAAATGTACCTAACATAGTAAATGACAAAAAATGCACTTACCTGACAGAATTAATAAATTATCCGTCAACGCATTAATCCATAAGCAGCAGTAAAAATGGCATTATTATAATTAATCGCAAAAATCCAATGAAAGCGAAGAAAGCAGTAAAAATGGCATTATTATAATTAATCGCAAAAATCCAATGAAAGCGAAGAAAGCAGTAAAAATGGCATTATTATAATTAATCGCAAAAATCCAATGAAAGCGAAGAAAGCAGCAAACACAAGTACTTACTTTGTTCTGTTTCATGAGAAAATTACGAATACTATAGTCGTGCATCTCTTAAAATTCACCCGTCATTTAAAATATGATAGCATGCTATTAGTCTGTCATCATGGAAGTATAATTTAGAGGCATTGTCCATAGAATATCGTGTATTTTGTTGCAGTTAAAAGGTATTTTCACGACTGTAAATACATAGTTCTAAAGGTGTCCATTGTAAAAATGTAACGCATGTTCACATTTCTTGTCGTTTCTTTTCTGGCGTTGACATCTGTACACCTACTGACCTTACACCAGTAACACCAATACACCTGCTGACCTTACATCAGTACACATGCTGGCCTTACTCCAGTACACCTGCTGACCTTAAACCAGCCCACCTGCTGACCTTAACACCAGTACACCTGCTGACCTTACACCAGTACACATGCTGACCTTACATGAGTACACCTGCTGACCTGACGTCTATACACCATCTGACCTTACACCAGTAAGACCAATACACCTGCTGACCTTACATCAGTACACATGCTGACCTTACTCCAGTACACCTGCTGACCTTACATCAGTACACCTGCTGACCTTACATGAGTACACCTGTTGACCTGACGTCTATACACATGCTGAACTTACACCAGTACACTAGCTGACCTTAAGCCAGTAGACTTGCTGACCTTACATGAGTACACCTGCTGACCTTACACCAGTACACCTGCTGACCTGACGTCTTTTCACTTGCTGACCTTTCTTGATGTTCACTTGCTACATCAATGACCCTTATTTGAGATGAACAAACTTGTATAAGTGTTATTTTATTCCACATAACTAGGTTGATTCTTATCTAATGGCACCAAAGCAAGCAAAAATAAAAAAAAAGAACTGAATGAATGATTTCGTTTAGATAAAACAAAATGTAGTTGTTACAATCAATAATGTGCTGTACTCGCTATGTTTCTCTTTCACCTGTACATGCATATCACATATTACAGTTTCCTGACAACAGCGTTTCCTAGTTAACAGCTATGTTATCAAACTGACATGTACAATTTTTTTAAATCAATAAATATTGAGTATAGTTGTCAAGAAATGATGCATATGTTTTATTAGGATAGACGCTGAAATACTTTGATTTTTTGGAGCATATTTCAAATTTGGTATTGTAAAGGAATGCCTTCAAGCAAGCTCATTTCAACATTATAAGATTGGTGGAACAGTATACATGTGCATAAACGACTTCCTCCATGTATCACGCCCTTATTGTTAGGGGTGACTTGGGTACGAATTTCTATGAAATATACGTTCTGTTTGCCCATTTCTATGAATCACAGCTGCACACTGACACTTCCCTGCATTCTTACAGTTACTTTGATACGTGGTGCAATTAAAATGGCTTATAATCGCCTTCTTGAGACACTTACATGCTTATCTAAATGCTTATACTTTAACTCCAACTGGTTTAACGTAAATAAACATGCTTGCTCATCAATTGTCAAATATTGCGAAGAGTGTATTCCCACTTGGATATTACGACTTGGCCACATGTGTGCATAAGCAAACCAAATTATTGAATTTCATGCACGACATTACGTAAGAGTACGATTGACTGTATCTCTCAAATTAGCAGGTTGTCTTACTACAAACCAGTACCATCAAGTTTACTTTGTTCCTTTAATGAGATTGTCTCAAATTTATTTCACTATTAGTTATTTATTCAATTATACAGCATAAACGTTGGCGGTAACAAATGAATGAATTCGAAGATTTATCTTATATTTCAAAGACGGAAGGAGACTACAATAAACTTGTGCAACATTATATTTGGAATAAACTTACCAATTATTCTGCTTGAACTCCATGGTCTTAAATTAAGTAACGGAACAAAATCGATAACTCTAACATAAACGCATCGCCGATAAAAACCTTCATACTTTTATTTCAATTTCTTTAAAATGATAGAAAACTATCTCAGAAGCTACTAAAGTACACACATATCTATGTGTCTATGTATGTATGTATGTATGTATGTATGTATGTATGTATGTATGTATGTATGTATGTATGTATGTATGTATGTATGTATGTATGTATGTATGTATGTATGTATGCAAGCATTGTATGTATGTATGCAAGCATTGTATGTATGTATGTATGTATGTATGTATGTATGTATGTATGTATGTATGTATGTATGTATGTATGTATGTATGTATGTATGTATGTATGTATGTATGTATGCAAGCATTGTATGTATGTATGCAAGCATTGTATGTATGTATGTATGTATGTATGTATGTATGTATGTATGTATGTATGTATGTATGTATGTATGTATGTATGTATCTATCTATCTATCTATCTGTCTGTTTATCTATCTATCTATCTATCCGTCCGTCCGTCCGTCCGTCCATCCATCCATCCATCCATCCATCCATCCATGTATCTATCTATCTATCTATCTATCTATCTATCTATCTATCTATCTATCTATCTATCTATCTATCTATCTATCTATCTATCTATCTATCTATCTATCTATCGATCTATCTATCTATCTATCTATCTATCTACTTAACTAACTACATATCTATATATGGTCACAAATATACACCAAACAAAGCGAAAATTGCGTTCTCTGGATTTTCTAGGGTAGTACTTGATAAGACTAGCATACTTTTTTCAATACGAATGCACAACTTTATCAAACAGGTTAGAGAATAACGAAAAAACTATGTTTTGTGTATGCATTTCCATGCGCATAATCAGAACATTTTATAAACGACAAAATCTTTTTTCAAACCAGAATGATTAATGCGATGTGATGACACATTAATGAGGTAAACTGATGGCCTAGAGTACAGGTTGACCCAAAACGTCACATGCATAACGAAACGTGACATTATTGCGGTTGTTATTGCAAAATATAATTACTGGATGCAGAAATTCCCACATTTACTGCAATGCATTTGTGACTGTATATTTGAAGTATTTGACTGGAACATTAGACTGTACGGAAGACGTTAACAAATTTTTTATTCAGTAAGATTTGCAACCCATATACACTGCGTAAAGATGAAGTGGTTGGATAAAGTTCTATTAATTGGGAGACCCATTTATGTCCAAATTTTGCTGTGAACAGAGGTGAGTTTATATACTTCTGCAATTTAACACTAAAACCACGCTTGTGTATACGGTTAATTCTATATCAATGTTTCCCTCTCCCCACCACGCCATCAAATAAGCAAAATACCTTTAGTTTTACTTCTTCCAGTTGTTCTTGTCTTATAGTTCACGCCATATTTCTCATTACGATATTGTTATACATGGCATAGCAAACCTCTGTGTGTGTAATATATCCATATTCAGACAGCCGAGGTAATGTTTCCTATTACTTTAGCGAGTCGAATTCAAAAATGAGCGCTATAAAATGTTCAATCAAAACTAAACTCTCCAGAAGGCGATGTAAATAAACAACATTTCCTTAAGATTCCAGCAACTGAGGAAAGAGGATAATGCACAATAGTTTCATATATATATATATATATATATATATATATATATATATATATATACACACTTGTTTATTTGAACCTGTCTATACATGTAATGTCGAGATATTGACAAAATAACAAAATATCAATTTTTTCAAAAAATATAATGCCGATGGATTGACAAAGAACGTTTAATGATATATTATCCATCTGTATTTGCATCATATTAGACAACTGTGTGTAATGTAACATAAACGAATGACAGTGACCTAAACTGAGATCGATGCCACTATTGGACAAAGAGTGTACTGTAAAATATGGCCGATCTTTGGGTACTTCCCGATATATATCAATGTCCCGGCCACTCATAGGGTAATATACAACTTGTATTATTGTCTCTACAACGCTTGGGTGATCTCCGAATTATTTGTAAGTACATAACGCTTTTAGGGTTCTTTCTGACTGGTATTAAAGTTGCGGCCACTCTTAGGGTGCTCACTGATTTATATCAAAGTCGTTTTAAATGAAGTTTAACGATGTACTTTTCGTATACCCCACCCATTTGGTTTATTTGTGTGAAAGATGGGAGCTAATCAATGGAAGCTGATTCAATGATCACGGTTGTCGGCGATGTTGAGCGGGGAATGATTGCTGTGTAGGTGGCAATTTGATATAGATGTCGATACACAGTTCGTGCTATATGTTTTATTATGGGCATTAATTCGTGAGCTGTGTTAAATATATTGAAGAATCAGGTTTTTCGAAGCTGAGTCACTCAATTAGTGACGGTTGAAAAAATAGACTAGAGTTGAAATCGCCAAATAACCGCTCTCCAAATATAAAACCAAAGACATGATAAAAAATGGACTTATTATTTATAATCCGATTCAAGACAAAGTAATAACGTATGGATCAGAAAAAGCGAACAAAGATCTAAAGTCGTTATACTTAGCCAGGCTGTCAACATAATTGCATACGCTTTATATTTCGATCCAAAATTCAAGATTATCCAGGTAAACGAATCAGACTGTAAGTATATACATTTGTGTACCTCCAAAGAGTTGTCGGACTTTGCGGAACACTACCTGGACCGCACACCGGTACCTGAGGTATCCCTTCATTCTATTATAATATACTGGGCATAAATCAGAAGGCCTGAAAAGCTTTGTGAAGGAGCACACCATCTAATCTTTGCAAAATCCTTCAGACATTCTTGACCATGGTTCAAGTGAGGTTTAAGAGTTAACTGTAGTCAATGATTCGTTCAGATGGATATCATCTGAAATCAGCTGTGCGGTTGTAAGTTCATTTTTGCAGTGTTTGAACAGCGTACCAACATAAATTGGCATTTAAGAACGGTGTAATAAAGCCGAAATATGTGCAGAAGTGCATGAGGTTTATGTTGAGAATTGCAGTAATACGCTGTTCAATAATACAGAATTTCATTGTGCATCATACTGAAATTAAAGTATTTCAAATATATATCGTGTACACGCACGAACACACGCACACACACATGCATCCATCCATCCATCCATTTCAAAATTTGGATCTTTCATGAAGCACTCCAAGGAATCGTCCCTCATTAAGTACACTTTATTATCTGTTTGTAGGATTTACATTTGATATTTATCTTGTAGCAAAAACACCAACTATATATATATATATATATATATATATATATATATATATATATATATATATATATATATATATATATATATATATATATATATAGTCATATACGCACCTTTACTCATAAAGTACAAATAGACAGTGGATAGTTATATCTAACCATATCTCAGAGTGCAATGTATTCGTAAAATTTCGTGAAATTGTAAAAATTATACACCATCCATTGTGCTCTGAAAAGCAAACCAACGAAATATTTCATTAGCATTCCTATTGAAAAGTATGCAAAATAATCATCTTCATCAGTGATTTAATTTCTTCTTGAATAATAATATAAAGGTCAGCATAAAAGCAGAGGGTAATACAAGCTTTATCCTTATGGAATCCAATTATATTGATAAAGTAATGATATGAGTAAAGGTAATACAAACTTTATGGTTATAGTTTGGATGGACATATATAATTAATATTAATTTGATCAAGACATCACACGAGTAAAGGGTAATGCAAGCTTTATCGTTTTGGTGTAGATTAACATGTTCCATTATGTTGACGATATCTTGATGTTCCATAAATCATCTTTGAGAAATAACTTCTCGTTATGCAGCCGTAAGAAAGTTTGTGTTTTTCAAATCATAGTTGAACACAGATTTGTGTGAGAACAGTCAATAAACGCATTTTATAAAAGAGTAAAATCACAGTTTCATAAGTGAAAGGATAATATTTCCATTCCATAAAACTCTCTTAACTGGCATTTTGACACTGTAAGGCTGCAAGAGATTTATTTACCTCTCGAACGACGAATTTGTATGCGGCAACTAAATTAAGACCAGTATATATTAATGCAATGTACTAGATCGTGTCCAAGATCGAAAACCGTTTATTTAACATAAAAAAGACACGAAGTCACTTATCTATATAAACTACCCCAAATAGTGCATGTACTATGTTTAGATCTTGATTGATATGTATATTTAATTTATATCTTTTCTGCTTCAAGTTTGTCCGTGATTAAGAATAGAGTTTTGGTTTACTCTACATTAGTCATTTTTAACGATATTCACTTCGATTTGAGTTCAATATCTGAGCTGTACCGTAGGAAAGTATGTTATATTTTATTCGAAGGTCAAGAGAAGTGTTCTCTCTCTCTCTCTCTCTCTCTCTCTCTCTCTCTCTCTCTCTCTCTCTCTCTCTCTATATATATATATATATATATATATATATATATATATATATATATATATATATATATATATATATATATATATATATATATATATATATTAATACATGTTTTGAAAACACAATACACAATATTCATTTTCCAGGTTTAATAATAATATATTATCTTTGGGAATCTATGATCGAGATTATTTTTGTGTTCATATCAATTTGAGAGGAATCCGTTATTTAAATTATTATTCGGTTTTGCAAAGTGCTCATTAACGTTTTCTTTCAAGACCATTAGTGTGGGATTATTTTGAATTTATTCAAAAACCTTTTAGATTTATATCATTGTGATACATTAAGACTGCTGGTACAGTAGCACATTCAAAATGTATGAAATTCACTTGGAACGTTTTAAGATTTTAGACCTGAGATTAAAAATCTAGGAGTATTTCTTTTTTACTTCACAAAATTGAAAGTGCTTTTCCATTTTACTTATCCTCTAGAGAAATAAATAGTTTGTTGAAGTTTACTACAGATGCTAGATTCGCTTCTTTTTGTTACGTAATGTAAAACGACCGAGTCGTAACGTAATACAATGATTGCATGTTAAAGCAACATTTAGTTTTAAACCTACCATAAAATCGATGAGCACTAGTGCAATGGACAAGATACGAATTTGGCCGATTGTAACAGAGCAGAAATTAATTGGCTCTAATTGCATTGTATAAGACGACAGACGATATTCTAAAAGGAGTCTAATTGCTGGTTTTTTAATATTTATTTCACTGAAATGTGGAAGTATGCATGTAAGTACTATAGTTCAGATTTCTTAGATCGCTACATATTTTCATTTTTAGAATGCTGTTTGTTTTGCAATCTCCAAACTCTGCGTAGGAGACGGCAAGCTGGTGATGTAACCATACACATCTTGCATTATAACTACAGGTATATGCAGATTGAGATCCTTATCATTGTTACATTGATAACACTGTAAATCCCTTGATATCTTAAATTCTCTTGTTTCCAGAGTAATGTCGTAACTTTGGTTTCAAATGAATGTATAAATGGAAGAAGCAAAAAAAAAAAAAAATGAATCGGCGCAAAGAATAATAATAAAGCAGAAACGCACGATTGAGTGGTTCGTGAGCTATTAACGTTATGAAGCCATGGGCCGAATTGAAAGAGATTTTCTCACAGAGAGTACACATTCAACACGTAATGTGATACACAAGACCGTCCATCGTAGGATCCACAGCAGTGTCAAGGACTTCAAGTGTTGCATTACATGAATGTGTCGACCCAACATTGACCAAATATGTACCAGAACGCATTTTGTTTGACGTCCACACGGAGCAGGATAAAGATTTGAGAGAGATTTTTGTGCTGTATATTCCAATATATTGAGGTCAGACACTTGTTACGGCAAATTGTCACAAACTTAAAGTAGTGATAAAGAAGCAAAATCAACAAGTTTGATAAAACTGAACAAACATTTAAATTATCAAATGCATAAATGAATAAATGTGAAAGGAACTTGCAGTATTATGAAGTGAATCTAAGCTAGTCCATATAAAGCTCTATGAAAATTCTACATAAATGAAACATTCCATCCGACAAATCGTATAAAATGCCTCTTACAGATAGAAATTGGGAATTCAGAGATATCTTTAACCTTAACTTCTGTAGTCTTAACTAGATTATGTCCCACACTAAGTCCTAAACATTTGACACAAGCTTGGAAAATTTCGGATAATTTCCAGCTGATCATTTCAGGAATCGCTATAAATAATGACGTCATCAATGTATGCATCTCAGCCATCTTTACAGGATGTTACCATGTTTATTAGGCGCTGAAATGTTGAGGAAAAATTCTTCATAGTAAAAGGTATTACCTTTTATCCATCTGGAGTTGCAAAAGCCAAAATGTATTTTCCTCTATCCGTACGTGAAATATGCCAGAATCCTTTTAAGGTGTAAAACTTGGTTATATTTTGCATTTCCAGTCATGCTATTACTGTCAGGAAGTTCAGTGTCGGAAATGAATCTGTTTTGAAGACCATGTTTACTTTTCCGTTGCCTGTGCACATTCGTAAATAATTATCTGAATACACAGGGAGCTACATTTACTTTTCCCTGTTTCAATAAATTATTCTTCAACAAATATTCAACTTACGTTTTCAAACATTAATACTTGAGCGGATTCATCCTGTATTGGTGCTGTTTTACAGGTTTAGAATCTACAATTTCAGCATCATGGTAGATTGTGTTTGTTCGAGTTGGAACATCTGGGCATACATGCTTATGTTCACATTTAACGGCTTTAACTGTGGTAGTAGTTTTAAAAGTTTATTTTTCAGGTTTTAAACAGGAACTACCAAAAAAAATTGATGGAAAGGTTAACAAAGCTATTTAGCTCAACATATTAATGCAAATTCTTATATAACTGATGGAGAAGTTATTTCTTTTTCCGTGTTCCAGGTAGAGCTCAAGGATATTGTTTTTGACTTTTGACACAGGCCTAGGGCTGGTGTTTTAAATACGCTTACAAGCCTTGATCGAAAGTCCGGAATCCCAAATTTCGCCCTTTTAATAGTGTCATACAACGTTGCAATGGCTACAATTTCAATATAAAGATAACTTCAATAGGGTACAAAGGGATTTCAATGCAATGAAATTGTCATTAGTGTTCATCACTTTGGAATGGACGGTCCCGGTATTCAAACTTATCTGCTGGATTCACTCACAGAAACCTGGTAAGAACAGAGTTGACGTTTGTTGATATGATACTTGCAGTATGTGCAAAGAAATCATAGCCCGCCCCCTTATTTTTTGTTTAGCATGGCATGACTCACAAAGTAAAACTCTGTCAAGGAGGGTTCTGAAATTTAGTTTTGTTGGGTTTTTCTGATAGCCAATTGCTTGCTATATCGGCTTCAAAATTGAATTACACTTAAACACTATTCCAACAACTGAAATGACCATTTTTTGCATTATATATATGCAGCTCTATCTGACTTCAAAGAAATGTTGCCGCTGTTCACAAACGTATTAAAAATATAATGCCTAGCTTAAATAGTCTCGAGGGGCCCCCGAGTAGCCGTGTGGTCAAAAGCGCTTTCCGTTACGGAAAGCTGCCATCTCACCACTGTCTGCGCGTGTTCGAGTCTAAGATTCGGCAAATGTAGTTTTGTTAGAAAGCTTGCCAGTAGCTTCTCGTGGGTCCGGGGATTGTCCCGGTTATTCCTCCACCAAAAATACTGGCCGCCTATATTGTGATGAAAAATGGCGTTAAGCCATAAAAAAACAAAACAAAAAAAAAACAAATAGTCTGGATCAAGGTAATGCATTTAATGCATCTAGAATCTTTTATTTACCTATAATGGGGTGTTATACTACCTGAGCCTACCGACGCAAATTAGTACAATGGGCTCACCCCAAAATCCTTCCAACACATCTCACTAGCTATTGTCAGGCCATCAAGTAATATGTGAACATATATAAAATAGAGATGTATGTCTGACATCTTTGCCTTTAATTGTCGCTATTTAAACTCCCAAGGGATAGTTTAACATCAGCTCCAACCATAACTGCATACATGCATGCTACATGCAACGGGTATACACTTAAGGTGTTTAATTTTTCGTTCTGCTTTATAAGATTACTAAACAAATTGTATTTTCTCGATTAAACTCAGATCTTTTACATGTAGAACAGTGGAGACTTGATTTAAATTGTACCGTGTTGTGTCAGGTATGTCAAAATCAGGAAAACACAATTACACATTTCATTAGCGAGATCAATGTTTCCTCAGGCATATTATATATTATGTTTCGGCGAGACCGATGCGCGCTTCACTAAGAATACAGGTCCCGATCTAGATTTCACTCGAGCATCGGACTATCGAATGTTTTAGGCCCTCTCAGGAGTGTTGACATAATAAAATCAACCATCTTATTACGTTTATAAGGACCATACTATCTAACACGAATAAGATTTTGAAGTATAGGGAAGAGAAACAGAACTTTATCGCCGAGTTGAAACATTCTTACCTTTCTTGCTTGGACCTGACTCAGTGTTAATTTTTAGTGAGTAGACATACTATTATCTGTAACCATTTCACAATCAAATACATAATCTGAGAGATTAATGTCTGAAGCCTCTGTTTAAAGAAATGTTTCTTATAACAACACCAACGGCCCACGGACAATATTACACACACACGCACACACACACACACACACACACACTCTCTCTCTCTCTCTCTCACACACACACACACACACACACACACACAGACACACATACACACACGCGCGCGCGTAAATTGAATTTATGTATTCTTATTTTAAAGGATCTTGCGAAAGATGGTACAAATCATAAACGTTTGACTGTCGTTGTTTGGCCAATTTATTATCATCATTATTAGTAAACTAATATAGAGTAAAACAAATCCTGATTATTTAATTATCAAGTCGCCATGCCTTGTTTCTGAAATCTTTAATTAAATTGGTCAGTCCACATTGACCTCTTTTCATTGGACTATGCATCGTTTCTATGGTTGTGTTCTTCGCCTATCGTATCATTGACATATAAATGATTCCGATATTTGCAAAACCTCAGAATGTTACAGCTTCAGTCAGAACCACTACTGTAAACATAGGTGACTTGTTGTGTCTATGGGTAAAAGATCCTGCTGTAACCATAGATACGTTGATGTAATTATTGACAAAAAGACCGTCCTGTAACCAAGATAATTTATTCTATAGTGACCCTACTGTAACCATATGCTATTTGTTGTATTTAGGGTTAAAAGATTCTGCTGTACCATACTAATGCGTTGTTTTTAATGTTAAAAAATCCCATTTTAACCATAGGTAACGTTTTGCATTCAGTCCCCGTTGTAACCATTTGCAATATGTTGTATTTAGGGTTAAAAGATTCGGATGTTCCATAGTAATTCGTTGCATTTGATGTTAAGAGATCCCGTTGTAATATTAGGTAACGTTTGGCATTCAGACCCCGTTGTAATCATTGGCAATCTGTTGTATTTAGGGTTAAAAGATTCTGCTGTACCATAATAATGCGCTGTATTTAACAATAAGAGATCCCGTTGTAACCATAGGTAACGTATGGCATTCAGACAGACCCTGTTGCAGGGGCCCGGAGTGGCCGAGTGGTCTAAAGCGTTGTCCGTTACGGACCACTGCCATCTCACCTCTATCTGCGTGTGTTCGAGTCTAAGATTTCGGTAAATGTAGTTATGTGAGAAAGCTTGCCAGTAGCTTTTCGTGGGTCGGTGGTTCTTTTCGGGGGTTGTCCGGGTTCTTCCTCCATCATTAATACTGGCCGCCATGCATAGCCTATATTGTGCTGAAAAATGGCGTTAAACCATCAAAAAACAAAAACAAAAAAAAAGACCCTGTTGCAAACATTGGCAATCTGTTGATTTTAGGGTTAAAATATTCTGTTGTACCATACCAACGCGTTGTATTTGGTGTTAAGAGATCCCTTTGTAATATTAGGTAACGTATGGCATTCAGACCCTGTTTTACAAATTGGCAATCTGTTGTATTTAGGGTTAAAAGATTCTGCTATACCACACTAATGCGTTGTATTTGATGTTAAGAGATCCCGTTGTTATATTAGGTAACGTATGGCATTCAGACCCTGTTGTAACCATTTGCAATATGTTGTATTTTGGGTTAAAAGATTCTGATGTACCATAATAATGCGTTGTATTTGATGTTAAGAGATCCCGTTGTAATATTAGATAACGTATTGCATTTAGACCGTGTTGTAATCATTGGTAAGATGTTGTATTTAGGGTTTAAATATTCTGCTGTACCATGGTAATGCGTTGTATTTCATGTTAGGTATCTTGTCGTTCCGATAGGAACGTATTGCATTTAGACCCTGTTGTAACCATTGGCAATCTGTAGTATTTAGAGGTAGCATATTCTGCTGAAACCATAGTAATTCGTTGTATTCATTGTTAAGAGATCCCGTTGTAACCATATGTAACATATTGTTTAGTCCCTGTTGTAACCATTGGTAATCGGTTGTATTTAGGGTTCTGGTAATGTGATTGGTTGTAAAATCTGATAATGTGATTGGCTATAAAGTCTGATAATGCGATTGGTTGTAAAATCTGATAATGTGATTGGCTATAAAATCTGATAATGTGATTGGCTATAAAGTCTGATAATGTGATTGGTTGTAAAGTCTGAATAAAAGCTGACTGCTACTATCCAGTGATTCTTTGAAATCGTAAATATCATCTGCTAATTGTGTTATCTTCCAAGAGAGAGAGAGAGAGAGAGAGAGAGAGAGAGAGAGAGAGAGAGAGAGAACCGAGCATCATTTGTTCATTTACAGCTTATAAAACAAAACGGATTTATTTCCATATAACATTTTTTAATTTATAGTATATATGATAAAGATTTTAAAAAAGCCTGATTTTATTATTTCAATGACATATTGATCTCAAACACATAATCTAACTTATATTCAGCGAAACGTTATGTATTCTACGTTTTTTTTCGGTTGAGGTTTACACTTTAAACTATCAAATAGAGCTTTTAGTTTTCCATTCCAAACTTCATCATTATCATGTTATGTTTTTATTACCTTATGAATGTGGATTATTACCGTTGATAAGATTTTAGTACTCCTTACTCGAAATGAATCACTTGGCAACATACATACATACATACATACATACATACATACATACATACATACATACATACATACATACATACATACATACATACATACATACATACATACATACATACATACAGAGAGAGAGAGAGAGAGAGAGAGAGAGAGAGAGAGAGAGAGTACACAGTTAGATTTTAGTTTCCATCAGACGGCATTTTCGTTTATAGATATTCATCTTTAGTTCATCCGTTTTCCAATACACTATAACATTGTGAATATGAATAACATTGGGAACGACAGAGTTATTGCAGTTGAAATTAACCTATGCGCTATTAAATTGTTTCTGTTCTGTGTGTGGTTTCCTTCCACAAATGCCTCTTTAGATGATTATAAAGAAATAATGGAAACTGTGGAATGCCTATATGATGAATATAATCAAAAAGGTTGTGTGATTATCTGTGCTGACTTTAATGCGGAGGTACCCAAAAAAGTGATTCCAAAAAGCAAATATGGTAAAGGTTACATACTACAATCCTTCCTGACAAAAAATGTTAACATTTGATATTTTCCCTTCTGAAATACCAGGATATACATATTGCTCATCCGATGGCAAACGTTCGTCTTTGATTGACTACATTTTGATACCCTCCTCCAAAATAGATTTAGTTCATAGTGCTAATATTGAAGATGAACATCATCTCAATTTATCTGATAATTTACCTGCACGAGTAGAGTTGTTAGTTCCTGAGGAACTCCTGGTATCTACATTTTCCAGATATCCAGTTACAATTAACTGGCAAAAGGCTTCTTCAGAACAGCAGGAGAGGTACGAAAATGAAATCAATGAGCACCTGAACTCAATGGAGCTATTTGTAAATAGTATTTCGGATGTACAAAACACCCTTGTTACTGTCGCGACCGTTCTACGCAACACAGCTGATAAAATGTTTCCCATATAAAGATTCCTCCCACACTTAAAACCTTACTGGAAATATTTAATGTGGCTGAACTGCATAAAGAGATGAGAAAAAAAACGATTGTTATGGATAAAAGATGAACGGCCACGTGGGACACAATTTATAAAGTATGCAGAATACAAAAATGCCAAAAGAAATTTCAGAAAACAATTAAACAAGGCAAAATACCAGTACGAAGAAGAACTACTAAGCTGGAAAAAGCTGCAGAACTGGATGTAGGGAAATTCTACAGAATAGTAAGACTACATAAGAAGGGGCAGAGACAAGATATTTCTGAACTAAAAGTGGAAGGAGAAATTATACGGAACCCTGATTTAATTCGTGACGCGTGGTGCCGACATTTTAAAATGTTAAGTACTGAAATACCAGATATTAATTTTAACGAATCGTTTGCAGCTGAAATTAGAAACAAAATGAAACATATTCTGGATTCAAATATTGATGACAGAGCCGATAAGGATATGTGTGAAACCATACTACCGAAAGACATTGAAGATGCTGTAAGAGAGCTGAAGAAAAATAAATCATGTGGACATGACAACATATGTGCAGATCATTCAATGTTTGCCTGGCAGTCGATTAGTTATATTTTGTGCAAAGTATATAATAGAATAATTTCCTTGGAAACGTATCCTGATTACTTCAAACTTGTAAATGTTATACCTATCTTTAAAGGCGAGAAAAAAGATAGGTTAGATATGAATAACTATAGAGATATCTCAATCGTTCCAGTATTTCTAAAAGTCTTTGAAAAAATATTTCTGAAAAGGCTAATTCTTTACAGCGATAAAATCGATTTCCCTCATCCATTACAACAAGGATTTCGAAGCGAATGCAGTGGCATTACTGCAGCCTTCATTATAAAAGAAGGAATAGCCCATTATTTGGAAGGCCAATCAAAAGTGTATGCTGCATTCCTGGACAATGCGAAGGCTTTTAATACGGTGTGGCATGATGGCCTCTTTTATAAGCTATTCCATCTCGGAATCAACGGAAAACTGTAGAGATTAATTAGAGATTCATTTCAAGAAGTTAAGGCTCATGTTCTGCTCAACGGATATCATTCGAAGCCATACGTTGTCAATCAAGGAGTAGGTCAAGGAAGAACGCTATCGGCATGGCTATTCTTAGTCATGATAAATCACCTAATATCCTTGCTGGAATCTACAAAATCTGGAATACAAGTTGGCACTCTGAGTATCCCCTGTGTTTTACTAGCAGATGACACGTCCTTGCTATCTTCGTCATTTAATGGTATGTGTGTTTTACTTCGTAACCTCAATGACTATGCATCGAAGTGGAGACTGCGGTACAATGCTGATAAAAGCAATATTGTCATATTTTCGAAGAAGAAAATCACACAGAAATCTATGTTTATGCTTGGAGATAAATTGATTCCTATAGTTTCTTATAGAACCTACGCTGGGGTTACTCTCTCCGCAGATCTCTCAAATACTGCTACAGTAAAAAATGCTTGTGATAAAGGAAGGTCAGTATTTTATTCCATTGTAGGGACTGGCCTTGGAAAGGGTGGAATGAATCTAATTAATATTGCTACAATATGGTCAAAAATAGTACTACCTGCATTGACATATGGATGTGAATTGTGGTCTAGCTTGAGCCAGTCACAGGTAGTATGCGATCTTGAAGTATGTCAAAGAAAGGCGGCAAGAAGAATTATAGGTCTCGATCAGCACTCTTGTACAGAAACAACAATTAGCAGTCTTGGACTGTGGACCATTGATGGTTATGTGGACAAAATCAAACTTGGCTTCTTCAATAAAATCTGCAGAGCTAAAGGTTCATTTGTATGGAAAATTATATTCCACAGAAGAATCCTTGACTTCTTGATACATGAGAACGAGAGCATTGGGTTTGTTAAAGATATATATCGTGTTCTTTTGAAATACCAGCTTGGCGGTTTTTTCCACCTATACGTGAACACTCTACATTCTACCACGAAATCGGCATGGAGGAGGAATATTGAAATGGCAGTTCACTGCTGCGAAGAATTATTGTGGAGATCTAAACTTGAAATGAGACCTGAACTTTTACATTATGCAAGTGTCAATACTAATCTTCAACCACTTGCAGTTTGGAAACTTGGTAAATGTGTTCCTAATAAAACTTGGACTTTCGCTAACATTGCTTATTTAACTGTGTGTCCCATTACAATAGAGAAGGAAAATAATTGTAAACTTTGCAAGAGATTGATTATAGACAGAATCAAGCATATGTTACTATTCTGCAACGCCCTAAATGACGAGCGTAACACTATGTTTGAAAAAATAATAGATACCATTGACATCCTAGACTCCCACTGGCTTTTATGTCAGGACAATGACACCCTACTTCATATCCTTTTGGGCAAGAGAGTGGACATCTTTGATTCTATGGATGATCAATCATGGCAGACATTCATGTGTGTGGTGGCTGATGGAATAGACACAATTTACAGAAGAGCAAATGAACTTGAAAATGATATCCCATAGTATGCTTATTCAGTAAATTAAGGAAATGGACCCAATTCATTTATATCTAATAAATAACTCACATGTGCTCTAAGTGAATGAGAATATGGTAATTAATTTAAATCGTTTTAGTTGAATGTAAATAATTACAATTCCATTATTTCCCCTCTCTTAGTCTATGTTGCGTATATAACTCGTTTGCAACGAGTTCTCTCACGTATGTGTTTTGACATTAAGTTCTCTTTGCTTTTGTTGCTATATAGTGTACTGTAAGTAATTTAATCACAAACTATGTTCATAACGTTTTTGTATTTACAAAACATTAACTGAATGAAATCTCTTATGAAGAGGAAATAAAGTCATACATACATACATACATACATACATACATACATACATACATACATACATACATACATACATACAGAGAGAGAGAGAGAGAGAGAGAGAGAGAGAGAGAGAGAGAGAGAGAGAGAGTACAGTTAGATTTTAGTTTCCATCAGACGGCATTTTCGTTTATAGATATTCATCTTTAGTTCATCTGTTTTCCAATACATTACTATTAACGCTAATCGTTTATTATCTTTTCACGGTCGTGATGTTATGTCAGATTTTATTAATCAAATCTTATGGTCCGTTTCTAATAGAGACTGTAATTAGTAAATTCCTTTTGTAGTTTTATATGTTTTTCCATGGCTCTCTCAAATACATCCAGTCATACAAATGTATGTTTCAAGTTAGCAATTTGTTACAACTGGACAGCCGAATTGAATTCAATTAGACATTGCATGCATTGGGGCCCAGAGCGCTTGAGTGGACTAAATATATGCTCGCCTTTACAGATCATTCATACACTTCACCTGTCTCCAAGGGTTAGAGTCTCGATTCGACTGATGTGGATGTGTGAGACAGCTTGCCAGTAGCTTCCCGTTTTCTTCCTGGTTATTCTTCAAACGATATATACTAGCCGCGATGTAATGTATTTCATGTGTTGAAGAAGTGTTAAACCCATAATTGCAACAAAGTTGCAAGCAATAATTAATGAATGATGTTTACACAAATAAATTAAGAATATTATTATAGAACATATTTATGAAAGATGTGATTATAATAACAATCGTACACTGGTCATGTGTGTAATGTGTAACGAAGTTAATTCACGTGCACAAATTAGAAATACTATAATATTTGCATTTGTACTCAACTGTCAGTCATTTACAAGACGACTCATACGTCATAGTTTGAGCTGTTTGCATTGGATGCCTGGAAACGATGTTTTTTGTATGCAACCCGAATGCTGTTGTCGATGGTGACGGTTTTGAAGATGATTTTGTATTCTCAAGTGAAAAACCAAAACTTCGGGACCAACATGTCTGCAGGGAATAAGCAGGTTTTCGAAGTCTCCTTCTCAGACAGGTAAGGGCGTACTGTGCGTGGGTGCTCTTGATCATTCACCTAGAGCCACGGAACCTGAAATGCATTGCGATTGACGACTTGACGACACGAGATGCATACTTATTCCATGTTTTAATTAATAATATGTAATATCTACATATGAGTGAATAGGTATGTATGTATCTTGTGAGTGAAAATCATGTATGAATGCTTCATATTTGTTGAAGAACCATACACTGCCCAAGTATTATCATCCAATGTGTTAAGCGTTTGAGTATCAACTCATATTTGTACAGAAAGTCAATTAGTAACCTCATATTCTTATATATATATATATATATATATATATATATATATATATATATATATATATATATATATATATATATATATATATATATGATCCGCTAAATTTGTACAATATATACTTGACCGTTACAAATTGTGATTGAATTGTACAGAATTTAATAGATTTGCAATGCAGTTATTGTTGAGGTAAGCACAGTGCTAATAGCCCGACCCTATTGTCGCATCTGTCATTCAATATAATTTTTCTAGTACGTATATTAAAAATAATTCCAATCATTCTGCACGTGACGTACGCCTTCTTTTTACATGGGAAACGAGTGAAATAGCTTGAGTTTGCGCTTGCGTACCGTTTCCGAGTTTTGCTAGTTCTAAAGTTCTATTAACTGTATCTTTCTGCAATTGCTTGCGATACCATTGAATCTACGTTTCACTGAAATATGTTCATAAGCACAAAGATTCTAATATTCTGATACACAAGCCATGGCTGTTATTGAGTGGCTAAAGGAAAAAATGTATTAATTGCTTCATTATAAAAAACAAGCATACAAGATCAGATTCATTGGATGTATGCAATGTGTTCTGGCTCTTGAATCGTAACAATATATCACTGTAACTGGCGATTCGTGCCTTGTAATTTTCACTCAGTGTTTGGAAATTGTCTGCTGTGTTTCAGATATTCCATACCAAGCCTGTCTTCATTATCATATTACAGTCATTATCTCATTGATTTCACGACTTTGACAGAATCCTTAAGGTTGATGCAGCTATCATGAACAGAAGTGAAACCGTCAATGCTACATTGATGTCATAGAGCTATGTGTTCGTATTCGTTTCTAGTCCGTCAGAAACACCGTAATACCAAACATCACACTATTTTCAAGACATAAACAATTTGCCATTTCTGTTTCCAGTTTGGTTTGTAAAACTGATTCCTTTTGCAGTGGTGCAGTGGTTCTGAAGGCTAGTTTCTGTGATTGAAACATCGACATATCTTGGATCTTTCATTACAATTTAAATTTGCATACAACTCCCTTTCTTTGCGAAAGTTGCACAATGCGTTTATATTATTGTTTAGGTCAACCATAGAAAAGCGCAGTACATGTCGAATCGTTTATGCGAAACAGCTCTATAATATAAATGAACAATCTCTAAATCTAGAAAACTGACATTTAAGTTGTTCTTTTCCACTCGTGTACGTTCCTATAAGTTTCATTTCGGATTCCTTTTATTCCATGATTGTACTTTTCAGCTCATTCTATATCTTGTACATGTGGATGGTTAAAATGAACCTTTCGTACTAAATGCCGTTGCATTGATCGCATTGTTTGTTATTTTACAGCTGTTGTGGAAAATCGATGATGGCAGATTTTACTATTTTATCATATTTGGAAACCTGAAACAATTCATGCAGCTGTTGTGCTAAATCCTGTGGACGTTAGTGGACTAAGTATATAAGTAGCTATACAAATAAATGCATGCTGAAGTTACAACTATATCAGCAGAAATTAGGTTCATAGCTGCCCTTAAACAATTAAAAAGGTACACTAGATCGTATCTCGTTTTCATATCATTTAAATCAAAGATAGCCTTGAGAAACTAAGTTCTCATATCTTAACCTTTTTACAGACGTGCTCGTCTTATACATGACTGTTCATGTGGCTAGTGGTTAAAACGTCCGACTCGGATGCGGGAGGTCGCGGGTTCCAACCACGGCAGAGTAGTACCAAAGACGTATAAAAGCTACTTACAAGCTTCCTCGCTAGATGCTCAGCATTAAGATTAGTGTTAGGACTGGTTAGCCTGGGTTTCAGGATAATGTGACTGGTGATACATGATGCCACATATCTGATGCAAGATGCCCAAGAGCTGGACATCACTATAAACTGCTGTGACCGCTCCAGTTGCCTAGTGGTTAGAACGTCGGCCGCGGAGTCATACAAAAGACTCACAAAATAGTACTAACAGCTACCTCGCGTGGCGCACAGCATTAAGAGGTTATTGTTAGAACTTGTTGGCCTGGTGTCAGGATAATATAACTAGGTGGGATATCATGCTACATGTCTGCGGCGTTATGCTCCAGTGCTAGACACCACAATAAAAAGCCAAACTGCAGACATGGTAGCGATAAGACTGAAAAATTGTTAAAGCTATGTTAAAAATCCTAATCACACCCCACCCCACCCCCCCCACACACACACAAACACTATACTCCGCCACTCTGTAGACATCGTAGCGATGTGACTTGAAAATTAATAGCTACTTTATAAATCCAAATCACAAACCTTACACACTCTTATACATTATGCCTTGTCATTCTCTTATCCAATCCCAATCACAAACCTTATACACTCTTATACATTATGCCTTGTCATTCTCTTATCCAATCCCAATCACAAACCTTATACACTCTTATACATTATGCCTTGTCATTCTCTTATCCAATCCCAATCGCAAACCTTATACACTCTTATATATTATGCCTTGTCATTCTCTTATCCAATCCCAATCACAAACCTTACACACTCTTATATATTATGCCTTGTCATTCTCTTATCCAATCCTAATAACGAATCTTTTAAGTAATTAAGTTTTATTAGGTAAATGACATTTACTAATTATAACAGTAAGAAAAATGAAAGTTTAATTTTATTTCTTAATTTGTGTTCATGATTGTTGCATACTGTGATTAGAAAACATCTTGTTATGACTAAATCTATAAAATGCATGAAACAGCTATTCCACCACCCGTCAAAGTATAGTTCATGATGTTAGACACTGCTTAATTATTTCTTTACGTAATGTTAAATTACTTTTATCATCTTGTAATATATGTTCACTTTAAACCTTCTGCCATGGTTTGATTAAATATTGGGAATGTTTTCCTGGTTCTCGTCCGAGTTCAGTTTGTTTTGGCGAAAGAACAATTAAGATCTTTGCTTTCATCTGAAAATTTGTATTGAGTTTAATTTTCAAAGACACGTGTAAGAGAGCAAAATTAAGCTGAATCGGATCAAATGTAGATTGTGTAATGCCTTTGTGGCACTTGTTAGTAGCTATAAAAAATCATATTTGAGTTAAGCAATTTTTAAAGGAAGGAGATAAAATGTCAGAAAAAAATTAAATCGCGGAGGTTGGCTAACTTCATCATTGTGAAATTTTTTAACACTATTGCCCATTTATTTTCACGTGCATCTTCATTGCACAATGAAATGAGACTTCTACAATTATAACTATTGTAATAATTAATAGGCACAAATGCATAAACAATAAAGCAGCCAAAAAATAGTTTATTCATAAAGTATTTCTTATTGATTTGGTGAGAAAAGATGACCTTGCAGAAAATATCTCTACTATTTAGAGGAAATAGAGGTTGTGAGTGAACATCCGAGGAAGGAGATAGTTGCAGAAAGTGAAAGGGTAGTAAGGGAAAGGACAGTATAATTAATGGATATGGTGAAATTCAAACACAACCAATTGCGAGACAAAAATACAAGAGGCAAAGAAAAAAAATTAAAAAATGAGGAGTGACATATCAGATTGTGACAGGAGATCTATGCAAGCAGGTGTGGTATCAAGCCAATAATATTCAAGCTGAATGCTAAAGTTGTAGGGCCGGAGGAGGAGGAAAATGAAAATCGAGAGTTAGAATTCCGAAACTGGCGAAGGAGGTCAGAAAGATTAATTTGGATAGCAGGAACATAATGGCTGTGCATAGGATCCCAGGCCCATTAGAACAGCCAAGATCAGAGATTGTCAAGTTCTGGAGTCTTGATTGTAATCTTCCAATTATCATGAAGTAGAAGGATTTTAAACCAAACAAAGAAATACGACTGGTAGAAGATATGACGAGGATGAATTGTTAACTATCAATAAATTATCCAGGCATCAGGAAATTGACAGTACGCGGCACTTTAATGGATCTGTGTACGGTAAAATCAGATCAGGAAATATGATAAAATTTGACGTCTATGATGGAATCGATGAGAAAACTAGAATATATGTGTAATATGCAACTCTATGAACTCATGACATTGTCCATATTAGGTATGTGAACTTCCGTTCTCGAGCCTCCTTCCTTTACTCTTATTTGCTTTAATATGTCTTCTAAGTTACTTCTTTCCATCACCAGTTTTGTCATTAATCAATAGATCTTTATATTCGCTCATCCATTGTGTTATATCTCTCTATAATAAATTCACTCACTAGCTCATGCATCATCTTTCACTCATATACATATTAATTTACTTTGTCGTGTAGTAATCGTATTCAACACTGCTCATCCACTTCCACTTTTTCGGTCTCCCATTCTTGTACATTCATTCAATCACTCACCATTTACATGAATGCTCTCATTCAAACTTTCTTTTTCTTTCATTTTACCTCTTTTTTAATTCATTAATTTTGTAATTTATGCTCTTATCAGTCTGTGTCTTTTGGTTCCCAAAACTGGCTTAGTTCCGGTAAGGTCTGTTAGAAGTGCATATGAGTTATCGCAAATGGAGTTTCTTATTTATGATCTATTGGACATTGTATAAGCGTTAACTGCAGCCAAATCTACAGCATGTGCTGTAACACCATGAATGGTTTTATTATGGATGTTTGTATTATATATGAGTGTGAAAGCCATGCATATGATAATCTCAAGTTGATAATTATTTCATACATTCCTGTACAAGAACATGTATATGTAAAATATCTGCTGTTTCCATGGATAATAACATAAAAATTATATATTTAAATGTCAGAGGTCTGCAAGATTCAGTAGTTAAACGGTTTGACATTTTCACCTGGGTAAAACAAAAAAATGTATTTATATTCAGCTTGCAAGTAACTAACAATACAAAGAAATATATTGGGCAGCTGAATGGTGATACAAATGAATTTTAGCCACTGCACTAGCAATAGAGCTGGAGTTGAAAAAATTAAGAAATATTTTTGAATTCGTAATTGATAGAGAAAGATGTGACAGTCAAGAGAGATTTAGTATTTCAGATATTACAATTAATTACAACAGAATAACCCTCATGAATTTGTAAGGTTATAATGATGCTAATCATAGCTTTTCTTAAGGACATTTTCGTTTTTGAGAACTCATCAATTGTAATGTGTCGAGGCTGTTATACTGTGCAATACTTACATTTGGATAATTATAATATTTTACATGACAAACACCAAGAGTATAGGCAGTGGCGTCGCTACATGACTAGCAGGCACAGGGTGCCACCATGCAGTCTGCAGAGCGTCTGGTGCTCCATCTTGGTAGTCTTGGAGGGGTGAGACCATGAGTTTACCGCAGTGGGTGACACGTTTGGAGGGGTGACACCATGAGTTTACCGCAGTGGGTGACACGTTTGGAGGGGTGACACCATGAGTTTACCGCACTGGGTGACACCAACTCTAGCGACGCCGCTGAGTATAGGGCAGCGATTCAAGACCTGAAAAATGAATTGGAGTTAAATGATCATTAGCAACATTCCCATCAAGACCCAAATATTCATATTTGGAGGCAGAATTATCCCTTGAAATGAAGTAGATTATATTACTTTCTTGTATCGGATGACATTCCTACTAATACAGAAAATGAGTATATCTTATTAGACTGATCATTCAGGAAAAAAGTATAGAAAGTTGAGCAACAAATGATATAAAACTGGGGGCGGGGGGGGGGGGGCTATCAAAAACATATATGTGGAAACTTTAGAGAGAAAAAATGCAGAATTAGATATATTTAGGAAAACTCCATAGAAGGTGACATATTAAGAATCTGGGAGAAAACAAGCACAAAGTACTTTTTAATTCTAGAATAACGAAGTTTTGTCAATAAAAGTATAATGTAAATCATTTTAGATAATGGGACAAATATATCTAACACAAATATATCTAACCAAATATATATTTTATAAGAAAATGCAAAATATTTCGCGGCTAAGGAGGGGTCTTGGAAATGTCCGAAGGGTTTTTCATCTTCTACCCTTATTCCTTGCATACGAGCTCATTGGGGGCACCTGCTACCTTAGACGTGTACGTTTATTCGCAAATTTCGTCATTTTGTGGTCCAAACTGGGCACAAGGAGAGTGACTGGGTAAGAGACAAAAGCGGCAACTAAAGTGCTGAAACATGGATCGTACTCTACTCAGATTTAGTCCAGTTATTCTAATGGTCAATTTGAAATACAAATAATGTGGAGTCCACCATTTCAATTAACCGAATTCATCAAGTTAGATGAATTTATTGTATTTATTCGTTCATGTTAATTTGAATTTCGAGTACAATGTGTACCTTTAACGTTCGATATAATCCTTATAATTTTAGTCTAATTACCCATTGTTATTTTTATATCATTCAGACTTAATAAAAAGATATATCATTTATTTGAATTAAAGATCAAATCAGCATATGTCTAAAATATCTAAGATATCGACAAAAGAGGTTTTTAATAGCTAAGATGAACATACCATCCATTCATTCACGCAAAAGCATGTTTAGGCCTCGTTCTCTTCAGGTCGAGTTGACTGATGAAATGATGTCTAGACATTTGCCGGTATTTCCAAATGAACATCAGTTGTGACTGGCTTTTCTCCTATTTTCCGACGGATGCCTTTGCATGGTTCACTCCGTTCAAACGTAAGGTCACCCCGCCTGTCTTCCATTGCTACTTCTTTACTGTTCATCAAAGAGCTGGTTCCCAATCAAACAGATTTGGTGGCAACGCCTCCCAGCCCCAACATGGCAGTATCCTTTGCATAATGTCGGGAGTGTTTAAAGACCAGATGGTTTTCTGTTCATTATTATAATTACTTTCATGCGAAGGCAAAGCCTCTCATCATTACTTTGTTGTATGAGTTGGTTGGTGCTTGAGCAGCAAGGATCCACATGCACAGGGCCACGCTTTTTTCTGATATTTGAAAGGTACGTCATGATAGGACGTGTTGCTCCTCGTCTCCATGCATTTCAGTTTAGTTTAGTATCTGGTGATCAGATCCTACTTAGTCGTCATCCGCTTCCTGAATGAATGGAACGAAATGGGAATGGACTATGAATGAATGAATGATGGTCAGACTGACTGACTGACAATTTTATTGGTGTCGCTTGTATATACGAAGCATGCGCTACTGGTTCATACCCTCTTACGAGGGTTAATTAATTATTTGCAAGGAAGGAAAAGGCACAGACCCCAGCGCATATATGAACTCAAATAGTGCAATTTAATTCAACCAACATGTGGTGAGACAATGCATTCCCAAATGACCTGTAAGGATAACATGCGTGGGAATGGACCAAGTACACATATATTTATTAAACCTTAATATGTTTATACAACGAGACACTGATTGTTAACCATTCGTAGCGCTACGATGGTTACGTGCCTACACACTGCTCTGGGCATCTGTTTTCCTTTTTTGAGAAGCAGACGTAGTTCCATATTTCATCAGAGAAATATAAATGTCAAAGGATAGCAGAATATGAAATAAACCTGCTGATCTTTGCGATTCATCAACGATTGCAATTAGTTTTGCAAGTCCAACATCTTTGTCAGATTCGGATTGATAGGTAATATCATGGCGCGATGTTACTTCGAACGTTGAAATGTCATTAATCGATTGTAAAGTGTTAAAGTCAGCTTTCATTCTTCCGTGAGATTCCGAGGTACATGTAGGAGATCTCTCCACAAAATAGGTCATTTTTTCTTCTTTGTTATCTTAGAAAAAACACCTCCCAGACTCCTCACGACATTGCTCCTGCCACGTTCCAGAGAACCCTTACCTGTTAGGTTTGAGTGTCTATTGTGGGATATGCCAGTTGCCTCAATGCTACTTTGTGTTTGTTAGAAAAAAGCGTTGTTTTGATGTGGGATGTGAATGATGCATTCAAGTAATTGACGTGCTATCACCGTAAACCTTTGAGACCTCCTTTTAAGACGCAAGCATGGATTTGTGGACTATTATGTACAAGGCACGAATAAACTTGACTGTATGGTAACACGGAAGGGATGTTATATTGACGAAGTGAGAGACCGACCAGAAATGTTTGATATTTTACAGACAAACCCTCCGTCTTGGCATCAGTTGTGAAACAGATGGATACGAAATCGCAAATAATCGGGATGGGGTGGGTATTAAAAAACGAGTAAATATGGCGTGACGTGTTTGAGTGGCATCTTTGTATGTATGTGGAAGCCAAAGTGTTGCTAACTGTTTTGCTAACAATTGCACCTGCGATTTGTTCTGGGACTTTTAAACAACAACACATAATGAGCATTGAGACAGATGGTGCGATGCACATTACTTTGCTGAAACAAACTGTGAGTAATGTTCATGTCCCTGGTATTACGATGATAACCTTTGTACGTAAAGCACAGGTTATTTAATTCTTAGTCTTCACCTAACATGTCGACGAGGATTACCATTTGTGCTCGACTACATTCAGACACGATCCTGTTGTCTTCAAGTGGAATGTCTTGCGCAAAACGATGGAATCTCCTTGACGTTTTTGAAGTCGGCTGTAAGCCGATTACCACTTTTTGTAACACCACACAAGACAATAAGTTTAATGCTTAATGTTTATTCCAAGTTATAAATGAGCATGAAATACAAAATACATAGGAACTAAATGACTAAGTACATGCTTAATATGATAACCAAACCGGTCAGAAAGCCATACAAACAGATCACTAGACAATATTAGATTTGACGAAGGAATGATCTCCACATGACACCATGTAACGCTTTTAATGTAGTAAGTTGGTCGTGCGCACTAAAAAAAAACACCATCGTGTTTTGTTGTAGGAACATAGTTCACAATGAAAAATAAATCACAGAAAGGAAGTCACTGACACGACATGGTACACGACCACCTGACTCGTACAATGATTTAGAGTCGATCCTTTGATTTCGCATTCGGTGTGCACTTCTCTTTGGCCCGTGTATTCGTAGCCGTAATGTTTAGGACCACCACTATCCAAACTTAGAATCTTGTCATCGAGGAGTTTATACATTCAGGCTCCCAAATGGTCTACATCCATGTTAGGGTGACGTTGATCAAGACGATCAATATATATACAATTGCCTGTATCAAAGCACAGGACGCCATCGCCTAAGATGTGTAAGGCGCAGTACAATTTTAAGCGAGCATGTACTGTCAGGCAGGCTGCAATGTCACGTCAATAACGTCTAAGATTCATTCGGGGAAAAAAAAAGCGTGTTAGGTCCGCAAAAGATTTTTTTCTCGTGCTCCAGTAATTATTGTACAGTGAGGGCAATGGCAAAATATAGTTTCTTGGATGCACTTCTCGGACATTCGATGAGCCACGTAGAAATTAAGAATGTGAATGCCAATCTCTTACGTGCATTAAAAATAGAAAAAAATATTAAATTCCCTTTCGTCTGGTTATCTTCCTTCTCCTCATATTTCGGGTTGTATTTGTGAATGTAACACTATTGAGCAACTAATGGGAACATCATTTTTTTGTCCTCGTCAAATGTGTGCCTATTCACTATTAGTACATATGACTTGCCCACAGTAGATCACCATTTCAGGAATTAGCAAGCACTTTTCATCTATGAACCTTGCGTCTTGAGATGTTGTTTAGTAACAGGATAGGCTGAGAAAGGGTGGCTTTTCCATTCCGCTGTGTCGTTCATGTTGTCATAGGTTCGTCCCACAAAAATGGCTGGTTGCTTAACTAGATCTAAACACATAACTTCAAACTGTCATGATAAGCGATTGTCTTGTTTGGTTTGACTTTTCAATGTTGCTAACAAGGAATTGCATAAATTAGTTATGAACCATTTCGCTTTCTCCATCTGTATGTCTGACTTCAAATCTTTAAACTTCACTGTGCATGTGTAGGATGTAGTTCTAACCTTTCTGAAGAAGTTTTTGTCGTCTCTTGAATGTGGTAATATTTTTCAAACTTTACTTTCGCTTGGAGTAGACTCTCGTGGTCTGGATGCAGACGTAGAAGGTGGTGATTCTGGTTCGCACGTGTCGGCTTTAAAATAGCTGGCATGAATGTGAGCCAACATTTCAGCTCGTGCGCGAGGCTTTATGTCCCGTTTCTACCTCTTAAGTTGTTTCGTTTCCCAATGAAATAGTAGGGTAGTTTCATCTTAATTGCAAAATGTCAAATGACAACATTTGAAACACCATGGTCAGCTAGATATATTCTGTGTCTTGCATGTGCATAGTACGAATGTCTTCCCTCAAGGTATTTATTTCACTCGCAATCATTCAAGCAATCGTTCAAGAATATGGAAGAGCCAACATTGATTGCTGAATGTACACAACATCAAAGTAAGACAGGCGTCAAGAGAAACAAAGGTCAAGATAGCTGTTATTATTGTCAGAAGAAAGAACATTGGTCTTCACTCTGCCTTAAGAAAAAGAAAACAGATCCAACAAAAAAGAATAACAGAAGCAGAGGGGTTCCGAACATGAAGAAGAAGAACCATGCGAATAGGAGCAAGAACCAGTCTAGTTAAAGAAGAAAAAATACGAGAAGACGAAACGGAAGAACAAGACACACTATGTGACAGTGGTGAAATTCACGAAAAGGAGAATAACGACACAAGTCAAAACCATTTGTTAGTAATGTGTTGTGAAATTTAGTTATTAATTCTCCAATAATAGACCAAAACAAAAAAGTATCTATTGGTTTTTATTAAATATAAATAATACTAATAAGGAACTACTCTCACGCACTGACACATGTACATGATGGTGAAAAGGGATTTCATTTTACTTGATTCGGCAAACATGAGTAGTCATTCTTTACGGGAGTGTTGTTTGGCCTTGAAATGGACCGTTGATAGTTTGTTTAAAGTCAACAAGGCTTGCTTCTTCATCTCCTACTTTCAATGATTTAGTAGAAATCACTGTTAGGGTCTTCGACGTTACAGAGTATCTCTCTTGTGCATGGAAGGCAGACTACACGTTCTGACTGAAGTTTGTAACACGTGTTTAATTAGTGAAACAAGGGAATCCGTTTCGATCCGCTCTTAAGCAATAGATATCCGCGGTTCACCTCATTCATTTCACGTGTTCTCGTCACAAGATGTTGATTAACGTGGAGTCGTCTACAATCATATCATCGACACTGTTCATCCAGGTCTATCCCAGTTATGTGAAATCATCATGGGCTATTATGAATGTGACATATCCGACAATTTGGAGACGAATGATCTATATTGAGAGGCAGGACAGTCTCAAGCGAGTCGTAATCTACGGTTCGGATGTCAGAAGAAGTTTAACGAAGAGAAGCAGACCTGTGCGAGTTTCCCTATGTTAACTCAGTGGTGCCAACCAAATCTGCACGGGCTTTTTCAAGGCCACTCCATTTATCGAAAAGATTTCTGTTTATTTAAGTTTCTGTTTATTTGCTTGTTTATTTCGCCATGCCTATGTCTGTCAGTATCTCTATTTGGTTGTTCCTATCAAACCCTTGTCCCTGTATAAATCCTATACATTTTAACAACCCATCATCTACAGATTCACAATGTTACATTTCCCCCTTGTCCATAGACAAACCCCTATACATTATTCAAATTGTCTTAGACAGTCCCTATATAATTTCATTTGTCGTTAGACAGTCCTACTCTGTTTCATTTTTATTTGTCACTAGCCCATGTTAAAATCCTCTTTTCACCATAGAACAACCTCCGTTTTAACATTAAGCTACGATTATTGTCAAAGTATTCACATTAACTACTCACCAGTGGACATTGCATGCTACACACCTTTACACCAGTATCCATTTTAGGCTTCAAACTAGAACACCAGCGTATATTTGATGCTTCAAACTCGTACACCAGTGTCTATTTGATGCTTCAAACTCGTACACCAGTGTCTTTTTGATGCTTTAAACTCATACACCAGTGTCTATTTGATGCTTCAAACATTTACACCAGTGTCTATGTCAAGTGCCAAATTTTTCGTCAGTGAAATCCAGTAATTAATTCGTAGGCTAGCCGACAATCAACTGCCTTGGAGTAGAGTTTGAAAGGAAAGAATGTTAGTCTACCTCGGTCAGACTGTTACAATATTTAGAGTGAAAACGGACTGGGTGTTTGACACGCGTAAAATAGGGGATTCCGCACGTAGAGCTGTCAGAGTGATTGGAAACAAATGATAAGGTGGCATTTCGATCCTAAGTGGCATTTTTGGCATCTTGATAGACGGTTTTCAAAAGGTCCGCAAGAATAGCATTTATTCCGATTGGTCAAATGTATAGGAAAGAGGGTTGGGTCGAAACCTAGAATTGGGGAATATATTCTCTGAGTCAGTGAGTTTGAATTAGTCTGAAAATTTCTCTGCAAGAGAGAAAACCAAAGATAGAAGTAATTACCAGGACTCCGAGCGTGCTTTGAAAGACAGACGTTCGTAAAATTGTGGTTCCAGGAAACTGAATGTGGAACGATTGTAAGACGCCAAAAAACACAAGGTATTTAACTCAAATTCACCTTTATCATGATGTAATGTATGTGCTGTTTTTCTTTGTCATAGTTGCATAATGTATCGATACTATGATACAAATAGTTCAGTATTACATTGATTTAATAACGTACTTTGATATGTTTCTTTGTTACAGATGCATGATGTGTTCATATTTTTGTATGGATAATCGGTTTTACAGTGATTTAATAATGTATTTTTGAATTCTGAATTAGCATTTTTTTACCTTATATACTTAGGTAGGTAAATGGGATGTGTAGAAAACCCGCCGTGTACATTTAGGATTGGAAAGTGTTACATTAATTTGAATTTATCATATTAGTAAATATGGATTGTGTGTTAGGATATATTGCCTCACTTTACGTAATGATTTACGGGAATATATGACTTTTCCGAATTCTGATGTCGATAATTAGCAGTATAGCTCTATTGATCTGAAGACTTGTATAGTATTTGTTAGCCGTATAAATGATAACACTGATAGTAAGATCTGATTTTTCGAACCTGAAGACGGACTTACAATCTCAACTCTTAAAGTAACGAGATACTTAGGGCGTTTTACCCTTTTCTTTTCAAAGGAAAAATAGTTTGTTTGAAGATCGAATAAGAAATAGCGAGGAAGCCGAAATTCAGAGACGGAAAAAGAAGTTGGAAGACAGATTTGTGTAATCTCACGTACAACCTAAGGGCAAGCTCAAGTTGAGACTAACGCAGAAGAAGAAAAAACCAGTCGACAAACAAGGTCATTTTGAATCACCCAACAGTCAAATGTTAAATGAACATTCGATTCCATGATGAAAGTTACTCTCAGTATTAACGGATAACTTCATTTATTTTTTATTAGTGTTTGGATTTTTATGAATGTATTCATTATTTTAAAGCTTCAGTTTATGTATTTCTGAACTAAGTGTATTCAGAAAGAAAGAAATTGTAATTCACAGTGTCATTCTTTTCTTAATTGTATTGTAATTAAATTCATATTTTATCTTTACGGGGGCTCGTGTGTTGTCTTGTTCAAAGTGCCATCTCAGATTGCCATATCCATTAACCGGGCAAATTACACCGTAGAGATCATCTTCTAGATAACGATAATTAGAGGGAGGCGGTCTTCAAGTGTTGTTTTTCCAAGTTGCGCAATACCTCTGTCCAGGCCTTGTGCGAGATTGTATTGATAACACTTTGATAACCTGCAGCACACATTACAGTCTATTTGATGCTTCAAACTCGTACACCAGTGTCTATTTGATGCTTCTAACTCGTACACCAGTGTATATTTGATCCTTCAAACATATACATTGTCTGTGCGCTCCTGAAAGAAAGATCACTGCAGATTCGAAACAGAACAACATCTGAAAAAGTGCAATGAACAGACGTCATATGATTTGTCTCACCATTAATATATGTGAACAAAGATAGTGTTTACCTTAAATTGAAGAAGTACAACTTTCTTAAAAATAGTCAGTATAATGACAATATCCCTGGATCTCGCAATATCAAACCTCAACTAAATAAAATTTTGGAAGAGATGTTTTTCCCAATCCATAACATATTTACATTTTGGGCTTTAATGACTCTTGCGAGTGCGAAATGAAATTGTTTTCAAAAACGTTTGGAGCAGTGTATTAGATGTAGATATAGTAACATGCTATATATGTACATGTATTATCAAGTATCAACTTTTTCATTATTTGCAACGTATTTAACATATCTTCTATTGTTATCATTTCTTTAAACTCGTGCTTTGTTTATCAATTTTAAATTTTCAGTTTATTTTACGAATGACAAAATGCTGGACACATAATTCATAATAGCGCGTTGTAACTAATAAATCGCAAACCCTTAATACGGAACTAACATTAAAGAGCCAAACATGACTAAAGCGATTGCCTTCGTGAACAAAATGAAGCCCAGTCATATTAGTTGTGTTGTCTCTCCAATTACTTTATCTGATGGTACGGATCTCAGCACTAAAAGGAAGACTAATAAATCGGCTGGTCTTTATGTAATTTATCCCACAATGTCGTATTCATCCATCTGTAAGTGTTTTAAAAAGTATCACTTGCTCTAAAGTTATAATGTAATTGATATTATCAACGGTTTTAGAAACTAATATGGGAAATGATAAGAAAGATCCATTTAACTATCGACCCCAATTTTGTTATATATGTTCATTTAAAAAGGACAAAAAGTATGAAAGCAAGCTTATATAGGATGTTTAAACAAGCTCCAATCCCTAGATACATTACAATCAGATTTCGGAAGAAAACAAACATTCCTAAAATCTGCATTGATCATACTTATACACCTGTGACTACTAGTGAACGAATCAATCAAGCCCCCATGTGCATTCTTTGTTAATCTAAAAAAGAAACGGTCTATGTAGTTCAACGTTCGGTGCTTAGCCTTCATGTTTGCTTTTAACTAGGTTAGTGAGGGTTGTATCTCAGTGAAAGAGCCACGGTTGTTTGAACCGGTAAATGTACTTCTAATTCGAGTGATATTATATGATGATCCTCAACGCTCTTAGTTCGGGGCTTTTATGTTTGTCTGTTACATAGTCTTGTATCATGTATACTTTAACACAGATCTTTCAGATGACGATTTTAAACTGTACACATCTGGTAAATATGTTGACTCCACTGACAAGATAAATTTCAAATGAACCTGAACAATGTATCATCAGCTTGGTGTAAACAAAACAGGATGCTTGTTAATGTATTGCAATCGTAGCTTGCATCTGAATGTATAACACTCGTAATAAGGTAGCGCCAATAAACGACTAGGGATTTACTTCTAACTTAAAATGGATTGCTTTAAAAATCAAGTTTCCTATTAGTTACCTTCATCAATACCTCATCTGTAATAAGCGTATTGATAACAAACGAAAACTTATCATAAAATTATTGTCGACATTTCTACCTCCCCAGTAACTTGAACTTTAATTTTCGGGATATATTTTATCACTGATAGATTATGCCTGCACCATTTCAGGCTATCATATACAAATGTAATATTACTGAACCAGAGCTGACAAACTTCAGATCAATGATACCCAAATAAGTTTATCTTACGACTCAATCGATTGCTTAGCTTTCATGACACACAAACATTGTATTTGCCCTGTGTACGTGGTCATGGTGGAGTTTTGGCTAACTTTTGTTTAGATATTTACTCCGATTTAAGTTATTATCAACAAAGTCTCCATTCATGTGTCATAAAAGTTTTTGGGAATCTACAATCTCAGTGTTTAATTGTATATATATATATATATATATATATATATATATATATATATATATATATATATATATATATATATATATATATATATATATATATATATATATATATGTATATATATATATATATATATATATATATATATAGAATACAAATCATATGGCATATAAAAGTCCTTTCAAATACAATATATATTAGCACAGTCAGAACGGTTATATTTTGACCATTATGATACGACTATTGATACATTAGCACAGTCAAAACTGTTATATGGTGATCATTATGATACGACTATTGATACATTAGTACATTAAAAACTTATTTGTTGACCATTATTAACGACTATTGATACATTAGTACATTCAAAACTGTTTTTTGTTGACATTATGAACGACTATTGGTATTTTAGTACATTCAAAGCTGTTTTTGTTAGCCATTATGAACGACTATTGCAATATTAGAACAGTGAATCCTTTTTGGTTGACCATAATACAACTATTGATACATTAGCACAGTCAAAACTGTTATTTGTTGGTTTAACTACACTTGGGTTCGCGCCGTTTCTGTCTCGCAGTTTAAGACATATAGTTGTAACAATCGCTCTCTCTCTCTCTCTCTCTCTCTCTCTCTCTCTCTCTCTCTCTCTCTCTATATATATATATATATATATATATATATATATATATATATATATAATTAAAACATATATTGCACAAGCGAGACAGGTAATTATGGAAATTAAATATTGGATTTCATTTTGGCAACCACGGATGTAGCCTGACTGATCGAATTACCCTATTGATATGAAAATTACACAGACAGATCTGTCAGGACTGTTATTAACTTGTCTCTTCGAGCTTTCCGTTTTCCATCAGAGGTCATATCTATACAAAACAAAGACTGAAGCTCCCCTTATTACTTTCGTATGAAGGAGCCCCCTAAGCGCATGATGGAAGATAAGATGCTGCAGGGAACTATTATCTGGAATGATATGGCATTAGTGCAGAAGGCCAATAATATGAAAAAAAATGAAGTATATTTTCTAGCCTAATATAAATTTGGCTGACAGTATTTGTTTCCTTAAGATAGATTGTTTTTAGTTTTTAGTTCATCGCTTCTTCAGAGTTGTTTGAACTTGTATTTTCAGAATACTTAAATTGGATCATCTAGCTGTGATTTGTTTAGAAGAACATGTACGAATTAAGTAGACAATTACAATTTTGTAATGAAGATTAGGTTTTGAATTCATATGCCATATAATTCTCCGAATGCTTCAACGATGCTTTATTTTTTTTCAGTTGTGTTAGCTTTGGAATTCCATACAAACTTTGGTTTTTTTTTAAGTCTTCGAGAATTGTCTGTTCTCTTTTTCAATAGAAGTACTCAAGTATTGTTCATTCTGATTGAACGCAGAAACCTTGTATATACTTCATTATGTTTGATTTCATAAGTACTCACTATTTATTCGTCCTCTTTACCTGTAAAACTACTTTATTATTCATTATGTTTGACTGCATAAGTACTCACTATTTATTAGTTCTCTTTACCTGTAAAACTACTTTATTATTCATTGTTCTGCTTTTCAGTAGCTTTACCCGGTTATACGATATTGGCTGTAGAGGTGCGATGATATGTCTTCTATAGATTAATACATTATTCTTATTTATTTGTCTGAAGAAGTACTCAATTATTATGCGTTTGTTTGTAGAAGTATTCAATTTTTGTTCGTTCTTCGTTCGTTCTTGACTACAGAAGTACTCAATGAGTTTTTGTTATGTATATATGTTAAAGGATTCATTTTTTCTTTATTCTGCTTTTTATTCAACTATCGTTAGTTCTGTTTAACAATATTTTGGATATTATCTTTTCACCATCATTTAAGTTGTTTTACATAAGCATTGCTTGCCAGTCATTATCCTACCTTTTGGACGTGCCCTTAAGCATACACAAGACTCACTATGGTCAATCACGACGTAATACTGTACAAATCACTTCAATTCGTAACTTGTATTGTTCGCTATATACTCATTCAAAACCAATTGAATAATGCGTGTTTTTATTTTAATGTTGGTTGTATTAATTCATTATTCATTTATATTTTTTAATAATATGGGTGCACACTAAATAAATTATAATGTATTTTTCGTATTTGCGTTCTTGGCCGAAATAAAAGTGGTGTTCCCGTCTGTATTTCCGTCTTGCCCAAAATATCAGGCAACGCAAATACTTATAAGTATATAAATATATATGTCAAATTAATTTTTCTGTTACAGTTAGTACTATTTATGATTGAAAACTAGTGTTTTGCCAGATTGTATATGCAAACGGAATACACTCCAGTCAAGCTGATCTATCCTGTGGTGTTCAACAGGGGTCTGTTCTCGGACCGGGTCTCTTCATTCTATATACCCAGCCGCTCTCAAGTGTCATATATAACCACCCAGTGTCTCACCAATTTTACACTCATGACACCCAAATATACAAATCTAGCCACCCACTAAAGTTGATGCTACCATCCAAGGAATAGAGATGTGCATATCTGGTGTGAAACACTTTTGTGTTCATTAGTACTGTCAAGACTGGACTACTGTAACTCAAAAATATTATTTCGTCTCATATCTACTCCAGAAACTTCAAAAAGTTAAAAACACAGCTGATCGAATCATCCTTAGAGTATCACGATCAGAGCATGCCTCCCCGATGCTCTGTACCCTACACTGGTTATCCATTCGATCCAGAATCAAACAACGATTATTGTCTCTGTGCTACGCTTCATTGACGGACTCAATTCCAACATACCTATCCGACCTCACCCATGTGTACACACCAGAAAGATACTGACGTTGCGCTTCTGACAATCGTATACTGATTATTTCCACTATGAAAACGAAGTCATACGGACACATTTTTTTGTATGCCAGGGCCCAGCAACGTGGAATTAATTGCCCATTAAAATTAGACACAGACCCAGTTATGCATTTCAAGAGTGATCTTAAAACTCACCTTTTTCGACTGACAGAACCAACTTAAAGACCTAATAATGTTTCCAACCTTGAATATTGTTAGCATTTGTTATGCTTTCTAATTTCATGGTGTTTGTGTAGTCATGTCATTACAAATGTTGTAAAGCGCATAGGACTTCTTACGATTAGGCCCTATACAAAGTTCTCATTCTTCTTCTTCTTCTTCTTCTTCTTCTTCTTCTTCTTCTTCTTCTTCTAATTATTATTATTATTATTATTATTATTATTATTATTATTATTATTATTATTATTATTATTATTATTAAAGGGATCTCTATGAAAAACTACGATGGCGTCTTGGGAACGGGGTCCTTCTGCTTGCATTCAATCATCCGGTTTATCATATGTCAAGAGACAGGCGTCGTGATCATTTCAAGTATACTCCACACATCGAAGTATGGTCTGTTTTCGTGTTTAATAGCACGGCAGACCGATTTGGTTATTGAGTGCCTTGGTAGTTGAAGTAAAGTGCCTTGCACAATGACACATGACTATAACTACTGAGGCAGATCTGACTGTAAGATTTCTATCCATAACTTTACATTTGTGAGTTATGGACGCTACCCCCAGTTTAACCACGGCTACCATCTCAATTAGTCGATTCTTACGACATGTCCCTTCGTTCGTACGTGCATATGTATTTATGTATGTATGTATGTATGTATGTATGTATGTATGTATGTATGTATGTATGTATGTATGTATGTATGTATGTATGTATGTATGTATGTATGTATGTATGTATGTATGTATGTATGTATGTATGTATCTATTGATTGTTACGTACATCTGTTTTAATTTATATTTTATTTAGTTTAACTGTTTGTTGTTTACTTTTAATATCATTACTCTATTACATTATATGTAATGTAATCTTGTTTATTTTATTCGGTGTTTTTTCTCTCCAGAAAATCAATTTAAACTGACTCATTTTGTAAACATCCACTACTTATCTATATCCTGACATTAATTCAAAAAAAGTAACTGACAAGTAAACAATTTTTTTGTATTTTTATTTTTATTGTAGGACATATAATAGTCAGATCGAGGTTGTATTTCATTATGTCATCTTTGACTTGTAATAGTTTCCACTTCCATTCAGAAATCACTCAAAAACGTTTCATGTATTCAGAATTCAAACAATGACGTATTATTTCTTGTGGTTCTACTACAAGGAACTGTATACAGCATCACTATACAGGTTACTGCATACGTCATCACACTCCATCTTGGAGTTTAGTCGGACATGAAACTTGAATTCATTTTACATTCTCTTCACCCTTTCCTTGTTACCGTTTGTTAGAGCCCAAACACGTGACAAAAGAATTATCTAGCTCGTCGTCGGATAGTTGAATTTTGGCAAAGATATTTGATAAATTATCGTTATCTAGAAATTTGAATTCCCGTACTTTTGGCAAGGTTTTAAAATTCTAAGTGAATTTGGCAAGCTTTCTTTACAGTGGCATCAAAAGTGGCAATCTTTCTTTCAAATCCTACCCAGGAACAATTATATTTTTACAAAAACGGCGAATTGATTATGCCTGCCAGGAAATGCGATGTTTTTGAGGTTAAAGCTTCCACATTGAGACAGGACATGAAAATATAAAATAGAATTTGAGTATAGGAAGCTGGAACGTCATTCATATAAACAAGAAAAATAAATGCAATTGCAATTTGAGAAGAAGAAGGATAATGAAACAGCAAAGAGAGAAGGAAAAACAAATGCAGTCGGAAGTAAAAGAGAAAGAATTACAAATGCAGTTACGATAAAATAAACAAATGCAAATACAAGAAAAACAAATGCAGTGACAATTTGAAAAAGTGGAGATATATATAAACATGAAAGAGATGAAAAAACCCAGATGCAAATGCTGTTCAATAATAAGAAGTGAAAGAGAGAAAATTAATTTGTAATAAAAGAAATGAAACTGGCAAGTGAAAAGCACATTGATAGTTCTAATAAAACAAATCAGATCTGCAAACAATATTAGGTTAGTACCACAATTTCGGAGACATAAAAGGAGACAAATAATTTATTCGTTTTGGAAATGTTGAAATTTTTAAATGGCCAAGGGAGCATTGGACTTACTTATTTACTTGCAAAGCTAGTATTATTTATATTTCACTGTCTGTTCACCAAAGTAATGACTATGATGCGGTTAAGGAATGCATCCTAAAGGGTTATGATTTGGTACCTGAAACCTATAGGCAAACATTCCAACACCATCGAAAGAAGCTGGACAATTCATCTCAAACCTGCTAGAGAAATAGTAGCCAAGAATGTTTTAAGATTATGAATGTCTCAAATAACTTGTATTACTTGAAGCATTTATGAACTGTCTAAATAGTAACATTAGGTCTTATACTGACGAGCATAAGATTGAAACCTTAGACAATGCTACTAGTGCTTCTAACGAGTACGCATTCATGAAGTTTCTTTGCAAATAAGACTTTCACTCGGCAGTCGTCTAGCAGAAATGGGTTTCTGCCTATTACAAGCCCTTCTAAATCTTAACAAGACATAACTCTTAGAAATTTATCTTCAGTTAACTCTGATTCATGATCCGTGTTTCTTTATATGCGTACTTATTGTACGAAGAAAGGACACTTTATTTATAATTGCTACAAATTAACAAATTGCACCAGAATTGAGAGATACCTATTCCAAATGCTCTTATTTCTAAGAGGTCAAGGTCACGGTCATGTATTGAAAGCAGAATATGTTTGGGTCCAATACACCCTAGTCTGATTTTATTATGGATAATTATGAACCATTTATATCGAACGGTTCATTATCACCCATGTGTGATTTGGCGAATCCAGTCCCTATTAAAATTTTAAGGGACACAGAAACTGCAAAGAGTGTTTTATTGTCACATACTTTGCATGTCTCTGAGATATCTTCTTTTAATGATAGTGTTTTATTTTAGGGAGTAGAGTATGGCTTTGTTAATGTTCCACTCTATTTTATGAATGTGTTATTATATTTAGTCTCGGGACCAATGACAGTCTGAAAGGTGTCTGATTTACCAGTTGAGGACAACCATTTTGTACTAGGAAACGACCTAGCTGGAGATGCGGTTGTGGTTAATCCATTTGTAACTGACATGTCTTGTTTGTATCAGAAAATTGATCCTATCGAAAAGAATTCCCCGATGTATATCCAACCTGTGCAGTTATCAGAATTATGTGAAAGAAAGCATTTGAGGATGATTTTGATAAGGACAGTGTTGCTTTAGCTGAAGATAATGTCTGTCATTGCAATAAAAATGAAAATTTGTATGAGATAATGGAAAGTTCCCGATGTAACGATGTTGACGAGTGGTGCGCGAACTGTCAAATTGTAGTTGCAAAATCTTACAGACAGGAAATGCTTAGTCTGGCCCATGGAACGTCTTCAGCTGGTCATTTAGGGGCTAAAAGACTATTACAAGAATAGTTACATACTTGTATTGAGCAAACATCAAACGTGATGTTGTCAAGTACTGGAGATCTTGTCGTACATGTCAAATGGTAGGAATCCCAATCAGAAGATACCTAAGGCTCATATGCAACCTATTCCTGAATTAGAAAAATCTCTTAGTAGAATTATGGTAGATTGGGTTTGTTCCTTTACCTAAGACCAAGTCGGGTAGCCAATACACGTTGATCATTATGTTCTGTCTCTCTTGCTCATTGTTCACAATTATCTTCAGATTAGATAGTACGACCGTTACAAAGAAGAAACAAATGAGAATAGTGCTCGTGGGATCTGACTAAATAATATGAGCTCCATTATGTTAAAAGATACATAAAAGTTAAGCACGCAGTTAATTTAGTTGTACCTGTCCGACCCAGAGATGATTAAAGTGAAGAAATATCGGATTCTACCAATTTTGGAGTGACAAATCTTCGGAATTCTGAAATTATGAAAGATCTGGACCAGAAACATTCACATTTGAAAGAGCAGCAAAGAATTGAACATAAACATTTCTTAATTTAATATGATCACTTATTTCCAGATATTTGTGCCAGAACAAACAATATTGTTCATAATGTTGCAATGGTAAATTCCAAACCTGTGAAACAACACTCGTACATGATGATCCCTCTCAAACAGGAATACTTGAAAAAAGACATTAATTATTTGCTGGAGTATTTTTTCATAGAGCCAAGTAAAAGTGACTGGATTTCAGCATGCATTCTTGTTTTGAAACCAGATAAAACTTTCCATATGTGCACTGATTATAGGAAGATGAACAGTGTGAAAAACCAGATTAATTTCCATTACCAAGAATCAAATCGGATATGCCAAGTATGTCACCAAATTTGACCTTCTGAAAGGATTTTAGCGAATTGCACTAACTGAAAGAGCAAAGTAAATTTCGTTATTAATGACTCTCGATAGACTTTATCAATATAAAGCGATGCTGGATGGGATGAAAGTGTTGCCAAGTACTTTTCAACGTTTCATGAATATGATCACCTCTGGTATAGATAATTGTGATGATTACATCCATGATGTCATCATCTACATCGGCACTTGTGCTTTTTACCGTACAATGTGGGATGGCAGTTCAAATGATTTGATACACTTGTTGTTCTTACATTTGTCTGGATGTAATCGTATTTGATCTGTGTAGACTCGTCTGTAAGGGATCTTGGATTATAAAATTGCTTTCCTAATTCATAAATATTGAAAATATATAGATGCCGGATTTTAGTTATTAGTCATCGAAAGCATTGTTTTTATGTGATGGTTCGTAGAATTTGTTAAAGGTAAATTACATAAAATCTCTTCAGTACATTCTAGATGCTATTTAGACTTGATTTTGGAGACAACTTACGAACAATATTATGATATAAATTGTGATCGTAAGAGACTATGTTTTCGTTCGGTTGTTATTTGCTGTGTTATTCGTAATTTTCTGTGTGATTCGTTATATACTGTGAGATTCAATATATACTGTGTAATGTGTTATTTGCTGTGTAATGTGTTATTTGCTGTGTGATTTGTTATTTTCTGTCTGATTCGTTATGTTCTGTGTGATTCTTTATTTGCTGTGTGATTCTTTATTTGCTGTGTGATGCTTTATTTGCTGTGTGATTCGTTATTTGCTGTGTGATTCGTTATTTGCTGTGTGATACGACAACTGACAGTTTATACCACAAAAAACTCAGAAAACACATCAAAAACTCCTAATTATTGAAGATATTGATAACTACCCATTGAGTGTAAGATTTATTACTAAATAATTAGAAAGAAACAAATGGATCCATTATAGGAGATTTTGCATTCGATCTCGTGTAGTTCTCATTCGGGTTATATTTATCATTAGGCTATATTATATTATGCCATTGTTAGATTTTATTGATTAGTCGGTGTTGGGGAGATTTTTATCTCAGACTAAGGAATTAGCCTCCCTAATTGGAATTCTGTAGTTTTCGTTTAGTTATAAGTGTTTAGTAGGCTGAGGAGGGGTCAGAGAAGGGATATCATGTTTCCAGTCGGTACAGACCAAAGTACTCCCTATCTTAATTTAGAGGTGTTGCTTGGCTGTGCTTTTCATTTTGAGATATTTGTGAACGAAGTTTATTTATTGTTCATAATGGAGTAGTTGGTAATGATTCATTCATCCGTTGAGAGGCCTTTTGTTGTGATTGTGAAAGCGGTGTGGTGAAAGTACACGGACAACATGTGTCAAATAAGGTTCTACTTTCAATTGACCTGGAACAATAAGGATGCTGTCTTTCTCACTGGCGGCATACATTTAAACAATTTATATTGAGTTTTGGTGGAATTAGATGTTTAATTGTGCAATTATATGCACTATAATACAATTAAGCGAAGAAGGAAGTATTCGTCTAAGAAAAATATTTATATTACCTAGTTATGTCATGTACATTTATTCACTTTGCATCATAATGGACATGCTGGTACATTGGTACTTTAATCGATTTAAATAAATTGAATTCTAATTTCACAAGATAGCTTAAGCTTTAAATAGAGCCTGATATCGTTTTTGTCCTGGTACCATTCCATTTATGAACGAGAATGATACATTGAGTTTTCGTTGTTTAAATTTGTCATTGGGGAGTTAATTTGATATTGCGATTGACATCAACGTTCCAAATACGGCTTCCAAAATATATCTTACTGAACAGCTTAACGAGTGTGACTAATATTAAAGATTTTTGAAATTCAATGTTAGAGTGATGCGTGCCATCAAACAGTCATATTAAGCCGTAAATCATTACTCTAATGTGATACATGTCAAATACATTACAATAAATAAATGCAACTGGAATTCAGTTCTTACCATTATTTGATATTAAATCATAAACGTGTACGGATTTTATACAATTTGCAATTCAAGTGATTCATTGAAATGCTGTAAAAAGAGAAGACAAAGTAATTATCCAGCTTCTACAAGCACAAAGAGAGAGAGAGAGAGAGAGAGAGAGAGAGAGAGAGAGAGAGAGAGAGAGAGAGAGAGAGAGAGAGAGAGAGAGAGAGAACATAAACAGAGAGACAGAGAGTAAGACATACATACAGACAGACAGACAGACATACAGACAGATAAACATAAACATACATAGATAGACATACATATAATGAGACAGACAGAGGCAGAAAGAGACTGGCAGAATTCAGCTTATTCTAACTACATCATAGCAGGATCAGCGACATTTGTTGTTCTATAGAAATATAACATACATAATATAATATATATTGGAGACTTAATTAATTTAATTTAATTTTCGATTGCGCTGTTTATCAGATTATTAGTGGTAGTACTCCGAAAGCTTCATCCCACGGAGCCATGACAATTTCATTCGTTTTTCGAACTTAGAGCAGATGAACTTTTTAATTTGTAATTGTTTCATTGGTTAAGCTGGAGATTGAAATGTACAACGTTTTGTATTAACCCCGTTAGAGGTTGTACAATGGGGATGGGAACCATTCATGATTACCGTACAGTTAAACATTTTTCATTATCAGATAATCTAGAAATAATACATATAATCTACAGAAAAAGAAAACACTCACACACACAAACACTCACACACACAAACACTCACGCACACCTTCTAAGAGACATGGAGTTTGTGATATTTCAGTATTTAGTTCATGTTTACCATCAAATCAAATACAAATTACATATTCATTATTGAGGTCCATTGTTGAAGAAATTCGTCCTCTTTTTGATTGACCTGTGCAGTGAATTTGTCTATGTTCTTATAAACTGCAACTATTTGCAACTGTTTGTGTAATATAAATAGTGCAGTTGTTGACTTCGTAAAACTGTTTCTTTTTTTGACAAAAGTACAATATTTGAGCACAAAGGTGCAAAAGTAAGAAAAAGTACCAAACCTTTTAAGCAATAATGCAATCATATTAAAGAAGACTGAACTATAACATTGTTACCTTACCATCTATCTATCTATCTATCTATCTATCTATCTATCTATCTATCTATCTATCTATCTATCTATCTATCTATCTGTCTGTCTGTCTGTCTGTCTGTCTGTCTGTCTGTCTGTCTGTCTGTCTGTCTGTCTGTCTGTCCGTCCGTCCGTCCGTCCATCCATCCATCTCTCTGTCTCTCTCTCTCTCTCTGTCTCTCTCTCTCTCTCTCTCTCTCTCTCTCTATATATATGTATATATATATATATATATATATATATATATATATATATATATATATATATATAGTTCTACCTTTTCAAGCGTGTCATATTTCATATCTTGCATAATTGCATCCATGTTCACTTTGTTGACAACCTGATAATTTTGATTGTCCTGGAAAGTTGATAATTTTTTTACTCTTACATTTGATATATTAGCATTAGCACGGTACGTTTGATTGTAACCGTTTGTTTTGTTGTACCATCAACTTTGATGTGGCCATGCTATGTATATTATTGAACTTTGACACTGCAGGGTATGCTTCACAAAACATATTAAGTGCTGACTGTTAACTATCATTTCAAAAATTAATACCAGAGAAATGCAAGACCGAAACCAAAACCATTAATTCCAATTTTATACTCAATTATTAGTCACAACACTCGATAATTCATGTTTTGTTTGTGAAACATAACGTGTTATGCAATGAGACAACCTCCAATTAATAAATTATTTGACCAGTTAGAAAATTAATCTTATTTAATAGGTTCTAATGTAGATATTTTTTTATACATATTTCGCAGAATTTTTTATAGTGTCGGTTTTAAATGGACATCTATGCTATTTAGGTAATGTAAATGATAATCTATAAATATTCAACATGAATGTTATATTGTCTGAAATATTTTTCCCCAAACGTATATTACAAATATTCTGTAACCGTTCTGGTGGCCTAGTGCTTTTAGCTTCCGCCTCGGAAGCGGGAGGTCGTGGGTTCGATCCCCGGCCGAGTCATACCAAAGACTTTAAAATAAATGGTACTAACAGCTGCCTCGCTTGTCGCTCAGCATTAAGTGGATAGTGCTTGGGCTGGTCCGCCTAGTATCTGGATAATGTGATTGGGTGGGACATCATGCTACATGTCTACGGCATGAGGCCCCAGTGCTAGACATCGCTATAAACTGCTTCACTGCAGATATCGTGGCGACATGACTAAAATTGTTAAAGCTACGTGAAAAATCATAATCAAACAAACAAACAAATATTCTGTAATTAATCTTTTTCCGAAGCAATTGAGATGTAATAGTTTCATTTCCTATCACATGTAATCAAACGCCGTTCGATCGATATATTCAATTATGCTAATATGAAATAATAGCAAACCTCACGTATTTCTCGATCTTTTTCTCTGATTGGTCATCTTAGCATACTGTATCATTGTACACTTACGTAACGATGAAAGGTATTAAACAATAAAAGTAAATATATGCTTCCTATCATTCTAAAATAGCCGGTATCCTATACCCCCACATCACTCTAAATAATTAATTAGAATTCCACATTGGCTCGGTATTAACACGTTCTGACTGAAGACATGGAAGTTGTATTTTATATTTTATTTAACTTGTCATATTTTCAATATTACCGACTTTTATAAACCTGAATGCATATGCTTCCGGCAAGGTATCTTAGAAGTGAATATACATTTTGCGCAGATTCATCAGTCACCTTATCAGATTGAAGGTTTATAAACTGTACATCTTTGCCGCTAATACGAATCTTGTATCAGTTACCGTACATCTTGCATCCGGCTAGAAGATCTATGGAGAGCAACAAAGCATAGAATGAAAACTTTCCAGCAGTATATAATGTGTGTATGTATTTTATTAATTATGTCTTCACTTGAAAACAATTGATAAGTTTATCAGCAGTCTTTGTTCAACAAAAATGTGTTTAAGTGCACACACAATTTTAAATTATTTGTTAGGTATTATCGTATGCGAAGTTACCGATTTTCATATCCACGCTACATGCCTCTACCCATGCTATTTTGTGAGGGTACCACCTATTTCGATGCTAATACAATATACTTGAAGCATAAAATTCAAGCATTACAATATTATATTATATGTGTAGATATGTTATTAATTACTTCTTTCATTTGTCTGTCAACTCGCCTAATGCCTTCTTATACGAACGTTACCGATCTCCATATCCTTGCTACATGACTTAACTTATGCCGTTTTGTGATGGTAACATATGTTGCTGCTAATACAATAGGCGTGAAACGTAGAAGCAATATAACATTATGTAATATGTGTATGTACCTTAAGTAACTCTGTATTTGTCAGTCCGTGCGCCATAACGCCTAACTTTACAAACGATGTCCGTATAGGCAAATAAGTCCTACCAATCGTATACAATCACCGGTTGTAACAAATTTTATATCCATTGGTATGTTCATTATCACTTTAACTCTATCTGTGCCAATATAAATGTGTTCAAATGCCAACTTAAAACGTTGTTATGTTTTTCTCAGTATTGCTTAGTATTTGCAACTTAACGGATCTGCATCTCCATTCAAGGTGCTTCTACCCTTGTCGTTTTGATATGGTGTCTCATATTCCGATGCTAATACTATATATTTGAAGCACAGCATTCAAGCTATCCAGCAGTATTTAATATGTGTATGTATCTTATTAAGGACGGCTTCATTTGTCCGTCCGTGCGACTAACGTATTCCTAAACCATCATTTCCCTTATAGGCAAATACGTCTTACCAATCGTTTACAACTACCGATCATGACAATTGGATGTTAATATGTATGGTTCTCATCATTCTAAATCGATGTATGCCAATATAAATGTGCACAAATGCAAATAAAATAGCTGGTATTTGTTTTACTCAGTATCGCTTAGGGTTAGTGAGTTAGCGATCTGTATATCATTGCTAAATTACCTCTACCATTGCCTTGTTGCCACGTAGCCACCTATTTCGATGCCGATACAAAAGACGTTAAGCATAATGTTCAAGCTATCCAACATTATATAATGCGTGTATGTATCTTATTAAATAACTCTCATTTGTCTGTCTGCTCTCCTAATGTCTGCTCATGCAAACGTTTACCATGTAGGCAAATAGGTCATACCGATCGGAAACAACCACCGACTTCGACAAACTTGATGTCAATTTATGTTTTTCATCAGCTTCATTTAATCAATGTCATATATGATAATGAAATCTAAAATGGTTGGTATGTTTTACTAAGTATTGCTTAGGGTAAGCGACTTTACCGATTTACTTATCCATGCTGTGTGCCTCAACTCATGTCTTTTTGCCATAGTGCCACAAATGTAGATTTCAAGCATACAATTTAAGCTATTCAACAGTAGATGATGTGTATCTTCATTTGTCTGTCTGTGAGGCGAATGCCTCCCGTACAAACGTGTTCCGTATAAGCAAATAAGTTATACAAACTGTACACAACCACCGATTATGACAAATTCGATATCAAATCATATGTTCCTCTAGATCGATCAATGCCAATACAAATATGTAAAACTGCAGAATAAAAAAGTTGGTAATTGTTTTACTCAGTATCGCGTAGGCTTAGCGACTAGCAAGTTGATGAATCCATAACGGAAGTATAAGTTCGCCGGAAATAGGGATTGTAAATTCACACACGCGGTTTCTGATTTTAATGTACCAAATAGTTCAGGGCAGTAAAAACCCTATCTAACAGGCATATAGAATATATCATAACACTGTTCTGCAATGATTTAGAAATCGTCTGCTTCAGAGATAAAATGTGTTATTTATTATGGGTTTTGATGTAATGAATGGAGTGATGACAAATAAAACAACTACGTCAATGTATGTTGTGTTGATAGTAACATTCCAATCATAAATCATAAACCTTGCTAATTTCATATCTTTATGGCTGCTTTACATGATAATATTTCACCTGACCTGTTTATGTAACACTTTAAAAAAAAACAGCTAAAGGGTTATACAAATAAAAGTTATAATGAACAAAAAATACAATATATATATATATATATATATATATATATATATATATATATATATATATATATATATATATATATATATATATATAGTTTAGTCCTTATTCATTGTAAACTTGGCGCTTTGTGGCTTGTCTCTTGTAATTTTTAAATGGAACATCGGTGGAAAAATATATACGATATTTGATTAAATTTTCTGGCGTTGGACAATTGTTGAATTGTTTTTAATGCTTCTCGGCGTTTTCTAATGGTATCTTTACCCAAGTTTTATTTTTCTGAACTGTTCGTTGAGGACTTCGGTATTGATTCTTCTGCAGTCTCGATTAGAATTGAAGTAAAATGCTGTATAGGATTATCAGCGTTGAATACTGTATCCTCATTTTGTCTAGTTTTACAGAGTGTTTCAAATGTAGCCCAGTCGGCCTTCTTTATATTCCATTGTGGAATTGCGTTATCAATTTTAGAGTTGATATTTTGAAGGTTGATTGGAAAGTGATCACTGCTGCGAAGGTTATCAGCGACCTTCCATTCATAGTCCAAAATCAGCGAAGAGAGTAAATTGTCAAATCAATACACGTGTATGTACCCGTTCGTGGGTGAAAATATGTCATTGATTTATTGTTTTATAGACACAGATCGTGTCTAGAAATGAAATCTTCTACTTTGTGGCCTCTGTCGTTTATGTGATTTGATCCCTATAGAATGTTATAGTCATTCAAATCCCCGAGTAAAACAAAGGGCACGGAAAATTGAACAAGATTGTCTAATTCGTTAGGTACTAGGTTAGTGTTTGGTGGCGGGTAAATATAGCTTAATGTAGAGTGACGCTTCTCCTGTTTCCAAGTATCACAATCCTTGGAATTGGCGTGATGTTCCTTGCCACAATTGACACAATGCGGAGTTGCTCTGCAATCAGATTCCTGATGTGATTGGTCTCCTCATCGGCCCCATATTTTTCACTTTTGAATATCAGTCTTCGCGATGTCCATATTTTTGACACTTATAGCATCGAAGGGGGTTCGGAATGTAGATCTCGACCTTCACTTGTAAAAACCCAACGTTGACCACTTTGGGTATTGTTGATTTGTTGAAGGTGAGTATAAATATGTTGGAGTCGTGCAGACTGTTATTACGTTTAATACGAATTCTACGCTCTGCAGTGACACCTTCATGTTTCATCCATTCGATGATATCCGTATCGTTGACTCCAACCACATTACGACAGCGTATTGCAACTTTGGTACGTATCTAGTGTAATGTGAGCGAATGAGGTCACTGAAATATCGAAGAAAGTTTTCATCTGTTTATATTTTATGTTTGACATTTTCGCTCACACACAACGAGAAGGTAACCCGATTTCAATTTTGTTTACGCATTTTGGTGTGCCAATATATCCCATAACGGTCTTCTCTATTACAGAGGGCGAAAGTACTGCAAGTGTTTTTGAGTCATCCTTAATGAATAACTATGAAGCGTGGAAACGAATCCACACCACATGGTTCGTCATCAGTCAGACAGTGGTTTGGTGCGTTTGTTTTGACTTTTTAAAAATTATTTCCATGATTGTTTGTTAAAATTTCAGCACCCATGCTCCCCGCCCACCATTGAGTCCAACGAGGGGGACACGTTTCAAGTGACAGGGATACACAGATGATTTTCTCAGTAGATTTTACCTATGATTTACCTGTGAGGTCTCCTTCTCGGTTCGGTAAAATAACCTCTCGATTAAGCCACCGCCTTCCAAGACGTCTTCTAAAACTTGGAAAAAGGAAAGCTAAAGGAATATAATGTAGAGGCAACGGTGGTATCAAGAGATATACATAAATGATCAAGAAGGTTAGCAAGTAAATAATGACTTTAAAGGGCTCGGCGTGACCAGCCGATTTGTTGAGACCGGGCTCATCCCGACCACCCGTCAAGGAGAAGTAGAGGCCAAAGCAGTGGGTTGCATCGGAAAAGCCTCCGCTCAACTACCAGGATTTTTTTCCATCATCGACACGGGTCTCATCCCCCAGCAAACATGTAGCATCTACTTAGTAGCCCCGTACGACACGTACTGATGCACGTTGGGACAATTCTAAAACCCCATATCCGAAGGGAGATCATAGTAGATACCAAGATTGTACATTTCGGACCAGTGGTCGTCAATGGTAGGAGGTTCATCGACTTTGAAACCAAAGTGATTGGTGGATGACGATCATGGCCAGGATGACTGAAACATTTTCTTAAAATCCCTGAGTACATCATATGATTAATCATCTATGGAAGGTACAATCGAATACAGGCAAAATATGATGCAATGAAGTTGAAAATTCTCATCATGATGTCTTTCGTAGATGCTGTATTCCAACTCGAAAACAGTTTTGTTCGATATATGTATTTTCTGGGGAAATTAGAAGGTGGGTATCTTCTTGGTACTGTCAAAATTGATCTTCAAGTGCAGCCAACACGTTATCATTTTGTGCCTGAATATAAATCATCAGCAAAGCCACCAAACAGAATATTTATGAGGTTAGTACGTCAGCACTATAACCAATGCCTTTTGTAAGTGTTAGCAGATCATCCCTAATTTGACTCATAACTTATATCCTGAACCATAAGTAGTAATTTTGTCGGAGAATTACATTTCGCTATATAGCGAGACATTCTCTCCTTGGGGCAACCATTTAAACACATAGGATGCTTTTAGACTGGCAAGGATTGGCCGGGTGTTTAATTCCGCATCGTTGCCACGGTTATTCCCCATACATGTCGTGTCTGAAATCTTTTTCAACAACATTCTATGAATTACCATAGCTTTCTTAATGTGTGTGCCTCAATCAGCAACAGTGGAGTACCTTTTAAGTTGCAGGTTCCACGAATTCTTTGATTAACTTTCTCCGCGAATTAGTCTTCTAATTTTTCTACCATTTGTTCTTCCTGATACTAAGACCGTAGATGGTCTTTCCAATTGTGGCTGATATCAAATGCCTTAATGAAACTTAAGTTGTCATGTCCACGAACACGTCATCGATTGTGATATAGGTTTAAAATTAATTTATATACGTATATAACATTTTCTGTTTTGTCGCCATACTTTGGATTGTTCTAAATATAATACAGTTCATGCACGAAAAACAAGTGTTACACATATCCGCCAAAATAGATTTACTTTGCAGACTTCACCAAGGGGTTTTTATTTTTGTTCTGGACGTACTTAAGGCGGCCCTAATTTGTTTTGGATGCGTTGAGTTTGTCTTGCGCACTGTTACGGGCACAATCCAGTTGGATACGCTCGCGTTAAAAGTTCAAATATGTAAAGCTACACACTCTGCATTGTCTGGATAACATGATTTCAATATTGGATATAGTCACAGATAAAATTTAATAACATGCCTCTGATATTGTCGACGTCTATATTCATTTGCTGCAATTAGTTGTCTATGCAATTTAGAAACTAAAATACACTATATACTTAAATCCTATCTTCAAACAGAACTTACAACAGTTAAATTTGATGCCTCCCATCAGCGTTAAGACCAGCATCATGTTATAAATCACTATTTTCTTTTAATTATGCTACTGATATAGAATCTTGTATTATATGTTACACATTTATATTTGTCTCGTTTGCTAGCAGAAGGTCAGAATTACGCTCGCACCTTCGGGCTTAGTGAGATCCGATATCATACCTCTATGAAACTGGAGGCGATACTGGTACCCGGACCTAGTTAGATTGTATTGGAAACCTGTCCATATATATATATATATATATATATATATATATATATATATATATATATATATATATATATATATATATATATATATACACACATACACACAATCAGATCAATTTATACAATTTGTATAAGAAGGTATTCTTAAAGAATGTTCCTGTGTTACTGTTGTCAAACTGAATTACATCAAACATGATTAGGAGTGTGTTTGGGGTACTATTCTTTTATTATATTATACTAATATATTTTAACATAGTGTATATGGGGGGTGGGGTAAATTGTCAACGTTGAATCTTTGCGTTTTAAAAATGGGTTTCATTGTTTATTGCAATCTATTTTTCATCCAACATGGTCTATTTTAGATGACACAAAACCTTGATCATACCTAAAATGTATAAGTAATACAATAAGCAAAACGTGTGTTTTCCTGTCGTTAACTTCAGATAATTATACCATACTTTTTATATTTGTTTATCTTCATTATCAACGTCAACATTGCTATTTTCTATTGTACGTATTATTTATATAAGCTCAAGTTTGATTTCCATTCGAAAATGTACCATAGTTTGGTGACAATCTCGGTAGAAAATACAGCTTCTCCAAAGAATCCAGATATTTCCCCAGCTTTAGATCGATTTGAATACGTATATATTAAACATATAATTTACCAAAATTACAATCTGTATTTGATATACCTGCGACAGAATTGAAAGATTTTAAAACGTTAATAACTACAACAAAATGTTATTATAGACATTTTTCTGAAAGCCATTCAATACAACAGAAAAAGGAAAAGATATATAAAAAGTAATGAACTCATGATATAATTGTAAAATCCAAGCAGCAGCACTTTGAGTATACATTCTACGAATGACAGAAACAAACTGCTCTAAAATAGTCTGGAAAAATTATTGTCGGATATTTAAAATAAATGAGGTTATTTTTCTTGTCCGTATGATGCCTGCCTATTTATTTCCAGCTTCTTGAAGCGTCATGGATAATGTTCTTTGCTTCAGTACCAATACATAGCATTGTTCCCCCAGAATATCGAACGCTGTTAATTAAAGGATTTATTCGGTTTAAATATGCATTACACCATGCGTTATTGGTTACGATGTTTTTATTAGATCTCGATGCACTCTCAATTTCTAGCAATATTTTTGACTTTGTTCATATAAATTTGTGTCACATTTCCAGTGTGGATTTAACCTATTACTGTCATATAACTATTTATTTGGTTTTACAAAATGCATCATTCAGTATGGGTCGCACATACCGTTGTTACAGTATATCACTTGCCACTGACAGTGACTATTTAAGTTGAGGAATTCCAATAACATTAATCTTTCGGTACTACTACACGGGTTCTTATCTAAAACATATGCAGTTATTCACACCACGAGCTAATGCATTTATAACACATTGGCTACCATTTATATTAGTTAAATGTACAAATAATTGTATTTTAGTGTCACCAGTGGTGAGAAGCTGTCTTCTGGAAAATCGTTAATTGCTACGTGTTTTTAAACCTGCACTAAACCATTTCTTATGTCTGACTCAGTGACATTGTTTGCGATACCCAGAGGTTTAGCGGGCAAGTAAAAAGGGTACTCCAGCAATATTCAAGTTGAAAGGATAATTTAAAAAATGTATAAAAACCATTAGCGGTTGTTTTAGGAATATTATGCATTGGAAGAGAATGAGACAAACGAAACAAAATATATTACAGTTGGTTTAGATAACTTTCTTAAAGTAAATTGAACACAATGAGCAGCTATTTACAACGATCCCCAAAACACAGAAAGTGAATATGTTGATTTATTTGGACTACCATCATGGATCATATTATAACAACATGAATATAAGCAAGATTATCAAAACGTATTTTCAAGTTTATGTGGATAGCATAATGTTTAGTTATTCTTGTATTTATTGTACAAGCATCATGTTTAGTTATTCTTGTATTTATTGTACAAATTCGAATAGCCGATAATGTATTTCGTAACGTTTAAACAATCATACTTAATGTTATGATCTTCAAATAAAACAATATGCAAGCATAATATGTTATATTTAATTAATACATCAATAATGTTATTTAATGTGCAGACAACAAGCTATTACCGTTGATGAAGTTGTTACACATGGAAAGAAAACAGAGAAGAATTATGAAAGGTACATGTGCAAAATCACGGCAAGTTATCAAAAGACAACAACCAATTAATTTAGTATGCAGAAAAAAAAGGAAAACAAAAAAATCATTTTTTCAAAGAAATAAGGTATATATTTATTACAAAAGCAATATATGACAGAGCCACGTCGAAACCATTGTGGACCAGGAAAATCTTATGTTAGCAGCTAATAAATTGTTTGCTATATGTGAAAAGCCTGATTTGTATTATTGTAGTAGTTTTCTTCCGTCACAATATGATAAAGTAATCATTTATGAAAATAATATACATAGAGATAAAATAATGCCAGAACTAGTTACAAAAAATCACTTGTGCGACGACTCATACGCTTAAACGCACAATCGACGCTAATGTAAACGTGATAAGGTATTGAAATATATGTTAATTACACGGAACGAGTCATTGAAATCTTCATCACAGTGAAGGATTGAGGCACTGAAATATATGTTAATTATCTGGAACGAGGCATTCAAATAGATGTTAATTACACGGAACGAGGCATTCAAATAGATGTTAATTACACGAAACGAGGCATTGAAATAGATGATAATTACACGGAACGAGTCATTGAAATCTTCATCACAGTGAAGGAAAGAGGCATTGAAATATATGTTAATTACATAGAACGAGGCATTGAAATATATGTTAATTACCCGGAACGAGACATTGAAATAGATGATAATTACACGGAACGAGGCATTGAAATAGATGATAATTACACGGAACGAGTCATTGAAATCTTCATCACAGTGAAGGAAAGAGGCATTGAAATATATGTTAATTACATAGAACGAGGCATTGAAATATATGTTAATTACCCGGAACGAGACATTGAAATAGATGATAATTACACGGAACGAGGCATTGAAATCTTCATCACAGTGAAGGAAAGAGGCATTGAAATATATGTTAATTACCCGGAACGAGGCATTGAAATATATGTTAATTACCCGGAACGTGGCATTGAGATAGATGGTAATTACACGGAACGAGGCATTAAAATCTTCATCACAGTGAAGGAAAGAGGCACTGAAATATATGTATATTACACGGAACGAGGCTTTGAAATATATGTTAACTACACGGAACGAGGCATTGACATAGACGTCACAGTGAAGGAACGAGATATTGAAATGGAGATCAAAGAAAATGAACGAGACAATGAAATTTACCTTACAGAAAAGGAAGGAGGCATTGAAATGTACATCAAAGAAAGGTAAAGAGGCAATTTAATGTACGTCAGAGAAAACTGGATGAGGCATTCAAATATATGTTAATTACGCGGAACGAGGTATTGAAATGTACGCCACAATGAAGAAACGAGGCATTGAAATGAAAATCAAAGAATAGGAACGAGGCATTGAAATGGACATCAATGAAACGGAATGAGGCATTAAATATACGTCAGAGAAAACTAGATGAGGCATTGAAATGGACGTAGAGACTAGGCGAATAATAACATGAGCACATAAGAAATAAGCTCACTCAAATATATGTAAGAACGGAAGATGGATTCCGTCTGGTCAGCCACTTTGACTGACATGATACAATTTAGTAAGCATCGAAATTGTATTCATATTTAACAGCTGAGCATTATGTAGTGGCATTATCACGTTATTATAGAACTTGAATTAAAGTAACATGTACTTTCAAAGAAATGATAACCAAAACAAAACAAGCAGCAATTAACACATAATTGTATTCAGTCCTGTAAGACAGCTTCTGTACAATGGCTTGTATGACAATACTACTTAAACGTAGCACACATTTAATGAGGGGAACGGTATGGTTGTTGAATAGTTTAGCAACACTCGTTTCAAGTGGAATGTATTTTACATATAACGTAAATTGCCGCAATGAAAGATAACTGTAATTAAATAAAATACTCCAATGTTCGATTGTATGTTTTAAACGCACGCAGGTAAATTATATAAGAAATTAATCTTAATACTGATGATGATTTTAAAAGGAAGAAAGCTAATTTACAAAATATGCAACAGGGTCAGAATGTTAAGGAAATAAATATATGAGAGAAATGATATATTAAATATTTAACAGAAGTAAATTTAGAAAAAAATAATAAGATATATTAACACACTTTGTATGAAATAAACCAACTACTAAAGGTGAAACAATTGACGATGCAGTGTGATAACCTGTATTAAAAGACGTAAAATAATGGTTAACCAGCATGACTTTGTTTCCGCGACCAAATATAATAGTGTTGCTCCTGCTAACAACTGTGTCTTAGACTTTCAGAATGCCTCACACGGACAAGTATTACCGAGATATGTCCTGACGCAAAATTTGTATCGACCCTATCTGGTTAAGTATCCATCCATTATACACGTAATATTGGTAATGTTGAAAACTTCTATCTTGAAAAACATGTTCGCCTATATCAAATGCGGGATCGAGTAAATTGTCGAAACGTATAAACGTTGCTGTGTAGATTCATTTTTCTATCTGTGTTGGAAATGCTGCAAGTGATAGTAGTTTATTCGACTTCGTATGTATTCGAGAGACTGAACGTCGTAGCCAGTCTCAGTTACTGCAATCTGCAATAAGTTCTTTGATCCTATTAACAACTTGTATGCAAGACCACGAGCACCTTTGATGCGTCTGTATACAATCCCTGGATATCACCATGATCAGTTCCGTAATATGCCTGTGCTACGTAAACGAGTTGTTTTGCGTGATACATCAATGATATCTTCTTAACACTTACGCATTTATAAGTCAAATGACCCAATGTTCATGAATGCATTCGTAAGCAATAGCTTACAAATCAACGCCGTTAACATGTGGCACATTGTAGCCGTCGCCATACATACTTTTAACGTTTCCAAATTGTCCACGAGTTAATGGCCTCTGGTTGCGCAATTACCGGTTTATTTGCCAGCATGTTCTTACTGTAATTCCTCTAGCATTAGTCTCCGAAGGATTGAACGCTCACACCTTGACATTCTTTATATATTTGGTCTTCGCCATCAAGTTTCTGCCACTCTTCCCTTGTTGACGTACTCGTTTTGAACCTCGTCTGATATGCCCACTTAGCGCAAATGTGAGATGCTAGTTTCAGAACAAATTTCGTAACCTAGCTTTACATAGGTTATCCAGCAACACCATCCATTTCGATTTCTTGGAGCCTGAGTTCGTTAAAAATTCCAGCCCGTGGCAACCTTGACTTGTGCTTGGGTGGAACATCGGCTCTGCCTTCTATTCTTAGGTAGTAAGCTAATATTCTGTGTTGCATGGGCGTTAAGGCAACTGTCCCTAGGATTTGGCATTCCTGGCAACCGGATCCACCATCATCGTCGGTTTCAAACCCGTTGGTAGGCCTTCTGATCTGCCGATAGTGATGCAAACATTGCTCTGTCGCGTTCACTAACATCTCTATAACTTCGAAAAAGGTCCATCTATTGTTACTCTATGACATAACTTGCGGCGGTTATTATACAGATCAAATGTATCTGATTAAATCAGTGACGAAACTATATAGCTCCTGAGTAACTTGAATGGATATTGTTTATACAATAATCTTTCAGAATTGTCCTAGTGCGCAAAACGGCGTCAATTGAAGGGTCATCAATTGTTGGAAATAAATCAAGTCAACGGTTAAAAAAATTATTCTGAGAAACGGCTTAAACGATGTCGTAAAATCTCTTGGTACATCATGACACAGTCGATTTTTCGTTGACGTGGCACCTATCAACAACCGATCCCACGTTCACCATCACAATATTATATTCACCATCAGTTGAATTTTTGTTAATCCAGTCGGCGAATAATTAACGCGCGAAATGTAATGGAAACATGCCTGGGTATGTTCGACTTCGATAGAGTAGCAAAGTCAATGGTGGTTAAAACATCGTTGATTTTTATCTTTGGTTTTGCCCCATTTATATCAATAACTCAATCGTGCAAATCTAACAAAGGTTAAAGCTAGTATTAGCATAAATACGCTAAATAGAAATTGAGTTAGATGTGGAGCAGAGACGTTCACGTGTGAGACCTGGTAACGGATACGTGGCATTAAAAATAATCCTGCCTAAAAGTGGCAGATGTTAAAGTCGCTAATGCATTAGCGAATCGACCCGAAACACTATGTAGCAGACATCTTGGTGGAAACCACATCTTTCTTCATCTGGGACCTAGATATAATTACTGCAAGTCTGGTATATATTCTAATAATCACCCGAAGCCTAGAGAATCACCTAAAAACATCTGTCTTGCAAAGAATCTAATGATACCCGTGCTCGTCGATCTACTGATATGTATCATTATCAAGCAATGAAATAAATTATACAGTAGTGAAAAAAAGTTGTATGAATCATCAAAAAAGGCGAAACGGCAAAGATTGCGCTTGGTTGGTACATTCCACTCGCGGGAGTTCAATCACTTTGATATAATGAAACTGGCTATTATTTACTACAGTCACTCCGTTATTAAGAATATTGAAGCAGCTGCTAATGGAGTAGGAAGAAAAAGCGATCCCTACGAATTAACTGGGGCATGTCGACCAATTAAGCGCTGTGGCACATTCACTTAACAACACAGGTAACGATTTCCCTTTGTTTATTGTTTAACAGCTGACGAAGTTGATCAGGTGTTTTGTTAGGTTCTTCTTACGATTGTGTCTGGGTGACGAATATGCGTGGACGCTTCAGCCATTGAAACTGGTGCTAGTGAGTACGAGGAAACTGAACCGTTGACGTATAAAGATTCAGTTGTGTCACAAATGCTCTTAAATGTACCTCAGCACGTTCACCACTAACATGCCAAGGGCTACCGGAATTGGATCTGGATTTTCACGGAGTTGATTCTGCGTTTGTAATGATATATAAGAGTCGAAATCGTGCTAGACATGTTGTCATACATCAAGACCAATCTTATAGTAGATAAAGGTAAACGCACTCCTGCAAAATGACTATTTAGACATCAATACGGGCATGCATTTTCATAAATTCACCAGAAAATATTCATATCTGGTTGTCAAATGTTTGTGGGACAAGATATACCCATAGGATATTTCTTTGAACGAATTTGGTTTGCCGTCTCCCAATTCCCATTTCCCGTTAAGACATTCCACATGAATATCGTGAAATAAAAATTATGTTTGCACAGGCGTGCACAAAACACCTTTCGACGTCTTGGTGTTCACGCCGGATGCACAAAGGATCGAATACTTCGCCAAATTAGCTCAGTTTGTTCTCAAACAAGCGATCATTTTTAGGATGTTGTCATTCCACGGTTGGAAAAATTCATAATAATACGCATACTAGTCGGTTCGATACACTAACGCAGATATGGTTTGTCAGCTTCAGTTTCGAGCTTTTATTCTTTACAGCAACGAGTCCAATTAATTTCCGAAGATTGTCGAAATCCTGTTTTACGTTTGTGTGCAGATGATTATTCATTGCGCATTTAGTGCAGGTGGATAATCATTGTTGCGCTATGAATCGCATCTGGATAATTCAGGAAACATTAGATATCAAATATTATCGTCCTACGCTTATATTGCTTACGTTTATGATTGATCCACTGAAACCCGCCATCAAGCACCGGCCGCATCACAACTCCTGTTTGCGCGTTGATATGTGATTCTCTGTTTGGGAGCAGTCGGGTCATAAACATCCATCTTCCATCTTTATGGTGTTGGCTGGCGCGTAGTGATGGCTCGACATGTAGCGACTGTAACTCAATAGACATACGCAATTTTAAATCAAAACCTTGCTGTTTTACATGCTATGCTAGATGAATACAAATAATGTGGATCGAGCTTGTCCACATATCTGGCTGGAAAAGACAATAAGGTTTTGACAACCAAATGCAGATCAGGATGTGGCTGTTCACAGTCGTTTCCATATCGACCGATGATTTTAAAACATCCATTCCCAAGGTAATATTCTTGCTTGTCAGGTTGTTATCAAATAACTATAAATGGAGAATGAATGTCAATTGACTGAGACGTTTTGTCATGTATTGTTCCAAGTATTTGGGATTACATCAGATGGCACCTTTAATACTATATTGATTCCTTGCTTTATTAGGTGGTAATCTTATGCACGCAGGTTAGGAAGCACTACATGTAAGTATAGTTACACTTAGACGTACTTCGATGCGTTTACATAAACACCTCAACGAAGTCTTGGCCGTACAACAACGAGTAACTAACTCAGTTTGTCTATCCCATATGGAAAAAATACAAGTAAACGTCTTTCTTGTATTTGACTAAATATTAGTTCAGACTAGATCATCTACTGTACTTTTATTTTTTTGTTGCACTATTGTAAATGTTTAAAATGTTTATGACAGGATTATGCATGAATGTGCGGTGAAGATTTTCACTGATTCCGCCGCAGAACAGTTGTATTAAAAACGAAATTGTTACGTACGACAAAGTCTGCATGGAAAGTTCTTACATTGTTTCCATTTATCTCAATATTATTCCTAGAAAGCATTTGATCCACGCCAAATGGTTCTAGTGTGCAAAAAGAATATATCAATATTAAATTGCATACTTGTAAATATACGTAGCCGAATAAATGTCAAACACATTAACAGCTACGTCAGTTACCAAATAGCCGAATAAATGTCAAACACATTAACAGCTACGTCAGTTACCAAATAGCCGAATAAATGTCAAACATATTAACAGCTACGTCAGTTACCAAATAGCCGAATAAATGTCAAACACATTAACAGCTACGTCAGTTACCAAATAGCCGAATAAATGTCAAACACATTAACAGCTACGTCAGTTACCAAATAGCCGAATAAATGTCAAACACATTAACAGCTACGTCAGTTACCAAATAGCCGAATAAATGTCAAACACATTAACAGCTACGTCAGTTACCAAATAGCCGAATAAATGTCAAACACATTAACAGCTACGTCAGTTACCAAGTTTAAATTCGTCCAGATGCAGTTTATATTTAAGTAGTTATGCTTTCAGAATACAAGACAGACAAGAGAGTCCATTGAAAACTTCTACCGTTATGACATCCAAATGTACTTCAACCCATAAACAGGTGTTATGACTAGGTTTCGAAAACTAACAGAAACGTGAAGCCAAACATTTAGGAGAAATTACCAAACTATTTTTTTCCCTACAATACTAAATATAAAATTCCAAAGACACAGAGTAATATGAATCAAATCCCGTATAATCCAGTATGTCCTATCACAGGTCCTAAATTATTTCCTTTAGACTTTAGTGCTATGATCTACCATTCTTTATGCAAACCAGAATATCCAACATAATGTGTTCATTTAGAGACAACGTTCCAGTGGATAATTAAATATAATTCCTCTACAATTATATCTGAGCACAATTGATAATGATTATCAAACACTGGTCGCACTAAAGAAATTAATTATTTGTTTATCAAATCCCCATTTTATACACATTTTCATTTGACATAACGTAATATTATGTTTCACAACTGAAACAACCTAGCCAAACTTTATGTTAAAGAGCATTAAAAACATTAAAGAACATTGTCTCAGAACTGTTTCAAAAATTTCTAAATTAAAACGTTATGTAATCTACATGATTCAAAGGATTACATTGAAATATAAATATCCACTTAAATAATAATTGAACATAAGTAAATTATTGTTTCCACTACAGATGTTAAATATAGAAATACATAATTATGTTACTCAATTTCTTATATAAGACCGAACTGCAGAACCAGGATGAGGATCGTATGTTTATTTCCAGAAATTCTAACTTGTCGATATAGCTAGGTATTTTAGCAGCCATCAATCATTTTAAGTGGCCCAGAATCAGAATTTACAAGGTGGCGAAGCAATGACATGAGCTCAAAACCACATACAATTCGTAGACGAGATTACATCTACACCTTCAAGATTCAAAAAGCCACCTCAGCATGTATATTCAACTAATAAAAGCAATGAGCAATGTCCTGAAACTATGTAATGTGTTTACAAAAACGACCCTTGACAAGATACAACAATAAAGAATGAACACTTAATATACATATTCATATAACTTAATCTTAAACAGCACCTAAATATAAGTCTCAGCTGAAAAGTAAATCCCACATTTTATGTAAATATGCACGCTTAACTGAAAACACATGTGCAGTATGCTACTGTTATTATAAAACACGTACTAGCATTTTAATTGTCTCATAAATAAGTATCTGGGCTGCTAGGTTTTTCATCATCATCCAAGGTAACAATCATATGTGTCATTAATCGCTGGGTCATAACTTAATGAACAATGGTTATATAATTTTAGTAAACATAGAAATAATCATGTGAAACGACAATGAAAGGTCAGAAAAACTGATACGAGACCTAAGAGGAAAACATTAGCGATTTTACATCCTGCTGTATATCGTGCGCGCAACCTAACTGCTGATCAAAGACAATGAGAACTCATTGTGTCGTACTCAATTAATCACTCACCAGCCTACACATTTTATGTATTTGAAAGGCAGCATCCACGGTCTTTAGACTGTGCAAATTTGATGCCTTTTTAACTTCCAATTGTATGGACTTTTATGGACAATTTGTAACGGTTCAAGTCCCTATTTAAGCAACATATACAAGTTAACGTTATTTTTCTTGCTTACACATTACATATGTATAAATATCAACATTTTGTATCCAAAAATAGAACTAATGCAAGATTTCACAAGTTTCAATAATTAAGAGGCCATTGATTCAGATTGATAGAGAGTTTTAAACTGGTAATTAATATCATGAACGTGTGGTTCCAGTAAAGTTCACTATTATTTTAAATAATATATTTAATGAAGAAGGATATACCACACTTCCTGGACTAATTTCTGACGAACACTGTAGCACACAATCCAGCTTTTTAAAAACCGTTTAATGTCTTAAATGTCTTCTATTTTCCAAATAGAATACTCAGTTTCTTTCATCTTGATGGCATGATTAAAATTGGCAGTCCTATATATGGAGCTGGTGTCCTACCATGATTGTCAGATTCTCGCGGGTCATGAGCGTTATTCGTATAATATTGTACAAGTCCCACTTGTCAAAAGGGTAAGCGTTACCTCCCACTTTGTCAAAGGGTATTGCACAACATATAATAACAACACTCTAACCCACTCCCCTCTGAGGTAGTCTAAAAGGTAGTCTAAAAAACACCCAAAGACTATCAGGCCCAGCGACACAAGGTCGCAAACAAAACTAAACAGTAGAAAGTAATTACGATAAGACCCCAAAATCTAGAACATATAAGGTAGTCACAAACTCCAAGACTATCAGGTCCAGCGGCACAAGGCTGCAACTATAACTATACGCAGAAAATTAAGTCAATAATAGGGCCCCAAACAGCGAATATAAGGTGACCCAAGCCCAAGGTCATCAGACACCGCAACACAATGTTGCACAGAACAAATTAGAAACCAACAACTCAAATAAATATCACACAGAACACTAACTTCCAAAGAACATCACAAAAAGCACTGTATACTCAAAACTAATTTAGACAAATAGCACAGAGTATATAAATAGGAGATAGACTCAGAAAAGCAGCATACCAAGCCAGGCCCTTCGCCTCGCCCACTACCTACTCCACCTGCCAAGCAAACAATAACAACGGATGGCATGAATATGAGTGCGTGCTGGAACTATTCCCACTCATATAGTAAAGGCCCTACAATCACACAGCAGTAGCTCAATAGTTACTCAGATGTGACGGCCTAATTAAATAGTGTTCCCTGAACACATAAACGCCTGCAGTGTGGTGGCTCCATTCCCACCCTCAGGATAATTAAATAACCGTCCATTGACGGATAAAACAGTGATAAGAGCCCTCGGGACGAATCACTTAAAGCACATTATTCAAATCAAATCAAATCACTCCCCTCTGATGCTCGCTATCTAGGAGATGACCGCCCACGGTGTAATTGCCCGGTTCGAGTATAGGATTTATATGGTAAACTGAGCTAATATATTGAACAAAGAACTACGAGCCCCCGTAAAGATAAATAAACAATTTAATCAAATACATACACAGTGCAATTTCCTTTAATTCGGAATACATGCGGTTTTAGAATTAAACTTTCCCCGAATTACAATTAGATTGAAAATAATATTAAACAAATTTAGCCGTTCTATTACTGATAGTTAAATTCATCACATAATCGAGAGTTCAATCAAATTCATCTGCTTTTGTTCGATTGTCATAACCTGTTATCGTCGAACTGCGTTCTCTGCTCAATCCAATGATGTTCTGGAAGTTACTGTCCCCCGAGATACTTTCACTCGTGGATGTTCCGTTTGAACTCAGGATTGTCCTCTGTATTAATGTATACACCTCGCAATTTCTCCTTCACAATTCCCTTTTCCCGTACTTGTACGTCCTCTATTTCGGTACTGCACGTCTTCCCACAAAAAAGCTATTTTTCTTCCTTCCAAAAGAAAAGTAAAACAACCTAAGTCTCTCGTTACGCTGGTAACTGCTGAGACTGTCCGTTATCCTGGTTCGAACAATCAGATATTACTATCAGTGATAAAAATCTTACGGCTAGTAATTAACTACACATGTCGTCAAATCAATACCGTTAAACCATCTGTTAATTCGGTTTGCCTTGACCTAATACATTATACACTGTCGCTAAATTATCTACGACATCAAAATTCGGCGAATTCACATGTATTCATGTAAATCATTATTCAAAGTAGGACATTAAATCTTAGAACACAATCATTATCCAAATAATATGATCAATTCAAGAATTAACGTAACACTTTCCTATCATAACTCCACATAGTGTTTTTACGACATTAATTAACACTACGTCATTCTTAACTACGAATTAAGGTAAGAATTCTAATTCATAATTCAAAAGCACATTACTAAATTAATGTACCAAATGCAACTAATTATACAAATGTATCAACAAATCATGCAGATCTGTAACGAAGAACATTATATTAATTACATCACAATAAACGTGGATTTGAGACAAATACCTCGTGTTTTTGTGCGTCTCTCAACCGTTGGTATTTGCGGTTTTCCCTGGTCTCCTTTGTTACGGAGGTACTTCTCTAAAATACGCTCCGGAGTCCTTATTCCAAAAATAATAATAATTCTACACTCGCTTTCTGGCAAAGCAAATTTCAGAAGACTGAACTAAATTTCAGCTAGTAGGATATTATATTCTAGAGGTTTTTCTCGTGTAAAACACACCCCTTATTCAACAGTGACCAATCAGTACAAATGTATTTTCTCGCGCTTTCCTTTAAAAGTCGCTTACATCAGCGTGTCAAGATGACACGCTTTGGTTTTAAGTAACAACTCTGGTTTCTATCAAGTCTGACATCTTCGTGATAGAATGAAACTTTCAGAAGGTCACGTCGGTCAGTTTTGCTCTGAACAAATACAGTTAATTGGGGAACCGGCCATATTCTACTATCCCAGTACCTCTCTGTGCAGAATGTGTCAGATAAATTTAACTAATGGCTAGCTGCTAGAACTAATAGTTATTTAATAGATTCCACCGAAAATTTGGCACTTCACAATGATAATATTCATTGAGCTATCAAGCAAAATTGAATTGTAGAGAGAGCAAATCTTACCTATTTAGCACAAGATACCGCTGTTACCATTAACTATTTACAGAATGCTAACACATTTACGTCAGAGAAATCTCATCGTCTCGAGATACCTTATACATATGCTTTATCTATTAGGAACAAGGACGCTGGGCACGACATCAAAGCAAAAGAACGACAGGCAAAAGAGGGAGACATTGTCAATTGTTATTATTGTCCAGTATATCGGAATTGGGCTTCAGAGTTTCTTCAGAAAACAGAACAAAGAAATGGTTCAAGAGGAAAGATTTTGAGCGGCAACATAATCCATCCGTGTCAAGAAATCCAGACACATAAAAGAAAAAGAAAACGAGCACATACCAGTGAAGATATTCACACGGAGATACAGACATTGAAACCAGGATTAAATGCACTTTAAAATGTTTTCTATAAATTGTATTGAGATTCAGAACAAGTAATAGAACACACACAAGAGAGAGAGAGAGAGAGAGAGAGAGAGAGAGAGAGAGAGAGAGAGAGAGAGAGAGAGAGAGAGAGAGAGAGAGAGAGAGAGTGTGTTTGTACATGGTTGTGTGCTTGAGTGTTTGTGTGAGAAAGTGGGATAGATAAAATATTGTACTGGACGTTTTAAAAGATCCAGACCAAGTACGAAAAACACGAGAACGATGTTAACAGTAATGTTATTTTTAAAAATGCCATCGTTTCTTATATTATTACAGAGGAATCGAACTTGGTTAGCAAATCTGAGGAGAAAACTTTAAACATTTGTAACATGAAGGTTGACGTATAGCAGAGACCAGAAGGTATTTTGATTTTGAAAGAAGTTTAGAAAAAAAAATACATTTTGTTAAAGTAGTGTTCAGTTTTGTTTGTTTTGTTACTGAGGCACATAACGGGAACTGTCTGCTTAGATTTTCAATTTCTGCGACAACTGAAGAAGAAATAAAGGAGAAAATATAATAATGTTGGTCTGTAAAATTCGCCCTGAAATTCGCTTGGAGGTTGTGTCTGCGGAACAGTAAGTAGAGTGCAAAAAAAGGGTCATTTTGTATTCCATTTGAATAGTAGGGTAATCTTTTACTTACTGGTAACGACATATCTTATACATTCATACTGTTTAAAATTCAAATGTACAGAGCAATCCACATTTGCAATTCAAACAGACCAATGACGCAACTGCACAATATTTTGGCCAAGCACCGGGTACGTGAAATATCTTTCATTAATAATCTTAATAGTATATGAATAAATTGGGTATTTAAAATCAATACAAACCGTTATAAGTGTTTTATTCAGATTTGGGGAAAGAACCCGTTTCGACCTGACAGCCTCAACATTCCTATACGTTATCAAACTTGTTCTGTTTGCCTACTCGGAACAAAAAAACATTTGTAGTTTATGTATGGCGTGGGCGTTATATTTTATCTTGTCCTGTCACAATTGTCTTATATTTGCATGGCGTGGGTCTTTAAGCTTCTTTGCAATTAATCGAGATGTATTTGTATGGCCTGGGTCATAAAACTCCTTTTAATCAATCGATAGATATTTATAGGCGTAGGTCGTAAAGCTACGCATAATCTATCGATACGGGCCATAAAGCGTCTTTGTAAAGTAATGTCATGCGTCTTAAAGAATTAAGATGCGTCATGAGATAATATCAAGGAAGTTAGATAAGCCACGTAAAGATCCAACCTTTTTTTGCTATATATGTTGTAATATTAATAGGTATTTTCAAAGGGTGATTCAGATATAGTTAAGCCTAGTTACATGCTTTCAATCGAGGTACATGCTTGAACGTACTGATGAGCAAAAATTACTCATGACAGGGCAAAAGCATGCTTCACGTTTATCTTACATGTCACGTATACCGACACACAATGTCTTCTTTAATGGATGTTTCACGTGTCTATAACATTTGTTTAATTTTATTTTTCTATATAATGAAATCAATGCAACGTTTAGTCTTAAATGTGTTGGCCAAATATTGCATAACATTAGATTTCTAAAATCAAATATACATGACTTGAAATAAATCCTAACACGGGGTATGAATTGTAACTTTGAATATATAAGAAAACGCCTTCAAAGCTAATTTATCCTAAGACTGAATGTGAGTTTTCTTCCTTTGCAATACATAGGACAACCACCCTTTTAATGGTACACCGAAAATTCAGGTCACGCTAATGTTCAGATAGTTTTGTTTGAACAGCATACAATTGAGCCTTATTTCGTAGATAGCTTTAAATATTTAAGCAAATTCTTTGCATATAAAACTAAGTTTGAATTTATTGAATGATATTTATGATTTGTACATTTCTTCATATTTAAAATCCATTCAATTGAAAGCAGTGATACATGCCTAATTCTGATTCCTTCGGACAGGTCAATTTTGTTGCTGCATTAAGCTGAAATCGACAAAGAAATCTTAAACTACTGAAACTCGTTTAAAACACATAACACTCAGTTACTAAATATCACCGTATGATCTGTTTAAAATCAACTGTAAGGAAAATGGGAAACGGGAAACGTTTTAATCCTCTGACAAGAACAGAAATGAAAAATCTGGTTGAATTTCCTATCAATTATTTAGACTGTTTCCAAAACAAAGTTTCATTGCTCAAATCGTAAATTATATCTGCAATTACCCGCCAATGCTAATTCATGATTTTGTTGGGCATTAATATGCGTCTTTTGAATGTTTTACACAATCATTTACTAATCATAACGAGTACACCCATTAGGCATAAATTAGTGACTGAATTAGTCTGTTCTCTTAGAGCAATCGTTGATAATTCGCTTTAAAAAAAATTCATTTACAGCTTGTTATCACATAGCATTAGACATATTCGTTTCATTGGGACAATTTAGTCCTTTTACGGATAAATATCAACAGGAATAAACTGGTCACAAAAATATTGGATTAGAAATATGAAAAAGAAAGCTTTTCCTTGATTTTATTTTAAATATATTGTATTTTCCATTATGTTCAGTTAAATAGTGTAATAAATGCGAAAGTGAATGACTAATTGCTTACATGCCATGCAAAAGACGCCGTTTGCAAAGCCGGTGGCACATAACATTAGATACGTATTTTCAAATCGATTTTGGATTTATTTCCTCTGTCTTCCATTATAGTCCTGATATTTATGCTCTTCTCCGCTTTATCTCACACCTAGCCTCGTATGGCTCAATAACTGTTATACGGACACCCTACATTGTGCTTTCGAAGGGAATGTGTTTCAATAACATCTATACATTAAGCACTGTTACTGTAGTTTGCCCATTGAAGGTGTGTTTAGCTTAGTTTATATGTAATACGTCTATAAAGTAAAAGTTTGCCTGAAATATAAAAAATATATAAATACTTTTCAACTTGGACCTATAAAGAAGCACATGTAATGGAAAGAATAGACATAGAGAGACTATACTATAGAAATATATCAATCCAAATATAATCCTAAAAAGAAGAGACCGAATAACGCATCTATCAGACTAATATGCATGACTTAAATTGAATGAAGTATGTAGGTACACATATACGAAAATATGGTTCACACTACATGCTATTTGTTAAATGGCACATCTGGAGTACATACATTTCAAATGACCGAATATGTTAGCATTGCATAATGCCAAACAGTTTTTAGAACATATATCTTAGTAGCTTTCCCGACGACATATTTAAAATCATACAATTACTTTTAAGTGCTCCATATATTTACAAGCAGGTAGATTTGAAGCTAGGTCATGTAGATGGAATATTGTAGAAGCACATTTTATATATGCGTGTCAAACAAGATGACATACACAGTAAATTATTCATTTTTGATGGATAAACGGTTACCATGTTAAACCTTTGTGCATGCAAAACTTTCAAAGGCAAATAATTCCTTGGGGAATAACTGTAAATTGATAGTAATTGAAAATACACTGCACATTCAAATATAACAATCAATTTTTAAAAAACCTACAAAAGGAATCTGAGAAATAAGAAATGAAATAGTTAATATCAGAACTGAAATGACTTTGCACAAAAAAAATTTTAAACTGGTAACAAAGGGCAGCCAAATATATATATATATATATATATATATATATATATATATATATATATATATATATATATATATATATATACAGAAAGAGAGAAATTAACAAACATGTAAAAATGTAAAACTGGGTATGAATAAATAAAATACATTTTAAGCAACTTCCACTAGATTCAGTCTAAATGAGTTTTCATGTCATAAATAATAACTATAGTGTGCTCCCAGGCAATATCATTGATACGCACATGGTGTGTCTGGGCAATACATTCGCATGGTGTGTGTCCGGGCTATACCATTGATACTCGCATGGTGTCTGTCCAGGCTATACCATTGATACTCGCATGGTGTGTGTACTGGCTATACCATTGATACTCGCATGGTGTGTGTACAGGCTATAACATTAATACACGCACGGTGTGTATCCAGGCTTTACCATTGATACTCGCATGGTGTCTGTCCAGGCTATACCATTGACACTCGCATGATGTGTGTACGGGCTATACCATTGATACGCGCATGGTGTGTGTTCGGGCTATGCCATTGATACTCGCATGGTGTCTGTCCAGGCTATATTATTGATACTCGCATGGTGTCTCTCCAGGCTATACCATTGATACTTGCATGTTGTGTGTACGGGTTATAATATTGATACTCGCATGGTGTGCGTACGGGTTATAACATTGAAAGGCGCATGGTGTGTGTCCGGGCTATACCATTGATATGTGCATGGTGTGTGTACGGGTTATAACATTGATACATGCATGGTGTGTGTCCGGGCTATACCATTGATACGCTCATGGTGTGTCCTTGCTATAATATTGATACGCGCATGGTGTGTGTCCGGGCCATACCTTGGCATTAATACACGCATCGTGTGTGTCAGATTGAGGCGATATTGTTTCATTGCACAGATAATGTAAATATAAGGTAGCTGCATATTTCTTTGCAAGATTGAAATACATATCAAAATGTATATATAATGTAAATGCATACCACTTCGGAAACACGAAATACAAATCAAAAGAAGTTTAACACCTGGGTCCAACATCTTAATTACATCATTAATTGATTTAGATCGTTTGGTCGGACTATAAGGAATGAAGCAAGTAATGAAGCATTAACAAGTTAATAGGCACAATATTTGTAAAAAAAATGTCTTTATATGATATGGAAGACATATTTGTTTTGATTGAATATCCACAGGTTGCATATATTCAACAAAATTTAACAAAGTGTCTTGAATTATAATTGATAAAGTCACAGTCAGGTTTAGACATAGTAAACACACTTTGCTAAAGCTGTCTAGTTTTACTGTGTATGGTAAAAAGTTTAGAATACAGTCAGGCATTAAGATTCTGGTAGATATTTGTCCTTAGCATCTTTTTTATCCAACAGAGATTCAGATTTAGACTTGGAAAGGTCTCTTGTGTGGTGGAAGGTGGTAAAATTGACAGCGAAATGCAAACATTTGAATATGAAACCAACATTTTTGAATCAATTGGAGTTGTAAATAAAATCGCTTTATTTACTTCATATCAATACAATTCATAGCATAACAGCAAATTTTTAATATCTCGATTGCTTCTCCTATAATGAGTTTATGAGTGCGTTGATAATAAAATATGACCCACGTAAGTTTATAATTCAGCAGCAGAAAACATCTCAGTTACTAATGGAAATCTGCTTAATATGGTGTGTTCTCGGGTTTGTCAGTTATGAAAATGGTTGGCAGACGCTTCAAATTATAGTTTGGATGAACGTCATTATGTATCATATCAGAACATGATCATATGAGGAGTGGCTCACTGTCGCAAAACATGTTTGCATTCACTCTTAATGAGCTGAATACAATCACAGTATTAACATCTGTTGAGTTTTCGTCTCACAGAGTTAGCAAATAAGGTTAAACATACTTAGCAAAGAATGTAAATATGTCTGATAGAACCTAATATAATTAGGTCGGTGTTTGATGTAGAGCCAAATATATTTTAGGTTGTGTTTACGATACAGCCTATTCTAATTTAGGTTGGTGCTTGCCAACTTGAAATTACGTTGCTCTTTATTAATGACTATGTATTTAAATAACGTCCAAATGAAAGTAACTAAGAAATTTTTCAATGGTATATATTACATAATAGTAGAAAGGCGTCTGTGCCAAAGCACAACCCTTTAATCATTTACATTACAGAACATACCAGATCTTGGTGGTGGTTTACAATAAAGACAAAGAGAAATATAAACTATAGTAAAGAGCTATTGTGTTTCAGAGTAAAAAATGGAATAAATGAAAAAGTTCAAGCGGACTAAATATTTCAAGCGCTTTGACCATGCTCACGACAACGTCAGTACTTAAATTGCATGATTATAGAATATTTACATATTCGAAAGGTAATGTAATGCCTTGCCAAACAAATAAATGTCTTATAGATACAAAACAACTTTACTAGTTTAAAGCTATAAATCTCTTGCCCTGCGTAAAGTCATTTCCTGTGAAATCGCCATGGCAATTCAATGAGCAATGTGTATATAACTATTACTATTTCCTTTTCTAGTACACTCCATGTGATTCCTTTAAAGAATTAAACACAATTACAGGTATCCTTGTATTTGTTGCTATGATACAAGATATGCAACCATTATGATAGTGATTATTGTCACATTATTCTAAATGTTTTCTATCTCAAAAAGGAAACACAATGAATGGTATCGTGTATCAATAAGAAACATGTTATCACCATTCTAAGCTCTGACTAGTGTAGAACAATTTATGAATATATATAAATATATATATATATATATATATATATATATATATATATATATATATATATATATATATATATATATATATATATATATATATATATATATATATACTCGTTTTGTTGGCATTACGTAGTTCATTCATGAAAGTGATTTTTTTTCTCAAAATCATTTTGCTTTTAATTACAGAAATGTATTCATTTCTGTGTAGCATGTTGCCCATTGCTGTAGATCATAAAGACAAACCGCGTCATTTCGTCTTCCAGTTGTAGCAATGGTGTTTATGAAGTGAAGTGAATCATATAGTTGCGCTTGTTTCTAAGTGCACGTAATGGGGATTTGCGGTTGTTTTTATACCATTTTTGAACCATTTATGAATTTCTTCTACACCTCTGATAAGGTATTGTCAAATCTAAACATTCAGTCAAGAGTTAAAATGTTTTCCTTGAATAATCATTCGAGCATAATGAAATCTCAACATCTAGGTCTACAGCACAAGTTATATTAAAATTATATTGTACTCTAGTTTTTTATTGTCTAACTTCAACAATTCTGCTTAACGTTAATTACAAGTACTAGATTACCCTCTGTTTACCGTGGTTTTAGGGATTTGTCTATAGCAAAACCCGCCAGAAAAGAAAACAAAAATTATGTAAACAAACGAAAGCCATTTTGAACAACAACCAACATAAAAAAAATAGTAAGGGCAGCAACAATGTCATCAAGAACAAGAAAGAAGACGAAATACAAAGAAAGAAAGCTAACTTTGCCATACAAATTTTCCGCTTGCATGTTTGCCTCATAAGCTCCATAGATTTATCTGACAATGTTCAACTTTGACACCGAAAATCTTTGTCTTATGGAAACTTAGGATTTTTTGTATGATTTGATTGATGCCAACATAAAATTTGGACTAGTTTTAATTAGCTTTAATTAATTAATATGTCTCTAATTACTTGTTAATTTCTTTCTAATTTGTACACATTTTTAAAAGTGGGTATATTTTTATTTCCTACTTGTATGAAATATCAAAGTGATCTTTTCTTTTCAGTTTAAACAATATATATATATATATATATATATATATATATATATATATATATATATATATATATATATATATATATATATATATATATATATATATATATATATATATAGGGTTGATTGCTTTGCCTAGCATTCAGGAGAAATGTATCGGGTACGCACCCACGATTGTTCGATCAAGTCAAAAATTATGAACGGTTTCCGAGGTGACTAACTAGTGATATCTTGGTTTCCGAGGTGATTAACTAGTGATATCTTCAACTTCATGTGACCATTACCGCTATATCTACAATATAAATTAGTCCGTACCCACTAAATGCTTTTTGATGTGCAAAAACAGAGATCCATGCGATCGGCTATATCATTAGGCATCGCCACAGAGATTTTGTACATGAACCGTTATATATTATGGTAATCATTCTTATGCTATATACAGGTAATCATTCCTATGCTATATACAGGTAATCATTCTTATGCTATATACAGGTAATCATTCTTATGCTATATACAGGTAATCATTCTTATGCTATATACAGGTAATCATTCTTATGCTACACACAGGTAATTATTCTTATGCTATACACAGGTAATTATTCTTATGCTATACACAGGTAATTATTCTTATGCTATACACAGGTAATTATTCTTATGCTATACACAGGTAATCATTCTTATGCTATACACAGGTAATTATTCTTATGCTATACACAGGTAGTCTTTCTTATGCTATACACAGGTAATCCTTATTTCTGCTTTACAATATTTAGCATTACATATCAGCTGCTTGTTTTATAACTTTCTTAACTCGTGTTATAAACGAACTATCAGCCTTGCGAAAGTAACTGAGAAAGAAAGATATGTCAACATATCAAAATCGCAAATTGTTGAGATTGTTTTCTTTAAAGTTATGCAGCCAAAAATGTTCAATACATGTTTAAAATCGGAGAGCAAAGTGAAATGTTCCTACAAATGTATCCGAAATTATGGATAATGAATCTATATTATCAGGTATAATATAAATATGGATAGTGTATTTAAATTAATAAATTTACATTCTTAAAGTATGGAAAGTATATATTTAATTATCTGATATAATTCTCCTAGTATGAACAAAATTAGTTTGACATATATAATTGATTCATTGGATATCCTTTGTTGATTTTATATTTCGCTAATCAAGTGTAGAACAGTAAACTATCCGGAACTGAAATTTTTGTGGGCATGCGCATTGGAGCTAAGAGGGGTAATTTTAGGCGCTACGATCAGTAACTCCGTTGCGACCGTAAAACCCCTTATACACAGGTAATCATTCTTATGCTATACACATACACATGCTGTATCTATCCTGTAAATAGCACTAATATAATGCAGTACACTCAACGGTTACCAACCACAAATTTAAAGTACATGTCTTTGGTTAAATTATGTTTTCTGTTCGCTTCACTCGTCTATACCGAATGTAAAAGGCGTAGCGATGTTTATTTATTGTCATTCTGGTATAGCAATTTTAGTTTAGGGTACTTACACCGATAGCTGGAATTGCACATTTCTCGATGTATGTAATTTTGTACTGCGCTAAAATAAATAAACATTCGTATACAAGTTTTGCGATACCCCAGTAATCCGTACATGTATGGTACTGCTGATCTTGTTTGCCAACGAAGACATGGAAATTAAGTACAAAGGATTGACCACTCAAACTTGATTGCAAAATGCCCGCAGGATTAGATACATTTGTCAGGTAATTTGTAGAATTTCTAGTCTGTGCTCGCAGGATTAGATACATTTGTCAGGTAATTTGTAGAATTTCTAGTCTGTGCTCGCAGGATTAGATGCATTTGTCAAGTAAGTTGTTTTAATTCTAGTCTGTCTTTATATCATTTTTCAGGTAATTTGTAACATTTCTAGTCTGTGCTCGCATGATTAGATACATTTGTCAAGTAGTTTGTTTTAATTCTAGTCTGTGTGCGCTGGATTAGATACATTTGTCAGGTAATTTGTAAAATTTCTAGTCTGTGCTCGCAGGATTAGATACATTTGTCAAGTAATTTGTTTTAATTCTAGGCTGTGCTCGCAGGATTAGATACATTTGTCAAGTAATTTGTTTTAATTCTAGTCTGTGCTCGCAGGGTTAGATACATTTGTCAGGTAATTTGTAGAATTTCTAGTCTGTGCTCGCAGGATTAGATGCATTTTTCAAGTAAGTTGTTTTAATTTTAGTCTGTCTTTATATCATATTTCTATATAAAAAAAATACATACATATGGAAGTGATGTACAATTGCAATGAACGATCTGGCGTCAAACACTAAATGGATAAAAGATAGTTTTCAAGCTCTATCGATTTGTGTATGTGATGAACTTGTAGATCAATTTAGATCTGAAAAATATGTTAGGATACAGTGACTATCTCCTGTATTGATTTTGGATAACTAGTTCCTGATGGAGACGTGAGGTTGCCCATTTTGATTAGTAAACACAGCACATCATAGTTTGTAAGAGTTAATGTTCATCTGCGTGTGTGTGTGTGTGTGTGTGTGTGTGTGTGTGTGTGTGAGAGAGAGAGAGAGAGAGAGAGAGAGAGAGAGAGAGAGAGAGAGAGAGAGAGAGAGTTATGTTTGCGTGAATAAAATCACATGTGGAGGTTTGTGATTCTTTTTTTTTCTGGCAGTTATATTTTCAACAATTTCCTGAGGCCTAAATTAAACAACTATATCACTGGCTGATATTGTATACAACAATCACCATTAAACAACATTATTACCGGCTGGTATTGTTTACAACAATCACCATGTTACCGCAATTAATACCGATATATTTTACTTTTAGTATCCAGATGCAGTCTACTAATCTTTGCCAAAGAATGTGTCACCTAATATTTTGAACCATTTTACAGGAGGACTTTACATTTTAGACCTTTGTGTCATAGATACAGTCCAAAAAAAAGCAATTTACACTTATCTGGCGATCTATTATGACAGATTGACAAAATACAAACAACCAAATCTACCTTACGAGGTTGCTGTCTGTTTATGTCTGTTTATGCATGCAAATAAATATAGAAAAGAAATAAATCTAATCGACATAGATTCAACTAAGTGACAGTAAAACAATCTGAAATTCCTGAATTTACCATTTGAGTAGCATTGTTTCCATTGTTTAAACAACCCTGAAATTATCGACATTAAAATTTTTATAATATCGCTTCCATGATTTCTTTAAACTATACTTCTTGACTTTCATATTTGTATGGTAGTGTTTTCATACTTATTCATTCCTGAAATTCCTGTCTGTAGCTTTTTCATAATATCGTCTTCATCATTTATTAATTGTTCGTAAACGTCAGCGACTTTCATAAAATAATGATGTGATTCTCAAACGTTTTTTGTTTCTGGGTCTGCTTATAAAGTTAGACTAATTCCTATCAGAAGGTATACAAATCTATGTCCTGATTCGTTGGAAAAATACAGATTTAAATATGAAGAAGAAAACAAAATCATTTGGGTAAGCATTTTCCAGTCTAGCCTGCTGAATCGCTTTCTCTTTCTCTTTGTCGTTATTAAAGTACCAATGATAAGTAATCTCAAGATTTCAAGCAACCTATATTCTTCACATATATCTAGAAGTTATCCAACGAGTTGTTTGTATTAAAATAGATAAATAAATACTGCCTGAGCTAAGACAATAAATTAGTCTTATCCTACATTAGAATCAGAAATCAGATGGATTTATCTCATTTTGTAAACAGAAGGAAAGAAATAACACACACGATATTGAATTACATTAGGCTCCAAAAAAAACCCAATTGTATAGGTAATCATAGTGGTAAAGTAATTCATGGAAAACATAACTACACCAGGCCACAAAAGTCCAGTTGTGTAGATAATTATAGTGACATATTACCTTAAGGAAAACATAATTACGTTAGGCCACAAAAGTCCATAAATTAAGGAAAATATAATTATGTTAGGCAACAAAAGTTGAATTGTGTACAAGTAATTATAGTGGCATAATAATTGATGGAAAACATGATTAAGTTAGGCCACAAAAGTCCAATTGTGTCTATTAGGCCACAAAAGTCCAATTTTATAGGTAATGATAGTGGCATAATAATTGATGGAAAACATTACGTTAGGCCACAAAAGTCCATTAATTAAGGAAAATATAATTATGTTAGGCCACAAAAGTTGAATTGTGTATAGGAAATTATAGCGGCATAATAATTGATGGAAAAAATAATTACGTTGGGCAATAAAAGTCCATAAATTATGGAAAATATAATTATGTTAGGCCACAAAAGTCCAATTTTGTGTAGGTAATTATAGCGGCATAATAATGGATGGAAAACGTAATTACATTACACCATAAAAGTCCTTAAATTATGGAAAACATATTTACGTTAGTCCATAAAAGCCCATAACTTATAGAAAACATAATTACGTTAGTCCATAAAAGCCCATAACTTATAGAAAACATAATTACGTTAGGCCACAAAGTCCATAAATTATGGAAAACATTACGTTAGGCCACAAAAGTCCAATTGTGTATAGGTAATTATAGCGGCATAATAATTGATGGAAAACATAATTACATTACACCATAAATGTCCACACATTATTGAAAACATGATTTAGTTATCCTAGACAGTGTTCATAATAAGTCATAAATACCGCTGGAGGTAAAAAAAAATAATTGGAGAAAGTAAAATATGTTAGAAAAACAGATGGGTAATATGTTGGAAAGAAATTTGCTTATAGAGCATTGTATTCTTTTCTTGGGATCACAAACGAATGTTTCTGCAAGGTTGGAAACGTGTATTACTTTATCTGTCTCACTCCTAAACATTGGAAGTTAACAGCATACCTGACCGTAAAATCAACCTTTTGAAAAGCACAAAAATGCTGATATTACTCGTTATCATCTATTTTAGCTTTCACACCTTTTCTCTCCTACATATTAATTGGTTACCACGGAGACGTAGTGATTTCCTGACTTCATTTTGTACAATTTAATGTGAAGTCGGATAACAACATCACGATATAGACTTGCATCTCTGATATGAGTGACACACACCATTCACGGCTTACATCTCTTACGTGCAGAGGGGTCATAGTTAGGTACTTTTAACCACAACGTATGCATTTTTAAACATAATGAAATTCATAATTTGATGTCAAATTTCCTGCACATGGCTTTGAAATAAGATGTGTTTCAACATAAGTAAATTATATACAAATGTTACCTTCCACCACGTATCTTGACAGTTATTTCATTAGAAGAATCAAATGTGTCCGCTATAAGATATAATTCTGTTGTTTTTATGTCTGTTCGCAATCATCTTTATACATTGATAGGTGTGTTCTTGTTTTAGTTTGTATTTGTCTTCACATTAATTTATGTTATAACTTTAATAGTAAATATGGTTTCAATGATGAACGCAGAGCACTACAAAAGCTCTGTTAATTTGGAATAGAAATTAAGTAAGATGATGAACCGACATGTGGTATAATATTTGAATATCTTTACAGGTGATCTAAGCCATTATTCTGCTTGAGTAACAGTACCACTGACCTCAAAGTTTGACCAAATTTGTTCCATCATTCATAAGTCCTAATATATCGTGGGAAGACTCAAACACAAATACTTTACGAGAGAGAGAGAGAGAGAGAGAGAGAGAGAGAGAGAGAGAGAGAGAGAGAGAGAGAGAGAGAGAGAGAGAGAGAGAGGACAATTGGTCCCGTTGTGCATATTCGTATTTGCTGGACCCGTAAATGAGTGATGCATAGTGGCATGTATCATCGACGAAATCCAACAAAAATAGGTACCCCGCGGAAAATAAGGAAATCATTGGATTAATTGTAATATCTGTTCCAACCCGACAGATTTAAAAGTATAGTGAACAATGTGTTTTCTCCTGAAGAGGTTACA